>CM053027.1:118076100-118676100 GCA_028564925.1 Lithobates sylvaticus | reverse complement strand
ACATGTGGGCACAACCACCTGTGTGCATGTAGCCTCACGCTAAAAAGTTTTCGTCTCAAACTTGAAGTTTAACAACGTCTTCCCTCTAACTGCCTCACAGCCCTTTAGGAGTTCTAAAAGCCAGGAGGCGGGCATTAAGGTCATGGCTTTGTTTGGCTGTCACGTGATCGGGAGCTTACCGAGTCCGGCTACCGAGGTCGCATAAATGCGTACTGTCGGCGGCATTGGGGTTAAATCTTAACAGTGACAATTATATGTTGAAAGTATTTTAGCTGTTTGATAAGTGCAAAGAAACATAGTAAATGGGAAAAAAAAAAAAAAAACACACCCAGGTAAAAATGCCAGGTTTAAAACAAATACTAATAAGACCAAGATGAATCAGTTATGAATTGTATATGATGTCGTTGCATATATTTGCACACTCTGAAGCACCTACTGATTCTATGGCACAATTCAATCTTTTGGGGTAGGAGTCTATCAGCATGGCACGCCTTGCCTTGGAAATCGTTATCTACTCTTCCTTGCAAAAGTGCTCCAAATCCATCAGATTGTGAGGGACCTCCTGTCAGGAGTCCTTTTCAGGTCACTTCACAGATTTCCAATTGGATTCAGGTCTGGGCCATTCCCAAACGTTGACCTTCTTCTGGTGAAGCCATTCTTTTTTTAAATTTGGAGGTAGGTACGCTTTGGCCTCATGCACACTGGTTTCATGTAAAACACATTTATCCTGACAGGAAAAAAATCTGCGTTATAAACTCACCTAAGCTACATTTTAAACCATCTAGGGGAGCTTATCAAAGTTTAACAGTTTGGAGATTGATTATTTAATTGGTCAGAATTGTAATGTACTCCAACCATTTAGAGGTTCCTGTGCCTAGAGGTTATGTGAGTTTATGAGCATTTTTCAGCTTTTTTGTGGTCAGAAGAACTGCTCTTGAATGCGATTTTAGAGCGTTTAGACAACAGCCCATGAACTTTTCTGCTGATAAACTGCTTAAAATGTCCATGGACACATAGGATAAAATAGAGGGGAGTTTAACCACCTCAGTACAGTGCATTTTCACCCCCTTCCTGACCAAGCCATTTTTCAGCGCTGTCACACTTTGAATGACAATTGCGCAGTCATACAACACTGTACCCAGATGGCATTGTTATCATTTTGTCCCCACAAATAGAGCTTTCTTTTGGTCGTATTTGATCACCTCTGCGTTTTTCATTTTTTTGCGCTATAAACAAAAGAAGAGTGACAGGTTTAAAAAAAAATATATATATATTTTTTTTTTTTTTTTTTTTTTACTTTTTGCTATACTAAATATCCCCAAAAAAAATATTTTTTTTCCTCAGTTTAGGCCGATATTTTTGGCTAAAAAAAAATAAATAAAAAAAATAGCAATAAGCGTATATTGATTGGTTTGCACAAAAGTTATAGCATCTACAAAATAGAGGATAGATTTATAGCATTTTTAGTATACATTTTATTTTAACTAGTACTGCGATATTGCGGCGGACATATCGGACACTTTAGACACATTTTTGGGACCATTCACATTTATACAGCGATCGGTGCTATAAAAAATGCATTGATTACTGTATAAATGTGACTGGCAGGGAAGGGGTTAACACTAGGGGGCGCTGAAGTGGTTAATATGTTCCCTGGGAGTGATTCTAACTGTAGGGTGAGGGGATTCACAAGGGGAGGGGACCGCTCTGTGTTTCTCTGTACTGAGAACACACCATCGGTCTCCTCTTCTCTGACAGGACCGTGGATCTGTGTGTTTACATACACAGATCCGCGGTCCTGCTGTGATACCGGGCAATCGCGGGTGCCCGGCGGACATCGCGGCCGTGCGCATCGGATGCCCAGTGACACGGCAGGCGCGCTCCCTGGAGGGCGTCATATGACACCCTCCCACCACGAGAGCTGCGCCGCCTGGCCGTCAATTGACAGCCAGCGGTCGCTGAGCAGTTAAGGGCAGTTTAAAAAAAAAAAAAAACGCCCAAACTCGAACGAGAGTTTTAACAGTAGCAGAGTTTGCATGAGGCCTAAAAGTGTTGTTGTCGTGCTGAATTTTCTCTCCATCTTTTTAGCAGTTGCCTGAAGGTTTTGTGCACAATTAACGGATGTTTGGAACTGTTCATAAAATTTCCACATTGACTAAAACTCCAGATCCAGCTGAAGAAAGCCCAAAAGGCATAATGTTGCCACCACCATGCTCTGTAGGTATAGTGCGTTTTTGGTGACGGTGTTGGCCTTGCGACAAACACACTTCTTGGAATTTAAATCTTGGTCTTATCAAACCAGAACACATTTTTCCCCACATGCTTTTGGCAGACTTGATGTAGGTTTTTGCAAAATGTACTGGGCTTGTAGTTTTTTTTTTTTTCTTAGTAAGAAAAGGCTACTGGTCTTGCCACCCTACCCCACAGCCCAGAGAGATGAAGAATGAGAGATCGTTGTCACATGTAGTACACAACCAGTAGCTGGCAGAAATTCCTGCAGCTCTTTTAGGGCTAGTTTACATGTGCTTCAAAACATGGCTTCGGACAGGCTTTGTTAAAGCTCTCTGAACGCCAGTCAAAGCTCCGGTCACTAAATAAAATGATTAGCTTAGAGTCCTGTTTACACCTGCTTTTGCTTGGTGCTTCGATGAGGCTTTGGTGGAGCTTAGCCATAGACTTCTATTGAGGCTTTGAAGACGCTTTGAAGCACCACTGAAGCTACATGGGGTATCATTTTTGAAGCAAAGCCAAAGCAAAGCAAAAGCAGGTGTAAACAGGACTGTAAGTTAACCATTTTATTTAGCGACAGGAGCTTTACTGGCGTTTACAGAGCTTTAATAAAGCGTGTCCGAAGACTTGTTGATGCTGAAGCAAGTGTAAATGAGCCCTAAATGTGGCTGTAGGCCTATTGGGAACCTTTGTATTAAAAAAAAAAAATAAATAAAATCACTTTTGGAGGAATATCAAGTTCTCGGTAATGTCACTGTTGTGCCATATTTTCTCCACTTGGTGACCATCTTTATCATGCTCCATTGTATATCTTGCCCTGGAAGTGTTTTTTTTTTTTTTTGTGCCCTTCTCCTGACGGATACCTTCTAACAGAGATCCCTTTGATGCTTTGTAAGCTCTCTGCAGACCATGGTATTTGGTGTAAAAGGAAACTGAATAAACGTCACAAAAGATCTTACTGGGGGCTTAGAGTCACTTTCATTGATGGCAGGTGTGTGATGGCATCAGTTTGAATGTGATTGGTTAAGTCTGAACACAGCCACATCCCCAGTTATAAGAGGGTGTGTGTATTTATGCAGCCACATTATTTTATTATTTATCCCCCCGCACTATACAATTTCAGTTTGTTTTTCAATTAGATTGTACAGAGTACAGGTCATATTATATAATAAAAACAACCTAGTGTGATTTATCTTGGTCCGATTTGTTTTTTACATCTCAAAAACCTGTTTTTTTTTCCTCTTAGCAAGGGTGTGTAGGGAGATAGATCCATCACACACACTGTATATGTTTATTCTTCCAGAAATCTTGCAAGACATTGGGGGTTATTTACGAATGGCAAATCCACTTTGCACTACAAGTGCAAACTACAAGTGCAAAGTGCACTGCAGTCGCTGTAAATCTGAGGGGTAGAACTGAAATGAGAGGAAGCTCTTCTGATCATCCAATCATGTGCAAGCTAAAATGCTGTTTTTTATTTTCCTTGCATGTCCCCCTCGATCTACAGCGACTGCACTTCCTAGTGCAAAGTGGATTTGCCTTTAGTGAATAATCCCCTACGCCGCATTCTATCAGTTACATTGTTCACAGCAATCACCGTGGACTAGAAAACACATCCCCTATGGTATGGAGAAGAGCAGAAGTCCTGCCCTAGGGTGACTATGCTGCTCCTTCATAGAGACAGAAGGAAAAGTGGCTTCTCCTGGTGCAGACTGTCCCAGTAAAGACACATTGGAGAAAAAAAATAGGTCAGGAAAGGTCTTCTAATCTTTATAATTGCATTCTGGATCAGGGATGTAGGAGGCTGGTCACAGACATGAATCATCTACCTTAACTGGTTCCCGACCTGCGCACGCCGATATACGTTGGCAGAATGGCACGGCTGCGCAAATGGGCGTACCTGTACGTCCCTTTGAATTCGCCGCTGTGCCATCGGGTCCCCACGCACCGGCCGGGAGCTCTGTGAGTCCGGCCGCACGGACTCAATGTCCACAGGGATTCCTGCGATGGTCTCACGGAGAGGAAGAACGGGGAGATGCTAATGTAAACAAGCATCTCCCCGTTCTGCCTAGTGACAGTGTCACTGATTATAGCTCCCTGTGATCGGGAGCGGTGATCAGTGATGTGTCAAAGCTAGCCAATCCCCCCTACAGTTAGAAACACTCCCCAGGACACACTTAACCCCTACAGCGGCACCTAGTGTTAACCCCTTCACTGCCAGTCCCATTTACACAGTAATCAGTGCAATTTTAATCGCACTGATCGCTGTATAAATGGGAATGGTCCCAAAATCGTGCCAAAATTGTCCGACGTGTGCGCCATGTCGCAGTCACGATAAAAAATCGCTGCCATTACTAATAAAAAAAAAAATATATATATATATATATATATATATATATATATATATATATATTTATTAATAAAAATGCCATAAAACTATCCTTTATTTTGTAGACGCTATAACTTTCGCACAAACCAATCAAATGCTCATTGCAATTTTGTTTACCAAAAATATGTAGAAGAATACGTATCGGCCTAAACCGAGGGGGAAAAAAAAACGTTTTTATATATTTTTGGGGGCTATTCATTATAGCAAAAAAACTTTTTTTTTTTCCAAAATTTACGCTTTTTAGTTTATAGCGCAAAAAATTAAAACCGCAGAATTGTCAGTTAAAGCGACGCAGTGCCGAATCGCAAAAAGTGCTCTGGTCTTTCGCCAGCAAAATGGTCTGTGGTTAAATATGAACAAAGCATAGCCCCCTATAGTGTGTATTTGTTCTTCTGGTATCAGCATAAATCACTTCTGACAAGTTTTCCTGCACCAAAAGAAAATTGGGGCAGAGGAGGGAACTCCAACTGATTGAGACAGCCTCATCTCTATTTCTGTGGAAGGGTGATGTGTCCCTTCCCTCCAATCAGTTCTCAGAGCTCCCCTCACTGAGCCCTGCAAAGTGTAGTTTCAGCTCTGTCCTCTTTTCTGACAGCTCAGAGAAGCTTTATAAATTCAGGACTTTGAACACATTTAGAGAAGAAAAGACTTCAGATAAACAGGTGCAACTTATATAGGATTTATTTATTCTCCATGTATGACAAGAGGCCAGTCACTTCACTGGGTATACAGTATGTAAGGTCTTACAATCACTTTAGGGCCTCATGCACACAGGATGTAAAAACATCACTTTTACAGGTGTTCAACTTTTTTTTCAGCATCTAAAAAAATAAAAATGCACTTCTGTGTTTACAAACCTATTAAGAGGACAAGTGTTTAGAAGCTGGAGGAAGAGGAAAAAAAAACAAAAAAAACACACACACACACACACACACACACACACACACACGAGGTACTTTGGGGCAGAAAAAACGAAACTCCTAAACATGTGTAGACACCGTTAGAACTTGAGCGTGCGTTGATTTAAATTTCCAATGAATGCTCAAACACTTGGCATGTCAAAATGCGTCTAAACATGCTTGCAAATGTGGCTTTAGGCTCGGTTTCCACTAGTGCAACTAGTCATACGACTTGGGACTGCAAAGTCGCATGACAAGTCATAACCCATGATTTCTAATGAGTACCGTTCATATCTGTGCGACTTCAAAGTAGTCCCTAAACTACTTTGGTCCCACTTTGATGCGACTCGAGGTCCATAGACCTCAAGAATACGCAGGCATCGTTTCAAGTTGTGCCAAAATTACGCGACTTTCCAGGCAAACCTAGCCTTAGGCGTGTTTTTTGAAGCTGCTTTTTTTCCTGCCAGGAGAAAAAAAAAAACATCCAAAAGGGAGGAAAAGTTAAAAAATAAAAAAAGTCCTGTGCAAAAGGGCCGGTTCTCATCATGAATCGCACGGGAACATAGATGTGGGTGCAGTGCTATTTCCGCCAAATTATTTCTTGACGCTATTTAAAATCATGGTATAATAATAATAATACATTTTAATGGAATAACATTATGCAAAAACTGCACCAGAATTAGTGCATGCACTACAAAAAAAAAAAAAAAAAACGCACTGCAACCAGATCGCATTATACTGCTGTACCTACATGCAATCTACTGCAGGCAAATGCACTTAATTTGCAACCTGAATTTTGCGGGGGCAGGAACACTGACCCTCTGCAGATCGCAAGTGCAGTGAATTTAAAATGTGGTGCAGGAAACGCACAGAACGCGGGTTTTCCACTCAGTGTTCTGGTATGAGGCCTAAATGGCTAACATTTCAGTAAGCTCAACACACCAGTTTACTTATATTCCAAGTAGCTGTTCAAAAATGTATGCTTGTATACTAAACACCTATTACCCACCCTACATATTTATGTGAGAAGCAAAACAATTTTAATTTATGTAGATTTCTATAAACATTATGCATAAGCAGAGAATCCCAGACACTAACAAAGTGACATACAGTACACATGCACACACATGCACACACTACACATAAAAGTTCCGCTACTCTATAAAGGGATTTAGTTGAGAGTTTCATGTGATCAAGGCTTACTTCTTTCTCCCTCCTCACATTTTCAGAATGAAGGTGGTTCATGCCAAGCGGAAGTGATGGAAATTTTCATGAGATCAGAAATTCCCAGGAGACTAAATGCTGAACATCTGCCTTGATCTTGTTCGGAAACTACGATCAAATACAGATCAGGTGACCACTTCTCACAATGGAGTCTATTTCTTTGGCAAAAGTTCCAAAAAAAAAAAAAGAATCCGATTCCAAAGGGCCTTTCACTTTTCACAGGTCTAGGATGTCTTGCAATCTGGAGCAGTGCTATTCTAGACAGATCCACCCATTGTTTCACATGTACAAGTGTCCTAGTTGACAAATGTGTATCGCTCATATTTTCAAACCCCGAGGACAGGGCTGAACCTTTACAACCATCTTCACCCACATACTGTCATGTTAACTCACAGAATGCCAACTGTGTGCATGTTTGTTTGAACCATATCAAGGGTTTCTATGTAAAGGCAAAGGCTCCAATCAAACAAGTAAAATACATATGAGTTACAAGGTTACCGTCTTCCATATTTAGAATGTCCAAGCACACCTACCACACTATAGGTCCATACTGTAATATCACTATTTAGAATCTGCAACTTTTTACATCCCTCGAGCTGGCACACTGGACAACTCCAGATGCCAATGAGGGCAAGGCTCTGGCTTGAACATTCCAAAATATGAAGTTTGAGCCACTCCACTATTAACTGTTCTGAAACATTTTCCTTCTGCGTGACCCAATTTCTTTTGAACTTTAACCCCAGGCATTTATTTTACACCACGAGTGATCAACCTGTTGCGGAACTACAAATCCCATCATGCTTGTAACGGGCAACCTTGCAATGCCTCATTGGACTTGTAGATCTGCAACAGCTGGAGGGCCACAGGTTGAACACCAATATTTTACACTATATGATAAATAGCAAAAGATAAGCAAAGCAATAGAAGACACCTCCACTAGAAAATTAATATGCAATTTTCATGGAGCTCTAATTTTGTCTAGGTTGCTAAATATTTAAAGACGACCCATTGCAATCTCCAGCTAGCAGTTTTCTGGAACGCTCTGAAAAGTCCTGCAAGCAGCATCTTTGGGAACGGTTTTCTCTGCCCATTGAAATGAATAGGCAGTGCCGCCAAAAAGTGCTTTGGCAGCGCCGCAACATGGGCGCTTTTAACGTGAAAGTAGCCTAAATATAAACCAGGGCCTCCGCAGGTTTATGGTATTTTTCTGTACTTTCTGGAGCAATAGCTGCTATTTCTTCCGTTTTATTTATTAAATCCACTGAATGCAGCCATTCCACCACTGAAGGAGCTTGTGTGGATTTCCAGTATTTGGCAATGATAGATTTGGCCACATTCAGTAAATGCCTCACAAGTGATTTTTTGTATTTATATAGAAGGTAAGCAGCATTCTGATGTAAGTTTTAGCTTGGTTTTAGTTATGCAATAAATCTGTGAACATACAGCATTCAAAAAAGTGCTTAAAAGTGGGCAGTCCTACCATATGGGCAGCTTAGTGCCTGTATTGTTGCAACAGTGCCAGTATGTGTCAGGCATGTCTGGGTACCATGCATGCAACTTGGCAGGAGTGATATACCAGTTAGTCAGAAGTTTGTATGAGGTTTCCTGAATGCCGCTACTGTTAAGATTACTTGTGGGACAAGATACATGCACTGAGCCATTGGTCATCTGTCAAAGTGGTTTTGAGGACTCGCATTCTTTTTTTGTGTCTAGTGGTAGTATCCATTGAGTTGGATTGCAACCAACTATACTCCCCTGCAGGTTTATTGTATTAAAATGTTTCTACTACAGTGAAATAGCACACACTTAGAAAAAGGTATGCCAGAAAAGCATTTTTACTTGTGACAACACTGATTGAACAAGTGACCACAGTAAAGAAGGAAGCTAAATTTGCCTTCTTTCAGCAAGGTTGGTAAAACCTAACTACAGAACCCACCTTTACAAGGATCTGAACGACGTTTGCCAACATCTTTGCAATGTACTGGAAATAGTTACCCAAGGGAGATTTTTTTACCTCCACAACACTGAAAACGCAGTTTTGTATGTTGATTTTTACATAAAAAGATAAACGAGTTTGGGAATAACTCTAAAACCTAGTAAATGATAAGAAATTACCCACTGTCAAATTTTAATAGGGTAAAATGGAGAAGGGGAGGACACTTTTTTTTTTTTTTGTGATGTGCTCATTGTATAGTATGTCCATCCATTCCTTTGTCAAATTTCTATCATGTATATTGTTTAAATGAAAAAATTATAATTGTGTGTGTATATATATATATATATATATATATATATATATATATATATATATATATATATATATATATATATATATATATATATATACATATACACATACATATACACACACACACACTTTTTTTTTTACGTTCTTTTAAAAAAAAAAAAAAATGGTTTTACAATTAATCTCATATTGCTGCGAGTAATTCTGTCTCTTCAATTTCATACCGAAATGGGGCTACAAAATGTTAGCAGGTTTTCTTACATAGCCACAACATTGTACAGTTGTGTAAAATGAATAAAAAACTATTGTGGATTATCTAACAATCACTAAGTAAATGAATTTTAACCATTTGTAAGCAGCTGATTTTTTTTCTGGCCTTGTATCTCGTACAATTGGAAAATTGCTCCGGTAGTTTTAGGAAAGCCTCAAAAATCTCCCAGTAAATTTGTTTGGTAAAGACTTGGTAGTTTTCAAAGAACTTGGAAGCCAATTGCAAAAGAGATTTCAGCACCAACACTGCAGTGTGAGCAGCTCCATTCCTAAACTGGGCCAAAAAGTAAAAAAGGTCCCTCCCCAAGCTGGAAAATGAGCCAAAAAAAAAAAAAACACACATAGATAAGAACATGAATATATTATGCAATAGTGATACCCTACAATTCTGTAAGCATTGAAGCACTGCAATGGACCACAACTAATAAAGCTTTATGCTGCACTCACCATAAAAAAGCACGTATTTAACCAGTGCTGATCATATACGAAATGATGCCAGCTTTGGCAGAGATTGAATGCTATTGTTTGCTATTATTTATAGGATTCTAAAGGCTGACCGAGTACAGCCTGACCTCTGCAAGCAAAGTGACTAGCTCCAGCACTGCTTGCGTCAATAAGGCAGTATATTAACAAGCTCTACTGGTCATTGGACAGCTTCATATTGCATCCAGATGTGTCAACATATTGAAAAATCAGATCATTTAGAGATGTGTTCCCTGTTCTTCACTGAAAGAATGAGCATTTCACTGGGCATATTCCACAAAACACCTGACTGTTGGTGGGAACTAGGAAGGGTAGACTATTTTTGACCAGCTGTACAAAAGTAGAACTAAACTCAAAATGTAATGCTTTGCTACAAGGAAATTTAGAAATGTTTATGTGCCTAAGCCCTACCCAGGAAAAAAAATTACCCTTTGTCTTGAACTCCTAAAATATACCCAAGGACTTCCTGGCATGGGAGGGTGCCTACAGTCTTATAAATCTAAGGCTGGGTCTACACCTTCAGGTTTTTTTTGTTTTTTTTTTCGTTCAACATGTAGTTTTCAAAAATAAAAATAAAAAATTATACTCACATCAATACAACAATGTGTGATGCAGGGATCCCCCTTCCACCAGAATAGATTGTTTGCAAGTGCTCATTGAATGCTGGTGTTCCAGCATGATAAACATGCGGCAAAAGCCATCGGCTAGACCAGCTTCTGTTGAACAGACCGAACCGAAAGTTGGACAGCTTCTGCTGAACCAGCCAACACTTGGTACGTATGTACCGGACTTTAGTCAATGCATCGGATTGCTAGTCTCAGGAGATTTGGAGTAAATTTTGCTGAGGCCACTACTTTGTGGCTCACTGTTCAACTTTAGGGAGGTTCTGCCTCTACCAAGATGGCCGCCTTCACACAGACAGTCCAGAACAAGGCATAAGTCAGTAATGATGAAAAGATCAACTGCAGGGAGACCACAGGCAAAACTGGTGAATATGCCTTTGCCCTTCGCTTTTTTTTTTGGTTAGAGCTTCTAGAATTCAGCTCCTCTTTAAGGGCATTGTCACTTTATGCCTAGTGAATGTGATGTTATGTGGGGGATTTCTATTATATTACTGAAAATCACTATATTCTCCTACATATAACAGTTGGCTGTTTTGAGAAAACAACAGCTAATCGTACTTGTTACACAGGATTGAAATCAATGGCCAGCGCTTCGGGAGCAGCGCTTTTAACCCTTTTTCAGCCGCTAGCGGGGATTAAAAGCTCTGCAAAAATTACGGTAAAGTGTCACTTAAAATAGTGGCGCTTTACCACCAACACCCCCCCAGCCCCAGTGTATAAGTGCCCTAAGTGACTGAAGCCACTAGGTGAGCGTTGCAGCAAGTCACACCGTTATTTGCTAAGAAGCAATAAAGCAGCAGCAGCCAATGTATTTTCTTTAGTACAGGCTTCTGTTAAAGTGACCCTATCAGCACAGGGTCACTTCAAAATAATTTCTTACCTGCTAAAAGAAGAATCACTATACCTCTGGCAGCCTGTTTGTTAAAATGCCACCTCTTTGCTGTATTGCACACTTCCAGGTGTACGTGTACCTGCTCCCCCGCTGCAGGCTTGTGATTCTCCCAGCGACTCAGACGTGGCTACAAGATGCATAAGCCATCAGGTGGAACCACAGCGTGCAGTGGAGGAAAATCGTATTTGAACCAACCAATTGGTCAAATAAATCCAGCGGATGGCAAGCAAAAAAGTATAGCAGTTTCAACAAACGGGCCACCAGACAGACAAGTGCAGCGACTTTTTCTTTTTTTTTTTTTTTTAAGCAGATATAATGCTTTTCAAGTGACTCTGTGCTGACAGGGTCACTTTAACCTGTAATTTTTACATATCGATACACTGTTCAGGCATGTTGGCATCACAGAGCACATTACCATGTGACGGAAAGCTCCAGATTGCTGCCAACATATCACTTTTCAATCCTGCATCAGATGAGCGTACAAAATAAACATTGTGATGAGTCACAAAAGCATATTCTTCAGAGAAAAATCACTACAATTTTACAAACTTTTATAATGGTCTCTTCTGCCTTGTATTGTGAGCATTATGCAAAATCAAGATATATTAAAGCGGAGTTCCACCCAAAAGTGGAATTTCCCCCTTTAAGTACTTGTGACCCCCTGACATGTGACATTTGGCATGTCTTTTTTTGGGGGGTACCTAGTTTTCATAGGTACCCAGCTCCCACTTCCTCTTCTGGCGCCGCCGAGTGCAAGTTCACCGCTCCCCCTGCCTCCAATCTTCTGGGACACGTCACTGGTTCCAGAAGATTGCCTGGCCAATATATAAAACGCAGTGTGCACCTGGCTGTGAAGCCACAGCTGGGCACCAACACTTGCAATGCCGGCACCGCTGGATCGTGGGACAGGCAAGTGCCCATTTATTAAAGGCAACAGCTACACTTTTTGGAGCTGCTGACTATTAAATGGGTGTAACTCCACTGTAGGACTTAAAATTTTGCATCTTATGGACAAGCTTGTAATTTAGCACCAACATTTGCCAGGCTAGATCCCATGTATTCTCTAGTTAAAGTAGAACTACAGGCTAGATAGGCGCAAGGAAGGGTTATAACCCCTGTTGCAATTTGTGCCCCATTGGTGAGATTTACCATCACTTCCTGTCCCATAGCTAAAAGCCAAAAACTGAGAAAATCTCTGCAAATTAAGGGAATCCACTGGTGCCTCCCAGGTCACCAGAAATTTTTACTACTTTTTGATAACGGGGCAGGCAGCAAAAAATTAATAAAACTGACAGATGTTTAATCCCTCTCATAAGTTTTGTCTTTAGTTATACTTTAGATATGGCATTAAAATAATTGTTAAATATCAAATTACTGTTACAGTCAAGAGCAGAAACCAAGTTATTCCCCTTGGGTTAGGGAGGTTATGTTCATTTTCTAGGCATGTTGGTCTATTTTCTATATATGTATTTGTATCTTACAATCATAATGACAGCACTAAACGTAAAATTGAAAAGCTATTTGAACATTCTAGACAAGAAGTACAATAGAGCTGAAAAAGTGTAGATGGCATATAAAACAGCGGAATTCCTCTCATCTTACTCTCTGGCTATCATGACTTTGCTAAACATCAGGAAGGTTGAAACCTTTAAGATTACAATAGTTCTTGAAAGCTTCCTGAGGAAATTCCAATACATGGAGGGAATAGTCAAATACCAGTTGTAAATTTCAATGTAAACTATATTTAACAAATCTGCCGGTCTCCAACATTACAACAGTGCAATTATGTAGGTAAATGAAGTTAAAACGGAATATTCAGCCATAGGCACTCTTGAGCCAAATTTTACTCTACTGGCCTCCCCCTCCCTCCTTAGAATTAATGTTAGTAGAGTTTGAATACACAGCCTTGCATTCTCCCTGCTGAGGCCTGTAAAGGGCACACCGTGCTTAGGCCGCCCATACACGGAGCAAATTTCTTTCCAGCAACCACGGATTGCAGGAAATACATTTTCTCAATTCCCCCAACAACACAGACAGTATTTATGCGGGAATCCCTTCTACCGGGCCATTGCTTCTCCCACAGGGAAGGCTTCCCCCAACCAGCCGGGAGAAGACAATAATTGCTGCTAGGGGCAATAACAGCCACTAGTAATAATCGCAGGTAAAACCTGGCATTCTGGTTGTACCAAAGTTGATCAATCAACTTGGTACATTATACACAGTACCTGCTGAACTCCCATCTAGAACATGCTCTTGGGCCAAGCACAAAGACGCCCCCCCAAATGCAGGTTGTAAACGCAGGCATACACAAGGATGCATCTGTTGAACTATCGGCAATATGTTGCCCTCCAGAGGACTGCAGGGAAACAATAGACATATTGCTTGAGCATTTAATGAAGCTTTCTTTGAAGGGAGATGTGGGTGGACTGTGTAGGATAAGGAAGAGAACAGAATACTACAAAAAAAATTGGGTGCCATTTTTTGTGTTTTGCTTAATCAGGCTTACGCTACACCAGGGGTCTCCAAACTTTCTAACCAAATGATCAGTTTACTCTCCTTCAGAGTTTAGGGGTGCCAAACTATGGCTAGTGGGATTAAAAAAATAAAAATAAATAGCGCCCCACCACTGGTGTCAAAGGGAGGAATGGTGCCCCACCATTGGTGTCAGTTGTGGGTGGAATAGTGCCCCAAGGGCTGGATAGAGGCAAGCAAAGGGCCACATCCAGCCCCAGCTGCAGTTTGGAGACCACTGCTCTACACAGTACTAAGGCGGCACACAAGGGAAATGTTTAAATATCTTTAAAAAAAAAAAAAACGCATGTACATGCATTTTACACACATTTTTGGCATAATTCTACTGAAGTCTATGGGGTCAGAATCGTGCCGCAACTACACCAAGGCAGCACATATACTGCTTCCAAAAAAAACACGGTGCGCTGAATTGATGCAATCAATTTGCCAATTCATTGCCAGCATGAGGATTACCTGTGTGGCATGACCCTGGATACTTTTTTTTTGTTAAGCTTATAACTAAGACAATTGCTACAAACTATATTAACTTTGACCATGGCACAGAGAGTGGAGGAAGGGATAGAAGCCCAGATTGTTCTTACTGCTAATCCGGGGCTCCATTAGAGATACTTCCCCTCACCTTCTATTCTACTTAAAATGGTTTTGGACAAAAAGCAGACAGGTGATCCTAGTGACCCTGTACTGTGCAAAAAAACAAAAAAGCATTTTTGCTGTTGCAGATTTACCCCCATTTCCGTTGTGGTGAAAGGTTTCAGACAGGAAGAGAATGCAAATCTCTTAATAGAGTCATGGATAGTAGTAAAACCCAACAGGAACTCTAACCCTTCCCCACTCTATTCAAGAACTACAGAAAGTTTTGGCTTGACACATTTTAAGTTTAATTTAGAACCAATCCCGAGAAACAAAAGTGACAGAAAATGCGACTTTGGCCAAAGATTACCCCATCTCGATCTTTAGACAGTTGTCATACACCTGTGAAGGGCATGAGCACAGCAGTTTACTTCTGAAAGCAAGTTACATTTTAAAAACTGTGCCGCTGCGATTTCTGCGCCATTCAGACAAACCTGACAACTTTCTTCAGTGCATCATGTGCAAAATACTGTGTATAGTGTCGTGCTTTAGCCCTTATTCACACTAGCCTCCAACATTTGGTTCATGTGATTAAGAGACTTTATACTTCCCTGTCTGATCAAGTTGTCCTGCATTTAATGGATAAGTCCACCTCTGGGGGGGGGATGTACATATTTTTGAAGAAGTGTGTGTGTGTCCAATACTGGAGCATGATGTTACACCCTGAATATGCTCTAAAAATGTGAATGTGGCCTTTAAATGCACTTACATGTGTGTTTAGAGTATCTCATCTGCCTATGAACATTTTTTTTTTGCAAAAAAATAAATAAAATGTTACCATTTAAAAAGGAGAAGTATAGCCAAAGCTTGTTTGGCTGTACTTCTCCTGTGGATTACAGGAGGGCACTCCTGTGAACTGTTGGCGGCAGATGTCACAGAGCCAGTCCAGGCCGGGGGGGGGGGGGGAAATCGCAGCCATATAGTTGGGATCCACCCAGATCCCTGGACCAGCACCCGTCTCAGCCAGATGCTGAGAGCCGAAGCCTGGCGCTCCCACTCCCGCCCCCTCCACAACTCAGCACTCGAGTTAGTGCGGGGGGGGGGGGGAACAGAGCAGACAGCAGTGATTGACAGTCACCAGCTCTCTGCTCATGGAGCTCTGAGAACCGAGCGATCAGCGGTGTATGATCGCTCGGTTTTCAGCCTTAGAGCCGGTGGGAACTGATGATACATTCAACCTAGGCAAGTCCGATTCTTAAAAAAATAAAAAAATTTAATAAAAACTCAACTTTTTTTTTAAATCAGGCATGAGGTTCAACCAAAAAAAAAATAAATAAAAAATGTCTTAGGATCCTTCCGGCTCCTAACAACCGATACAAAAACAGACCATTTGCCTCGGTTCTGCTTCCTGAACAGACACAGATGATCATCTGTTTACTTACATCAGTTCGCCAGTTTTCCATCAGTCAATTGATGGATGAAAAATAGACAGACGGAACTCCTGTGTGAAAGGACCCTTAAAACTAATGCACACAACACAAAGCCTGGGGGTATTCTGCCACACTGATGCCAATACTTTTTTTTGGGCTGCGCCAACAATAGTTTTGGGGATTACTGCAGTCACTGACACCAATGTTGCAGTTATTGTAGTCACCAACTCTCCCAGAGCCCCCCCCAGCCAAAAAATAAAAACAAACCACATTGTTCATTACTCTTATTCTAGTTTAGAGCACCCCAACTTACTAATTTATTCCTTTTCATTATTGGGAGTATGAAGTAACCAATTGTATATCTGGCACTACCGAACATTTTTTCCCCATGCTAGGCTTAAAAGGTTGCCTTCGCCTGTCTTATTGTCTCATTCTGCATTTGACCTGGAATTCTTATTTAAAAAAAAAAAAAAAAAAACTAGCAATATGGTATTAAATGAACAGATCACTTCTTCCCTCTTGATCCATCTCAACCAAAAAGAAGTTATAGCAGGATTGCCCAGTTAAAGTTTACTGTGCTGATGGATTCAAATTACACCAAAACTTACATTAAGGCAGTAAACTACAGCTCCAAATATTTAAAACCCGGGGTAAGAGGTGGATAGCTACCTGAAAAAATATGGGAAAGATAAAAAGATCACCAAGGTACCTGGAGTGTCTCTAACACTAGGTCTTTTTCTTACTACCTGTATCACATCTACCTCTAGTATGTAAACATTGTCTTGTCATTAGGTTTAATTATTTTCCAAAATAAAGAATGCAAAATAAAAAGCAGGGGTCCTGTGTATGTGACAGTGTGCAGAGGTCAGGAGTACGGCTGAGTTCACACTAGCTGCAGCCACGGCTCGCAGCAGGGGATCCGGTGCGTCCCTGTTCGCCGTTTCGGGGGGCGAATCAGCGCCAAATGTTTGCCTGCATTTGGACCTGAAATGGAGCCAAAGACGTACAGGACCCTTTTCCAGTACGAACCACAGCCGCCCTAGAGGTTTGTAAACCGGCTCCACTGAGAGCCAGTCACAGTTATCTGTAATGCGAACTGGATGCACAAGTGAAAACACCCCCCTTTAAGTACTACACCCCTAAGCTAGTCACCCACAGCAAACTCCCGCTTCAAAAACTACTCACTACACCACGGGTGCAGCAGCACCTGGCAGAGTGAAGGAAGTCCTCCCAGGTCTCCCCTCATGTCATACGGCATGTTAGAGCTGAGGGGGAGCCTAGGACTTCCTAGTCTGATCACTGACTTAAACAACGTTTGTAAAAGTCCATAGTTGCTTCTAATCAATGATGCATTTCTCAATAGTGCAAAATGTTTTATGACATTTTATCCCTGCATAATTTAACTAATGATTTTTGAGTTGTAAGCATTAACAGTGGGGCATTTACTCGGAAATATCTGACTGCTCTGTTCCTACAGTATAATGTATTTCTCTATGGTATACATGTATAAAATTAATGCCTCTCTGTACTCCACTCATTCACAAACTGACAAGGAAGCCTTTGAGCAGTTTAGTACTCACCCACCGCAGCACGCATGTGCATAAATATACACACACACACACACACACACACTAGAAAGTGCTGTATTGACATTCAACTTAAGCAAGGCACATAAACATTATCCTGCTACAAGTCCAAAACATAAAATAAAAAAAAATCTACGGCATCACAAATGTTATAAAATTTATTAGAAGGAAACGGGTGAAGGCTAGTTGATAAGTCAAACAGCAGGAACCAATCAAGTTTTAATGCAGAGTGCCTTATAGGACAAAAAGTAGCCTAAATTATTTCATTTCCCTCTCTTTAAACATGACACTGTGGATGTATAATCTCCTCATGAGCTTGCCACATCATACTACCTGGGGTTTGAAAAAGTGGATTAATGCCTACAGCTATGCAAGGGCCTCAGCAATAATACCCTTAGCAATAATATCTACAGGCATTATTAAAACATGCCTAAAACTCAGTCGCCATAAACAACTGAAGCATGGCATGGACCACAAAAAAAATAAATTAATAATATACATATATAAAAAAAAAAAGAAGATAAGCTTGGTTAATCGCAGTTACAATGTAACTTAGCCCACAAATTCACATTGTAGTGCAGTTTTAAGCTGCTTTCACACTGATCAGTTTTTCTTTGGTACTTGCTTAAGAAAAAAAAAAAAAAACATTGCCATTAAATACTATAGAACTGGTCAGTTGCATTTTTCAAAGTCCTGCTTGCTGCATTTTTGGTGTGGTAAAAAAAATAAAATAAAAAAAAAAACAAAAAAAAAAAGTACCAAAAACTGACCTTCCCACTAAAATTATTGAAAAGGCATGGCAAAAACTCACAGTCGTTGATTGAGTCACATCCTTTTTTTCACAGGTGCAAAATGTGCCTAAAATGCGGAAAAAAACCGCACCTGCGGTTGAATTTATAGTGTGCTTTGAGTCGTGTCCTTTTTTCACAGGTGCAAAACACACCTGAAATGTGGCTAAAAGCAAATATGCAGTGTGAAAGTAGCCTAAATCTTGCAGTTTAACAAGTTTTTCCAGAGGAATTTGTGTTCTATTGCAGATACAAATGGTATAGCAATGCAGAAAAAAAAATAGCCTTTCACTGGGAACAACACTTTTAGAAATGCCACAAGTTACAACGAATGCATTCTGGAAACGGTCTCTTTGCACTGCAAGTTCTAAGTCTTTCCTGGTTTCACTGCTCTAACGTCATGTTTTCATAAATAAATACAAGGCTCTAGCTTGACTTGGAAGTCCATATGGCTGCACACACACCAAATACCTGCTTAGTTTAATTGTCTAATACATTGTACTCCTAGGACAAGCAATATTTAAAACTTCCTACAAACACCAATTGTGTCTCCATGTGGGTGTGCTGAATAGTTTTTTTTTTTTTTTACTTTTGAAATTTCTGCTATATTAGTTAACATATGTAATGCTCATTGTATCAGGATGCAGTTTAGTACATCATGAACTAGTCTGCATTTTTTCGGTTTACTGATTTTGTAAGCAGCAGTAATACTTCAATGGCTCTAAATTTTAAGCTTTTTGTCAACTAGTACCTAAAAACACAAAACTATCTACAATACAATAATGTGTATAGACAGGCAATACACTTTACATAAAGACTTCATGAGAGAGCGGCTGCTATACAGTTTGAGAAGTGCTTTTTTACAGACATTTCTACTAATTTAATAGAAATATTTGTCAGAATCTCCTTTTTTATATGACCATGTATTCCAGTGCTACAAAGTATAGAAAGACCTTGATCCTCAAAGCTCTTTTCCTGTAAAGTCCCTGCAAACTGTACTCGCAGACAGGAAATCACAAAGCTTTGACAATATTCTAAACTAAAGTTAAACAAAGCTATATATATATATATATATATATTTTTTTTTTTTATATATAATGTGTGACTAGGTATGACTAGTATTCTGCTTTGTGTTTAATACACTGTTTATGGTTGGAAATTGATGGCCAAACATTCTGAAATTTTGAGCCTTCAAGTGTTTTGATTGCCATTCCCCCCCCCCCCCCCCCCCCTTTAAACTTTACCCCATTAACCGTGCAGACTGATCTGATCATATGAACCGAGAGACCTTTCACCTTTTATGTTCAGACGATGATTAATGAGTTCCAATTTAACAAAAGACATAACAATGATCTTTGTTCAGTGCACAAAAAATAAAAATACTGGAGGCGTCCTTACTGCTTTCCACAAATTCATTTTAGAATTGCGGGAGGTTTTCAGGTTTAGTCAACAGAAAAACATTAACAAATAGTGAAAAGCCTGCCGTTTTATTACCTCCGACTATTTTTAAATAGGATTTCTGAGCTTTGGAAAACATTTTGGCATTAAATATTATACTTTTTAGGAAATCCACATACACTGTAGAAGTCTGCAGTTTTAACAATGCAGGTTATTGATGGCATGGTGTTCTAGGAAAAAAAATTAGATGTCAGGTCAAAAGGAGGTGTTATGCTTTATTTATTTTAATTTCTTTAAACCCTAAACTACCCCCTACTTAATGAAGGGTGCTAAGCATGATTAAAAGTTGGAGAAGAACCTAAATAAAGAAAAAAAAAAAAAAAAAGTAGATTTTCAATTTTTTTTGACCAGTAGTTAGAAATCATTAATTTTAAGAAAAAAAAAAAAAAACTGCACTTTCAACATTTTATTTAAAAATCAATGTTTCAATGTATAGACATTCAACCCTATCATGAGCAAGCTGCTGGTGCTTCAAAAAGCCAGCGCATTTGGCTCAATATGAGAGGCTTTAGATGCACAAAAATCTATAGAGGCAATCAAGAATATTTTTACTGCCCCCTGTAAGTTAATGAGAATGTCTATTGATCTTAACTTGAGCCTTTCATACAGACACTGACAGACGCTGTACTATTCACATTAAGCAAGCTGCTTGTGGAAGACAAGCTCATGGAGGAAAAAGGGAAGGGAAAAAAAAAAAAAAAAACGTGGAACTTTCAAGCTCTGCTAAAATTGCTAGCACCACATCCATACACTTACAGAAACATGAAAGTGACAGAGATAGGCACTTTTGAAGCTTTATAATTACATGCAAATCTATGCAGAGTACTCCTCTCAAAATAAATATATATATATATTCCCGTGACTTAATTAATTTTATGTAAAATGCATTTTCATCTGATAAACAGATCTCAAGGTCCTCAAAAGAACTGTTTTAGTTATTTCAGGAACGGTATTTAGATGAATCGAGAATACAAGCCATTAAATATTTTAACTCCGCAGTTCCCAAAAAGAGCTAATTAATTAGCTTATCTATGGCTATCAGAGTAAGATTCTTGGCTGTCTGAATTAGGCACTGGTTACATTAGGGGATGATTCAGTGTTTCATCAGCACGCTAAACTGGGTCACCCCCTTCATATTTAACATACGCCCGCCCTCCATTTTAACCTCTATACTACCATATGGGCTCTGTATACCAATACACAAAATCTCAAGCAAGAGTATAGAAGCATTGAATTATAATCGATATAAAATGAATAGCTTGGAGAAAAAAAAAAAAAAAAAACATCAAAGACCAACAAGCATCTTCATAAAGGATTCTGTTTAATAATCATCAAGTTCAGAAAAAAAACAAGGGAAATTGTGACGAAAACAAAACATCTAAAGAAGAATTTAACTCCAGATAAAATCATAGAGGAAAACACAGGAAGGAGCGACAATTTATATCTGCAGTGAACTCATTTACAGCACAGGAAAGCAGCTAAAACCTCCATATGGTCTGATCTAACAGGCTGGGAAACAGTATTCAATCAACTACATAAATATACAGTCACATGTAATTATACTGTGCCTTCACTATAAAAGGAAAAATAAATAAAATTCACATTTTAATCATGTCAAGAACCCAGTTAATAAAAGCAACAGAATCAAGAAAGCAAAATATCCCAAGGTGTTATTTGGCAAGCAATCCTCTTTTGAAGTTCCCATTCAACCTGAAAAGGAAGCCCATGAGGCACAACATGTCAAGTGCAAACCAGGAGAAGCAAAAGAAGGCTAAAAACAAACATTGAACTGATCATACACAAATTAAGTATTTAAGATGGGAATTTCATGAAATTCTCTCACCCAAGTTATCTTCTCTCCCTAAACTATCAATCCCTCAACTGCAGGCTAGTAAACAAGCGGGTAGACAAACAAAACCAGATCAGATAACATGGACAATGCCAGCATTGAACTCCCCCTCCCCCACTTCTTAAAACCAGTACACCAACACATTATTATTGTTATACAGGATTTATGTAGCACAGGCAGCTTGCACAGCACTATTAAAAAAAAGAAGAAAAAAAAAAAAAAAAAAAAAAAAAAAAAAAGGATAGTACAGTCACAATACAACCCAAGAGGGTTAGGAGGACCCTGCTCTGGGAGCTTACAATCTCAAAAGCCTTGAAGTCAATAGACAGCCTTTACTAAGGTTTATTTACCAGCAATGTGATTCAAGTCTTCAACCCCAGTACTGCCAACATCCTCCTCCAACATAAACAAAAACTAACTCAATACCCCCCCCCCCCCAAAAGAAAGTCCTGAACCCCAGTAATGCCCCCTTCCTTTTTTTCAATGTAAACAAAAACTAAACAAGTCAATAACTGCCCACTAAAAAAAAAAAAAATCCTAAGCCCCAGAAATCACCCCCCCTGCCAAAATATAAAAAAAGTCTAAAGTCAATAAGCTGCAAACCGCCCCCCCCCCCCAAAAAAAAAATCATAAACACCAGGACCGTCACCCCAAAAACAAACATCAATAATTTCCCGCCAAAAAAAATCCTAATCCCAGAAGTTATCCCCTCCTCCAATATAGAAGGAAAATTAAAGCCCCCCCCCCCAAAAATAAAATACTAAATGTTAGTGTCACCATAAAAACAACAGCCCCCCCCCCTCAAAAAAAAGTCCTAAACCCCTCAATTTCTCTTTCAATAAAAGAGTAACCAAGCAAATCAATAGCTGTCACCTTCCACTCCAAAAAGAAATATCCTTACCAGTACTGTCACCCACCCAATATAAAAAAAATAAGTCAATAGCCTCAGCACCATCACCCTCCTCATTCAATGCACACAAAAACAAGTTGCTGCGGCACCCCCCCCCCCCCCAAGTGTCCTGAACCCCAGTACTGTCAAACACACATTATATATACTTGAGTACTATCACCCTCATACAATGCATTAACTGCCTCCAGTACTATCACCCCCTCCTCCAATATAAACAAAACTGCCTCCAGTACTATCACCCCCTCCTCCAATATAAACAAGTCAACTGCCCCCCAACCCAAACATCCTGAACCCTTAAACCCCAGTACTATCAATGCCGCCAATAGGAAGTAGACCCCCCCCAAAAAAAAAGTAAAAAAAAGTCTTGAACCCCTAAACCTCAGTACTGTCAATGCCACCAATAAATAGGAATTAAGCAAGTAGATAGCTACCCCCTCCCCCCCAAAAAAGTATCCCCCAGTACTGTCACCCTCCTTCCTCCAAAACAAACAAGTCAACTGCCCCCACCCCAAAGAAAAGTCCTGAACCCCTAAACCTTAGTACTGTCGCCATCCTCACAACAATGTAAACATTAAACAGGGTAAATGACCCCCCTTCCCCCCAGTACTGTCACCCCCTCCAAAACAAACAAGTTAACTGCCCCCAATCCAAAAGTCCTGAACCCCTAAACCCCAGCACTGTCAATGCTGCCAAAAGGAATTAAGTAGATAGCCCCCCCCCCCCAAAAAAAATGCCCTGAACCCCAGTACTGTCACCCTCACTCAATGCATGGCACACAAGAGTCAATAACTGACCCCCCCCCCCCTACTGTCACCCACCTTCCTCCAATATAAACAAGTCAACTGCCCCTCACCCCAAAGTAAAAAAAAGTCCTGAACCCCTAAACCTCAATACTGTAGCCGTCCTCACATACAATAAGTATAATAAACAGACAATGTAAACATTAAACAGGGTAAATGTCCCCCGCCCCCCATAAACAGTCCCGGGGGATGTCGGACTAGCCGGCGGTGTTGTCTAAGTTTTCATTCCCCAACAAGGCGGATGGAGCCGTCGGAGGGTGTCGGGGGGTGTACGATAGAGCTCGGCGGAGGGAGAGTGCGGTGTCCGGGCAGAGAGTAGAGCGGTGTGCGGTGACGGAGTGCAGAGCGCTGTGCTCTATGTATGTGTATGTCTATGGGAGAGGAGGGGAGGACTGGAGGAGCGGAGCCTGGCACCACAGCGCCCCCTCCGCCCAGTCCTCGCCATCACAGCCCGAGCAGCGGAGGAGACAAGTTCAATAAAAGAAGCCGAAAAAAAAAAAAAAAAAAAAAAAAAAAGTCCCGATAATAAAATAAACTTGGAGGAGAGGTGTACGGCGGCGGCGAGGACCGGGACGAGCGGGCGACACACACCGGGGCCGGAGCACACACCGGGGGAGGAGAGCGGAGAGGGAGAAGAGCGGCGCCACCACTAGCACAGAGCCGGCGCCATCTTGGCTGATCGATGAATTGAACAAAGAGGATCAATTTCTGATAAAACGTTATCAATGAGAGCGGCCGGGGGAGAAGCGGGCGGTTTTGCCGGGGTCCCGGGCGGCGGAGAGGGGAGCGGAGCGGACGGGCGGGAGGCGGGGAGGGAGCGGGAGAGGGTGGCGGGGGAGAGGAGGAGAGAAAACGGAGCTGACCTGCAGCTGCTGTAAATCAAAGCGCTTCCAATATTGAAACATCGATCCCGCATTGGCCGCCATCTTGAGACATATTGAGACGGAGTGAGAGGCTGATAGAGAGGGGGCTGGAGTTCAGGAGCAGAGCGGCGGGCGAAGGAGGGGGAAAGGAAAGAGGAGGGAGGGAGCAAAACACGGAGCGGACTTCTCCACACCCACCCTCCCACTTCTACCACACGGCTCAACACACAGCGCCGCCCGGGGGACGCCTCACATCACTCCCGCCTCTCTCCGACCCGAGGCCCCGGCTTCGGCCTTCTCCTCCCTCACGGGACCTGTGTGACGTCACTGCACACACACCGGAGCCCGGCCATTCCAGTCACACACACCGGCCGCCGCTCCTGGACGGGTTAACCTCCCCCCCTTTTCCCGACACCTCAGAGACCAAGTGAGGTCAGGCCGCCATATAACACACACACAGGGGGCGCCGTGTCACTATACACTTTTATTAGTGGACATTACAGGGGCGGCCAGACCGACCACTCAAGTGGTCACCAAGAGGTTAACGGGGGGGGCGTGGTTTGGGGTGTCAGGCGCTGGACGCTGATAGGAGGAGACGGCTTCCACACTTCAGGCGGAGGAAAAAATAAACATTGTGTGTGTGCGAGAGAGAGAGAGAGCGGGGAGAGTACCGGGGGACGGCTGTGTGTGAGAGAGCTGACCGAGCACCGGGGACTGCGCCCAGGACGTGTATAGGCCGGACGTGCGATCTAGAAATCTGAAGTTCATATTTCTTGTATTCATCGATCACATAGTTCTGGCAACTCTGAGCCACGGATCACTCATGTCATGCAGAAAATGCACAAGATTAGCGATCGCACATGCGATGTGCTGTGGGTGTCAATGTGGGATTAACGACACCCCAAAACAGATCGCGGAACAGTGCGGGTGTCAGAATCACCGCTGTGATGGGATTTAGGTGGGGGGATAAAAGGGTCCTGCACCATTTTGGCGGGCCATGCTCAGGCATTGCATGTGATGTGCACAGGAATGTGCTGCGATTCCTGTAGAAATCACATGCGCTGTTTTGCACGCACCAGTGTGAACTTAGGTTGAGGATAGATTTAGACGTGAGATCTGAAGCCTGATCTACATCGGGATCACATTTCAGAGGCTGGTAGTGTATTGGGAGGGAATTAGTGTGTGTAGCTACTACTAAGGTAGGGTCTGAAATCAATAGGATGTTACAAAAGTGGACGTGGCGCTGCTTATAACAATATTAACCTCATGGGAAATTGTGTAAAAAGAAAAGTGTTTTATATCAATGCAAAAATTACATATATCAATGCAAACAGTTTAGCACAATAAAAAAAAAAAAACAATGCCTTCAGATAAATGTATTCATAAATTCATGCAAATAACATTAAAATTGACAAGTGCTACAAATATAAGTCCTTTGGTGATTCCAAATAAAAGAGACAAGTGCTATCCGTTATTGTGTCCTTAATATAGTTCTCCAAAAGATGCGTCAATATATTTTTATGCGCTTGCGCGATGTTCCAAAAAGTCCTTCAAGCAGCATCTTTGGGGCGTGTTGGGAGCACTTTATTTAGCTTTCTCAAAACGCCCTGCGGAATGGATTGAATAATCAGCACTTGCAAAACGGGAGTTTTTAACCCTTTTTTTGGGGGTTGAAAATGCCCCGCTAGCGGCCGAAAAACATGCAGCGCTAATGGCTGGTGCTTCCAGTGTGAAAGCAGTCTTAAGCCCCATACACACGGTCGGACTTTTTCATGGATTCTGTCCGATCGGACAATGTTGTTGAAAAATCAGACCGTGTGTATGCACCATCGGACAGTGTACGTCGGATTGTCCGACGGACAAAGTCCTATCTCCTGCTGGAAAGATTTGTCGACAACACGGTCCGATCACACCAAATCCGATCGTGTGTACGGTTGTCCGACCGGACAAAGTGCTACGCATGCTCAGATCACATTACAAGACCAAAGCTATTGGCTACTAGCCTCTACGTAGTCCCGTCGTAGGCAACAAACGTCACCACGTTCAGAATGATCGGATTTTCCGACAACTTTGTGAAACTTTTTTTGGTGTTGCAAAAATAATTCCTAAGGCTGGGTTCACACCTATATGAATTTGATGCAGATTCCCCCACATCCAATTCACATAGCAGGAGAATATGACTGGCTCTCTATGGAGCCGGTTCACATGTCTCCGGGGCGGCTGCGGAGCGCACTGCACAGAAACGCTGTTCGCCTTTGCCTCCGTTTCAGGGCCGAATTCAGGCAAAGATCCTGTCCTGTTTCATCCCTGAAATGTAGAACAGGGACAGACAGCATTGCTGTGCGATCCGAGGCTGGTTTAGGTGTAAACTGAGCTTCAGAAGACTATGCTGTGTTCCCGGTGTCTTCACACGTGCCCCCCTCTTAGGCCTCATTCACACAAGGCGGATCCCCTCAGCGGAGTCTGCCAGCTCAGCAGGAGATCGCTCCATTGATCTCTGCTGAGCCGGCGGTTGACAGGTCAAACTCTGCTCACTAAGCGGGTATGGGCCTGTCAGAGCGCCGCTAAATCCTATGGAGAGATCGGATGAAAAATGTCAGTTTTCATCAGATTTCATCCAATCCGCCAAGGCGAATGGCGAACATATCGCCATACATCTGATTTTAGCGGATCGGATGGCAGATGGATGTCAGCGGACACATCTCCGCTGACATCCATCACCCCATCGGAGTCAATAGATGGCCGCTCAAATTCGTCTGAAAAACGGACAAGTGGATCTGAGTGGGCTTGACGCGTGAAAGGGGCCTTAAGGCTTCATGTACACTGCTGCTGGTAAATGAATGTTTAGGAATAGTTGGGCATATTTTTCAGCTGCCTCTGAACTCTCCTCTATGTTATCTTATCAGTACATGTACACAGGGTCGTTTATAGTAATTTCTAGGCAGTTGAGTTTAGAAGCATTTTTTGGAATGCAAAAAATGGGTTCAGATCCAGCCCACAGCGCTGCTACAAACCATCTCTCCCCTCGCACTGTACAGATCGGTACAGAGAGGGGAGGGTGGAACCGGCGCCACAACGCCGGTTTGTTTACAAGTGATTGCTCCGTCATTTGACGGAGTAATCATGTGGTATTTACCGCGATGCGCCGGGTCTTCCGGACCCGGCGGTCACGGATATATTCCAGGGGGCGCACGAGAGCAACATTCTGGGAGGACATCCATGGACGCCCTCCCAGAATAAGCAGACCGCGCTGTAGTCGTCTTTCGGCTATGGCCCGGTCAGCAAGTGGTTAAGAGAGTGCTCCTAATCTCATCTCAATACCTGTATAGATAAAACCTGGGAGCCAGAAATCTTGCTGATTGAAAGGGGATCAAATACTTATTTCACTCATAAAAATGCAAATCAATTTATAACTTTTTTTGAAATGCGTTTTTTCTGGATATTTCTGTTGTTATTCTGTCTCTGACTGTTAAAATAAAGCTACCATTAAAATTATAGACTGATCATTTCTTTGTCAGTGGGCAAACGTACAAAATCAGCAGGGGATCAAATACTTTTTTCCCTCACTGTATATGTCGGGTAAACTTAGCCGCAGGCACGAAGGACCATGATATGCACCCTTGCTCTCCTGAAGGTTTACCCCATGTCATCCATTTGCCAGCACCCGCTGATCGGCTTTTGCTGTGACTAATCACAGCACAAGCTGCGCATGTGCGTGCTCTCTACCTAGTGCTGGATCGGACGAACGGTAGTCCGGTATTCCTCTGTGTTTCACTGTACGTTGAAAGCGAGAATGGTACTAATTGTACGAACATTCTTGAACGACAAAGGCTTTTTTTTTAATGTTTATTGTTTTTGATCATGCGCAGTCTTTTGTATCCGATTTTTCTCATGCGAAAAAAACATACGAAAATAGTGCACATTAAGCGAAAAATTGTTAGTTCTGTACACGTTCACAGTCGGTACACACTGATCGGCTTGTGCTCTGACTAATCACAGCACAAGCTGTGCACGTGCATACCCCTACTAGGTACATAATCTGGCACAGTAGAGCCATTTTGCCACTGTATAATGGCGTTATGCGGTTGGCAAGTGGTTAAGGGGGGCAGGCAGCATAAAGATGGCTCAACCTCACATGCCCACCCCCCACCCCACAACTGCATGTCTAAATTGAAGCTGTAGGGCCCTTTTACACAGGCATTCCATTTGTCCAATTTTCAGATAAAAAACAGACTGTAATCCATTCCTATAGGCTTGCAGGTGTAAACGGATGGATGATCATCCATCTACCTCTGTGTCCTTTCAGGCCCATTTATTTATTTTTTTTGCATTCTTTATTTAAATTAAGTTGGGTAATGTACAGCAAGAGCATCACAAGCTATACAAAAGCGGTACACAGTAAATCAAAATTTCACTTCAGCAGCATTAGGAGCAAAGAAACATAGATGCAATGTGCATACGGTACTGTGCAAAAGTTTTAGGCAGGTGTGAAAAAATGCTGTAAATTAAGAATGCTTTTGTGCATAGCTGAGTCTCTTAAGCCCAGTACACACTATTAAAAAGATCGTATGGACGGTCGCCCAGTTTTCCTTGATGTTTCACAGCATGTCAAAACCGAAGATGGTACTAATTGAATGAAAATTCTGGAAGGACAAAGGCATTTTTTTGTTGTTTATTGTTTCTGATCATGAGCAGTCTTTCCTATGCGATTTTTCCCATAGGTACACATTAGGCGAAAATCATTAGCTCTGTTCACGTACGAGAAAAATGTTGACGTTTGTCCCTTTAGAAATTTTTGTTTGGAAAGTCTGAATCGGATGTTGAAAGTTGTGTATACACTATATGAAAATCGATCGATTGTACCTTGTACTGAACTTTTCTTCTGATTTTCTCATAGTATGTACCCCACTTATGCATTTATTTCCATGTCCTATGCACGAAAACATCGAACCTGGGGTGCAGAAAAATGTCAACAGGTGCTGTGGACTGATGAGTGAAAATTTGAAATATTTGGCTGTAGCAGAAGGCAGTTTGTTTGCTAAGGGCTGGGGAGCAGTGCAATAATAAGTGTCTGCAGGCAACAGTGAAGCACGGTGGAGGTTCCTTGCAAGTTTGGAGCTGCATTTGGCCATAATCAATGTGTCCTCAATGCTGAGAAATACAGGCAAATACGTATCCATCATGCCATACTATCAGGGAGGCATGTGATTGGTCCCAAATTTATTGTGCAGCAGGACAACGACCCCAAACATACAGCCAATGTCATTAACCACTTTAAGACCAGCCTCGTTTTGGATTTTAGGTGTTTACATGTTTAAAACAGTTTTTTTTGCTAGAAAAAAACTTAGAACCCCCAAACATTATATATTGTTTTTTTTCCTAACACCCTAGAGAATAAAATGGCGGTCGTTGCAATACTTTTTTTCACACCGTATTTGCGCAGCGGTCTTGCAAGCGCACTTTTATTGGAAAAAATTCACTTTTTTTAATAAAAAAATAAGACAACAGTAAGTTAGTCCAATTTTTTTATATATTGTGAAAGATAATGTTACGCCGAGTAAATTGATACCTAACATGTCACGCTTCAAAATTGCGCCCGCTCGTGGAATGGCATCAAACTTTTACCCTCAAAAATCTCCATAGGCGACGTTTAAAAATTTTACAGCTTGCATATTTTGCGTTACAGAGGAGGTCTACGGCTATAATTATTGCTCTCGCTCTACCGATCGCGGCGATACCTCACATGTGTGGTTTGACCACCGTTTTCATATGCGGGCGCTACTCACGTATGCGTTCGCTTCTGCGTTCGCTTCTGTTTTTCTTATTTATTTTTCTTGATTTTATTTATTTTTACACAGTTTTTAAAAAAAAAATTAATTGGCTCACTTTTATTCCTATTACAAGGAATGTAAACATTCCTTGTAATAGAAAAAAGCATGACAGGTCCTCTTAAATATGAGATCTGGGGTCAAAAAGTCCTCAGATCTCATATTTGGACTTCAATGGAAAAAAAAAAAAAAAAAAATGTCATTTAAAAATTCCTCTTTAAGAGGTATGGGCGGAAGTGACGTTTTTGACGTCGCTTCCGCCCTCCTATGGTATAGAGATGAGTGGCGGCCATCTTACCATCACTCATCTCTATGCCCAGCAGGAGAAAGGACCCGATCGCCTCCGGCGCTGCCGATGGTTCCGGTAAGCGGCGGAAGGCGCGGGAGAGCGGAGGGGGGGGGCACCTCTCCCGCCGCCGATAACGGTGATCTCGCGGCGAACCCGCCGCGATGACCACCATTATCGGAATGCCGACCGGCGCCTGAAGAGATGAATATCCCGGTTGTGGCAGCAGCTGCTGCTGTTACCGAGATATCCCTCTTCAAAATCAGGACGTACATCGTCGTGCGCCGGTCGGAAAGTGGTTAAGAACTATCTCCAGTGTAAAGAAAAAACAAGGAGTCTCCTGGAAGAGATGGTTTGGCTCCCACAGAGCCCTGATCACAACATCAAGTCTGTCTGGTATTAAATGAAGAGACAGAAGGATTTGAGGCAGCCTACATCCACAGAAAACCTGTGGCTAGTTCTCCAAGATGTTTGGAACAACCTACCTGCTGAGCTCCTTCAAAAACGGTGTAAAATGTACCTAGAAGAATTGATGCTGTTTTGAAGGCAAAGAGTGGTCACACCAAATATTAATTTGAAATGGATTTCTCTTCTGTTCAATTACTTTCCATTTTGTTAATTGATAAAAATAAACTATTAATAATTCTATTTCTGAATTTTTTTTTACTTTACAATATTTTTTTAACACCTGCCTAAAATTTTTGCACAGTAGTGTAATAATAAAGCGTTAATATGTATAAGATTATAAGCAGGCGTAGTGCAGAATGTGTGAGACTATGTATAGTAATACTGATATAAGGCCCCTTTCACACTGGGGCGGGAGCCGTGGTGACAGGAAAGCAGCGCTATATTTAGCGCTGCTTTACCGTCGTTTTAGCCGCGGTATTCGGCCGATCGCGGTGCGGTTTTACCCCCCGCGAGCGGCCGAAAAAGGGTTAAAGATATTGGTATTGTTAATAAAAGGTATTGTCGCGGTATTACCGCGGTGTCCCATTCAAATCAATAGGAAGGAGTGGTATAGGAGCGGTGAATACACCGCTCCTATTCCGCTCCCTACGATGCTGCTAGCAGGACTTTTTTGATCGTCCTGCTAGCGCTCCGCTCCAGTGTGAAAGCCCGCCGGCTTTCACACTGGAGTGAATGGGGCCGGATTTTTTCAGGCGGTATACAGGCGCTATTTTTAGCGCTGTACCGCCTGAAAAACGCCCCAGTGTGAAAGGGGCCTAAAGGTGGTGAATAGAGGCCCATTTTTTTTTAAACGGAAGAAAGCTGTGCCCTTTTCTATTTAGACAGATGTAAACGGATGGCGTCTGCCGAGCCTAGGTTCATGTCTTTATGTCTCTCTACAGCTGCGTTTGGGTGGGCACAGAAGCCCATTCATTTGAATAGGCTGCTGAAACACAGAGAAAAAGTCCTTGCACCGTTGCAAAAAACGCATTCGCGGGGAAATTGTATGGTGCTTTGGCACATGAGGGGAAACCGTGCTGCACTTTCCAGTGCATGGGGTGCCATTGAGGATTGTCTGCTTAAAAGCATCGCATTTTTGATGCGGCTGCCCGGGAAGGCGTGCAATTTACATGTCTTCTCTCTGTTCCATGTATGTCTGTATTTAGACAAGAAACATTTTTTGTTTATCGTATTGCCACCTATAATTGTTTTTTGCAACAACTGAAAAAAAAAATGCAAAAACATATCATATACTGAAATGTATACTGATGTAACTTGAAACCGTATTCATCCGTATTTCCTTAGCAAAAAATGTGACTGAAACAGTGGACCTCTGTTTAAATGTTAATGTTAACAGTCTTGCTGACGTTTGTACATAAGCTGTGATATGGAGGCTAAAATAGATATATTCAGTGGAGGAAATGCTGCTCCAGACTCCTCCTAGTGCACATCTCAAAAACAGAATTCCAGGAATTTTATCATGTCATCTCTTCTGAAACAGAGAATCATGGAGCAGGTTGTCTGGCCCTTAGACCTCATGTACACAAGCAAAAAAAAATGCCACTTTTAGAAGTGTTTTCCTTTTTCTTATGCCTTTGATTGTGGTTGTATATTAGCCAATGGGGTTTTACTAAAGGTAAATAGTCTGTGTACTGCAGGTGCAGTTGCGCTAGCTCTAAGGTGAAGCTCTGCTGATTACTATCATCCAATCATGTGCAAGCAAAAATGCATTTTTTTTAATTTTCCTTGCATGTTCTCCACAGATCTAGAGCAACTGCACTAGCACTGCACATGCTATTTGCCTTTAGTAAATGAACTCCAATGTGTCCTTGGCATTAACCGGTTCCCGAACGGCGCACGAAGATATACGTTGGCAGAATGGCATGGACAGGCAGGAGGGCGTATATATAAGTCCCTCCTTAATGCCGTCCGTGCCATCTGGAGCGCCGCGCTCCCGCGCTGGTTGGGACCCCCGTGAGGCCGGTCGCTAAACGCTATAACTTCTGCGCAAACCAATCAATAAATCGCTTATTGCAATTTTTTTTTACCAAAAATATGTAGAAGAATACGTATCGGCCTAAACTGAGGAAAAAATATGTTTTTTTATATATTTTTGGAGGATATTTATTATAGCAAAAAATTTAAAAGAATGCGTTTTTTTCAAAATTGGTGCTCTTTTTTGTTTATAGCGCAAAAAATAAAAACCGCAGGGGCGATCAAATACCACCAAAATAAAGCTCTATTTGTGGGAAAAAAAGGACGTCAATTTTGTTTGGGAGCCACGTCGCACGACCGCGCAATTGTCAGTTAAAGCGATTCAGTGCAGAATCGCAAAAAGGGGCCTGGTCCTTTGGCTGCAAATTGGTCCGGCAAATTGGTCCGTTCTGAAAGTGGTTAACACCCCGTTCACATTGACTGCGGCTTTGAAATCGCGCAACTTCATCTGAATTCGCACAATTTGTGCACAGATGTCTATGCAAGTCGCACCTGAAATAGCACCTGAAATAGCCAAAAGTAATGCAGCAACTACTTTTTCAAATCGGTGCGGCACCGCAAAGTTGGCGATTTGAGCAGAGCGATTGACGGCAATAGGCTGTGACTTGTCATGAGATTTGATCTGTCTTAGGTTTGTAATTTAAAGCAACATTCAAAAAAAAACACACCCGTATTTAGGTTGTACCATGTTACTGTTAATCACCCCCCCAGATAGCAGACGGAGGATTGTAATTTCATTCTAGTGGATAAAACTAGAGAATATTCTAGCCAATAGTATGAGTTTAAGCACATGTGCCTCTAAACACCATATGCACATAAACGCATATGTAAATACGAGCCAGACCAAGCATTTGGGCTGGCAGAAAAATCCAGCCAAATATGGGGTTAATTCAATTTGCCCACATGCTTGCAGCCTAAAGCTAGCCATATGTGTTAAAGCTGAACTCCAGGAAAAAGTCCTCTCTTGGAGTGGGGCTGTGCCTTCACTGTGAGTGTTAGCTGCTCATTTCTGTCTAGGGGATTTGAAAAAGATCGATGCAGGTATCTTATCCTTGCATTGGATATGAGGGTATCAAGGGACAGTCCATATGGGAGCGTTGTACTGTACAGTATGCTGGGGGGGTGGATGATCTGATGAGTAAAGGAGCCCGGGCTCAACAAGTGAAGTCACTCAATATAGACCAATGGCATGCTAATAGGAAACTGGATTACACTGTACTTATAACAAGCCATCTGTTATGTGCAGTCCCTGAAGAAGCCCTGGCCTATGCCTGACAATCAGAGTAAACCTGAATAGGTTTTACACTTTACATGTTAATTAACCACTGGTGTACCAGCCTGCAATACCTCTTCATTCCCAGGCTATAGTTTCAGTAAAGTGATAGTTTAACTGACAATTACTCCATCATGCAACACTGCACCCAAATTAATTTTATATTATTTTTTGGGAGAGATAAAGTTACTTTTAGTTATATATAGTAACAACTTTTTTTCCGAAGCCAACCCACAGCTATATTTTTTACGGCCATCAGTTGCCATTCCTGGGCATTTATGGACAGGTACAAACTAAACTGTCTGTAAAGTTATGGGCGGTTGGCAACCCTCGAAGAACTCACAATATACTGTATGCGTAGAATATTTTTATGAAAATATGGCACACTAAGGAAATAATAATGTAAAAGTTTTATAAAATAATTACTTTTAGGTGAATTTAGAAAACCTAAAATATCTACCAACTATGTTTGAAAAAATCTTGTATTTATTTATGTAAGGCCACCAATACAGCTTCTTTCATGTCAGTTATAATGCTGATAGATTGGGTATTTACCCATTCTCCAAATGTTCACAGAGCACTTTCTGTATCAAATTAGCGCAAAGACTAATTTTGGCCCTGAACCAGGTGCGTTTTTTTTACATGTGTTTTGCAATATGACACTTATGGCAAAATCGCAACGCGTTTGGGGTGCCATTAAGAATAAATGACACCCAAACGTGCATTTTTCCGATGCTGCATCTGCCCCCGTCACCTCTAAAACTGAGAACCGAGCGATCTAACACCACCGATCGCTTAGTTCTCAGAGCTCCACGAGCAGAGAGCGGCTGACTGCCAGTCAGCCGCTCTCTGCTGTCCCCCCTCGCTCACTGGAGCACTGGGCTGTGGAGGGGGCGGCTCGCTGAGAGGGTGAGCCGGGTGACAATCCAGGCATGTGGGCAAATCCCGACTCCATTGTTTCGATCTTGCATGACCCTGGATTGGCTCTGTGACGTCAGCAGACAGCGGACTTCAGCCTTTCTGCTGAAAATAGGTCACAGGAGTACAGAACTGTACTCTCCTTTAAAATACCTTTGTTATTCAGAATTCTTTGTTGGCGTAGTTTGAAACATTTTAAAACGATGTCCAAAGATTTTTAGTTGCTGATATACTGTAACTAAGCCCATTATGGAAAGTACTATCTGAGGACTGCAAGCACAATTATCATTACAAGCTTGATAGGCTTGGCTATTTGTGTTATTTTTTTATTTTTTGCAATTTATATGATACATTTAAAAAGGTGCCTGGGTTAATTCAGGACACAGCTCTGTTCCGCTCTAACAAGACTTAGAATCAATTGTCCATCTTTACAGCATGCTTCATAATGGGGCTTGCTTCTACTTTTCCAGCAGTGGCGGCCCATCCATTAGGGGCACACGGGCGCCGCCTCCACATCCATGCACCTGGCTCCCTGATCTACATGCAGGGCGGTGCCAGACCATGGATTCCAATGGGGGCGGGGTGTATTTTTTTTTTAAGCATGTGATTAGAGCCAGAGGCTCTAATAGGCTTTAAAAAAGGGGGGGCTCTGGACACAGAGCACAGCGCTCTGAGCCCACCCAGCTGTGTGACAATAGCGAATGAATATTCACTATTGCCACACTGATCCTCCTCCCGGCCAATCAGGAAGTGGGTCTTGAGACCCATCACCCAATTGGCTGAAAGGACAGGCGATCCTATTGGGCGCCTAGGAGGAGGGAGGAGATGCACAGCAGAAGCCAGCGTGATGCAGAGGAGAGGAGACGCAATAGAAGCCACTGCCCGTAGGAGCGCTGCCCGCCCGCAACCTAGATGGGGTAAGTGCGGGACTGCATGACCAACCGAGGGGGTTGTTTGCCCCCCCCAAAAAAAACACCAGCCGCCACTGCTTTCCAGCAGTCCCATAACACCCCAATCCAGCATCTTGAAAAGTCTAGGCAAGTGCCACATGTCACAGTACTCAGCCACACATACTTTATACTGTAAAATTACAGGTAATTTTGAGCTGCTGGAGTGTTATATTGGGATGGCAGGGGAGCACTCACAAAAGTAGGGTTGGCACCTTATGGTGTCTGCAAATTTACACTTATAAGCTGGAAATACATATATTGCAATTTGGCCACTTCAGCAGGGACCAAATGAATCTCAATAGGAAGTCTACTGATCAACTTTTGTACAACCAGCCTGTCAGATAAATGCTGCTTGATCAGCTGATCACTGTATTCTGATGGTGGGAAAATCTCCCCACTGTCAGAATAAAAAGGCACAGGTCAGTTTTATCCATGCAACCCTCTCATAGAGGAAAAAAAAAAAAATTTGACTCATCTATGGGCTGCTTTACTTTAATAAGGCTGAACATACAGTGCCTTGCAAAAGTATCAACCCCCCCCCCCCCCCTTGGGTTTTTACCTATTTTGTTATATTACAGCCTTTAGTTCAATGTTTTTTTAATCTGAATTATATGTGATGGATCAGAACACAATAGTCTAAGTTGGTGAAGTAAAATTAGAAAAATATATATATATATAAAACTATTTTTCAGAAATAAAAAAATGATAATTGGCATGCGCGTATATATTCACCCCCTTTGTTATGAAGCCCACCTGTGTGCAATCTAAAGCCCCATACACACAGTCGGAAAATCCGACCACCAAATCCATCGATTTGGTCCGACGGATTTAGTCCGACACTGGTGTTGCATACACACGGTCGGACAAAGTTGTCGGAAAATCCGATCATTCTGAACATGGTGACGTTTGTTGCCTACGACGGGACTACGTAGAGGCTAGTAGCCAATAGCTTTGGTCTTGTAATGTGATCTGAGCATGCGTGGCACTTTGTCCGTCGGAATTCGCTACACACGATCGGAATTGGTATGATCGGACTTTGTTGTCGGAAAATTTATAGAGCAGGAGATAGAACTTTGTCCGTCGGACAATCCGATGGAAACTGTCCGATGGTGCCTACACACGGTCGGAATTTCCGACAACATTGTCCGATAGGACAGAATCCATCGGAAAATCCGACCGTGTGTATGGGGCTTAAGTGTCACATGATCTGTCATTACATATATAAGCCTTTTTGAAAGGCCCCAGAGGCTGCAACACCTAAGCAAGAGGCACCACTATCCAAACACTGCCATGAAGACCAAAGGAACTCTCCAAACAAGTAAGGGACAATGTTGTTGGGAAGCACAAGTCGAGATTAGGTTATAAAAAAATATCCAAATCTTTGATGATCCCTTGGAGCACCATTAAATCTATCATAACCAAATGGAAAGAACATGACACAACAGCAAACCTGCCAAGAGATGGCCGCACACCAAAACTCACGGTCCGGGCAAGGAGGGCATTAATCAGAGAGGCAGCACAGAGACCTAAGGTAACCCTGGAGGAGCTGCAGAGTTCCACAGCAGAGACTGGAGTATCTGTACATAGGACGACAATAAGCCGTACGCTCCATAGAGTTGGGCTTTATGGCAGAATGGCCAGAAGAAAGCCATTACTTTCAGCAAAAAACAAACTGTCATGTTTTGAGTTTGCGAAAAGGCATGTGGGAGACTCCCAAAATGTATGGAGGAAGGTGCTCGGGTCTGATGAGACTAAAATTTAACTTTTTGGCCATCAAAGAAAACGGCAGAATGAAGAAAGAAATGGCTGTACATCCAGAACTTCCGATTGCCTTCTATTTTGTTTCACAAAGATAACACCAAAGAAACCAAACTGTGGTCACATAGACACGTTTCACACATACATCTAGTGCTTAATCATTACCAAAGAAAACGCCAGATCTGGAGCAAACCCAACACATCACATCACCCAAAGAACACCATCCCCAGTGAAACATGATGGTGGCAGCATCATGCTGTGGGGATGTTTTTCAGCAGTCGGGACTGGGAAACTGGTCAGAGTTGAGTGAAAGATGGATGGTGCTAAATACAGGGATATTCTTTAGCAAAACCTGTACCACTCTGTGTGTGATTTGAGGGTAGGACAGAGGTTCACCTTCCAGCAGGACAATGACCCCAAACACACTGCTAAAGCAACACTTGAGTGGTCTAAGGGGAAACATGTAAATGTGTTGGATGGCCTAGTCAAAGCCCAGACCTGAATCCAATAGAAAATCTGTGGTCAGACTTAAAGATTGCTGTTCACCCAAACCATCCGACTTGAAGGAGCTGGAGCAGTTTTGCAAGAGGAATGGGCAAAAATCCCAGTGCTAAGATGTGGCAAGCTCATAGAGACTTATCCAAAGCGACTTGGAGCTGTGATAGCTGCAAAAGGTGGCTCTACAAAGTATTGACTTTAGGGGGGTGAATAGTTATGCACATTGTCTTTTTCTGTTATTTTGTCCTATTTGTTGTTTGCTTCATAATATATATAAAAAAAACATCTTTAAAGTTGTGGGCATGTTCTGTAAATTAAATGATACAAATCCTCAAACAATCCATGTTAATTCCAGGTTGTGAGGCAGCAAAACACGAAAAATGCCAATGGGGTGAATACTTTTGCAAGGCACTGTAGATGGTTTAAACCAGGGATCCTCAAACTACGGCACTCCAGCTGTTGCGGAACTACGCATCCCATGAGGCATTGTAAACTCTGACATTCACAGACATGACTAGGCTTGATGGTAGTTGTAGTTTCTGAACAACTGTAGGGCCATAGTTTGAAGACCCATGGTTTAAACCATGTATGGGCAGGCTAAATGTACCAAATTGATCAATCGATCAACTTGAGTACTACCAGCCTGCCAGATTTTGCATGCGATTATCGCTAGCAGCTAGTATAGAATTTATGTCCAGCAGGTTGTGGAAATTTGCTCCATGTATGGGTTGCTTAACAGTAGAGAGTTGTATTAAGGTGGATTTCCAGGCTCTAACTAACTAAGCCTAAAACTGCTCCCACCCCCCTCCTGACATTTATACTAACTGCCCTGTAGAAGGAAGATACTACTTATCTATTTTTAGGGTGGTCCGGTCATGTGATCACCCTAGCGACTGGCTTGAGAGGAGAGAGCGCCAACAATGGCTGGAATGCCTGGTGACGTCACCCATTGGCCTACTATAGGTCATCTGGTGTTGGTCCTCTTTCCTCTCCCCTGCAGCCAACTTTGGGAGCTGATCATGTGAATAGGTAAGTATAAGCGGGAGCACTCTGAGAATAGGTAAGTAATAAGCATCTTCCTTCTACAGGGTAGTTAGAAGGGGGTGGGACCTGTTTTAAAGTGGTTCTAAAGGCTGAAGGCTTTTCACCTTAATGCACTCCAGGAGCGCCAGCAGGGGACCTAAAACGAAGAGGATTAGGGCTGCTCTGTGAAAAACCTTTGCACAGCGCAGGTAAGTATAAAGCCTCATACACACGATCGGACCGTGGACCAACTTTCCCATGGATTTTTGTCCAAAGGGCGTTGGCCCCAAGTTGGTATTGCATACACACGGCAGGACTTTTTCAGCCAACTTTCACCAAATCACTTGGTTTTTCTGCTCTTTACCGCCACCTTTGGTCAACTTCTGTATTGTTGTCTGATCTTTTGCATTGGTTCTGTACATTGGTTTGTACAAAAGTCCGTTGGTTTTGTGTACACACGGTCGGACTTTGGTCCATCGGACTTTTGTTGGCAGAAAGTTGGTCCGTTCGCACAGCCAACAAAAGTCCGATGAAACCTGGAAAAAGTTGATCCGATGGAGCGTACACACGGTCGGATGTTGGTCCAAAACAGCTAATTTGCATGTTGGTTGTCAAAAAGTCAGATCGTGTGTATGGGCCTTTAGTATATGTTTTTTTTTATTATTATTCTTTCCTTTAGAATTTAGCTTGGTTAAAACCTGAAATTCTTTAACTTTTTATTCTTCTAACGGTTAAAGTAGAACTATGGTCAAATTCTAATATCACATATGTGACGTAGGATGGGCTCTCTGTTTTTCTAAGTACACCCTAGAACATTTTTTAAATATATGTTTAGAATGCCACTAAAACCCTGGGTAGGCACTTGCTTTGATAGAGTAAAATCAGTACAGCGTTGTCACCCTTGCTGCTGCTGCTGTAGCTGCTTATATGTTGGTTTGTTTGATTGCCATACCAGGGAATAGGCATTCTTAACTTTGCCAACAGTCCTTTAGTTTGACAGCACTTTGCAGTGGCGGCCCGTCCATAGGGGGCGCCCGGGCGCCGCCCCCCCCCCCCCTCCTTGCAGTTAAAAAAAATAAAAATAAAATAACAAAAAAAAGTTCAAAAAAAAAAATTATTTAAACATGTCCCTTTAAAAAAGGGCGCCGGGCACAGTGCAGTATGCACCGCTCTATCACCAATAGATAGATTCATGCATTGCATGAATCTATCTATTGTCACCGCTGCCGCCCCCTATTCAGGTGTCCGGCCCCTGATCGGGCGCCGGGCATCTGAATTACAGTGGGGGGGGGGGGTGTTGCTGGAAGCGCCCCTATTAGAGCTGTAAGCTCTAATAGGGGACCCTATTAGAGCGGTGTGCTCTAATAGGCTTCCCTAAGTGTAAACAGCGGGCGCACGGCTGTGCGTTCGCTGATTACACAGTATTGTGTTAGAGAAGCGAATACATCGCTTCCCTAACACAGACCCGCCTCTCAGCCAATCAGGTTGCCAGGTCTGTTACCTGTAACCTGATTGACTGAAGTCACAGGCGCTGTGATTGGACGCTAGGCGTCCAATCATAGCAAAAGACAGGCGCGGGAGAAGAAGACCTCGGACGGACGATAGCAGAAGACAGGAGGAGCGCGGGAGAAGAAGACCTCGGCACCGCTCGCCGCCTGACGCCGTCACCAGCTGCACATCGAGACAAGGTAAGTGCAGAGGGCAGGCAGGGGGCACAGTGGCAGCACTTGGAGGGGCACTTAAAGGGGCACTCTGGCAGCACTTAAAGGGGCACTCTGGCAGCACTTAAAGGGGCACTCTGGCAGCACTTGGAGGGGCACTCTGGCAGCACTTAAAGGGGCACTCTGGCAGCACTTAAAGGGGCACTCTGGCAGCACTTAAAGGGGCACTCTGGCAGCACTTGAGGGGCACTCTGGCAGCACTTAAAGGGGCACTCTGGCAGCACTTAAAGGGGCACTCTGGCAGCACTTGGAGGGGCACTCTGGCAGCACTTGGAGGGGCACTCTGGCAGCACTTAAAGGGGCACTCTGGCAGCACTTAAAGGGGCACTCTGGCAGCACTTAAAGGGGCACTCTGGCAGCACTTGGAGGGGCACTCTGGCAGCACTTGAAGGGGCACTCTGGCAGCACTTGAGGGGCACTCTGGCAGCACTTGAAGGGGCACTCTGGCAGCGTTTGAGGGGCACAGTGGCAGCGTTTGATGGGCACAGTGGCAGCGTTTGATGGGCACAGTGGCAGCGTTTGATGGGCACAGTGGCAGCATTTAATGGGCACAGTGGCAGCGTTTGATGGCACAGTGAGGCTGTTTGTTTGCGCCCCCCCAAAAATTTTGAGCACCAGCCGCCACTGGCACTTTGATTTATCTGCAGGAGCTTGGAGAAATTATGAAAAAGCCCTGCTCAGTCCCTCCTACCCATCCAGCATTGCCTAGCAGGGTGCACAAAAAAATCCAGCATTTCAGCTGCGTTTAATGATAAAAAGGGATACATTACATTTCTTTAAAGACATGTCAAATTGTATTGAAAATGCCTGTGTATCAAGAAAAGCACTAGAGTCTGTTGATGGACTTTAAGTTATTACCTGACATTGTACATGCTTTCCTATGGCATTTCTAGGAGTTTTAGGTCTAAGGGCTCAAATGCAGGTTTTGAGAGCATTTAGCATTTAGCAAGTATTTGCTGAATTAAAGAAAAAGGGGTTTTGAGTTTTTTTTTTTTTTTTTGCGACAGACAGCTGACTTTACTTCTGCTTTAAGAAATATTCTCAAATTTCTAAAAAAGAAAAATGAGTAAATCAGAATTCATAGCTTTTATATGCTGTATTTTATTGATGGGAGAATTACAGTAACATATTGCTTCTTCATGTAATTCTGGTTCATAAATCAGCGATTATGTTTTCTGTGTCACAGTGACTGATCGTTAGCATGTAAACAAGCAATAATATAAAACAAAGTAATGCATTCAAATATTTATTGGCCAGTCTTTCAGTCACTGAAAATTTGCCTGTAAATTATTTACCTAATTGCAGTTTAGATAGTAGGCTTCATGTCGATCTATAGACTGTAAGATATATTTTGAAAGACAGATATTACCTCCTCTTGTCCTTTACTTTTAACATCTCCACTCAATCATCTATGGCCGTCCATCAAGTTTACTAGTATTATGATGCATTAAATAGCAGCTAGGCAAAGGAAGATTGATATTCTAAGTACCCTCATATGGGCATGTGTGAATAATATCCATGTGGAAGTTGTTTAGTGAAGCAGTTCACAAAAATTTTGATGTATAGGTTCAAACTAGCACATTAGACATTTTCCAATGTTCTTTGTATCCATTATGTTTAAATGGTTATTTGCTCAAAGCATTGTTATCCGTGTTTTTTAAGTACACTGTAGAAATTATGAAGGCAGAATACTAACTTTATAGCAATACTAAGATGTACAGTTTGTTGGTATTTTCTGATATTTAAAATTTATGTTGGTGACGTGAATCACGCATGGCTTCATGCATCACTAAGGAATTCCAGAGATCTCCCCAACATACTATAATTATAAAGTTGATTTCTAGCTGGAACTGCCCTCCTCCACTGTAGCAGTTAAAAAAAATTGAAATAAAGTAAAAAAAAATTTCCAGATTGGTCCAACTTGGACCAATGCACTGCCGCCAGCAGTAACCATTGTGCGCGGGAAGCCTTCTCTGCTGGCAAAGCACAATAGTCACTGCTGGCGGCAGTACATTGGTCCAAGTTGGACCAATCAGGAATTATTCTTTAACTTTGTTTATTTATTTATTTATTTGAGAGGGGGGAGTGGTTGTGGCTAGACATCAACTTTAATTACAGTATGTTGGCGAGTTCTCTAGAATTTCTTAGAGATGTATGAAGCCATGTGTGATTCAGGCCACCAACATAAATCTGATATATCAGAAAATACTAACATCTTAGCATTGCTATAAAGTTAGTATTCTGCCTTCATAATTTCTACAATGTATTTATAGAGGAGCTTCAGTCTCAAAATAATTCAAAGTCAACAGCTAAAAATACTGTAGCTGCTGACTTTTAATATAAGGACACCTACCTGTCCAGGGATCCAGCGATGTCAGCATCTTCAATCGGCTTCGGGTGCAGGCACCGTTATCTTCACTAGGGGAAACCAAAGGCTTTACTGCTGGTTTCCTACTGTGCATGTGTGAGTCTTGATGTGCTCTGTGAATAGTCCAGCATCATCTGGGACTTGTGTATGTCCCAGAAGGTAGCGAGGAGGGGGGGGGGGGGGAGAAGGATGGGCCGAACATACTTGTAGATCACCTAGTGATCTTATCCGGCAGTGAAAAAAAAGGTGTCAAATGTGGCAGTGGAGGGGGCTGCAAACAAGTGGAGCTTCCCCCATGGATTACAATACTTTGCACAAATAACCATTTAAACCTATTGGACAGAACACAATAGCTCCATTAGAGGGATTTCCCCATCAACACTAACTGTGTTGAGGGGGGAGTCTAGTTATTTTCTTTCAATCCACTTGTGATGGAAGGAAAGAAAATTGCATAATCTATGGGCTGCTTTAGGCTGGGTTCAAATATATGCAAATTCAATGCCGCTTTCCCCGCATCCAATTTGCATGACAGGCGACTGTGCAATGGAGCCGGTTGACACAGGTCTGGGGTGCCCACAGTCAGGATTGCAGAAGGGTCCTGTGCGCCTTTGGGTCCAGATCAGGTGGGAATACAGGCAAAAATCCTGACCTGAGTCGCACCTGAACTGAGTCCCTAAGCTGTGAACCGCGGCTGCACATATGTGAACCTGGCTTTAGGCTTTCAAGGTTGATATCCAGAACCACCCTCCGATTCTGTCCCACTAATATCCCTGCATCTTTCCAGATTTACCAGAGAATGAGTTGTTTTTTCAGGGCTCTTTCTAGATGGGTGGCTGGGGGGATAAAAATAGGCGATTGAGATGTGTTTTTTTCCCCTCCCCCCCAGTCCACCCGACTGTCACAATACAGTCAGACTGGGCTGTACACATGCCGCAACCACAGCATTTTTAACTCAGGGTGCAGAGTTTGACAGGCGGTTCCACCTGTCAAACTTGCCCATTGGGTTCAATAGGGCTTCACTGAAGCTGCAAGCGGAACACTCGTTTTACAGCAGCGGCACAGTCCCATATTACAAAATTGCTATTCGGATCGCTTTTCAGAGGACGATAAGAACTACAGTACATATAAAATGGTCCTTAGAGTTCACTTCTGCCAAAACCATCACCTTGCAGGTTGACCAGTCAAATACATTGGTGATGTATTCTTGCCATTCTATCAGGATAGTAAGATTCTAGATTACCAAGCACTGTAAACAGAAGGGAAACATAGGGCCTGCAGAGGATTTGAGGGAGCTCTGGGGTGATGGAAGCACACTGGAAATCTCCTCAAAGTTAAAATGGCTTTTCTGTTTGTTGCCAAGAGTGTAGGGTCATGTGGATATGAAATATCCACTTTCAATCAATTTAAAGTTGTGGTGCGAAAACTGTTTTATTTGCATTTCTTCCAGCAATAAGGATGATAGAAGTGATTACTGCTCACAAGTAGCTGTTTAACACAGTGGGAAGGACTCTTCTTCATTAAGAATGCTATACATAGAACAAGAGACTATTAACAAGCACTGGAGCACTAATGTAATCTTCGTTTACTGTCAACCTGTACACAGCTAAAGGTTTTACTCAAACGAGTAATGTGTTTGCTCATACTGTGCTTTATTTGCACTATCTTTTAATTGTTTCTGCAGGACTGTGTGTTTTATGAAAAGTAGGTTGTTGAAACTTGTCTTCAATTATTCTTATTTCAGTGGACAAGACAGATTTCTTAGAAAAGCTTTGGAAAATTAATAAGCTCTTTGAAAGGCGTTCATGAGGCTTTTGAAGCTTATTCTTGCCACAAAATGTAAAATTGACAAAGCATTTTTCACAATGAAGCTTTTGACATTATGTTAATTAGTCTGTGACACTATATAGTTTTCTCAGAAGGTTACAGATAACATTTACTGCTTTTCCAAAGATAGTATCCTTCTCAAAGAAAGAAGATTCCTCAGCTTAATTTGTTTCTATCTACTGTTGTAATGCACATCCTACCTACTAAGTAGTAGTAGTACTGTTTTTCATTTAGCGCTTGTTCACACCACTGCACTGTGATAACACAGACCATTGCATATTACAGCAACATGCGGTAACACACATAACATGCATTGGTGTGCTGCGGTAACATTCACAACCCACCAGTGTGCATTGCGGTGCATTGCAGAGTGCCCCACTAATGAAAATGCTGCAGCAGTGGCGGCCGGTATATATATATATATATATGTTTGTATGTAGTTATATTCTTTTATCTTAACTTTACAAAAAATAAGTACAAGGTAAGATAAAAGAATATAACTACATACATATATATATATAATATATATATATTTTTTATGTACTTATTTTTTGTAAAGTTATCCAAAGAATGAATTGGCTAATCAAAAAAAAACACTAGATTAAGTAAAAAAATTTAAATAAAAATAATCGTTAGTCGATGACTAATCGAAAAAATAATCGCTAGATTAGTTGACAGACAAAATAATCGTTAGTTGCAGCTCTAGTGTCCCTATTGGATGATTTACCTTGTCTCTGTTCTAGTGATAGCTCAAAGTTTTGGATTTTCCTTTACATTCAGTTACAGTGGTCACCAGAACAGATAAGGTCAATCTCCCGAGTGGGGACACAAGCAGCAATAAAGATCTGACAGGACTCCCAACCCGTCACTGTTCTATCCAAAACTAAAACAAAAAAAATGTTGGCTTTAGATAATATTTTAGCATGCTCATGGGCGGTGTCAGGAGCATGTAGCTGCTAGTTCCAGCATCCTTGTTTTGCCTATGATGTATTTTCCCTGTCTGTCTGTCCACCTGCAAGGTGATGGATGTGGTCAGTCTCTGGGTGGAGACCAAACCTGATTAAAGCCAGCCAAGCCTGCAGTCTCATGCTTGTGATATTGCATTTGTTACACGTGCTCCAAGCTCCCTGTTTGTTTGCCCTCTCCGCTGAACTGGATTCCCTCGTTGCCAACCTCGGATCGGATATTGATTACTCTCTGAATTCTGCCTGCCTTTTCACTACGGATTGACCCTGACTATTGACCCTGACTCTGCCTGTCTGCCAAGCACAAGTACCTGTCAGTTTGCGTCTGCCCTGGCGTGGTGTAGCATTGTGTATAAGTCCTGGAGGCCTGCTTGCCTTATGGGAAAGGGGGCTGCTATAGGTGTAGAACACAGAATCCAGCTATAGTATCTGACCACCTGCATTTGGGGAAAGCGTGACAGGAGAGTTATGAGTTCAGAAAGGATTACTGTTGTAGTGTTGTGGTTTATAGGAGGATTAGTGCTGTTTAAGCCAAGAGACATACAGACTGACTGATGCTGTCAAGATTGTGAACAGGGTATATGTGTCACCTGGGTTTCTCATTTACACATGGTGAGGGATTCTAGGGTTTATGACTTATATGGAGAAAACATTTTTATTTTTTTGTTTCAAATCTCAGATCATATTAAGTCCTGTTTGGGGCCTGGAGGCTCTGTAAAGCTTTAGGTGGGAAAAAGCCTCCATTCCTAGGTCTAAATCTTACCTGGTATAAGTGAACTGACTGTTGATAAAGTGGCTGTAAACCCTAACAAACCACTTTGACCTACAGGTAAACCTAGATTAAGGCTTACCTGTAGGTCCAAAAAATATCTCCTTAACCTACATGGTTTAGCAGCCCACATGGCACGCGTCCTGGAGTGGTTCCCTCACCCATTTCAGAAGGCTCCAGTAACAATTGAGCAAGACCTTTCCCCTGTGGACCTCCCAGGCCCTTCTATGGGGTTATAAACACGACTATGTTCGCTTGACCTCCTTATCCCCATTAACCTCGGCCTCCCTTAAACTATGGTACCAGAGAGGACTTAACACCACTCTCTCTTCCGACCCAGGTCCTTTGACGTCCCTATTTGACAAACCCGCATTCCCATTGTAAAATGTAACCCTGTCACCGTTTTCTGACTGTATTTTTCTCATGTTTACTGTTTCAATTTTCTACTGAAAAATGCCAATAAATACATTTTCAACACTAAACCTACATGGTTTAGGAGATATTTGCCAAAAGACAGGCACCGCTGTCTACGGCACATGCGCCGTAGACAGTGGCGCACAGGCGCACTGATCGCGCCTCTATTCACGGCGATATGCCGCGAGTGGCGGCTCCCGTGCGCATGCGCGGGAGTGACGTCATCGTGGCTCTGTCAAAAGACAGTGCTGGAGCAGAGAGACCCACCAAGAAGATGGAGGCTCCATACACAAGGGGACAGCGGTGACTTCACTGGCTCCTGTGTCAGGTAAGTGACACATAATGGACTACTATGCGATGCATAGTAGTCCATTATGCTTTACCTTTGCAGGGAAGCAAAGAGGAAGTAAACCCATCAGGGTTTACTTCCTCTTTAATGGCTCTCTCTCTCTGCTGTGAGAGCCTGCTGCTGGGTGAAAAGGCTTACTGCTAACAGAATGCTAAAAAGAGCTGTGTGTTTACTTGGGGGAGCTCATTAGGGTTCCTGTCTGTCAGACACTGAGCTTAGTTAGTGGCTTAGATGTGCAGGTGTTTTTTTATTTTTTTTATTATATGGATTGCTTTTAGAAAGCCATCCTGCATTGAAATTGTGTTTATTTGCTGCCTTGCTGAATAAATGGGTAGGAGAAACCTACCTAGACTGATGTGGTTGTCCATGTGTCCTATATATATATATATATATATATACATATATATACACATATACATATATACACACACACACATACAGTATCTGAGAAAAGTGAGTACACCTGTTAGGGATGGAGCCTAAACACAGGCATCCAACACAGGTGAACAGATCGATGGGCTGCACTAAAGGAATCAGGCTCCAAAAGGTAGTGATAAAGATATATTTATTAATAATAAAGACACACGTGAACACAGCAACCACAAACAAGCAAGAACACAAATAACACAGCAAACCCCCAAGCCCTAATCTAACTAACTAGCTAACAATACCCTCAAAGCAATGGAACATATATATATACAAGGCAGGGAGGAGAGACCAAGGGGGAAACAGGAAGCAAGGGAACATCAAGGCAGGAGACAGGGGACGGGTCTCAGGAACCAGGTAAGGGGGACAACATCCAGGACAGGGCAGGAAGCAGATAATGGGTCAGGTTACAGGTACAGGTACAGGTTTCAGGTCCAGGATCAGGATCAGGATCAGGATCAGGTTTCAGACAGGCAAGACAGGGCTACAGAAAGGAATACTGAAGCACTGAGCTTCAGTGAGGGACAGGCTTATATAGTCTGCAAATCCACAACAGGTGCAGCTAGGTTGCTGGCATGTCCGTCTGCTGGGAGACCCCCGCTGGTGGCCACCAGAACTGCACCCTTTGGTGTCGAAGGAAATAGTGACACCACCAGGCGATCCAGGTAATAACACCATTCCTGACAATGTCCATCGGCTGGGAGACCCCTGCTGGTGGCCACCAGAACTGCACCCTTTGATGCCAAAGGAAACAGTGACACCAGCAGGCGATCCAAGTAATAGCACCGTTCCTGACAGTTCCCCCCCCTAAGGAGTGGCCTCTGGACACTCCATTCTGTCCTAGATCTGGCAGTGCGTGTAAAAGTGGAAGAGTCCAAAAAAGTCTTCTCTGTGACGGCAGACCTCCTTGCGCTCTCTGGCCAGAGTCTCTTAACCTACTAGGAGGCATGCCACCCGAGTCCGACAATGGGGCATGTACCCCACCACCAGGGTCTGGAAGTTTAGATCTGGAAATAAAAACAGACAGGGCAGCAGGCTCCGGGTCATCAGGCTGGGTAGCGGACAGGAACTCATCAGGCTGGGCAGCGGACAGGAACTCATCAGGCTGGGCAGCGGACAGGAACTCATCAAGCTGGGCAGCGGACGGGAACTCATCAGGCTGGGCAGCGGACAGGAACTCATCAGGCTGGGCAGCGGACAGGAACTCATCAGGCTGGGCAGCGGACAGGAACTCATCAGGCTGGGCAGCGGACAGGAACCCATCAGGCTGGGCAGCGGACAGGAACCCATCAGGCTGGGCAGCGGACAGGAACTCATCAGGCCGGGCAGCAGACAGGAACTCATCAGGCCGGGCAGCAGACAGGAACCCATCAGGCCGGGCAGCAGACAGGAACCCATCAGGCCGGGCAGCAGACAGGAACTCATCAGGCCGGGCAGCAGACAGGAACTCATCAGGCCGGGCAGCAGACAGGAACTCATCAGGCTGGGCAGCAGACAGGAGCTCATCAGGCTGGGCAGCAGACAGGAACTCATCAGGCTGGGCAGCAGACAGGAACTCATCAGGCTGGGCAGCAGACAGGAACACCTCAGGCTGGGCAGCGGGCACGGGCACATCAAGCTGGGCAGCGGGCACATCAAGCTGGGCAGCGGGCACATCAAGCTGGGCAGCGGGCACAGGCACATCAAGCTGGGCAGCGGGCACGGGCACATCAAGCTGGGCAGCGGGCACGGGCACATCAAGCTGGGCAGCGGGCACATCAAGCTGGGCAGCGGGCACATCAAGCTGGGCAGCGGGCACGGGCACATCAAGCTGGGCAGCGGGCACATCAAGCTGGGCAGCGGGCACAGGCACATCAAGCTGGGCAGCGGGTACGGGCACATCAAGCTGGGCAGCGGGTACGGGCACATCAAGCTGGGCAGCGGGCACGGGCACATCAAGCTGGGCAGCGGGCACATCAAGCTGGGCAGCAGGCACGGGCACATCAAGCTGGGCAGCAGGCACGGGCACATCAAGCTGGGCAGCAGGCACGGGCACATCAAGCTGGGCAGCAGGCACGGGCACATCAAGCTGGGCAGCAGGCACGGGCACATCAAGCTGGGCAGCAGGAACAGGCACATCAAGCTGGGCAGCAGGAACAGGCACATCAAGCTGGGCAGCAGGAACAGGCACATCAAGCTGGGCAGCAGGAACAGGCACATCAGGCTGGGCAGCAGACAGGAACACTTCGGGCTGGGCAGCAGACAGGAACACTTCGGGCTGGGCAGCAGACAGGAACACTTTGGGCTGGGCAGCAGACACGGGCACATCAGGCTGGAAGGCAGGCAGCGGGTCATCAGACTGGAGAACTGGCAGCGGGTCATCAGACTGGAAAACTGGCAGCGGGTCATCAGACTGGAAAACTGGCAGCGGGTCATCAGACTGGAAAACTGGCAGCGGGTCATCAGACTGGAAAACTGGCAGCGGGTCATCAGACTGGAAAACTGGCAGCGGGTCATCAGACTGGAAAACTGGCAGCGGGTCATCAGACTGGAAAACTGGCAGCGGGTCATCAGACTGGAAAACTGGCAGCGGGTCATCAGACTGGAAAACTGGCAGCGGGTCATCAGACTGGAAAACTGGCAGCGGGTCATCAGACTGGAAAACTGGCAGCGGGTCATCAGACTGGAAAACTGGCAGCGGGTCATCAGACTGGAAAACTGGCAGCGGGTCATCAGACTGGAAAACTGGCAGCGGGTCATCAGGCTGGAAAACTGGCAGCGGGTCATCAGACTGGGAAGCTGAGACATCAGGCTGGAAGGCCGGCACCAGGACATCAGACTGGAAGGCTGGGACATCAGGCTTGAGGGCTGGAACATCAGGCTGGAAGGCTGGAACATCAGGCTGGAAGGCTGGAACATCGGGCTGGAAGGCTGGCATCGGAACATCAGACTGGAAGGCTGGGACGTCAGGCTGGAAGGCTAGGACATCAGACTGGAAGGCTGGAACGTCAGGCTGGAGGGCTGGCACCAGGACATCAGACTGGAAGGCTGGGACATCAGGCTGGAAGGCTAGGACATCAGGCTGGAAGGCTGGAACATCAGGCTGGAGGGCTGGCACCAGGACATCAGGCTGGAAGGCTAGTACTGGCTCTTCAGGTTGGATTGCTGGCACCTCCGGCTGGAACTCTGGTGATTCAGGCTGGGACAGATTAGTGGGTGTGGAGGCAGATTGGGTTACTGGCAGGATCGTTTTGGTCGGGAAGAACTTTCGTTTTTTCTTTGACTTGGTCGCTGAAGCTTTGTAGGTTGGGGGTGCAGCAGACAGGAAAGGAGTGTTGGGATTTGGCAGAGAAGAGGTAGGGGAGTTGTATGCAGGATAGGTACAGGGAGAGGAGACCGGATATGAATATTTGGTTGGGAGCAATGTATACTGGGTGGCAACAGGGTTTGGTATGGGTGATGGGGAAACATACATTTGGGTAGGCTGGTGTCTGATGGCAGAAGTGGTTTGTTTGGCTGGGGCTAATTGCATCATGCCAGACCATGCTGAAAGTATGGGTTGTACAAATTGTGAATTCAAGTTTCCCTGTCTAACAAAAGACTGCGCAGACACAATGCATTCAGAAATCACCTGTGGGGAGCAGCCAGAGTAGTGCTCAAAAAAGTCGTCGGGATCATCTTCAAAAAGCCATACTAGGGATACAACCTGATTCATATCAAAAGGGGGAGTGAAATCATCACGGCCCTCAGGAATACAGGGTAGGGCCAGCTCGGCACAAATCTGGATCAGGGGCTGCACGTCCTCAAAAAGAAAATGGCCCTGATCAACAAAAGCATGGACTATACGGTTGCACTCCAGTAGTTGCTCCCTAGTATAGCCACCCAAAGTCTGATAACAAAGATCTCTTTCTTCCAATGCCAGGAGTGAAAGATACAAAATATCTTCCAGCTGCATCTTCCTTGACAAAAGCAAGTGTCCAGACCCAATTCCCAAGTGCAGCCGATCTGTTAGTATGGCTTCAGTATTCTGTTAGGGATGGAGCCTAAACACAGGCATCCAACACAGGTGAACAGATCGATGGGCTGCACTAAAGGAATCAGGCTCCAAAAGGTAGTGATAAAGATATATTTATTAATAATAAAGACACACGTGAACACAGCAACCACAAACAAGCAAGAACACAAATAACACAGCAAACCCCCAAGCCCTAATCTAACTAACTAGCTAACAATACCCTCAAAGCAATGGAACATATATATATACAAGGCAGGGAGGAGAGACCAAGGGGGAAACAGGAAGCAAGGGAACATCAAGGCAGGAGACAGGGGACGGGTCTCAGGAACCAGGTAAGGGGGACAACATCCAGGACAGGGCAGGAAGCAGATAATGGGTCAGGTTACAGGTACAGGTACAGGTACAGGTACAGGTTTCAGGTCCAGGATCAGGATCAGGATCAGGTTTCAGACAGGCAAGACAGGGCTACAGAAAGGAATACTGAAGCACTGAGCTTCAGTGAGGGACAGGCTTATATAGTCTGCAAATCCACAACAGGTGCAGCTAGGTTGCTGGCATGTCCGTCTGCTGGGAGACCCCCGCTGGTGGCCACCAGAACTGCACCCTTTGGTGTCGAAGGAAATAGTGACACCACCAGGCGATCCAGGTAATAACACCATTCCTGACAATGTCCATCGGCTGGGAGACCCCTGCTGGTGGCCACCAGAACTGCACCCTTTGATGCCAAAGGAAACAGTGACACCAGCAGGCGATCCAAGTAATAGCACCGTTCCTGACAACACCCCTCACATTTTTGTAAATATTTTATTATATCTTTTTATGTGACAACACTCAAGAAATTACACTTTGTCACAATGTATAACAGTGTAAATTTGCTGTTCCCTCAAAATAACTCAACACACAGCCATTATGGTCTAAACCGCTGGCAAAAAAGTGACTACACCCCTAAGTGAAAATGTCCAAATTGGGCCCAATTAGCCATTTTCCTCCCCAGTGTCATGTGACTCAGTGTTACAAGGTCTCAGGTGTGAATGGGAAGCAGGTGTGTTACATTTGGTGTTATCGCTCTCACTCTCTCATGCTGGTCACTGAAAGTTCAACATGGCACCTCATGGCAAAGGACTTTCTTAGGATCTGAAAAAAAGAATTGTTGCTCTACATAAAGATGGCCTAGGCTATAAGAAGATTGCCAAGACCCTGAAACTGAGCTGCAGCCTGGTGGACAAGACCATACAGCAGTTTAACAGGACAAGTTCCACTCAGAACAGACCTCTCCATGGTCGACTAAAGAAATTCAGTGCACGTGCTTAGCATCATATCCAGAGGTTGTCTTTGGGAAATAGACATATGAGTGATGCCAGCATTGCTGCAGAGGTTGAAGGAGTGGGGGGTCAGCCTGTCAGTGCTCAGACCATACGCAGCACACTGAATCAAAGTGGTCTGCATGGCTGTCGTCCCAGAAGGAAGCCTTTTCTAAAGATGATGCACAAGAAAGCCCACAAAAAGTTTGCTGAAGACAAGCAGACTAAGGACATGGATTACTGGAACTATGTCCTGTGGTCTGATGAGACCAAGATAAAATTATTTGGTTCAGATGGTGTCAAGCTTGTGTGGCAACCAGGTGAGAAGTACAAAGACAAGTGTGTCTTGCCGACAGTCATGGTGGTGGGAGTGTCATGGTCTGGGGCTGCATGAGTGCTGCTGGCACCGGGGAGCTACAGTTCATTGAGGGAACCATGAATGCCAACATGTACTGTCACATACTGAAGCAGAGCATGATCCCCTCCCTTCGGAGACTGTGCCACAGGGCAGTATTCCTATATGATAACAACCCCAAACACACCTCCAAGATGACCACTGCCTTGCTAAAGAAACTAAGGGTAAAGGTGATGGACTTGCCAAGGATGTATCCAGACCTAAACCCTATTGAGCATCTGTGGGACATCCTCAAATGGAAGGTGGAGGAGCGCAAGGTCTCAATATCCACCAGCTCCATGATGTCGTCATGGAGGAGTGGAAGAGGACTCCACTGGCAAACTGTGAAGCTCTGGTGAACTCCATGCCCAAGAAGGATAAGGCAGTGCTGGGAAATAATGGTGGCCACACAATATATTGACACTTTGGGCCCAATTTGGACATTTTCACTTAGAGGTGTACTCACTTAGAGGTGTTGCCAGCGGTTTAGCCATTAATGGCTGTGTGATGAGTTATTTTGAGGGGACAACAAATTGACACTGTTATACAAGCTGTACATTGTATGTATATATATACATACACAGTATCTCACAAAAGTGAGTACACCCCCACATTTTGGTAAATATTTTATTATTATTTTTTAATATTTTATTATCTAATTCCTATCCATTTGCAGCACAGTTATATAAGCACAAAAAGATGTAATATATTACTTTGTGGAGCAAATCATTTACTAAAACAAGCTGTATTTTTTCTTTGTCACTGATAGATTAGTAATAGTCCAGTAACAGTGTGATGAGTAATGACTGGTTTCTGCTGAACTGAAGTCAAAAACACGTTTTGGTCCAGTTTTTCATATGCTTTTGTCCAGATGAAACATACAAAATTAATTAGCTTTTCACCCAGTAGGCAATGATTTGAGGCACTTTGGGGAAAGTGCAGAGAAAGTTAACAACCTTTCTATCTATACTGACCTAAATTTGCTGGAGACCTCTAGGGCATGTGTCTAATTATATCCCTACTCTAAAAAATAAATATTCTAGGATTTAACACTTCAAAGTTCAATCCTGCTAAACTGATTTGCCTTTTCTGTGACCTCCCAGCACCTTATGTTACTTTGTTAGAAGTGTCGATAGAATTTGTTTGTGTAGGATTAGGCTGTTCCATGGATGCATTGCGGTTTTACAAGACAAGAACTGTATTTCTTTTTTGAAGTTCTGTTTTTTGGTTTGTTAAGGAAAAACAAACAAAACGCTAGGTTTAGGTTCAGAAAGAGGAGACAAATAAAGAAGTAAAATTTAAAAAAATGGCAACAGTAAATAAAATTTACAGTGACCTGAAGACTATGGATTGGGTATATGTGTGGCATGATAATGATATTGTTAAAAGCTTTTAAAGACGAAGTATGGCCAAAGCTTTTTTGGCTATACTTCTCCTATGAATCACAGGATTGCAGTTCATTCTGCACTCCTGTGACCCATTTTCACAGAGCCAGTCAAGGCTCTGAAAAGATCCTGACCATATGGTCGAGATCCACCCAGAAGCCTGGACCGGCATCTGTTTTAGCCTCTCAGCAATCTGCCGAGAGCCTAAGCCAGCCCTTCCTGCCCCCCCCCTCCACAGCCCAGCGCTCCAGTGTGCCCTTAAGGGACAGAGCGGAGAGCTGGTGACTGTCAGTCATGGCTCTCTGCTCAGAGCACAGAGGGAGAACTGAATGATCATGGTGTCTGATCACTCAGTTCTCTGTGCAGAGCCAGTGGGGGACAGATGCAGCATCAGATCAATGCTGCATCCATCTAGGTGAGTATTTTTTTTTTCTACAGCCCATACTTCTCTTTTAACTAGTAGTACCTTTTTCTCAGTTTTAAGTCTGTGTGAGACTACACCTCCCACAATCCAGTTCAAATCCTGTGTGCATCGTTATTCGATAAAGGGCAGGCTTGACACTGGCTGCACAGTTCCACACTAACAATAATCTCCTCCCACAATTGTGCCTATGTAAAAGTTTCCTCTGCTGCCAGAAACAGAATCCTTTTCCTGGCTATATATGTAACTGTGTATTTAGGGGTTTGCATAAGCTGTAGAGAGAACCCCACAGATGGCAGACAGATGTCTGCTGGCTTCCAATGTCTTCCATTGTGCTCTACAGCAAATTACTTATGAACAAGTTGGACCTATTTTGTAAGTCAAAAAAGTTCAGTAGCAGACAAAGGCTGTCAGAACACAATAGCACAGCTGGGGAGATTGCTGCACCAACATTGTTGTGTTTGTACAGTGAACTGTCAGCTTTTTTCATTCAGCCAAGTATTGCAAAAAAAATGCAAAAAATGGCATCTCTGAAAACTCAAAGGTATGTAGGGGGCTTACTGTATTCTGCATGTGAATGAGGAGGATAGGGGGTTCAATGCTGTGCTGGTCTCCCAACCCTAGGAACTGTAGGGACTTTTTCCAGGGACTATAGCAACAAAATACCAGGATTTGTCCAGTGCAATGGTTAAACTAGCAAGCCTGATAACTATGTAACTATGTCAAAAAGAAATCATTATAAACTGCTATATTACATTGTGTGCAACCCAAAGCATTCATTTTCTTTTTGCAAAGATCCTGCATAGATCCTGCTGTTCACTGTCCCCCCTCTGTGTAGGTGTCCTGCTGCATCCTCAGGGATTGTATTACACTGCTGAGCATGCTCCAGTTTCAGTTACTTTCTAGGATTCGATTTTCCTATCTGTGCAGCCCTCATGACTATAAAGTCACACAAGTGTGTCTGTACACAGCAGTAAATGACACTTTCCTTCCTCCTCCATGTCCTTGTATTACTAAACACTATGGGGGCACGATATAAGCTGGTGTAATGGGGCTCACCCTTTGTTATCCCAGTGTGAGCACACAGGTTAGAGGGGCATGACACAGCTTAAAATTGTCAGGACCTCCTGCAGATACTTTACAGTGTGACACTGTGAAAGCTTCTTGTCAGTCAATTTAAACTCCTCCTCAGATCTTTCCTTGAGGACAGGAAAGACTGAGAAATGTCATGCGCAGCGATTAAAAGGTAAGTTCCCTTTACAGAAAAATCTAAGGTGACACTTGCACAGGAACCCCCACTCACCCCCCCCAGTCCCGCTGACCTGGAGCGCAGCGATCACCAGCTAGGAGACATCAGGGTCGCTGCCTTACCGGTCTGGAGCTTAGAAATCCCCCCACAGCTTAATCTCCAAAACGTACCTTGTCAGGAGATACGTTTAGGAGCATTCTAATTGGTCAGCACTGTCACATGGGCGGCACCGACCAATCAGAACCTGCATAGCCTGTCCTGTCACTGCAGGCGAAGAGGAGAGAAAGCCGATGGGATTTCAAATCCCCAGATCGGTCCAGTGGCAATACGATCTGTCAGTGCGTGGGTTCGCCGGACTCCAGGTTAGTGGGATTGGGGGGGATGGGCAGGGGGTCCAGTTTAAGTTCACCTTACAGATTTTCTGTAAAGGTGAACTTACACTTTAAATAAAGTACTTAGATGTTCTTTCATAATAAATGAAATACAGGGGAATAATCTTTATTCATAAACAGAAAGTATAATGGCAATTCAACATTGTATGTTAAGTATCATATTAGGATCACCAATTCACTGATAATTTCATTGTGAGTGTTGCCATTAGGATAAAATTCTTCAATTTCGATTATGTACATGTAGTTTCCTGATAACGTCTCAGGCATGTAAACAAAACAGCTGACTAATCTGAGAGAGAAGCATGAACATAAAATTAAATTCTATATTATTTTACAGTATTCTCCAGTACTGTGAGGTAGATGCACTTGTTACAGAATAATGCAATTATTCAGCTAAAGTACTAGTAATAATTAGATGGCAACTCTATCTGGAATGCAACTTAGCAAGGTGAAAATCTGCTTTTGGGAATTTCAAGCACAGAGAATGAGGAAAGGCTATGAGCAAGAGTCTCTTGCTGCCATTGGTCCACAATCTTCAACTACTGATACAACTGTGACATAAGCATGCTGAAACTGTCAAGTGTCAAGGTGTCTAGCTGTCCTTGTCAAAATTACAAAGGGAATTTAAAATGGTTGTAAACTCTGTTACACCACTTTTACCTATAGTTAAGCCTATAATAAGGCTTACCTGTAGGTACCTGGAATATCTCCTAAACTTGCACAGTTTAGGAGATATTCACTGTATCCGCACATGCCAACGTCATTGGCACATGCGCATTGAAGAAATGGCTCACTCGTGCCGTTTCTTCAGTAGCTGTGTCGTGACCAGCGGAAGTGATGTCATCGCGGCTCTGGCCAATCACAGCTCTAGCCCGTCAACCCTGAAATTACTCTGGGAGACATGTCACCGGTCACATGGGTGTGCGTAGACTGCTGCAACAGCTTCGATCCAAGGTAAGTATTTGATAATGAGCTAGTATTGTCACGTACCTGGTGGTATTGAGCCGGAATTGCAGAGATAGATTTCCCCTACGGCTCCCACTCACGGTCCTCTGGAATGGCAACCGAGGGCACAGGAGTAAGGAGTGGTATGGGTGCCTGGCAGGATCAACAGTCAGAGTCAGAAGTCCAGGAACCACTTGCAGAAGTAGGAGACTGGAACTGGAGAGCAGACTGGAACCGAAGTGCTGGACTGGAAGCAGGAACCACAGCAGGCTGATAGGCAGGAACTGGAGTGCTGGACTGGAACCAGGAATAGCAGCAGGCAGATAGGCAGGAACTGGAGTGCTGGACTGGAACCAGAAATCAACAGATGGCAGGATCACCCAAGAGAGGTCAGGCGGGCAGCAGAGGTACCAGGGATCAGGCAGGCCGGTGGTCAGGTATCAGGCAGACAGCAGAGGTACCAGAGAGCAGGCTGGCAGCGCAGATTTCTGGCAGGATCTTCATGACAAGTATGCTATTCATACTAGCTCATTACGCCTTTGTTTTGCAGGATTTTTTTTTCTGAGTTTACAACTACTTTAAAAGAAATGTAAGGCATGAAGAGAAAGAGATGGGCAGTCACATCTCTAGAGATGCCATTGAAGACAGCGCACAGCTCTCGCTGCTGTCAGTCAAAACTTGTGACGAGGGAGCAGGAGGGGCATGAGCCGAGCTTCCTATTGTGGCACGCCTGTGGGCTCGATCCCAATTGTGCAGAGTGGCCCCCCAATCTTCCTCTTCACGGGTCCCCCCGTCAGCACTCCCGGTTTCTTCTCCGTGTGACCAAGCAGCCTTCTATTGTGGCACACCTTCGGGCTCGATTCCAAGCTGCTCTGCCAGTGTCATAGACCTATGAGTACCATCAACATGAGTAAGCTCCAGTGGTGAAACTTGTTGGGGGCGTGGCCTGGCGGGGGTCCAGGCTGAGACTACCACTTGTCTACACACACAGGTGTAGCTGCACTGCACTGTTCCGAGCTGCACTGTCTGTGTCTATGGCACAGGCATAAGAGCAGAGGATTCCGAGCTGCACATCAGATCAAGACCTTCTGTGTGTAGACAAGTGGTAGTCTCAGCCTGTAACCCTGCCAGGCCACGCCGCCATGCCCACTGGAGCTTACTCATGGTAATGGTACTCATAAGTCTATGACACAGGCAGAGCAGCTTGGAATCGAGCCCGAAGGTGTGCCACAATAGAAGGCTGCTTCTTATGGTGTCACACGGAGAAGTAACCGGGAGTGCTGGCGGGGGGACCCAAGAAGAGGAAGATGGGGGGCCACTGCACAATTGGGATCGAGCCCACAGGCGTGCCACAATAGGACTGCTTCCTTGGTGGCACACTGAGAAGAAGAGGAGCCAGGAGCGGGGGACCAGAGAAGAGGTTCGTGGGCACCACTGCAGGATTGGATGAGGTTAGCTGGAGATGAAGCCGTCTTCTGCAAAATTGAAAATTGAAGAAGAGGTATCCAGCCAATAAGATGTTGCGCAAGCTGTACTATGCGCAACATCACTAACGTTGGCAACTAATGTTGGCAAGGAGGTGAGAAAGCATACTGCACAGGCTGCATTTGCCAAGATGTTATGAAATGTATCAGTAGTTGGACTGCAAAATCATATGCTTTTTTAATATAATGGTATCATATATGATAATATATTTTTTATAATGGCACACAGTGAAATAATAAAAAACTGCCATTATAAAAACAAAACACTGTGACAGATTGACATACAGATACATTGTGGGATTAGTGACCAAAGCATGTATTGGGCTGTCATTTAATGACACTGCTAGAGCCATCAGTAACAGCCCATGATTGGCTGTCCAGGGCTTCTAATGGCTGGAAACCGAAGAAACCTTGGTAAATGATCCCATTTCCCAGTGCTGACAACTTTGTGTAGAGGTTAGCACTTTCACCTAGCAGTAATAGGGTCGCTGGTTCAAATCCCGACCACGACACCTTCTGCCTGGAGTTTGCATGTTCTCCCTGTGCCTGCGTGGGTTTCCTCCGGCAGGCCCCTCAAAGTTTCCTCCCACACTCCAACACCAGTGTCGGACAAAATCCGTCGGAAAAAATCTGAAATATGTGTATTTGTATGTGTATGTCGGTAATTGTCCGACCCCACAGGGCAAGTATGGATGGACACCAGTGGCAAAAAGCACCCTGAGGCAATTCAGTTCGCATATTATACAAGTCATTTATTCATTCATTCAGTTACTAGACTATTACCATTTGGCTGGTGTTTTTGTGGGTGGGGGGGGCCGCCGGTGGAGCGGCATTAGCACAGTTGCCAGCTACCCCCCCCCCCATAGCGTGGAATGGCACTAACACCCCCCCTCCACCACGCGCTGTCCTTACTGTGGATGCGGGTGGTGAGAGCAGCGAGCAGTGAGAGCAGCGGTCGGAGCTTGGCCATCTCCCAGTGTCCTCTCCTGGAGTCCTCTTCTCTCTTCTCCTCACAATGCTAGACTTCCAATAGGATCACCTGACGTTTCGACCAATAGGAAATGGGTTTCATACCTGCTTCCGGATTGGCTGGGAGGAGGATCAGTGTTGCAACAGTTCTGGCCTAACAGCACATACCTTCCTTTGTTCCTGTGCACTACAGTTATCCATTAAAAGTAAAGAAAATGTCCAGTACCTCTAGGCATAGAGGAATATGCAACTTACTCTGCTTACTGGGATTACAGCACAGTGGCATGAAGGCAAGACGATTCAACTGAAGCAAATCAGTGCTCACCCAGGGCTTTCTTTCCTGCTTCCTGGCCTTCTTTTTTTTCTTCTTTTTAAAGGCGAGTATGTGAGGCTGGATAGAGGCACAGTAAAGTGAATCTGCTTAAGGGAAAGCACCTGTTTTCTTTAAAGTCTGTATTATCAACTGCTCTTGCATCCTTAGTGGTACTATTGGGAGAAAATATTGAGGCCCGTGTTTCTTTAGAGCTGGCTATTTTCTTTAAAACTCCTTGTCATTGTACTTATGCAATGAAACACTGCAATTTTCTTCACAGCATTGCTTACTCAATGAAAAGTAAGAAATTATATTCTTTAGAGTGCCAAAATTCGCACCTATTCAGAAAAAAGGTGTTTTTTTTCCACAAATTAACTTGCCATTTTAATGGCAAGATCTGACAAATCTTTTTCCGAACTCAGCGTAGCAAGGACTTTTGCACACGGCTGTTTAGGACTATTTAGCGTAAACTTCAGATGAGTTTCCCTGCCCAAGAGCCACAGATGCTGCATACAATGGCCTCACAGATATAAATAGCTGTATGTGGGTATATACCGATTCTTGCATAACCCTGCACACATGTACAGACATTAAAACCCCTAACACAGACTGTCAAAAGACCTGGAATATACCTCAAGAACATTCTCTTTGCTCAACTTACCAAAGTGTTCCCTGATCCTGACCAGATTTCTGCTGCCTCCACTCACAAGGAGATGTCTCTCGACTGCCCTATCCTTAGGGCATCCTTATTCCTTTACAACTGCTGGTAACATCAGCAGTAGCACCACCAGGGCCGCTGATAAGGCAGTACAGCCAGCCCCGCTGTACCGGGCCTCATAAACTCCACAGGGGGGCCCGGTTAGCTTTACAGTTAATTTTAAGCTAAACAAAAAAAATAGGACTTCATAACCCACAGCCCCATACCAACTTTATTGCCAGGGATTATAGTTACCCAGGTGAAGAGCAGCATGTGGCGCAGGATTGTGTGCCTGCGCCCGAACATGGTGAAAAAGTCCCTCCTCTGCTCCCACCTCCTGGGCCCCTCTGTTGACCTGAGGGGGCCCAGGAGGTGAGAGCAGAGGAGGGACTTTTTGCCATGTTCGGGCGCAGGCACACAATCCCGCTCCACATGCTGCTCTTCATCTGTGTACCTACACAGATTATAGTTCCGGCCGCCCACTGTGTGCCTTCCCTGGCCGATGGATTCTATTGTGGAGCGGCTCGCCTGCTTTAGAGTCCCAGCACTGCAGCCCGAGGGAGAGAGCGATCATTGAGGAGGCTCAGAGTTCAGCGGGAGCACTTCTGGCAGCGGTACACAGGCAAGCAGTCCCCTGCAGATGACACTCTGACAAGTCACATAGGCTACTCAGGAAAGTGCAGTCCTCAGACTCCCTTCTGCGTGCTTATGATGATGATCATTATCATTATAGAGATCACAGCACAGCAGGTTCTCTATGGCTCTCTCAGTGTCACATGGCTATTGGATGCTGACTTTGCTATGGTAACACACAGTTCAGCCATAAGTTAAAAAAGTCAGCACCCAACAGCCATGTGACACAGAGAGCAATAGAGAACCTGCTGTGCTGTGATCTCTATAATGATAATGAATATCATTATCATAAGCACACGGTTAGATGCTACTTTACACTTGGGGGGGGGCAGTAAACACACATAGCTGAGCTGCATTTTTGCCATCCCCCTAACCACTCCCCTTTAAGAACCTTTCACCCCAGCTTTCCAATTGGGTCCGTCTGTTAGTTTTTCCTGCGGACCTGATTGAAAGCTCCATGTAGGTCTAGGGAGTCCAGATGTAAATGGGCTTGTGTCTGTTTACACCTACCTACCTCCATGTCCATTCCGGTCCAAAAAAAAAAATTGAAAAGGACTGCGTCCTAAATGTGTCAGATCAGAGTTAGCCTGATGTCCAAGTCCAAGACCCAAGTCCATTTACATTTGGCCACCCATAAAGCCACCACAAGTCCCATCAAAACACTGACATCTGTCCCATTTAGCTCCAATTATGATTGGTGGGGAGCTGTGACAGCTTCCTGGCAGGATAGCTAAGGTGGTTTCAGACTAGGGTCCAAACACACCCAAGCTCATCCCATCTAATTAGTTGTGAAAAAAGTTCTAAAATAGGACATCTGTGCTGCTTTATAGTATGTGTAATACGTTTAGAATATTAATGGTTATTAAAGGATAAGTTCACCTTTTGTAACATGTTACATGTTTCACCTGTTTTTAGGGTGGAATATGTAACATGCTCCTGCCACCAGTTTCCCCCTGATTCCCCCCCATGACAGCATTGGGGCAGGGGTGGGGTCGAGTGCGGGATCGAGGGGGGGCCCTGTCCGGTAGGCTTTACAGGACCACGTGATTTCTAACAGCAGCCCTGAGCACCTCTACCAACACTGACCACTGCAGCCTGCAAAGTCTGTAGCCAACAAGCTGGACTTTTAAACTAGGCAACAGGGGGAGGGTCCAGAGGTAAGGATAGTCAGCGTGGAACATATTCCAGAGGGTAATATTAGGGGCATTAGTGGTAGGTTGACTAAAGCACATAAACCCGAGGTAAGTATAGTAACAAGTCCCATTTGCAATCTCGGAACACCCAACAAGAGGACAGTATGCGACCGGTCTAAACTACGTGGCATGTTCACCAATGCCAGGAGCCTGGCAGATAGGATGGGTGAACTAGAGATACTGTTATACGAGGAGGATTTCAATTTTGTGGGAATTTCAGAGACTTTGTTCAACAGCTCTCATGATTATCTGGCAACCATTCAAGGGTATTCCCTTTATCGCAGGGATAGAGAGGGTAAAAAAGGGGGAGGGTATGCCTGTATATCAAGAATAATGTACAAGTGAATGTGAGAGATGACATCACTAAGGGATCTAGGGAGGAGATGGAATCCTTATGGGTAGAGCTCCAAAGGGATGAAACTAAGGGGGAAATTATACTGGGAGTTTGCTATAGGCCCCCTAACCTGGGGGAAGAGGGGAAGACAGACCTCCTATCACAACTTGGATTAGCAGCAAGGATGGGAAGTGTCATCATAATGGTGAATTTTAAATATCCAGACATAGACTGGGCGGAAGCAACTGTGCATTCGCCTAAGGCTCGCCAGCTCCTAAATGTCTTGCAGGACAATTTAATAGGTCAGATGGTAAAGGCACCAACTAGAAACAAAGCGTTACTAGACCTACTGATTACCAACAATACAGACCTAATCACGGATGTGGAAATAAGGGGCAATTTAGGAAACAGCGATCGCAGGTCATTTAGCTTCAGTATAAATCACACAAATAGGAAACATAAGGGGAATACAAAGACACTACATTTCAAAAGGGCCAACTTCCCTAAACTATGAACTTGCTAGAAGATACAAATTGGGATATAATCTTAGGAACAAAAAACACGGGGGAGAGATGGGTTTGCTTTAGGAGCATATTAAATAAGGGCATTAGCCTGTTCCTATCATTAGGAAATAAAGAAATACATTTAAAAGAGCAAACAAAAGTCCTGGATGGTTTAACTCCAATATAAAAATGCATATAAAAGCAAAGGAGAAGGCCTTTAAAAAATACAAGGCTGAGGGATCATCATCAGCATTCAGACTTTACATAGAATGCAACAAGAAATGTAAGGATGCAATTAGAGTGGCAAAGATAGAACACCAAAGACACATAGCAGAGGAGAGCAAAAAAAATCCCAAGAAATTCTTTAAGTATATAAACAGTAAAAAAGGGAGGACAGACCATATTTGGCACCATAAAGAATGAGGAAGGAAATCTGGTTACAAAGGATGGGGAGATGGCGAAGGTATTGAATTTATTCTTCTCCTCAGTCGTCACGAGGGAATCGGGGGGCTTCATAACTGCAGTGTTTATCCTCATGACACATAACAGGAAGTACCCTCATGGCTAACAGAGGACAGAATTAGAAATAGACTTGGAAAACTTAACATTAATAAGTCACCGGGACCAAATGGCTTGCACCCGTGGGTCCTTAGGGAACTCAGTCAAGTAATTGCCAGACCATTGTTCCTAAGTTTTACTGACAGTCTACTGACTGAAATGGTACCAGCTGATTGGAGAAAAGCCAATGTAGCACCAATATTTTAAAAAGGGGCAAAATTCATCCCTGGGAATTACAGACCAGTAATGCCCCGTACACACGGTCAAAGATTCCGACGGAAAATGTCCGATCGGACCATGTTGTCGGAAAATCCGACCGTGTGTGGGCTCCATCTGACTTTTTCTGTCGGAAAAAAAAAATTTGAGATCCTGCGCTCAAATTTTCCGACAACAAAATCCGATCAGACTTTTTCCGATCGTGTGTAGAGAATTCCGACGGACAAAGTGCCACGCATGCTCAGATCAAATTACGAGACCAAAGCTATTGGCTACTAGCCTCTACGTAGTTCCGTCGTACGCAACAAACGTCACCACGTTCAGAATGATCGGATTTTCCAACAACTTTGTCCAACCGTGTGTATGCAACACTAGTGTCGGACAAAATCCGTCAGAAAAAATACGACGGATTTTGTGGTCGGAATTTCCGACCGTGTGTACGGGGCATTAGTCTAACATCAATAGTATGCAAGCTCTTGGAGGGGACAATAAGGGATTATATACAAGATTTTAGAAAACCGTATCATTAGCAGTAATCAGCATGGATTCATGAAGAATCATTTTTGCCAAACCAATCTATTAACCATCTATGAGGAGGTGAGCTGCCATCTAGCTAAAGGAAGGCCTGTAGACGTGATGTATCTGGATTTTGCAAAAGCATTTGACACAGTTCCCCATAAACTTTTACTGTACAAAGTAAGGCCCGTTGGCATGGACCATAGGGTGAGTACATGGATTGAAAACTGGCTACAAGGGCGAGTTCAGAGGGTGGTGATAAATGGGGAGTATTCAGAATGGTCATGGGTGGAAAGTGGGGTCCCCCAGGGTTCTGTGCTGGGACCAATCCTATTTAACTTGTTCATAAACGACCTGGAGGATGGGGTAAACAGTTCAATCGCTGTATTTGCGGACGATACTAAGCTAAGCAGGGCAATAACTTCTCTGCAGGATGTGGAAACCTTGCAAGAAGATCTGAATAAATGAATGGGGTGGGCAACTATATGGCAAATGAGGTTTAATGTGGAAAAATGTAAAATAATGCATTTGGGTGGCAAAAATATAAATGAAATCTACTCACTGGGGGGAGAAACTCTGCGGGAATCAAAGGATGGAAAAGGACCTGGGGGTCCTAGTAGATGATAGGCTCAGCAATGGCATGCAATGTCAAGCTGTTGCTAAAAAAAGCAAACAGATGATTGGCATGCATTAAAAAGGGGATTAACTCAAGTGATAAAGAGATAATTCTCCCACTCTACAAGACTCTGGTTGGGCCTCACTGCTGTCCAGTTCTGGGCACCAGTCCTCAGGTACTGGGAATGGAGCGTGTATAGAGAAGGGCAACAAAGCTAATAAAGGGACTGGAGGATATTGGTTATGAAGAAAGGTTGCGAGCACTGAACTTATTCTGTCTGGAGAAGAGACGCTTGAGAGGGGATATGATTTCAATGTACAAATACCATACTGGTGACCAGGCCCGGACTGGGACAAAAAATAGGTCCTTGCATTTTGGACTTAGCAGCCCATGACATGTTAACCGGCCCCTTCCCCACTCTCCACCCTGACGGATATCCTGGGAGAGGGGGGTACCCCGCAGAGGTGTGGGGGGGCTAGGGGGACTGGGAAAGAGCATGGAGGGGGGTGTGGAGAGCACAGGGATGAGGGGAGGTGGAGAGGTGGAGGGGGAGGAGGGGGCAGCAGAGGGCAGGGGGGGTGGAGAGCACAGTGGAGGCTGAGAGCCAGGGGGATGTGGAGAGCACAGGGGGGCAGCGGAGAGCATGGGGAGGAGGTGGAGAGCACAGGGGGGCAGCGGAGAGCATGGGGAGAGGTGAAGAGCATGGGGGATGCTGAGAGCCAGGGGGGAGGTGGAGAGCACAGGGGGAGGTGGAGAGCATGAGGGGGCAAATAGTATGGGTGGGGCGGAGAGCACAGGGGGCAGCAGAAATAAGCTGGATGGGAGGAGCAGTGGGGGCCACTGCATATAGAAGAATCATTCTCTCCATCTTCCTCCTGCAGTCTCTGAATGCCTGCTTCTGCTCTCCCTCTTGCAGGGATTCAGAGACTGCAGGAGGAAGATGGAGAGAATGATTCTTCTATATGCAGCTGCCCCCCATTGCTCCTCCTATCCAGGTTAAAGGGGGCTAATAGGTGTCTACAACAGGTGTCTCATCTAGCTCCTCCCCCTTTGTGGCCACGCCCTCGACACCAACGGCTGAACTATACTTACGGCCGCGGAGAGGCTAAAGGTGTCTCCTCTAGCTCCTCCCCCTTCATGATCACGCCCCCGGCACTGACGGCTGAACTTTAAATGCGGCCGCAGAGAGGCCGGAGGTGTCTCCCCTAGCTCCTCCCCCCTTCATGTTTCCGCGTCCCCGGCACCGATGGCTGAGCTAAACTGGCAGCCGAGCGGCCGCGGAGAGACCGGGTGAGTGGCGCGGGTTTAAAGAGCAGCCCAGCTGTCTTGGGCCCAGCAAGAACTTGCAGCCCGGCGGCCCCGGCCCACCAGGCAAGTGGCCAATTTGCCCTATGGCCAATCCGGGCCTGCTGGTGACCCCACAATAGGGATAAAACTTTTCCGCGGAAGGGAGTTTAATAAAAAAAAAGTGGCCACTCATTAAAATTAAAAGAAAAGGAGGTTTAACCTTAAACTGCGTAGAGGATTATTTACTGGAAGAGCGGCAAGGATGTGGAATTCCCTTCCACAGGCAGTGGTTTCAGCGGGGAGCATAGATAGTTTAAAAAAACTATTAGATAATCACCTGAACGACCACAACATACAGGGATATACAATGTAATACTGACATAAAATCACACACATAGGTTGGACTTGATGGACCTGGTGTGTTACTGGAGAGCAGAAAGATCAATGAACTACGAGAGCACTCATAAGAGCCATCACATTTTATTGAGAACTACAAACTGTCTGCCACGCTGGGAGATGGTAGTTGTAGTTCGTTCATACACAGATTGCGGTGAATGAATGACATGGCCATGTTGTGGAGCCCTGCATGGCTGCATTCTTTTTAAAATGTGACAGCAAGTGCAGGGAGAAGATCCTCCTCCCGCTGTCACAGCGGGGGATCGGAGGGGTGCAGGCAGGTGCTCTTTGGTAACATGTAACATGTTACCAAAGGTGAACTTATCCTTTAAAAAAGTAATTAAGGCCTTTATAGCCCACACTTTCTGATGGCACATATTTCTCCATAATTTTGCAAAATGGATGAACCAAAAAAAAATAAAATCTTTAAAATGCACCAAAATTCACACAAAATTGAAGTTAAAATATACAAAAAAGTGATAATGCATACGGTAACATACTCTTAAATACATATGCATGTTTGTAAAAAGGTTCTAACTCATTATGCAGAATAGCAGGGAGAGCCCTCAGTGGGAGGATTTTAGGTAATTTTTCATCACTTGTTTATCTCAGCTATAAGAATTATAAGAGTTATAAGAATTGACACCTGGAGGTGAATATTTTTTCTATATGTGCTTATTTCAACCTTCCATTAGTAGTGACAGGTTTTCTTTAACCTGTGACTGAACACCATCTTCAAAGCTTTTTTGGTAACTTATTAAGTACTTATCAACTTATCAGCTATAAAGACACAGTTGCTCAAGCAAATGCAAATTTCTTTTAAACATCAATTAGTACAAAATTTTTAAAGCTGATTCTTTCATATCAAGCAGTCACTGTAATTCCAATGCTCTTGAAGTACATTTTATAAATTAGTTCCTTGATTACAAGTATGGTGGATTGATGGTACTAAGAAATGTGTCATTATCATTTTATATGTCTATGTTTACAGAGCTGTGCAAATGATAATGATTAAGAAAATAGTTTCAACAAGCACCTATAAGGAAAGCACATTAAAGGAGCATTAAAGCCAAGTGTGTTGGGTGGATCAAATGAAAATAGAATTGATAACAGGGTAAATATACTGTATATTGTGTCCTGGTCCTTGTTGTCCAACACTGTCCACTGTGTGGAAGTTATTGCTTTTGTAATTTAACTTTATTTATATTTTTGAAAGTTAAAGGAGCTGCACCATGCATATAACATGGTAAGGAAATCTGAATAATGGAAAACCGGGACACTGATTTGTTAAAATTGCAATTTCTTCTACAAAGTAAGGAACATTATGAACATTATGGAAACATTATGGAAATTTCTTTCCTTCAACCAGGGGTTGAAGGAAAGAAAATTGCTCAATTCCTCCAGCAACACAGTCAGTGTTGGTGGGGCAATCCCTCCTGCAGCGTCATTGTGTTCTGCCAGTGGGGAGAAATTAGGCAAGTTCCTCATGAACAGAACAAATTTTGATCTGTCTATGGCCGGATTTAGAGCTTTAGAATTCTTCTTCTTACCCGTGTACTTCACTATTGGTCCCTAGGGATGAGCCGAACACCCCCCCGTTCGGCTCGCACCAGAACCCGCGAACGGACCTAAAGTCCGTGCGAGCTTTAGAACCCTATTAGTTATAATGGATGCGAACGTTCGAAATTAAAAGTGCTCATTTTAAAGGCTAATATGCATGTTAATGTCATAAAAAGTGTTTGGGGACCTGGGTCCTGCCCCAGGGGACATGTATCAATGCAAAAAAATGTTTTAAAAACCGCCGTTTTTTCAGGAGCAGTGATTTTAATAATGCTTAAATTGAAACAATAAAAGTGTAATATTCCTTTAAATTTCGTACCTGGGGGGTGTCTATAGTATGCCTGTAAAGGGGCGCATGTTTCCCGTGTTTAGAACTGTCTCTGCGCAAAGTGTCATTTTTGAAAGTAAAAAAGCTATTTAAAATCACTCACGGCTAATGTTAATTCACGGCTCCCGTAACACAGAGAACAGTGATTCATTGAAACTCATTCATAAAAAAAAGTCATTGATAAAAAATAAAAAAAATGAAAAAGAAAAAAGCGTAGGGGTCCCCCCAAATTCAATAACCAGGCCCTTCAGGTCTGGGATGGATATTAAGGGGGATCCCAGCCAAAAAAAAAAAAAAAAATGGCGTAGGGTCCCCCTCAAAATCCATACCAGACCCTTGAGGTCTGGTATGGATTTTAAGGGGAACCCTAGCCCAAAAAAATGGCGTGGGGTCCCCCTCAAAATCCATACCAGACCCTTATCCGAGCACGCAACCTGGCAGGCCGCAGGAAAAGAGGGGGGGACGAGAGCGGCCCCCCCTCTCGCCTGAACCGTACCAGGCCACATGCCCTCAACATTGGGAGGATGCTTTGGGGGTCTAAGACCCCTAAAGCACCTTGTCCCCATGTTGATGAGGACAAGGGCCTCTTCCCCACAACCCTGGCCGGTGGTTGTGGGGGTCTGCGGGCGGGGGGCTTATCGGAATCTGGAAGCCCCCTTTAACAAGGGGACCCCCAGATCCCGGCCCCCCCCCTGTGTGAAATGGTAAGGGGGTACAAAAGTACCCCTACCATTTCACCAAAAAAGTGGCAAAAATGGTAAAAATGACAGGAGACAGTCTTTGACAATTCCTTTATTAAAATCTTCTTTCTTCTTTCTTCATCCTTCGGTTTCTTCATCTTCTCCTTCCTTCATCTTCTTCTTCCATTTTCTTCTTCCTCCGATCCGCTTCTTCTTGCGCTGGTCTTCTCGTCCTTCTCGTCCGGCATCTTCTTCCGTCGGCGTCGGCGTCGGCGTCGGTGTCGGTGTCTTCTTGGGCCGCTCCGCGCAATGGGAGGCTCCCGCTGTGTGAGGCTCCGCTCCATCTGACAGGTCTTTTAAAACGGAGGGCACCTGGTGACCCCGCCCCCCTCTGACGTCATGGGGAAAGCCATCATGGAATTCCCCATGACGTCCCTGTGCGTCAGAGGGGGCGGGGTCACCAGGTGCCCTCCATTATAAAAGACCTGTCAGACGGAGCGGAGCCTCACACAGCGGGAGCCTCCCATTGCGCGGAGCGGCCCAAGAAGAGACAGAGACACCGACACCGACGCCGACGCCGACGGAAGAAGATGCCGGACGAGAAGGACGAGAAGACCAGCGCAAGAAGAAGCGGATCGGAGGAAGAAGAAAATGGAAGAAGAAGATGAAGGAAGGAGAAGATGAAGAAACCGAAGGATGAAGAAAGAAGAAAGAAGATTTTAATAAAGGAATTGTCAAAGACTGTCTCCTGTCATTTTTACCATTTTTGCCACTTTTTTGGTGAAATGGTAGGGGTACTTTTGTACCCCCTTACCATTTCACACAGGGGGGGGGGCCGGGATCTGGGGGTCCCCTTGTTAAAGGGGGCTTCCAGATTCCGATAAGCCCCCCGCCCGCAGACCCCCACAACCACCGGCCAGGGTTGTGGGGAAGAGGCCCTTGTCCTCATCAACATGGGGACAAGGTGCTTTAGGGGTCTTAGACCCCCAAAGCATCCTCCCAATGTTGAGGGCATGTGGCCTGGTACGGTTCAGGCGAGAGGGGGGGCCGCTCTCGTCCCCCCTCTTTTCCTGCGGCCTGCCAGGTTGCGTGCTCGGATAAGGGTCTGGTATGGATTTTGAGGGGGACCCCACGCCATTTTTTTGGGCTAGGGTTCCCCTTAAAATCCATACCAGACCTCAAGGGTCTGGTATGGATTTTGAGGGGGACCCTACGCCATTTTTTTTTTTGGCTGGGATCCCCCTTAATATCCATCCCAGACCTGAAGGGCCTGGTTATTGAATTTGGGGGGACCCCTACGCTTTTTTTTTTTGTTTTTTATTAATGAATGACAGCTCTCTGTGTTACAGGAGCCATCAATTCATTAGCCGCGAGTGATTTAAATAGCTTTCTTCCTGCAAAAATGACACTTTTTTGCAGGGAAAGTTCTAAGCACAGGAAAACTGCCCCCCTTCACAGGCCACCTATAGACACCCCCCAGATGTGATACTGCAATGCTGTTCTAACAGCATGCACACACATATCCCCAGAAATAAAGCACATATTGTTGTCAGCAGTCAGCAGCACACTGACACGCTGACACTGTCTGAAACATAATATGCGAGGCCGCCGGCGCGGCGGCCTCTTATACCGTGGGGCGTGTACTAAAGCCCCTGAGCTATAATTGGCTACAGGCATCCTGCCTGTAGCCAATTATGGCTCTCCTCGCTGCCGGCGCTGTGATTGGCCAAGCATGCGGGGTCACAGTGCATGCTTGGCCAATCATCAGCCAGCATTGCACTGCGCGGGCCGCAATGCATTGCGGGGCCGCTCGCATCACACGAATTTGATGCGAGCGGCCCCAATAGTTCTGGGCTCGCCGAGCGAGCGAACACCCGGTGCTCGATTCGAACATGGGTTCGAATCGAACATGGGTTCGAATCGAACACCGGGCTCATCCTTATTGGTCCCTAAATACAATAAATGCCTATTTGTGTCATTCCACTTTAAACTTATATTTCAGTTTTTGGATGAAGAGTAAGAATAAAACTACCTATCCTTTTATGTCTCTTGGGTTTATTTGCTTAAAGTGTATCTAAATATTACTTTTGGGTGGGCTAACTTTATGTTACAGTACATAGATAGTTGCATGGGCAAGCTAATATTTGAAACATGAGGAGACCCTGGGTAGTATGTGATCAATACACTTTCCAAAACACTCTCCAGCGCTAAATCAGGGGGTTTCTTCTCTCTTTCGCAGACCTTCAATGCGTAATGCCTCTTTGGGGCGCAGCCCTACTCAGACTGGGTAATCCTCAACAAACGTCAAAAAACACACAGGAGGGCGCAAACACCTTGTGCATTATCGTAGACAAATTTATTCCAGCGCTCTAAGGAAGGGGGCCTGTCCCCAGAAATGTGTCAGCCATCCAATTAGTTTTGGTCCTATGATGGGCACACTGCGTTTTGCTGGAGCATTGGTGTTTTATGCCTATAGATTTTAACTTTCTGTGAGTATTCATTTGTCCAGAAATGTGTGGGCAGACTCCATCCAATTGGTTTTGGTCCTATGATGGGCACACTGCGTTTGGCTGGAGCATTGGTGTTTTATGCCTATAGATTTTAACTTTCTGTGAGTATTCATTTGTCTGTTGGAATAAATTTGTCTACGGTAATGCACAATTAAAATACTGGAGGAACAGTTGCATTCATCAGCCAGGAAGCTGCGCATGGGACGTACTTGGACATTCCAACATGACAATGATCCAAAACACAAAAAAGGCCAGTCTTATCATAAGTTTCCACCGCTGCATATAAACAGCAGAATAAAGTGAAGGTTTTGGAGTAGCCATCTGAGTCTCCTGAGCTCAATATCATTGAGCCACTCTGGGGAGATCTCAAACGTGCAGTTCATGCAAGACAGCCCAAGAATTTACAGGAACTGGAGGCTTTTTGCCAAGAGGAATGGACAGCTTTACCATCTGAGAAGCTAAAGAGCCTCATCCACAAATACCACAAAGACTTCAAGTGTTCATTGATGTTAAAGGGGGCAATACACGGTATTAAGAACTGGGGTATGTAAACTTGTGATCAGGGTCATTTGGGTAGTTTCTGTTGCCATTATGATTTAAAAAGAGTAAACACAGCTGATTGATAATAAATGGCTTCAGCCAAACACTAACCATGAGTGAAAGAAAAGTTTTTCATGTTATCATTTATATTCTCTGAAAAATGGCCAAGAAATCAGAAGTTCTGCCAGGGTATGTAAATCTATGAGCACAACTGTAACTGGCACAATTTAGGGGGTCCTTCCCCATCCTTTGGAATTACTGTTTTCTAGCCTGGGGACATAAATATGGAATCAATTTGCTGCTGAAGATGTCTTGGCAATGTTTGTAATATGTTAGGGCTCATTGGCCTACGAATATGGATTGTTGGGGAAAACAGAAAGACTTATGCCGCGTACACACGATCGGAATTCTCATCGGAAAAAACTCTGACGGTTTTTCCGTCGGAATTCCGATGGAATTCCGCTCAAGCTGTGTTGCCTACACACGATCACACCAAATTCCGACGGTCAATAACACAGCGGCATAAAACACGTTCTCAATTCAAAGTCCGTCAGAAATTCCGACAGAAAAAGACCGTTGGGCATACACACCGTCGGAAAATCCGATGAAAACTGTCCGATGGTGCCTACACATGGTCTGATTTTCCATCGAAAATTCCGACCGTGTGTACGCCGCATTAGGCTTTAGCTGCAGTATTTGTAGCTGCTGAATTTAAATTTTTTGTGGGAGGGCTGGACCTCCTCTTTAAAGTATAGCTAAAATCAAAAGTTTTTTTTTTTTACTTTTGGATGAATGGAGAGAGTTTGAAACAATGTCATGTTTTTGTTGCTGTATGTGCCATTGCTGTAAATCCTAAGGGGAAATCTTCCAATGCGGACACTAATTCTGGTGAATCTGGTGACAATCAGGAATTCCCTCAATTTGAACTTTGGGACAGAAAGTGAATGGAACTCTCCACAATGGGAAAAATCACTTTTAGGTCCGCTTTAACCACTTGCTGACTGCGCTATAGCAAAATTATGGATACAGCAAAGTCGGGCAGTTCTGGGAGGGCATCATATGACATCCTCCCATGATCGCGCCTGCTACATGGCCACTGCTACAGTGTCCTCCGGACGCAGCTAATCACAAATCGGGGCAAAAAGCCAATCAGCTGCCCTTTACCACTGATCATCAGTGTCCCAACAGTGCCCATCAGTGCCAATCAGTGCTACAAATCAATGCTGCCAATCAGTGCTGCCTATCAGTGCTCATGAGTGCTGCCCATCAGTGCCGCCTATCAATGCCCTTCCGTTCTGCCTATTAGTGCCCATCAGTGCCACCTATCAGTGCCAATCAGTGCCGCATATCAGTGCAGCCTCATCAGTGCCCACCAGTGCATCAGTGACTGCCTATCAGTGCACATCAGTCTCCCTCATTAGTGCCGCCTCATCAGTGCAGCCTTATCAGTGCACATCAGTGAAGGAGAAAAATTACTTTGCTAATTTATTTTAATTTTTTTCAAAAGTTGTGGTCTTTTTTCCTCTGTTTAGCAAAAAAAACAAAAAAAAAACAGTGTTGATTAAATACCACCAAACGAAAGCTCTATTTGTGTGAAAAAAAATAATAAAAAAAAATAAAAAATAATAAAAATGTTATATGGGTATAGTGCTGCAATTGGCATTCAAAGTGCGACAGTGCTGAAAGCTGAAAATTGGCCTCGGGAGAAAGGGGGTAAAAGTGCCCAGTAGGCAAGTGGTTAATTACTACTGTAATTATGAACTTTTTGTTAGTTTTTAATACACTGTTTTTATTTATGAAACTTGATAAAAGTGATAACTGCTTTAATTCAATAAATGTTTTACAGGTTCTGCTGGTTCCAAATGTTTCTGTACTTTATTGACCAAATAATTAAAAATAGCTGGCTCAATACTTAATAACAATATTATTATCACTTGGCTTGTATATCGTTTTTAAATAATTACGCATGTTAACATGAATGTGTAAACGTATATATAAGCTACTGGAAAGGCTTGCTTAATTAAAAGCAGACACAAAGCAATTTATAATCTGTCAGCAGGATGTGTTTTGCAAACTTTAGTGTGCATTAAATGGTGTATGTTCCTGTCAAACATGCCATTTAAATATAAGATATTAGTCCAAAGAGCCTGAAGAATAGGTGTGCACGATATCTAGTGATGCTTGACTGGATGAAATCAAAGGAAAGCAAACATAACTTGGCACCACGTTGTCTAATGTTCTTTCAGCAAGATTCCAACGTTTTTCTCTGGGAGCCAATGTAACTTTGTAACATTTAATTACAGCAGGTTACTGTTTCAAACCAGATGGTTAAATTAAGTTATAAGGAGTTGTATAATTAGATGTATTTTAATTGTAAAGGTAAACATGATTTTAATATATGAATGTTATGATTGCTTTAGGTTGCTACACGAGTTCTAAATAAGAAGTCCACTTCTAGGTTAAACCCAGAAGCGGACCTAGGTTAACCTGTGATACAGTGATACAAAAAGGGTACGCCACTAACCCCCATCTATAGCTGGCTATCACAGTAAGAAGCATTGGAAGGCTAACAACAGTTATAAACAAGGCCAAGGATAAATCCAAGGAAAATAACAAGCTTGACTTACCGACCAGCCCGCAGACAACCAAGTAAACCTGTCTTAGCCCCCGTACACCTGGTCGGAAATTCCAACGGAAAATGTCCGATCGGACCATGTTGTCAGAAAATCCGCCCGTGTGTGGGCTCCATCTGACTTTTTCCGTCTGAATTTCCGATGGAAAAAATTTGAGATCCTGCGCTCAAATTTTCCTACAACAAAATCCGATCAGACGATTGTGTGTAGAGAATTCTGACGGAAAAAGTGCCTATCAGGAACTAAGTACTCACCGAGGCCAAGATGCCGAGAGCGGTTGCCCTTGCGACTCAGCGCCCACCACCCCTGAAGATGGTACAGGGGACGGTTGGCACCAAGAGGCACAAGCCACCTGTTGGGTGGTGGCTAGGCGTTGATCCAGGTGTAGTTGGGTATACAGGCAGACTGGCGGAGGCTCCAACACTGATGGGTAAACAGGCAGCAGGCTGAGGATCAAACACAAGATTAATCAGGCACAAGCAGAAGGTTAATACAGGAGGACAAGTCCAGATAGAATGGTCAAACACAAGCTAGAGGTCAAGGCAGGCTGAGGGTCAAGTACTGCTTAAGCAGGCGGTGGAAGTCCAGTATACAGGCCGAGGGTCAAACACAGGAGAGAGATGGTGATCCGGGTAAACAAGCCAAAGGTCAAGGTTGGAGAAGGTAACAAGGTCAAGACAATCCGGGTCGGCAACGGGTAGGCAAGTAGATACAGCAGGCACTGGTACAAGGGACAAGGGAACAGCTGAGAGACGAACCAGCGTCTGTCTGGGTCCAAGGGCCTCTCTTTTATAGGCCGGGTGGAGGTCACATGGGGCGTGCACTAGCGCGCATGCGCGCGCGCCGTTCAGCTGGGCCGCGTACGTTCGTGCGCCGCCACATCGTTCCTCTGACTCCTACTGTGCGCCGCAGCGCCGGACCTATGCGTCTGCGCACTGGGGCGCGCGGCGGACCAGGTCCCTGATAGTGCCCCCCCCCAAGGGGCGGACTCCGGACGCCCAGGCTGTCCATTAGTTCAGGATGCTCCTGCTGGAAAATCTTAATTAATCTTGGTGCATGGAAATTTCCCGATGGCTCCCAGGAATTATCCTCCAATGGGTACCCCTTCCATTTCACTAGATACTGTAGCTGACGACCCACCTTCCTGCATCCTAGAAGTGATTCCACCTCGAATTCTTCCATGCCATCGATTGTGACAGGTGGTGGCGGAGGCTCCTCCCTGTCTGGGAAGGGACTTGGAACCAAAGGTCTCAGTAATGATGCATGGAAAACAGGATGTATCTTGTAAGTTTTTGGTAGCGAAAGCTCAAAGGCCACGGGATTCACTGCCTTTTTGACCTCAAATGGCCCAATGAATTTGGGGCCCAGTTTCCGTGAGGGGCAAGAGAGCTTGAGATGAGCCGTGGACAACCACACTTTTTCCCCGATTTTGAAATGGGGGTTCTCCCTCCTGCCTCTGTTGTGGTATCTTTCGTACCCCTCTTGAGCCTGTTGCATGGTCTCCTGGAGCTTTCGGAAGTTGTTTTGAATGGCCTCTAGACGCTCTTGTACCGCAGGAACTGGTGATTCAGGAATTGAGTTTGGCAGAAATGATGGGTGGAAGCCACAGTTTGCCCAGAAAGGAGTTTGGTTGGTAGCTGAGTGGGAAGAATTATTGTATGCGAACTCCGCGTACGCCAGCAAGGAGGACCAATCATCTTGAGCAGAGGAGCAGAAGCATCGCAAATACTGCTCGAGCGTCTGGTTGGTACGCTCTGTTTGGCCATTACTTTGCGAGTGATAGGCTGAAGAAAACAGATCTTGATTCCTAAGGTTTTGCAGAGTGCCTTCCAAAACTTCGAGGTAAATTGGGAACCTCTGTCAGAGACAATGCTCCTGGGGACCCCATGGAGCCTGACGACCTCTTTGGTAAAGATGTTGGCAGTCTCGAGAGCAGAGGGAGTACCAACCATAGGCAAGAAATGGGCCATTTTGGACAGTCGATCAACCACTACCAGAATGGTAGAAAATCCTTCTGAGGGGGGTAGTTCCACAATAAAATCCATTGAGATGTCTGCCCATGGACGTTCCGGGATGGGTAATGGCCTCAATAACCCCCAGGGTTTGGTTTTTTGACCCTTGTTTCGTTGGCACGGGACACAGGAAGAGATGTAAGTACGGCAGTCCTGCCTCCAGCCTGGCCACCAAAAGGTACGAGAGATGAGTTCGGCCGTCTTCCGGTTCCCGAAGTGACCTGCCAGTTTGTGGTCATGGAGAGTCTTCAAGACCAAAGGTCTTACTTCAAGGGGTACAAAAATTTTATTCCGAGACCAGAATAGGTGCTGACCATTCGTTGGCGATGGAAATGTCCAGAAAACAACTGCAGGCGCCTGAATCAATTACGGCCGGGAGCCGAATCTCCTTTCCCGCCAGCTGTAGGGAGACAGAAAGAGTCACGTAAGCCTGGACAAGGTTAATGGTTTGACAGTTGGCAGTAGTTTGAGAGGGCAACTTACTGGGCCGGATGGGGCAGTTCAGTAGGTAGTGCCCAGAACCCCCGCAGTAGAGGCACAGGTTAGACCTGCGTCTGCGTTGCCTTTCTTCCTGAGAAAGCCGGGGGCGAACTAGGCCAAGTTGCATGGGCTCCCCTCCGGAGCCGGCGTACCTGGAGAAAAGGAGGAGGCAGGGTATGTAGGCGATGCCCTAGGGGGTACCCACACTGGTCGGGGATTCTGTAGGCGCTCGGAACGCCGTTCCCGCATGCGCCGGTCCAACTTGGTGGCCAGTTGGATTAACTCCTCCAGGGTTGTGGGGGTCTCCACCCGAGCTAACTCATCCTTCAGGACTTCGTTCAGCCCCAATCGATATTGATAACGAAGGGCTGCCTCGTTCCAGGTAGTGTCGGCTGACCATTTGCGAAACTCTGCCGTGTAGTCTTCTACTAGCCTTTTGCCCTGGGAAAGAGTATGTAGTGTGGCTTCGGCAGTGGCAGAACGCTGAGGGTCATCATAAAGTTGGCCCATTGCTTCAAAGAAAGAGTCCACAGTGTTTAACAGGGGGTTCCTCTGCTCCATGAGACCGTGGGCCCAGGTCTGGGGTTCCTCTGATAGCAATGACATGACAAATCCCACCTTTACAATTTCTGAAGAGAAAGTTCGGGGCTGTAAGGCAAGGTACAAGGTGCAGGCGTTCTTGAAAGACCTGAACTTCCTGCGATCGCCTGAAAATCGCTCAGGTACTGGGACCTTGGGTTCGGGTACAGCCATCATCATGGCGGGTGGCGCTTGGGCCTGCGGTGCAGAACTTCCACTGGCTGATCCAGGAGCTGGCCTTGTCGGAAGAGAGGCTGTTGCCAACTGTTGAAGACGGTTGTCCACCTGTACATAGCCTTCTTGTAGCTTTTGTACAGCTTCCATGAGGGCAGATACCTGTTGGCATAGCATCTCCAGAGGAGATCCCGCTCTGTTGGCCTCTGTCATGGCTGGTTCGTACTATCAGGAACTAAGTACTCACCGAGGCCAAGATGCCGAGAGCGGTTGCCCTTGCGACTCAGCGCCCACCACCCCTGAAGATGGTACAGGGGACGGTTGGCACCAAGAGGCACAAGCCACCTGTTGGGTGGTGGCTAGGCGTTGATCCAGGTGTAGTTGGGTATACAGGCAGACTGGCGGAGGCTCCAACACTGATGGGTAAACAGGCAGCAGGCTGAGGATCAAACACAAGATTAATCAGGCACAAGCAGAAGGTTAATACAGGAGGACAAGTCCAGATAGAATGGTCAAACACAAGCAAGAGGTCAAGGCAGGCTGAGGGTCAAGTACTGCTTAAGCAGGCGGTGGAAGTCCAGTATACAGGCCGAGGGTCAAACACAGGAGAGAGATGGTGATCCGGGTAAACAAGCCAAAGGTCAAGGTTGGAGAAGGTAACAAGGTCAAGACAATCCGGGTCGGCAACGGGTAGGCAAGTAGATACAGCAGGCACAGGTACAAGGGACAAGGGAACAGCTGAGAGACGAACCAGCGTCTGTCTGGGTCCAAGGGCCTCTCTTTTATAGGCCGGGTGGAGGTCACATGGGGCGTGCACTAGCGCGCATGCGCGCGCGCCGTTCAGCTGGGCCGCGTACGTTCGTGCGCCGCCACATCGTTCCTCTGACTCCTACTGTGCGCCGCAGCGCCGGACCTATGCGTCTGCGCACTGGGGCGCGTGGCGGACCAGGTCCCTGATAGTGCCATGCATGCTCAGATCAAATTACGAGACCAAAGCTATTGGCTACTAGCCTCTACATAGTTCCGTCGTACGCAACAAATGTCACAACGTTCAGAATGATCGGATTTTCCGACAACTTTGTCCGACCGTATGTATGCAACACCAGTGTCGGACAAAATCCCTCGGAAAAAATCCGATGGATTTTGTGGTCGGAATTTCTGACCGTGTGTACGGGGGCTTACAGTATGCGCTAAAAGCAGGGGTTTAGTCTGCACACATTTGCAAATGCAAATGCATGCGTAAGCCACAAAGCCTCGTCAAGGCACCCTGTTATGGCTTATGCATGCATTTGCAAATGTTTTCAGACTAAACCCCTGCTTTTAACGCATACTGTTAGACAGGTTTACTTGGTTGTCTGCAGGCTGGTCGGTAAGTTAAGCTTGTTTTTTCCTTGGCCTTGTTTATTACCTGTGATACAACTGTTGTCTGAACACAGTCGGTCTTGAAAACCACAGTTTTTTGGGTTCCTGGTTAGCTTTTGCCTACTGACACTGGTGCATCACTTTGGCCTTCTTTTTGCATGCCAGTTGTTGCTAGTTGTGAAACCTGAGGGCTCCGCCATAGAAGTGTTGCACAGCAAAGCCCATAATGTCTTGCAATAGTTTCTGATAAATATGTGATGGTTCTTTTATTCTGCTCCTTGGGGAACATGTGCCTACAATAATTTCTTTAGACATTATAGGCATTACTAGATAAAATTAATTATTATGACAATCACTAAATTATATTATGGTTTTAGCCAGTTATTTGAATTTAGAATGAACAAAAAAGTTGACCCTGAAAATGATGTAATGTGTACAATTTTACCAGGGAGTGGATGATACAAAGTCTGATAAATCTCAGCAGTAACAATGTTGAAAGAGTATTACAGAAAGGAGAGAAATTGCATTAAGACATAAATGGATGTAATGGCAGAGTTATCATGTAACACTACACATAATTTTATCTAGGGATTTATAAACTCAGAAATGTATAACTGGTAGAAGAATAATATATTTTCCCAGAAAATGAAGTTCAATTTGTATTGCATGAAACAGATGTGTAATCTCTAGTCATATTAACCCTTTTTTCTCAGCGTGTATAATGGAATTACAAAGCATTTTGTTAAGGGAACTTTGACAGGTACTATATTATCCAAACAATAATCTTGGTACGTGCTGATAATCTACTAATAAAGCAAATGGGAAGTTTAAGAACTGTTGTAATAAGATTCTGTATAATAATTGCCTGTAGGTCTCATTTAATAATAAAGTTTACAGTTCCAGATCTGTTATGAAGTTACAAAATTGGAGAAATCGAAACAGATATTTTAATGTCCAACTGAACCTTCAGTTTTAAAATCAGCTAAACACATTCCAGATGCATCAAAACAACAGGTGTGCAAAGACTTACAGCTAATTTCCAATAGAAAGCAGCCACAGATTAAAAGCTTCTTTCCTGCCTGCATGTTGCAGAGAAGGACCCTTGCTCTCTGTGTGGAATCAATGGTCTCTCTACAGCAGGGGTCTCAAACTGGCGGCCCTCCAGCTGTTGCAAAACTACAAGTCCCATAATGCCTCTTCCTGTGGTAGTCATGCTTGTAACTGTCAGCCTTGCAATGCCTCATGGGACTTTTAGTTTCACAACAGCTGGAGGGCCGCCAGTTTGAGACCTCGGCTCTACAGCCTCTGATACACCTCCTGCTGAGTCAGAGCTAGAACTCTCTAATCGGCAAGTAACATAAATTTTGCTCATGAGTGCATGTTCACCCCAAGGAAATCCATTGGGGTGTGGCTATCGCACATTATCACATTATGTTGCACATTAATGCCCGGTGTGGTAAAGTGGCTAATTAATTGACATGGTGTGCATAACACTACAACAGATCAAAAGGTGTGTTTGGCTGCCATTTAAAATAAATGCCAATGCAATGCACCAATGTGCATGTTATATAATCTACATAATACAGGCAAAATTAACATTGGAATGGCTAAGAGCAAGCTTTCAGGACTTCATGGTCCTTTCTTCCCACTAACATCTACACGGTAGTAAGGAATTCTTTTAATGCTATAGATGGCGGTAACTGGCTATAGACTGGGTAAGAAAGGCTTCGAAAACAAGTGCACAAAATAATATTTGTATCTCAAAACTTCAGTATAGCTGGTCTGATATTTCAGATGAGTATATATATTCAAGATTGCGTGCTGTTGTTAACCACTTCAGCCCCGGAAGATTTTACCCCCTTCCTGACCAGCGCACTTTTTTTTAAATTTGGCACTGTGTCGCTTTAACTGACAATTGCGTGGTTGTTTGATGCTGTACCAAAACAAAATTTGCATCCTTTTTTACCCACAAATAGAGCTTTCTTTGGTGGTATTTGATCACCTCTGCGATTTTTTATTTTTTTTGGCCTTTATGTCTGGTATGGATTTTGAGGGGAACCCCACACCACAATGTTTCAAAAAATGGTGTGGGCCCCCCAAAATCCATACCAGACCCTTAGCTAAGCATCCAAAGCACCTTGTCCCCAAAGCACCTTGTCCCCATGTTGATGGTGATTACAAGGGCCTCTTTCCCACAACCCTGGCCAGTGGTTGTTGGGGCTTTTTTCAGATTCTGGTCCCCCCACCATGTGAATGAGTAGGGGGTACCTACCCATTTACCAAAAAAGTGTAAAAAGTGAATAAAGACACTACAAGAGTTTTTGACAAGTCCTTTATTAAAAAAATAAAATAAAAAATGTCCCCCCCATTGTAGACCATCGTCAATCACAATGCCAGCCGCACCACCGGACCCAAAAAACTAAAATAAAAAAAGCTCTGCTTGCGCCGAAGGGTCCCGCCATCTGCCTGCTCCTGTGTCTGACAGTTCTTAAATAGTTAAGGGGTGGGGCCATCCGGTGAAGTCACCTCTTCCCTGAGACATTGGTGGCCCAGTCAATGACATCACAGGGGGTGATGTCATCAGGTGACATCGCCGGGTGGCCCCGCCCCTTACCTATTTAAGAACTGTCAGATGGAGGAGCAAGCAGACGGGGTCTTCTGCACAAGAGCTTTTTTTTTCTTTTTTGGGTCCGGCGGTGCGGCGGGCGTCATGATTGACGATGGATCTACATCGGGGGACATTTATTAGGGTTTTTTATATTTTAATAAAGGACTTGTAATCTTGTAATCTCTTTATTCACCTTTTATACTTTTTGTGGTGAATGGGTAGGAGTATTATGTACCCCATACTCATTCACATGGGGGGATCTGGAGGCCCTCTTGTTAAAGGGGGTTTCCAAATTCCAATAAGCTCCTTGCCCGCAGACCCTCACAACCACCGGGCAGGGTTGTGGGGAGGGGCCCTTGTCCCCATCAACATGAGGGCATGTGGCCTGGTATGGTTCAGGAATGAGGGGGCGCTCGTTATCCCCCCCTTTCCTGACCTGCCAGCTGCATGCTGTGATAAGGGCCTAGTATGGATTCCGGGGGATCTCATGCCATTTTTTCCCAAAGTTTTTATTGCCGGCAATTCTTGTTTTTACATTCAGCTGCCAGCAGGGAAGCTGGTTGTTAAGGATGCAGAGGCTGGCTTCCCGGCCCGCTCCTTAACAACCAGCTATACACAGTGTGTTAAAGAGAAAAAAAAATGCAAAACGCATGTAAAAACGCATCAAAAACGCAGTACTTGCATTTTTGGTGCGGGTCCATTGAAGTCTATTACACGCAAAATGCAATCTGCTGTAGGAATAAAGTCCCTGACCCTTTCCAAAAACACGCTGGGTGAAAAAACGCATAAATAAACGTGTACTATAGGAAACCATGTTGAATGGACTGTTGTGCATTTCTGAAAACTGCAAAATGCACTAAAAAAGGCATAGGTTTGAACCTAGCGTAAAAGAACTCAACCTTGAGCACTCCACCATAACAGTTGGACCCCAAAAAGCTGGCCTGCAAAAAAAATAAAAATAACATATTAATTAGCTGCCAAACTATTATTGTAATTGATATATATCTCTCTCTATATATATATAGATAGATAACTATATTTGCTGCAGCATGTTATTCCTATTGCTTAATTGTTGTAGTACAGTATACTTCTCCTGTTGGTTAACCATTGCAGAATAATTCTCTTATCGTTTATTCATTATAGTATTTTTATTTTTTGTTCACCATGTTGCAATATACCTATTGCTATTACTTAAAGCGGAGGCTCACACAAAAATTGTTGTCAGGGGGAGGGGGGTGCAGATACCTGGTTCAGGTATTTGCACCCACCTCCGGGCCATTGAGGTGTATATATAGCTACATTAAGAAATATTTAATATAATTTTTGCTATTTTACTTAAGCAATTGTTGTGTCATTCCTGGTTCTATGTACCTTGGGCCATTGAGGTGTATATATAGCTACTAACATATTTACTGCATAGCAAATACTTTTTTCATTAACTTATTTTATTTATTATAATTCACTTTATTAAGTTTCTAAGTTATTGCCTTAAATACTTGCTGTCTCAAATTTTACAAAATTCTGCAGAAACATTATGTTAGAGGATTCTTATGACTGTCCATAACTTAATTACTTATGGGTCAACAATCAGTTCATCAGACAGAGAAACAAATACTGATTTACTGACAGTAGAGCAGGGATATGGGTGATTTAAAGTTTGAACTAGAAAGTCAAGCAATAGATTTTCATAATTTGAAGTAGTGACTTTAGTTTGAACCTGAAGGATTCAGAATATGACAAAGGTATGTGAGAAATAGCCCCAAATCTACTCAATTATCTCATAAAGATTAGCCGATGTGACAGTTAGCTTAAAGTTAATTCCACTTATGTTTATCGTTAATTACATTATTAGAATACCCCCCAAAAAAACGAAGTTGAAAATATAAATTATGCTATATAATTGCCTGGTATAGACTTATTTTTCTTGCCGAACTTTGATTTTCAACCATTTTCATTTCCACAAGTCAGCCCCCACCATGTTGTACTGTAGACATTACCAGATATAAAATGACAATTGCAAGTAGTAGGATATCACACTGAGAGGGCCTAATTGATCAAAATGTACTGTAAATGGATCTGTAATAAACTGGTGAGAGGAGATATATGGATCTGTAATAAACTGGTAAGAGAAGATATATGTGTCATTTTTTTTTTACTGGTTGGCTAAAAACTCTTTCATGCAAGCTTTAAAGTTGTTGTATTCTATGCATTAACCACTTAAGCCCCGGACCATTTGGCTGGCCAAAGACCACAGCACTTTTTGCAATTCAGCACTGCGTCGATTTAACTGACAATTGCGCGGTCGTGGCGACGTGGCTCCTAAACAAAAAACATCCTTTTTTCCCCAAAAATAGAGCTTTCTTTTGGTGGTATTTGATCACCTCTGCGGTTTTTATTTTTTGCGCTATAAACAAAAAAATTGTGACAATTTTGAAAAAAACACATTATTTTTACTTTTTGCTATAATAAATATCCATAGGCATAATATAAAAAAACTTTTTTTTCCCTCAGCTTAGGCCGATACATATTCTTGTACATATTTTTGGTAAAAATCGCAATAAGCGTTTATTGATTGTTTGCGCAAAAGTTATAGCGTCTACGAAATAGGGGATAGTTTTATGGCATTTTTATTAATATTTTATTTTTTACTATAATAGTGGCAATCAGTGATTTTTATCGTGACTGCGACATTATGGCGGACAGATCGGACACTTTTGGTGCAATTTTAGGACCATTCACATTTATACAGCGATCGGTACAATTAAAAATGCATTGATTGCGCTGTAAATGTTACTGGCAGTGAAGGGGTTAACCACTAGGTGGCGCTGTAGGGGTAATGTGTCCTAGGGAGTGATTCTAACTGTGGGGGGGCTGGGTTATGTGTGACATGACACTGATCACCACTCCCGATTACAGGGAGCTGTGGTCAGTGTCATTAGGCAGAATTGGGAAATGCTTGTTTACATTAGCATTTCCCCGTTCTTCCTCTCAGTGAGACGATCGCGGGTATCCCCACAGACATTGAGTCCGCGGGACACGCGATCATGCTCACGGAGCTCCCACGAGCGCCCGCAAGCCGCCTTTTTAAAGGGCAACATACAGGTACGTTAATCTGCCTGTACGTGCCCTTCTGCCACAGTATATCTGCGTGAGGCAGTCCGAGAGGGGTTAAGGTACAAAAAACTTCTGCATGCAGCTTTCCTTGCAACCCCCTAAATACATACCTGAGCCCAATCTTAATTCAGTGATATACATGACAGCCAAGGCTCTCTCTGCTCTCTCCCTCCTCATTGGTTTATATACAGCAGTGGGAGCCATTGGCTCCCTCTGCTCTCAATCACAGCCAGTGATGAAGAGGAGTGGGGCAGGGATGAGCCCTGTTCTGTGTGTCTTACGTAAACACAGAGCGGGTCTCGAGAGCTCCAACATTCATGGAAGTTGCAGAGTTCTCCCATATCTCTGGCCTCTAAGGCTAAGTGTTAGCAATAATTTACAGGTTGGAGGGACACTTTGACTATTCACTTTAACCACTTGACCACTGGGCACTTAAACACCCTTAATAACCAGACCAATTTTCAGCTTTCGGTGCTCTCACATTTTGAATGACAATTACTCAGTCATACAACACTGTACCCAAATGAAATTTTTGTCCTTTTTTTCACACAAATAGAGCTTTCTTTTGGTGGTATTTAATCACCGTTTTTTTTATTTTTTGCGCTATAAAAGAAAAAAGACTGAAAATTCGGTAAAAAAATGAATTTTTCTTCGTTTCTGTTATAAAATTTAGCAAATTTTGTCATTTTTCTTGATAAATTTTGGCCAAAATTTATACTGCTACATATCCTTGGTAAAAATAAGTACAAATTGGGATATATTATTTGGTCGTTGTGAAAGTTTTAGAGTCCACAAGCTATGGTGCCAATATCTGAAAATTGATCACACCTAAAGTACTGACGGCCTATCTCATTTCTTGAGTCCATAACATGCCAGAAAAGTACAAATACCCCCCAAATGACCTCTTTTTGGAAAGAAGACATTCCAAGGTATTTGGAAAGAGGCATGGTGAGTTTTTTGAAGTTGTAATTTTTTCCCACAATTCTTTGCAAAATCAAGATTTTTTTTCTTATTTTTATTTTTTTCACAAAATTGTCATATTAGCAGGTTATTTCTCACACACAGCATATGCATACCACAAATTACACCCCAAAACACATTCTGCTATTACTCCTAGTACGGCGATACCACATGTGTGAGACTTTTACACAGCGTGGCCACATACAGAGGCCCAACATGCAGGGAGCACCATCAGGTGTTCTGGAGCACCCGGGACAATTCTGACATTTCTCTCCTACATGTAAAAATCATCATTTATTTGCTAGAAAATTACATAGAACCCCAAAACATTATATATGTTTTTTTTAGAAAAGACCCTAGAGAATACAATGGCGGTCGTTGCAACTTTTTATCTAGCACGGTACTTGCGCAGCAATTTTTCGAACGCGTTTTTTTGGGAGAAAAAAGTTTTGTGCTTTACAAAAAACAAAACTGTAAATTTAGCCCAATGTTTTTGCATAATGTGAAAGATGAAGTTACGCCGAGTAAATAGATACCTAACATGTCACCCTTCAAAATTGCACACGCTCGTGGAATGGCACCAAACTTCGCTACTTAAAAATCCCCATAGGCGGCGCTTTAAAACTTTTTACTGGTTACATGTTTTGAGTTACAGAGGAGGTCTAGGGCCAAAATTATTGTTCTCGCTCCAACGTTCACAGCGATACCTCACATGTGTGGTTTGAACACCGTTTTCATATGTGGGCGGGACTTACGTATGCGTTCGCTTCTGCATGCGAGCGCACGGGGACAGGGGCGCTTTACATTTTTTTTTATTGTTCATTTTACTTTATTTATTTTAGTTTGACACTTTTTTCCCCAAAAAATTTTTTTTGATCACTTTTATTCCTATTACAAGGAATGTAAACATCCCTTGTAATAGGAATATGGCATGACAGGTCCTCTTTACAGTGAGATATGGGGTCAATAAGACCCCAAATCTCACCTCTAGGCTGGAAAGCCTGAAATAAAATAAAAAACGATCCTGGCTTTGATCGTAGCGAGCATTGCAGGGTATCGCAGGGTATCGCAGGATATGGCTGGGTATGGCATGGCAGGGTATGGCAGGGTATGGCAGGTAATGGCAGAGTATGGCAGGGTATGGCAGAGTATGGCAGGGTATGGCAGGGTATCGCAGAGTATCGCAGGGTATGGCAGAGTATCGCAGGGTATGGCAGAGTATCGCAGGGTATGGCAGAGGGTATCGCAGGGTATCGCAGGGTATTATTGCAGGGTATGGCAGGGTATCGCAGAGTAATGGCAGAGTATGGCAGGGTATGGCATGGCAGGGTATGGCAGAGTATCGGCAGGGTATGGCAGGTATCGCAGGGTATGGCAGGGTATGGCAGAGTATCGCAGGGTATGGCAGGGTATGGCAGGGTATCGCAGGGTATGGCAGAGTACCGCAGGGTATGGCAGAGTATCGCTGGGTATTATTGCAGGGTATGGCAGGGTATCGCAGGTAATGGCAGAGTATGGCAGGGTATGGCATGGCAGGGTATGGCAGGTATCGCAGGGTATGGCAGAGTATCGCAGGGTATGGCAGGGTATCGCAGGGTATCGCAGGGTATGGCAGGGTATCGCAGGGTATGGCAGAGTATCGCAGGGTATGGCAGAGTATCGCAGGGTATGGCAGGGTATGGCAGAGTATCGCAGGGTATGGCAGAGTATCGCAGGGTATGGCAGAGTATCGCAGGGTATGGCAGAGTATCGCAGGGTATGGCAGAGTATCGCAGGGTATGGCAGAGTATCGCAGGGTATGGCAGAGTATCGCAGGGTATGGCAGAGTATCGCGGGAATGGCAGAGTATCGCAGGGAATGGCTGAGCATGGATGGATGGATCGGTGGCATGCAGAGCAGGCTGTGGGCACTACAGATCCCGCCCACAGCACTGCTGCCACCGATCCCTCCCCCTCTCCTCTCACACTGTACCGATCGGTACAGAGAGAGGAGGGGATAGGAACCGGCGTCATCAAATGACGCCGGTTTGCTTACATGTGATCGCTCCGTCATTTGACGGAGCGATCACGTGGTAAACGGCCGCGATCCGTTTACCGTGATCCGTGATCCGCCGGGTCCTCTGGACCCGGCGATCACGGATGTACTCGAGTGCGCGCCCCAGGGGGCGCGCAAGAGGGGAATTCCGGGAGGACGTCATATGACGCCCTCCCAGAGTTAAGCAACCGGCCTGTAGCCGTCATTCGGCTATGGGCCGGTTGTAAAGTGGTTAATGCCCCCCACTAAAAGATATTGGGCTTCTGCCACAAACATATACAGTATGCCTATAATTTTCCAAAGTTCTGTAATATAACATCACACTTATGGTTTCAGTGTTACTTTTTCCTGAGCAAGTGAGCTCTGCACAGTATAATTTGACAGGTGGAAAAGGTGGGTACTAAAGTAAAAATACACTTTGTAAAAAGGAAAAATACAAACTTTGATTAAACACATTACACAATACTAGCAGGAAAGCATACAAATCCTGCAAACACTTTGAAATTAAATCAGGAGGGAGTTTATATAAGTGTCAGATATGATTTCAGACTACATTTTGTGCTACAGATGGAAGAAAAATGTTAACTAAGCCTTTCAATGTCATAGTACTAAAAGCAGCCCACTGGGAGACTTTAAGAGGCCCGCTGTTACAGGAAAATTAAAAGAAAATGTAAGTTATGACAATTTAACATAAAGAAAAACGGTTATTTTTTCCACCCCTTACACCTAGTCATTCCTAACATCCCTTGGTTGCTATATAAAAATATTAGCAAGCTTTTTTCAAGTGGTATTTTACTGAGAGGTGTTGTTCAAGAACCTCCCTTAGCCCAGATACAATACAAACACCGCCAGATTTAGTAAACCACGTATTCTCAATAGCCTGCACAACAAAGTATATTCAGTCAACCAGTAAAAGGTGGTGTCCATATTTTCATTTTCACTCTACTATCTATTGCTGCAGAGGCGTAGCTTGAAGCTTGTAGGCCCCGATGCAAAAATTGACATGCCCCCCCAACTACCACCCACCCCTTCCACCGTGCGTGCAGATACACCCACCACACGCCAAGATACTCAAAGTGACTTAAGAGTTTTGAGTTCCCAGAGTTCCTCCTTAAATCAGAGGACAGGTATCACAGTGGAAGAATCAGAGGACAGGGATCACTGCTGGAGAATCAGAGGACAGGGATCACCACTGGAGAATCAGAGGACAGGGACCCCTAGCAGGTCACTTGGCAGAGCTCCTATCCCATCCCAGCACTGTATACAGCTCCCCTCCCCCACAATACACAGGGCTGGAATCACATTCCTTTACACACAGTGTGTCAGTCTTCACAGGGTGTATCTGGCTTTTATGTTGCCGTTCTGACCTGTGAAATTCTCTGTTTGGAATGGCAGTGTAGTTGCAGGCAGATAGACCCTGTGAAGATCGTGGCTGACTGGCTGTGTTGTAAAAGAATGTGATTTCAGCCCTGCGGAGGAGGAGCAGTATAGAGTGTCATAATGGTAAAGGAGCTCAACAGCCGGGCATAGCATCCAGGGTGGAGGGGGTGGTCAGGGGGCTTTGGGGGGTGCAACTTAGATCTGAGGGGGCAAAGCCATGTGGCACAAAATTTGGAGCCTGCAGCCCCTCAGGGGCCCCTCAGGAGGTGTTAAGGGAATTGTTTTAGTAATTTCTGAAGGTTTCTTTGTCAGCGTTGGCAGGTGTTGGGGGAAGGTCACCTCTCAGAGGTATGTGTCTTTTCCCCAGTTGTCAGGAAAGTGGGGTAAGCAGACATCTCCGTGTGGGGGTAGAAAGAATCCCAACTGGTGACTAGGAGACACTGAGCGGTGTCTTACCTCACCAGTAACATCTGTCCCATCATGGCTACAGGACGGCACTCTTCTCCTCTTAACTTGCAGAGCTTGGTTACCTTTCCACGTTGCCAGCACACAGCACAGACACTTCCCCATTCTAGACTGTTCTCACCCCATGTTCCTCTCCATTCAGGAAATGTCTCACAGCTTCTCCCTAGCCAATGAGAACAGAGGGGTGTGGACTATGGAAGGCAAAGTGGAAGCCCAGTATTGGGCTGTAGGGCCCTAGGGCAGATCAGAGCTGGACTTTGTGGAGGATATGATAATATGACAGGGAGGTTGCAGGGGCCCCCTGGAGCTAGGGGCGGGGTTGCGATTGTGACCTTTGCAACCCCTTATGCTACGCCCATGTATTTCTGGCATGGTAAAACTCTTTCCAAAAGTCAAAGAGATCATGAACTTGGAGGGATTAACATAACTTGTAAACCATAAATCGGATATGTTCTGAAATACTTGGTATTAATGAATAGATTTTATATCAGTTAAAGAATATGCAGCTTGCTTAAAGAAAACTTGTGCCCTTAATCCTCACCACCCCCCCCCCCCCTACCCCCAGCATACACTTATTTTTCCTTTGCTCCCTTCATGCTCTATTCACAACCAGCATATAAAAGACATATCTGGTAGTCCATGATATTGAAGAAAACAGTACTCATTGTGACATGTGGAACCTACCAAACCAGCAACTCGGACCTTACACAAGACTTCCCTTCACTTCGGTGGCTGAATGGAACAGCGAGGAAAAGAAGGTAAGTGATTGCTGTTGGGGAAGGCTAAGTTAAATATCTATATGTGGTCCTGTTTGCTTTTAAATGTCATCAAAGGAGCTAAAATCTCTTGAAACAACACTTAGCAGAGGACACTTGTTGGTTTTCCAGTTTGCGTCAACCCTCCTCATTTTATCCACTCTGTTCACCCTTGCTCCATTTCTCTCTCTCTGTTTCATTCATTTTTCTCCCCTCTAGACTTTGTTATACCTTAAAGTTTCAGTAAACCGAAAAGTTAATTCTTTAAACCAAGCTGCCAAACAAAATTGTTTATGTATGATCTTATTTTTCTGTAAAATCATTGCAGTAAATAGAAAATACCTGGTTAGTAATATTTCCTTACTTCTAGTGTCAAAGCTTTGCAGACTGATTTTCCCCCTGTAGTGTTGCCATCCATGTGCATATGCTTCAGTTTTTTCATTTACAATTTGCGCTCTCCTCTCATCTTCATATATACCCAATGCGTGGCTAAGAATTATGCAATATACTAAAACTCTACAAATGGTAATATAAAATAAATAAACAAATAATAGGATAATTAAGTAAAATATCCCCGATTATAGTGCAGGTGCTCATTAGCAGATGAAAAAAGTGCAAGTGTTCAGTGTGTATATGCACAGGCCTCAATATTGATAAGCAAGAAAAAGTCCATAAACGTATCAAAGAAAAAAGGTGAAACAAATGGTCTCTTCATGCAATGTTAGTGGTAAACTCAGAACCCATATTCACTCCACCTCCTGGTAGGAACACTGATCAATAAAGCCACAACTTCCATCTGGTATTTTCATAGATCACCTCATATGCATACAGGGAATAATAGAGGCGTCCTCTCATCTTCCCCATCTACCAACAATACAGGCTGGAACACCTGATGGTGGCAAGTCCAGCTCGTTGACTGACATCAGCAGGGACAGATCTAGGGGGGTTCTGTGGTGGGCTTTGCTCTCCCAGATTTAGCCCCCCTCCCCAGGACCAGTGGCACTGAAGCCTGGGCTAAGCATGACGATAAAATTAAAGTGTCCCCCCCCCCCCAAATCAGAAAGGCTAGATCTGGCCCTGTCCTTCAGGGAGCCTTGCTGTCATAATAGGGCAGAAGAAAAGCAGCAACGTGTTTTACGAGATCACCTAGTCATCAATGAAGAAACGAAATGCAGCAAAATATGAAATGCAGCAAAATATTACTGTTATCACTGAAAACAATATATTTGAATATAGCGATATCATCAGGATAGGTGACATGCTGCGGCTTAGCACCACCCACAGACAGGAACTATGCACTGTGGAAAATAAGTTAATTAATCATGTAACCTGGTTAAATAACCTGAAAAAAAGGTATTTCTGCTATTTGATTGCTGCGAATTACGCAAAGATTGTTTACTGATAGGCTTTCCAACCTCTATGCCTGAAGGAATGTGGAACAGTTTACATACACATTAACATTTAGGGTTTGACTTAATAAAGGCAAATAGGCTGTTCACTTTTGCAAAGGAAATTGTACTTTGTAAGGGAATTTCGATCATGTGCAAGCAAAAATATTTGTTTTTTTTTAAATTCCCCTTGCACACAACTGAGTTTTCTTTGAAGAGTGAATTTTCAACACATTCACTAAGCTAAGGGAAAATGTCCTTGTGCAAATTCCCATGTAAAGTGTATAGCCTATTTGCCTTTAATAAATCAACCCCTTAGTGTCTGTATCTTTAAAAAAAACTTCAGTGAAAGAAACAAGATTATAACTGAAGTTTATTACCATTGTGGTGTAATTTGGATGCCTATACTTTTATTCCACAGTACTCTTTGTATGCACCTTTTCAATATGAATGATAATGTTTTGTTTCTTGATTTGATTCCTTGGAAAAAAAAGAATAACATGAGAAATGAGCTGTGAAGTTTGCTGTGTATGTTAAAAAATATTAGAATGTATATTAAAACTGAAGAACTCTTTAGAATTCTATGTCAGATATTCCAGAATTAACTAAAAAACATTAGTGAAAAATGTCTAAGTTCAGTTTATTATATGCTTTTCTTCTGTATTTTATGACTTGTTCTTATTCTTTACTTTTCTTTCATGTCTTACTTAATTTATCTTTATATGGTATTAAAACAGTCAGTTAAAAAAGTAACTGCAACTTAGCAACAGCATTGTAGGGCCAATCAAAAGACATTAGACATGCACTTTTATATGTTTTGCACCTTGTATATGTTTAATAAAATGATATTCTTTTAAAGCCGAACTCTAGACATATATAAGAGACATGAATTAATGCAGCTCTGTAATCATAAATACATTGTACATTTTATTAACCACTTCTCACCCAGCCTAATGTCAAATGACGGTTTGGCAGGACATTTGTTGTTCCGGGTAGACATCATAAGACGTCCTCCTGAGACGCTCCTTGCGCCATAGGCCACAATCTGTCACCGGTTTTGTCCACCAGACACAGCCCATGACTTATCAGTGTACCCGCCTACTGTCGGTATTATCTGATCATAATGACCACTCACAGCAAATCACATGACAATTGTAAACAATGGATGGCTTCCTTTCATGACATTCATTGTGTACAATTGTATTGCTAGCTGTCAGGGCCTGTACTTGAAAATGGGACCTCTACTGTGTCTGGCAATGACTCTGCTTGCTGAGCCACCTGGAGAACAGCTCTCTGGACAATTCCTTCAATGATCCTGCCTTCAATCTTGTTTGTCTTGAACTCTTTGCTCCTTCCATAATTTCCTGATTTAATGTCTCTGCACCTCCTGTTTGACAGATTATTGTGCTCCCTCTTGCCAATATCCAGCTTTTGTCTCTCCTGCTGCTGTCTGTATCTTCGCTACCTTTCTTTACAGACCTTGGGCTTGTTCCTCGACTATGCTTCTGCTTAATCCCAACCTGCAACCATTTATTACTGCCCTTTGGCTTGTTTCCTGAATAAGCTTCTGCTTGATCCCTACTTGCTTTATCTGCTACTGGACTCCGGCTTGCTCACCTTTTGGTGGGGCGAACCTGAGGACAGCAATCTGTACTAACATGCAGCAAAACCCATCTCCACCATCAGGAGCTCTGGTGAATATCGGTTAGTACTTAGACCCCGCACCTCAGGTGAACCACCCGTTTCATCGGCCAGGGTGACCTGCTTGTATACCTGTCCTGCTTGTTGGTGGGTGCTGCTCCACTTCTAAAGCTACTGGCCTCCGAGCCTGACTCCAGACCATGACACTAGCTGTGATTGGTCAAAATGATCACATGGTACAGACATGTCCAATCACAGCCTATTTGTACTATGTGATTAGCTGTTGCCAATGACAGGTAATTACAACAATACACACCAAACGAATCATTTTTTTTCAGTAAAAATGGTTGTTTATACTTGCTTTTACCAGTGAAATTCACTGGTATAAGCAATCATAATGTGTAAATAAAAAAAAATCCTGATCACTTCCCCAGAGTAGTTGTAAAAAATGATGTAGCACCCTGCTCATAATGAGCAGACGCTATTATTTTTGTAAATTTAAGTTTGTCTGAAACGTCAGTTTGGCTCAGACTGATTATGCTAAAGTTCTAGTTTCTGTACCAGTTTAGCTGGGTTGTGCTAGTTTCCACTTGGCCGTGGGTGTCGCTGTCACCACCGGTAAGTGTTAGAAATGCAACAGGCTAAATGCATTGGGTACCCCTTTTTCTCAGAAACAGCCATGTGGGAGTGGTCTACCCACTGTGAATTCTGGGTAAGTGTATTTAAGGTACAGGTGCCATTTTTTGGGGTTCGTTATCTCGACCTCATGGCCCTCCTGGCCTAAGGTGTGTGCTGCCTTACTCTATGTCTCGGGGCCGGCTGGCCCGAGGCTTCACAACTGAAGGGTAGGCCCAGAAGCCCTGGGGCCTACCGATCCAGGGGTGGTCCTGTGCTGTCTTGCCTGCAGGGAGAAGCCAATCGACTGGAGGATCCAGGGGAGGACTTTTTCAGGAGAGGACCAAGCAACAAGGCTGGTATCTCTGGAAGAGCCTGGAGACTCAGTTGGAGGACACATCCTGGGTCATCTACCACACAGTACCACTGGATTGGCTGAAAGAAACTGGTACTGTGTGACAGTTCTTTAATTTTTCAACAAGTTGCTGGTTGTGTATTCCTGTGGCAGAAGATTGCACAACGATTCCATTAAATTGACAAGTCTGTGGCAGAGACTTTGACCAGACATCTTATCGGCTGCTAGGTCAGTGAGAGGAGCCTATCCGGTGGTTGCTAGATTCAGTCTGTGGAAGTTGTTTGTCCTCTGGATCAAGGAAATACCTCTAACCCCCAAATTACAAGGTACCTAAATTCCCCTTAACCCTCTATCCCTCTATTGCAAATGTATGTTCTTTCAAATAAATCTAAGGAAAAAAGGACTATGTGTTTGAGCCAATTTTCTTTAACCAACTCTATAATGGGACCCCTAGGACGGACACAGTGAAAAGGTGAGGTAACGGTAAGCCCAATAAAAACCAACAGCTCCTTCGGGGGTCATTGCTACAATTACAAATTCAAAAAACTTGTCATGCCTCTTACTAGATGCCTTGGACTGTCTACTTTCCAAAAAGGGATTATTTTGGGGATATTTGTACTGTCCTGGTATTTCCAGATACATACAGCGGGGAAAATAATTATTTTATTCCCTGCAGATTTTGTACGTTTGCCCACTTACAAAGAGATGAAGAGTATATCATTTTTATCATGTGTATTTTAAATGATAGAGACAGAATATTAACCAAAAATCCAGAAAAATTAACCAAATAACACATGATACAAATATTTTAAATTGAGTTGCAGTTTAGTGAATAAAATAAGTATTTGAGCCCCATTCCCCAAGCAAAACATGACTTAGTACTTGGTGGAGAAACCCTGGTTGGCAAGCACAGAGGTAAGAAGTTTCTTTCTAAGTAGTTGGTTACCAGGTTTGCACACATCTCAGGAGGGATTTTGGTCCACTCTTCTTTACAGATCTTCTCTAAATCCTTAAGGTATCTTGGCTGTCACTTGGCAAGTTGAAGTTTCAGCTCCCTCCATAAATTTTATACAGGATTATATAAATTTGCCCCGTTCATAGGGCCAATGAATGGGGCTTTGTACTGTAAAATATTGGATGAGAACCTTCTTCCCTCAGCCATAACACTGAAGATGGGTCATGGATGGGTCTCCTAGCATTACAATTACCCAAAACATACCGCCAAGGCAACAAAGGAGTGGCTCAAGAAGAAGCACATTAGGGCTACGGACTGGCCTAGCCAGTCTCCAAACCTTAATCCTATAGAAGACCTATAGAAGTAGCTGAAACTTCGATTTGACAAGAGACAACCAAGAAACGTTAAGGATTTAGGCTGGGTTTACACTGAGCGGATCCGTTGGACGGACTCCGCTAGCTCAGCGAGGGAATCACTCCGTTGATCCCCGCTGAGCAGGCGGATGACAGGTCTGTCTCTTCTCACTGTGCATGGACCGTTCAGATCGCCGCTGTTCTCTATGGGGAGATCGGATGAAAGCGGACAGCCTGTCTGTTTTCATCCAATCCCGTCTGATCCAATCCGCTGAACGGATGGCAAACGTGTTTTGAGCCGATCTTGTCGGATCAGATGGCAGGCAGATGGCAGCGGACACATTTCCGCTGACATCCGTCTGCCCATAGAAGTCAATGGGTGGCAAGCTCGCTTGGATCCACCTGAAAAACGGACCCGTGGATCTGAGCGAGCCGGTCATGTGAAAGGGGCCTTAGAGAAGATCTGTAAAGAAGAGTGGATCAAAATCCCTCCTGAGATGTGTGCAAACCTGGCCACTAACTACAAGAAATGTCTTACCTCTGTGCTTGCCAACAAGGGTTTCTCCACCAATATACTAAGTCATGTTTTGCTTGGGGATCAAATACTTATTTTACTCACTGAACTGCAACTTCATTTATAGCATTTGTTTTATGTTTTTTTTTTTTTGGGATTTTTGGTTGATATTCTGTCTCATACACCTATGATAAAAATTATAGACCCTTCATTGGGCAAACTTTCAAAATCTGCAGGGGATCAAATCATTATTTTCCCCACTGTATATACCATAGTTTGTACACTCTATAACTTTCCTACAGACTAAATAATATACACAGATTTGGGTTATTTCCACTAAAGCAATGTAGCAGAATACAGTTGTGCCTACATTTATGAGGAAATCTTTCTTTCAAAATTCTATAACAGAAAAGAAGAAAAACTTTATTTTTTTAAATTTTCTCATTTTTTGTTCATTTAGCAACAAATAAAAACCCGGGGGTGATTAATTACCATCAGAAGAAAGCTCTATTTGAAAAAAAATATACAAATTTATAAGACTGAAAGCAGAAAATTTGCCTGGGGAGGAAGTGTTTACATTTTTTATTTTTTTTTGCACGCAGTGTAAGTACCTGAATTAGACCTGGATGTCACCCATTTGCAGTCCCTATACAGCATAGTTGAAATGTTAGAGGAAGAAGCAGCAACCGATCAGTTCATGTGCTGCCAAGAAGCATGCTGATAGGAAGAAAAAGCTAAGTGACAGAGAGATGACCTTCTCACTATGCTCTTTTCTTTCACCGTCCAATTACAAGCTGAGGAGGGGTCAGGACAACTTGGATTTAGAGGATGCTTGAATGGTGCTTGAAACCAGACTGAGCATATGTAGTGGCAGAAAAAGTACTGTGATGGGAAATCTCTGAATTATAAATGAATATTGCAACAAAAGCTGGTTATCTTTTTAATTCTTTATGTGTGCATTTCCACCTGAAAACAAAGGCACAATACAATGTACCAACATTTAAAATGCTGCTCACTACGGTAGAAACTCTCTCAAAATATACAATCATGTAAAACTAAAAATGATGCTGTTTATTTTACATTTTCCTTGTAGATGATTGGGTATTCTGTGAAAAGTAAATTTTTTTTTTGCTTCACATTATTCAGTAAGATAAGTAACCATTTTAAAGTTTCACTTTGAAAATGAACATGCTATATTCCTTTAAACAGCCCCCTTATTTCAGATGTTTTTTTTGGCACTGAAGCACATTTTCAACATGTTACTGTCAATTTCCCTGTATTTGTATTAGCATTTTCTTGCTTGAAAATAAAATTAAAAACGAATATGTACCTGTTTAATGTAGCTAATTTTTTGCACAGTATGATAAAGTAGAATTCTCGGATAACCCTAACTAATCTAAAAATACTCCTCCTGCTCCCTCTCAACACCTATGCTTGCTATCATTTGTAAGAAAGATATATATACTCACCTATTTTCAGGCCGCTCTGATCCGGTCACGTGTTCTTCCCTGTGCCAGGCTACAGGGAAGAGGAGAAAAACAGCTGTTAGCCTAGAACAGTGACGTCATACATAGGCTTCAATGACCCATCTGTTGTCAGCGCTTTCTCCTCTCCCCTGCAGTGGCACTGGCTGACACAGGGGAGATCACATGACTGGACTGAAAATAGTATATATATCTTCTTTACACAGCTTAGCAAGCATAAGTGTTGGGGGGGGGGGGGTATTTTTAACCACTTCAGCCCCGGACCAATTGTCAGCTTAAGGACCAGAGGTCTTTTTTTTTTAACCACTTCAATTTTTAGTCAAACATTTGGGCCAAAATGTATTCAGCCACATGTCTTTAGTAAAAAAAAATGCCAATAAGCGTATATTTATTGGTTTGCGCAAAAGTTATAGCGTCTACAAACTAGAGTACATTTTCTGGAATTTACACCGCTTTTAATTTATGACTGCCTATTTCATTTCTTGAGGTGCTAAAATGGCAGAGAAGTACAAAACCCCCCCAAATGACCCCATTTTGGAAAGTAGACACCCCAAGCTATTTGCTGAGAGGCATGTTGAGCCCATTGAATATTTTTTTTTTTTAGTCCCAAGTGATTGAATAAAGACAAAAATAAAAAATAATTTTTTTTTTCTTCAAAAAGTTGTCACTAAATTATATATTGCTCACACATGCCATAGTTATATGTGGAATTGCACCCCAAAATACATTTTGCTGCTTCTCCTGAGTATGGGGATACCACATGTGTGGGACTTTTTGGGAGCCTAGCCGCGTACGGGGCCCCGAAACCCAAGCACCGCCTTCAGGATTTCTAAGGGTGCAAATTTTTGATTTCACTCCTCACTACCTATCACAGTTTCGAAGGCCATAAAATGCCAAAATAGCACAAAACCCCCCCAAATGACCCCATTTTGGAAAGTAGACACCCCAAGCTATTTGTTGAGGGGCATGGTGAGTATTTTACAGCTCTCATTTGTTTTTTTGAAAATGAAGAAAGTAAAGAAAAAAAATTTTTTTTTTTTTCTTTTTTCAATTTTCAAAACTTTGTGACAAAAAGCGACATCTGCAAAATACTCACAATACCTCTCAGCAAATAGCTTGGGGTGTCTACTTTCCAAAATGGGGTCATTTTGGGGGGTTTTATGCCATCTGGGCATTCCATGGCCTCCGAAACTGTGATTGGCAGTGAGAAGTGAAATAAAAAAATTACTCCCTTAGAAAGCCTGAAGGCGGTGCTTGGTTTTTGGGGTTCCGTACGCAGCTAGGCTCCCAAAAAGTCCCACACATGTGGTATCCCCGTACTCAGGAGAAGCAACAGAATGTATTTTGGGGTGTATTTCCACATATGCCCATGACATGTTTGAGCAATATATCATTTAGTGACAACTTTTTGTAAAAAAAAATATATATATATTTTTTTTTTCATTATTCAATCTCTTGGGACAAAAAAAAAAAATATTTAATGGGCTCAACATTGCTCTCAGCAAATAGCTTGGGGTGTCTACTTTCCAAAATGGGGTCATTTGGGGGGGTTTGAACTGTCCTGGCATTTTATGCACAACATTTAGAAGCCTATGTCACACGTCACCCACTCTTCTAACCACTTGAAGACAAAGCCCTTTCTGACACTTTTTGTTTACATGAAAACATATTTTTTTTTTGCAAGAAAATTACGTTGAACCCCCAAACACTATATATATTGTTAAAGCAAAGGCCCTACAGATTAAAATGGTGGGTGTTGCATTTTTTTTTTCCACACAGTATTTGCGCAGCGATTTTTCAAACGCATTTTTTGTGGAAAAAATACACTTTTTTTTATTTTAATGCACTAAAACACACTATATTGCTCAAATTTTTGATGAAATAAAAAATATGATCTTAGGCCGAGTACATGGATACCAAACACGACATGCTTTAAAATTGCGCACAAACACGCAGTGGCGACAAACTACATACATTTTTAAAAGCCTTTAAAAGCCTTTACATGATACCACATTAGATTCACGGAGGAGGTCTACTGCTAAAATTACTGCCCTCGATCTGACCTTCGCGGTGATACCTCACATGCATGCTGCAATTGCTGTTTACATATGACGCCAGACCAACGCTTGTGTACGCCTTTGCGCAAGAGAAGGGGGGGCAGGGGTGCTTTTTTTTTTTTTTTTTAGTTTTTTTTTTTATTTATTTAGCTTTTTTATTCTATTTTTAAACTGTTCCTTCTATTTTTTTTCTTTGTTATGATTTTTATTGTTATCTCAGGGAATGTAAATATCCCCTATGATAGCAATAGGCAGTGACAGGTACTCTTTTTTTGAAAAAATTGGGGTCTATTAGACCCTAGATCTTTCCTCTGCCCTCAAAGCATCTGACCACACCAAGATTGGTGTGATAAAATGCTTTCCCAATTTCCCAATGGCGCGGTTTATATCCGGGAGGGGGGACATTCCCTCCTACTGCTTGTAAAAGCAGTCTAGAGGCTAATTACCCGCTAGAATTGCTTTTACATGAAAGCCGATCACTGGCTGAAAAGAATGATACCAAGATGATACCTAAACCTGCAGGCATCATTCTGGTATAACCATTCAAAGTCCAGCAACATACTGGACATATATTGTAATCTTTTTTTTTTTCATGCAGCCTCTTGGCTGAACGAAAAAAAGAGATTGATTGGTGGGTATGCCCACCATTAGAATACCTCCCTTCATCCACCCACTTCTAATGATGGGCATACATGCACCATTTATATATGCCGATGCATGGGGGCATCCTCCCGCAAAAGTTATGCCGTGTACACACGGTCGGAATTTCGACCGTATGTACGTGGCATTAGGAGCCAATCGCTCCTCCGCCCCCCCTGCTGCCCCCATGCTTCGGCACATATGCTCTTTTTTTTAACTGTGGTGGTGAAATCACCTCCTACAGCGTTGGAGTCGCGGCTTTATGTATCGTGGGAGCAAACGCTGTTGCTGTCAAGATAAATAAATCCGCGTTGCAACTGAATGGCGCACCTGAAAACAAAAAAATGCTCAACACTAAAACACAGTAAACAAAATTACATACCTGAAAAGCAAGCATGATAAAACATGATAAAACATAATAAAACATTGCAGAATAGAATGGAGTAAAAAAAGAGCAACAATAGAGAGAGAGAGAGAACAATAAAACGACAACTATTTTTGTTTTTTTTATTTTTTTGAGATTCACAGGTAAAAAAGCTCCTGACTGTTAGCGACTGAATCAAAACGCTACCACAAAAAAAATGTTAGCGATCGCAGGGATCAGGCCTGACTCTGCGAACACTGCAGTTATGTGTGCTTAGTGTTTTGTAAGTGACAGTGATCGATCGATACTGCACTTGGGTGGGCTGGGCTGGGCGGAGGGGGAAAACGCAGGTGCTAGCAGGTATCTGGGCTGATCCCGCTAACAATGCGTTTTTTTGGAACCCTAAACTGCTGGGACGCTAGTATAGATCTGATCAGATCAGATATTGATCTGTTCAGATACTATACCACTAAGGGAGGTGTATGCTTTGCGCGTGGGTGTTTGCGGTACTGGCACTAACCTGGGGCGACGCAGACCTTATTTGACCCTAAAACCTAATTGATATCACCCGCCGGGCGATCAGGGGGTTAAACCGTTATTGGGTAATAAATGGCGGGTGCCCTGACAGTATAAAAAACAAGCTAACTAACCAGCGTCACCCGTAACAGTAATACAAAAAAAAACTGGTTACCTAGCGACACTAATGCAGGGATCAGAAAAACGATCGCTTAGTGACACTGGCAAAAGGGGGTGAAAGGGTTAACTAGGGGCAATCAGGGGGTTAAACCTTTATTAGGTAATATATGGGGGTACCTGACGCTATATAAAAACCTGACGGGGAACCTAAATAACGAAATAACTAACTGGCTAACCAGCGTCACCAGTGACATTTTATACGGTGATCACTGGTGAAAGGGTTAACTCTAGGGGCAATCAGGGGGTTAAAACCTTTATTTAGGTTGTAATATGGGGGTACCTGACCTATAAACCTATTTATGAACCTATATAAACATGGCGGTTAACCTAAAAAAAAACTGGTTACCTAGCGACACTAATGCAGCGATCAGAAAAACGATCGCTTAGTGACACTGGCAAAAGGGGGTGAAAGGGTTAACTAGGGGCAATCAGGGGGTTAAACCTTTATTAGGTAATATATGGGGGTACCTGACGCTATATAAAAACCTGACGGGGAACCTAAATAACGAAATAACTAACTGGCTAACCAGCGTCACCAGTGACAGTTATACGGTGATTACTGGTGAAAGGGTTAACTCTAGGGGCAATCAGGGGGTTAAAACCTTTATTTAGGTTGTAATATGGGGGTACCTGACCTATAAAACTATTTATGAACCTATATAAAACATGGCGGTTAAAATAAAAAAAAAAATGGTTACCTAGCGACACAATGCAGCGATCAGAAAAACGATCGCTTAGTGACACTGGCAAAAGGGGGTGAAGGGGTTAACTAGGGGCAATCAGGGGGTTAAACCTTTATTAGGGGGGGGTAGGGGGCTACCTAGGACCTAAAACTAACTGCCCTGACAGTTATTACAGTCACACTGACACTAAATGCAGTGATCAGTAAATAAATGATCACTGCAATTAGTGACACTGTGACTGGGGGGGGAGGGGGGTGATCTGGGGGGTGATCAGGGGGTGACAGGGGGGTGTTTTGTGTGCCTAACTGTACTGGTGTCAGTGTACTGTTGTGCACTAACCTTAACATGTTCGCCGCTCGGCGTCTCCGGTCACGTATATCTACATGGGGCGGTCGGCAAGTGGTTAACCAGGCCATTTCGTACATTTCTATTATTATTTATTTTATTTATTACAGGATTTATATAGCACCAACAGTTTACGCAGCGCTTTACAATATAAAAAGGGAGACAATACAGTTATAATACAATAAAATACAAGAGGATTAAGGGGGCCCTGCTCAGAAGAGCTTACAATCTAATAGGGTGGGGGAGGTGATACAAAAGGTTGTAACTGTGGGGAATGAGCTGATGGAAGTGGTAAAAGATTAGTTGGAGACATGATAGGCTTCCCTGAAGAGATGAGCTTTCAGGGATCGCCTGAAGGTAGCTAGAGTAGGGGATAGCCGGACAGGTTGAGGCAGCGAGTTCCAGAGGATGGGAGAGGCTCTGGAGAAATCATGAAGACGAATTTCTAGAATTGTTTTGGTAGAAAATTACTTAAAACTCCAAAATATTCTATATTTTTTAAGCAGAGACCCTGGAGAATAAAATGGTTGTTGTTTCAATTTTTTTACGATATTATATATTATATATATATTATATTTTCAGAAAAATATACACTTAATTGAGTTTTAGTGAACACAAATATAATATATGTCAATTTTTAGTAAAACATTAAAGATAATGTTACATTGAGTAAATAGATACCTAACATGTAACACTTTATAATTGCATACTCCCATGAAACGGCACCAAACTACACTTTTAAAGCCTTTACAAGTAACCAGTTTAAAGTTACACAGGAGGTCTGGCACTATAATTATTGCTGCTGCTCTGACGTTCAAGGTGATACCACAGGTGGGCTGCGATCAACTTTTACATAGGAAACGGGGCCTATGTGTGTGTTTGTATTTGTGCGTTAATAAATAAAAAATTAGTCAGTGCGCTAACACTAGTAAAGCGGCTGAAATAAATTGTATGGTAACAATAAAAAGCATAAAAGATGAGTGTATGCAGCGCTAAAAACATTAAATTACAAAGCAAGAGTCCATAGTGTTAAAACAGAATCCTTGTTCAGGGAAAAGGCTGGAACCACCCACGGTGTAGACAGAGATGCAATAAAGTGAGCATGAAATTATCCTCCACCGAACATCACCACACCGGGCCTCTTACCAAGAAAATGGACCACTGAGTTACAGGTAGTCAGACAAGCATGATATATCCACAGCGCCACAGAACCACTTCGATTGGATCATAGATGGCTGGATCTTGTAGTCTCACCAAATGAAAATTCATAGGTACATGTATAGAATACAAAAAGGCAACTCTTCATGGTGTAGTATTTAAAACCAGGGTGAATTTATTTCATACAAAACAGCCAGGGTACTCACATTTCATTAGATAAAAGCAGAAGAAGTTAGAAGCTACAATCTGTCATGGATATCAAATCATATATACAAATATGGCCGCTGTCGCCACGTTACAGCGTTGTGACATCAGAGCTCCACACTACGCAGCGTTTTGTCCAATATGAACGTCGTCAGGGGCGTTTGTGCATTAGCACGGTGGGGATGGAGTGCTTTAATTTGTTTTTTTGATTATGTATTTTATTTAAAAAAAAATTACATTGTACCTTTAAAGTTTTTCTTGAAACAACTTTATTGTTATTACAAGGGATGAACAACATCCCTTGTGATAGCATGAGCCATGACAGGTCCACTTTATGGAGAAATCTGAGGTCTATTAGACCCTATATCTCTCCTCTTGCCTCCAAAGCATCTGATGAATCCGAGATTGGTTTGATCGGATGCTTTCACAAGCCGGTAACTTGTTTACATAAGATTGAAACCGGAAGTGACTAAATCCTTGTCGCTTCTGGTTTCTGGCATCACACAGTGGAAAGAACAACATCAATTCCTCCCACTGTGTCCCAGGAAGAGGATGCTGCCAGGCGCATCCTTACTGAACTCTCCAGTCAGATAGGAGAGCCCAGCAAAGGCGGCAGCAGGGAGGTTGTGTTCCTACACAATGATCAATGATTTCTCTCCTCCTCTAGTCAGGCACATTCCCCCACAGTTAGAAACACACATAGGGATCACAGTTAACCCCTTGATCGCCCCCTAGTGTTAAACCCTCCCCTGACAGTGACATTTATGCAGTAATCAGTGGCTATTTTTAGCTCTGATCGCTGTATAAATGTCACCGGTCCCAAAAAAGTGTCAAAAGTGTCTGATGTGTCTGTCGCAATGTTGCAGTCCCGATAAAAATCGCAGATCACCACCATTACTAGTAAAAAGAAAATAATAATAAAAATGCCGTAAATCTATGACCTATTTTATAGACGTTATAACTTTTGCGCAAACCAATCAATATACGATTCTTGCGATTTTTTTTACCAGAAATATGTAGAGGAATACATATTGGCCTAAACTGATGAAGAAATTTGTTTAAAAAAATTTTTTGGGGATATTTATTATAGCTAAAAGTACAAAATATTGTGTTTTTTTTTCAAAATTGTCACTCTTTTTTTGTTTATAGCGCAAAAAATAAAAGCTGTAGAGGTGATCAAATACCACCAAAAGAAAGCTCTATTTGTGGGGAAAAAATAACATTTTGTTTGGGTAGAACGTCGCATGACCACGCAATTGTCAGTTAAAGCGACGCAGTGGCGTATCGCAAAAGATGGCCTGGTCAGGAAGGGGCATAGGCGTGCACACAGGGTTTGCCAGGTGTGCCTGGGCACACCCTAATCACCCCATGTGATGCATATTCACCCTGTTTAGACCCCTGATATTTGACCAAAGCCCCCTAACGGGGGGGGGGGGGGCTAAAAAATTAGTAAAAGAAAATATTTAAAGAAATTAAAATTGTAAAAAATAATAAAATAATAAAAAAAAAAATAAAAACTACTGACACTGTCCACTGCCCTTCTGACAACATCCATTGCTCTACTGACATTGTCCACTGCCCTACTGACACCATCCATTGCTTTACTGACATCGTCCACTGCCCTACTGACACCATCCATTGCTCTACTGACACTGTCAGTATACAGTATATACACATATGTGTTTTACCCTAATGCAATAGGCTGCGCACAGGTAAGGGTCAAATCCTTCCGGGGCTGAGGTGGTTAAAGAGAATCGCCGGCTTAAAAAAAATGATACCAGGATCACAGTTGTAGCCTCAACCATGACACCAGTATAACCACTTCAACTTTAGGTGGTTTATAAACGGCCTAAGGATGGGAAGGGGTTACGACTAGTTAGGGTTATCCTGGAATTCTACTTTAAGCATTCACTGCACTAACCTTAATTCCTATGGTCCTAAAATGCACACTGACACATTCAATTTCATGAAAGCTGCATTTTCTTTACCAGACGTGCTGAGATTTGGGAAAGGCCCCATTGATTTGAATGCTTTCTACAGTTTCCCTGCTGTTTCTGAGTTTTTTATACTGCCTAGGGCCAATTTCACAGTTGTAGCCAGGGGGCAGTAAAAGCAGGAGGTTCATCTGTGATTTTACTGCCCTCCGACTACCCACCCACAAGCGGGCATGGTGCTGCTCGGATAGGTACAGACGCCTGCTACTTTGCATTGCAGTGCAACAATTTTAATGTAACATGCCGAGTTTGAAAGGAAGCACCATCTGTTAAACTCCCCTATGTATGTGAATGGGGTCGCAGTTGCAGAACCTTCCCGGATTTCAAAATTGACATTCAGCATTAAACCCCCCCCCCTAAAAAAAAACGAAAAAATATCAGACATTACCTCCTGAATGCCCACAAACCTCCTTTCACTGTCCTCTGCAAAGGGACCCACTGCTGATTCATTTTCAGGGGGATGGTAGACACCGCTACAAGTGTGAAAGGAACTTATATGTGAACACAGCCCTACCATTATAACTGTCAAATGATTTGTTATTTTGCCCAGCTGTCACACCTCTGACATTTGGACCAGCTCGCCTTTCATTGAATAAAAGTGATTATTCTGATTGGTTGTCCATTGAGCAGGCTAAAAGTGCATTGCTGAACCAGGAAGATATGTCACCTGCCTGGGCGTGCAGTTGGGAAGAGTTATTTAAATTATAAGTTCTGTTGGCCAGAATTTCTTTTACAAAAGGTTTTATTGATAACCATAGCAATTTCACAGTTTAACAGTGTAGAGAATGCATCATGAATAAACATAACATAAAATTTAGCATCTTATAAATAAAATAAGTATGCTAGTAAATCAGAGAAAAACAAAACAATAAAAATATAACAGAGGCTGAGAACAGTTGTACGTTGAAAACATGAAAGTGGTTTTACACACTGAGGTTTCAGGAATGCCCGTAGGACCTCATCCGATTTTTAACAAATACTTGAAGAGTTTGTCTCAACGGGGGCCTAAGGCCCCTTTCACACTGGGGCGTTTTTCAGGCGGTACAGCGCTAAAAATAGCGCCTGTTCACCGCCGAAAAAATCCGGCCCCTTTAACTCCAGTGTGAAAGCCGGCGGGCTTTCACACTGGAGCGGTGCGCTAGCAGGACAGCAAAAAAAGTCCTGCTAGCAGCATCTTTGGAGCGGTATAGGAGCGGTGGTCACCGCTCCTATACCGCTCCTTCCCATTGATTTGAATGGGAAAACGCGGTAAAACCGCGGGAATACCGCCGCAAAGCGCCGCTATGGCGGCGCTCTGCGGGGGTATTAACCCTTTTTCGGGCGCTCGCGGGGGGGGTAAAACCGCACCGCGAGCGGCCGAATACCGCGGTTAAAACGACGGTAAAGCAGCGCTAAATATGCGCTGCTTTACCGTCACCGCGGCTCCCCGGTGTGAAAGGGGCCTAACTGTAAATAGTCCTGAGTATCTATCCACGTAACCATCTCATCCAAGGCTATGCCATATGGATTCATAGGTGCAACTGAGAAGTAAGAGTATAGAGAGGGAGGTTAAAGAAGAGATATGGATTGAGATTAGCTAAGAAGGGAGGAGTAAAGAATAGGGGGGAAGAAGAGGAGAGGAAGAAGAAAAAAAATAGGTGGGGGGGGGGGGTGGGTCCTCGCGGTGGAGAGCAAGAGTGCATTAAATTCGAAGAAGGGTGGTGTCAAATCTGGTGGGTTTAGTATATTCGACCCATGGCCTCCAAACCTTCAGGGACTTATCATGAGTGTCCGAAAGGACAGCAGTCAGCTTTTCGTTAACCATTATATCATCCATGCGATTCCTAACTGCCTCAAAACTTAGTACCTGTGTCTTCCATGCCCTAGCTATCGTTTGTTGGCCAGAATTTCAAATGCTTTGGAAGGTAAAAGATTAAATACAAACCGCTCAGTGTCTGCTACGCCTCTCTGCCAATCTCTCCATTGGCCGTCACTCGCCCAATAAATTAAATTCAAAATACTAACAATAAGTTACAAAGCCATCCACAACTCTGCCCCCATCTACATCACTAGCCTAGTCTCAAAATACCAACCTAATTATCCTCTTCGTTCCTCCCAATACCTCCTGCTCTCTAGCTCCCTCATCATCTTCTCCCAATTCCGCATCCAGGAATTCTCCTGAGCCTCTCCCATCCTCTGGAATTCCCTACCCAAATCTGTCAGACTATCTCCAAATCTATCTACTTTTTGGCGATCCCTGGAAACTTTTCTCTTCAGAGAAGCCTATCCTGCTTCCACCTAACAACTGTTCTTTTATTTTTTTCATCAGCTCATCCCCCACAGTTATTACCCATTCGTATCACTTGACCCTTCCTCCTAGATCTTAAGCTCTAACGAGCAGGGCCCTCTGATTCTTCCAGTATTGAATTGTATCGTAATTGTACTGTCTGCCCTAACATTGTAAAGGGCTGCGCAAACTGTCGGCGCTATATAAATCCTGTATAATAATAATAAGTAAGTCATTTTTAACCTTGCATTTAGCTGTTCTTCTCATGTTAATTTTAGTGGTGATTTTCCCCTGCCTTGAAATTACCTTCAGTTACGTGTTCTTTAAAGCTAGTTAAAAGCCTACACTTTGGAAATAGTCAAGACTCTTGATTATAATCGACTCTACAGCCGCACATTTCTGAATAAATAAGTTACCTATCAACTTTCTGGTAAGTAATGTCTGAACCAAAATGCCGTGGTTTAATTGTATCAGGCAACTCAGTCCTGCTCCACTGTTCTTGTCAGCAAACAGTTACAGCAATATGAAAATATACAATTCACACAAGAAATAAAAAATTATATCTGAAGGAAAATTGGCAGAAAGGACAACACATAATCCCCAAAGTTTCAAATCTCATCTGGGCCAGTGGAGACAGTACAGTAGGTCTATTTATAAGCCCTGAACTTTAGGAAATTATGAGTGACCCCTGTGTGTCAAATCTGCCAAAACATTATTTTTCACCTGTTTACACAAGTGGGACGCATTAGAGGACTGGGGGGAAGTAAATGAGAACATAATGTAGGATTTTGGTAGAAGTAAGGGCACATTGCTAAATAAAGACAGAAGGCCTCATTTTAAATGTCTGTGATATCCTGTTTCATAAATCGTACCGTACTGCCATTCTCAAAAGACCTCTAGGAGATGGTGCATGTGGAGATGGCAAAGATGTTGAATTTATACAGTATATGTCTAAGTTATATATTTTTCTGCTGAATCTATTTACATTAAACCGTGAAAACTTTCACAAAGTGCTTTCTGTTATATGGGCAGCATGTTAAAGTCTCCTTTTATAATACAAGCCTGTCACTATTAGTATAAATAGTAACACCGTGGGGCATAGACTCTCCTGAAGTATAGGGTTATAATGTTGTATTAGGATCACTGTATTATGCTTGATATCATGAGCTATTCATAGTTATGTGAGTCACACTGGGAGAAGCATAATACTCACTTCCATTATAAAAGGGGATTGTAGGTACAGAGGACTTCCACAACCATATGATATATGTATAGTCTATGTATATAGTCTCTAGATAGTATTCCACTGTCACTTAGGTCAAATGTCTGTCTGATTTGGTCTGCTACTATATATATATATATATATATATATATATATATATATATATATATATATATATATATATATATATATATACAGTATATACAGTGCCTATAAAGTATTCATACCCCTTGAAATTTTCCACATTTTGTCAGGTTACGACCAAAAACATAAATGTATTTTATTGGGATTTTATTTGATAGACCAACACAAAGTGGCACATAGAAACAAAAATGCTAGATAGCCGCACTCCAAATATTCACGTTTTATTGTGTAAATACAGAATCCAAAAACATCCATGGATGGGTACAGACCAACACGCACAACTAACGCGTTTCACACCAGTTATGGTGCTTACTCATTGGATTCTGTTTTTACACAATAAAAGGTGAAAATTTGTAATGTGGCTATCCAGCATTTTTGTTTCCATGTTCCTGTTGCAACCAGAGCCTGCACCCAGTCCTTTGTGGAGACAGCTGAGACTAGGAGGGGTGATTATCTTAGAGCGGCAAACTCATATTACAAAGAGGGGGCACATAATTGTGAAGTGGAAGGAAAATTATAGATGATTTTCCAAATGTTTTACAAATAAATACCGTATCTGAAAGTATGGTGTGCATTTGTATTCAGCCTCCTTTACTCTGATACCCTCTAACTAAAATCTAGTGGAACCAATTGCCTTCAAAAGTCACCTAATTAGTAAATAGAGTCTACCCATGTGTAATTTATTATAATATATAATAATATAAATGTAGCTGTTCTGTGAAACCCTCAGAGGTTTGTTAAAGAATCTTAGTGAAAAAACAGCATCATGAAGGCCAAGGAACACACTAGACAAGTCAGGGATAAAGTTGTGGAGAAGTTTAAAGTAGGGTTAGGTTATAAAAAAAAATATCCCAAGCTTTGAACATCTCACCGAGCACTGTTCAATCCATCATCTGAAAATTGAAAGAGTATGGCACAACTGCAAACTTACCAAGACATGGCCGTCCACCTAAACTGACAGGCCGAGCAAGGAGAACATTAATCAGAGAAGCAGCCAAGAGGCCCATGGTAACTCTGGAGGAGCTGCAGAGATCCACAGCTCAGGTGGGAGAATCTGTCCACAGGACAACTCTACAAATCTGGCCTTTAATGGATGAGTGGCAAGAAGAAAGCCATTGTTGAAAGAAAGCCATTAGAAGTCCCATTTGCAGTTTGCAAGAAGGCATGTGGGGGACACAGCAAATATGTGGAAAAAGGTGCTCTGGTCAGATGAGACCAAAATTTTACTTTTTGGCCTAAAAGTAAAACGCTATGTGTGGAGGAAAACTAATGTCCGTACACACAATCGGACTTTCAGACAACAAAACCGTTGATTTTTGTTCGAAGGGTGTTGGCTCCAAATTATCTTGCATGCACACGGTCACACAAATGTTGGCCAACAATTATGAAAGTAGTGATGTACAAGACGTACGAGATATCTCCATTACAAACACTGGTTTTACAAGACCGAGCGCTTTCGGCTCGTACTTGATTCCGAGCATGTGTGGACTTTTGTGCAATGGACTTCTGTACACACGATCGGAAAGTCCGACAACAAACATTTGTTGGCGGAAAATTTGAGAACCTGCTAGCCAACATTTGTTGACGGAAAGTATGACAACAAATGTCCGATGGAGCATACACAGGGTCGGACTTACCGCCAACAAGCTCACATCCAACATTTCCCATTGGAAAATCCAATTGTGTGTACGCGGCATAACACTGCACATCACCCTGAACGCACCACCCCCACCGTGAAACATGGTGGAAACAACATTATGTTGTGGGATGCTTTTCTTCAGCAGGGACAAGGAAGTTGGTTAGAGTTGATGGGAGGATGGATGGAGCCAAATACAGGGCAATCTTAGAAGAAAACCTGTTAGAGTCTGCAAAAGACTTGAGACTGGGGTTAAGGTTTACCTTCCAGCAGGACAATGACCCTAAACATACAGCCAGAGCTACAATGAAAAGGCTTAAAGCAAAGCATATTCATGTGTTAGAATGGCCCAGTCAAAGTCCAGGCCTTAATCCATTTGAGAATCTGTGACAAGACTTGAAATTGCTGTTCACAGATGCTCTCCATCTAATCTGACAGAGCTCGAGCTATTTTGCAAGAGGAATGGGCAAAAATTTCACTCTCTAGATGTGCAAAGCTTGTAGAGACATATCCAAAAAGACTTGCAGCTGTAATTGCAGCGAAAATTGGTTCTACAAAGTATTGACTCGGGGGGGGGGAGGGGGGGGCTGAATATGAATTCATGCCACACTATTCAGCTATTAATGAGAACATGTGCTTGGCTGTTTCAGCCGCTAATCTGTTATCGCCCTTCTCTACCTCTCTGCTTGTTAACAACATTACCAGCACTGCCTTTATATAACACTGGTCGGCATGGATGAGCGGACAGCTGGTATGTTCTGTGATTAACAATCTGAATTAGCTAATTTTCCCTACTAAGTTGAACTTTCACTGCTTTACCCTCTACACTGTCACTCATCTCTGCCTCTTTGCTTGCTATGATCATGGACAGTACTGTTTTTGAATGCAATCCTAATCGGCTTCATAATTAACTCCATCTTTTCTGCTACGTGGTAAATTCTTCTGCATTGCAAGAGAACACTTCTACTCTGGAAGGGGGACTGTTGTGTGTTTGTAGCATAATCTAACAACCAGTCAGTGAGCAGTAATGATGTGCAATAACCTCTAGCAACCAGTGTGTGGCAAGGATGTGCAGTAACCTCTAGCAACCAATGGGTGAGCAGTAAATATGTGCAGTAACCTCTAGCAGCCAACCAGTGTGCAGTAAGGAAGCGCAGTAACCTCTAGCAACCAATCAGTAAGCAATAATAATGTGCAGTAACCTCTAGCAACCAATGGGTGAGCGGAAATGATGTTCAGTAGCCTCTAGCAACCAATCAGTTAGCAGTAATAATGTGCAGTAACCTCTACCAAACAATAGGTAAGTGATAATGATGTGCAGTAAGCGCCAGCAACCAATAAGTGACCAGAAATCATGTGCTGTAACCTCTAGCAACCAGTCAGTGAGTGGTAATGATATGCTGTAACCTCTGGCAACCAATTGCAATTGCTGTCTAATCTGCTGCGGTAAGCTGATTTTGAGTCTAGCTGCTAATTATTGTATGTCTGGGGCAGGTGGGGCCCAAGAAAATGTGTATGTTAGCATTCAGGTGGGCGGCGGGGGGCTCAGCTGCCTGTTCTTACCAAACTCCTGACCTCCCATGTAAAAGATCCCTTATTGTAGCATTTATTAACTCAACATGAAGAAAATGTTAGTAAGAACTGAGATAGAGTGCAGCTGTCCAGATTCATAGAGAAAGCATGCTTCAGTTTTCTGTTAAATGTACTAGTAAGCAAAGCATCTTTTCTGACATTATTTATAAAGTGCGCACACCATTTTATGTGGTATCATGAAAGGAACTTAGAATTTCGGCTATTTAATAAAGTAATTAAAGGCATCCCAGCCAACAGAGTGCCGAGCATTGTGAAAGTGGGTTTTCAATTTATCAAAAGATTTCTCCAGTTGAGGGTATGTTCTCACTGAACGCGGGTTTGAAATCGTGCAAGTTCTGCTGAACTCGCACAATTTCAAACCTGCATTTGAGTATGAGTTTGGGGGCGATTTGAAAAACATCTGTGCGGAATCATGCACAAATGTCTATTGAATTTGCCCCCAAAGATGCCAAAAGTAGTGCAGGAACTACTTTTGCAAATCGGTGCGGTGCTACAAAGTTGGTGTTGCACCGATTGGGACAGTACCAAAGGCTGCAATTTGACATGTTAAATCGTATGTGAAATCGCGCCGATGTGAATGGGGTCTCCATCATAAACCACTTACCTTACCTCTCACCCAAAATTAATAAATCAGCCAGACCACTCTAATGAGTAACTGCCCTAAAAAAGCACCCATGTATGAACAGGGTGGAAAACTTGAGGACTATAACAAATGGTTCTCTGGTAAATAATGCATATGTTATCATACATACAATATTTGCTATAGATTTCCATATGTGTTTTAAATTAGGATAAAGACTAAGAAAAAAAACAACAAATTGAGTTTCCCTTTAACAACATATGCAGTACAAGGAGATTATTTTGACCCTTTAATATTGTCTGAAAATAATGTAGTATAAGCCGAAAATTCCCTTTAAATTGTATCAGTGCTATACAGTATATCACAATATATTGAGGAGAAGAATGTTTAGCCTTCAAATCAGTGTTTAAAAAAAAAAAAAAGTCAAAAAGGGATTTAGTTTAAAAGCTTCAAGATTTATTGGATGTTTTGGCTTAGTTTGCTAAAATGTAACAATCATTATTTACCTTGACAACTGTTATTCTCAGCAATGACAGTCGATGAAAGCCGAAAATACCAGTAACATATACTAGTCACATAGCTAAAAAAGATTGTTGCGTACATTATTGTTTAGTGGAGAGAGCCCTATTATAACCTTGAACTGTAAAACACCTCATCTGGCAGTTATACAAACAAGAAATAATCCTGCCACCTAAAAAAAGATTGTGTCACAAAAAAAGCAAGAAAATAAAAAATCACTTTCATTGCAGCTGTTCACTAATTAGATGTTTTTGGCAAATTTCTCAAAGTTTATAAAGAACAAAATTAATGCCGGTGAGAGCCATTATGAATAACTATCCTCGGCGTCTTGGGATAGAGCAACCTCAAGAGCTCTGGGTAACTTTCTGCTCCAAGAGCTAAGATTTAAATAGCAACATTTTCCAACATTTTATAAAGTTTTTTATTAATTATTTTATTGCTTTGTTGTGATCTTGTTTCACATGTAACACTTGTTTAAAATTTACACTAATTTATGTAAAATTCAGCTGTTGCTAACTAGGGATAATGCTGATAAGCTGGTTTGTCCTAACCAGGATTACAACCAGTGTCGGCTCGTAATGCAGGGCGCAGGGGCGCCACCCCCCTATCCATGCACTGGACACATGGATTCCAATGTTTTTTTTTTAAGCATGTGATAAGAGCCAGAGCCTCTAATAGGCTTTAAAAAATGGTGGGCTCCGGGTGGAGAGCACTGCTCCCCCAAGCCCACCCAGTTATTAATATTATTTAAGGTACTTATATAGCGCCGTCAATTTACACAGCGCTTTACATATACATTGTACATTCACATCGGTCCCTACCCTCAAGGAGCTTACAATCTAAGGTCCCTAACTCACATTCATATACTAGGGCCAATTTACACAGAAGCCAATTAACCTAGCAGCATGTCTTTAGAGTGTCAGAGGAAACCAAAGTACCCAGAGAAAACCCACGCAGGCACAGGGAGAACATGCAAACCCCAGACAGGTAGTGTAGTGGTTGGGATTCAAACTTTTTCTTTTTTTCAGCTTTGCCTAATGTGGTAATATTGGTTACATAGCAGTATGAGATTTCAAAAGACAGTTATTAAAGTGGAAGTAAACCCATCAATTTAATGGTTCCATATAACCGTTACATTCCCGGCATGCCAGGAATGTAACTGTCACATTGGGACCCTTTTTACTGCTAGTCAAGAGTGCTACCCACTACACCACTGTGCCGCCCGATGTGTGACAATAGCGAATGAACATTAGCTATTGACTTACTGATTCTCTTCCCGGACAATCAGGAAGTGGGTCATGAGACCCGTCACCCGATTGGCCAAAAGGAAAACCGATCCTATTCGCTACCTAGGAGGAGGGAGGAGACACACGGCAGAAGCCGTTGTGATGCTGTAATGCGGAGGCGGAGGAAACGCAGAGTAATCCGCCGCCTGTCGCAAGCGCAGGGGTAATGACTGACTGACCGGGGGGGAGGGGTTGGGGTGTGGGTGACCCAAAAATATGCCACCAGCCGCCACTGACTAAAACCACAGTTCTAATTCTCTTCTCTATCCAAAATGAAAAGTTTTAACTTTGGATATACTTCAAGAAAGTACAACAATGTGGGTATTGCGTACATATGTAAATTTATCTTCCAATGAATTAAGAGAGTCTAGCCTAATTTTACACCCATCATATTAGGTCACACACATCATATAATTTAACAGTGACCAATGCTATCATGGAAGAAAATATGTTTTATAAAAGTAGCAACAGGGTACTTGTTGGTGTGTCTATAGTTTGGCATGTGCTTAATAACTGTCTTTTGAAATCTCATCCTGCTATGTAACCAATATTACCACATTAGACAAAGCTGAAATAAAAATAAAAAATTGTGAGCAAGGTTGAAACATACCATTGACATCAAATGATCTCAAAATAATCCATTTATTAGATGACAGTTAATGGATAAGTAGGACAGCGCAGTGACTAACTATAATGATGTATGGCACTTCAATGTGCAGAAAGCAAATGTAGGTTTAGTTGAGAGAGAATAGATAAGATCTGAAGATAATAATAAATAGGTGGATGGTCTGATAATCTTACTTTGGGAGAGGTTGTGAAACCAGTCATATTAAACTACACCCCAAATGTGCTCTAAATGAGATATGTTCCCAGTAATTAAACACACAAATAGTTTTCAGACATGTTTTTTTTAACACTTTTTAGAATATTTGGAAGCTATCTTTCTACTAATTAGTATAGAAAAAGAACTGTTTATAAGATTAAAAATAGATATTTATTATTCTTGCTAGTATTTCAAAACAGCTATAGATAAAAGTGCTATAGTACAACCACAATTCCAAAAAAGTTGGGATGCTGTATAAAATCTACATAAATACAGAATGCAATGATTTGCAAATTTCATAAACTCATATTTTATTGCAAAAAGAAAATAGAAAACAAATCAAATGCTTTAAACTGAGAAAATGTTCCATACTTAGAGACAAAAGGGTAGTTTTAAAATTAATGCAGCAACACATCTCAAAAAAGCTGGGACAGAACAACAAAAAGCTGGCAAAGTATGTGATACTAACAAGAAAGCTGGAAGAACATTTTGCAACAAATTGGGTTTATTGGCAGCAGGTCAGTAACATGATTGGGTATAAAAAGAGCACCTTAGAGAGTCAGAGTGTCTCAAATTAAAGATGGATAGAGGTTCACTAATCTGTGAAAAGCTGCATCTAAAAAATTGTGGAAAAACTTCAGAATAATGTTCCTCAATGTAAAAATGCGAAGACTTTAAATATATCACCATCTACAGTACATAATATCATCAAAAGATTCAGAGAATCTGAAGAAATCTCTGTGCGCAAGGGACAAGGCCATAACATAATCTTGGATGCTGATGATCTTCGGGCCCTCAGATGGCACTGCATGAAAAACAGCCATGATTGTGTAATGGACATCACTGCATGGGCTCAGGAATACTTCCAAAAATCCTGTCTCTGAACAGTTCGCTGTGCCATCCAAAAAATGCAAGGTAAAGCCATATCTGAACATGATCTGGAAATGCGGTCGTCTTCTCTGGGCCAAAGCTCATTTAAAATATAATAAATAAATTTGTCATTTTTTTTGGTAGCCATGGGTGCTAGCTCCTCCTACAAAGGAGAGGGACCTTACAGCTTTTTATCCAGGATAAGTTAAAAAGCCTGCATCTCTGATGGTATGGGGGTGCATTAGTGCATATGAAATTGGCAGCTTGCACATCTGTAAAGCCATCATCAATGCTGAAAGATATATCCAGGTGTTAGAGCAGCACATGCTCCCATCCAGACGACATCTTTTTCAGGGAAGGTCTTGCAAAGGACAATGCTAAACCATATACGGCATATATGACAACAGCATGGCTTCATAGTAGAAGAGTCCAGGTTTTTAACTGGCCTGCCTGCAGTCCAGACCTTTCACCAATTAAAAATATTTGGCATATCTTGAAACAAAAAATACGACTAAGCAGGAACCAGGAGGACTATTGAGCAGTTAGAATCTTTAGAATCCTATATCAGGCAAGAATGGGACAACATTCCTCTTCCATAATTCCAGCAACTGGTCTCTACAGTTGCCAGACGTTTACAGAGTGTTGTTAAAAAAAGAGGGGATGCTACCCCATGGTAAACATGGCCCTGTCCCAACTTTTTTGAATTGTGTTGCTGCCATCAATTTTAAAATGACCTTACTTTTTCTTTAAATGGTTTATTTTCTCAGTTGAAACATTTGATTTGTTTTCTTTTTTCTAATGTGAATAAAATATTGGTTTATGAGATTTGCAAATCATTACATTTTTTTTTTCCCAGTTTCCCAACTTTTTGGGAATTGGAGTTGTAAAGACTATCTGTAGTAATTTTTCGAATTACTAAAGATAATTCTTTATGTAAATGTTTTTGTGTTACTTCGTTGTAGTTTAAACCAATGAGAAGATGTTTGGCTATGCAGATGATTGGCTGGATATTTTTACATCCTATTTTTTTATTTTAATTACAACACGTATGATAGGTAAAAGCCACACATAGTCCCATCCACTACTCCTCTGACATGCTTCATCCAGTGGGCCTAATTATATCCTTTATCCATTAGATGAAACATGTCAGTTGATTGGTCCTGGGTTGGAACCATGTGCTGAAGATTGCCTTTGAAGACTTCATTGGTGTGAGGAGTGACGGACTTGAAAGTCAGCACCTGATTCCAGCATATGAGAGGGGCGTTTGGAGGGTGGCAGCTGTGCACTTTTCTTTGACTCTGCAAAATGTATGATAGGGTGTGATAATGTGCGAAGTTAAAGGATTTCACATAAAAAACTATATTTAGAGATGTGCATCGCTATTTTTTTTTTCTTTCTTTTTTGTAAACTAACTTTATTTGCAAAATAAATTTTGTGACAGCACAGTTTTCTGACTCTGTGTTCCACCTTTCGCTGTACACCAACATTGTGATGGGCAGCTTTACAGCTTTAAACTGTGCAGCCGGCTGGCTTCATACATGTGCCAGCACAAAATTATCAGTCTGTGCACACTAGGGTAACAGACTCTGATCAACAGGTGAAAATTGAAGACAAAATAGCCTGCAGGGATAAATTGATTCCCACAATGCAATCAAAGGAGGAGATGCTAGCAGGAATTTATTCATTTATTGTTTAGCATACATGTTAATGGTCATATTTATAAAGCATGTGACATTCAACAAACGTTCACATCAAGTGATTGTTTCTGGTGCATTTGTTTCAAATTACAGTGATTAAATCACCTGCATTGAATGTCTGGTGAATGTCTTATTCAATGATTTATAAATATGCGGTTACGTACAGGTATTTATACCTTAACCACTTTCAGACCGGACCATTTTGCTGGCTTAAGACCAGACCACTTTTTGCGATAAGGCACTGTGTCACTTTAACTGACAATTGCGCGGTCGTGTCACGTAGCTCCAAAACAAAATTGACGTCCTTTTTTTCCCACAAATAGAGCTTTCTTTTGGTGGTATTTGATCACCACTGCGGTTTTTATTTTTTGCGCTATAAACAAAAAAAGAGTGACAATTTTGAAAAAAAAACGCATTATTATTTACTTTTTGCTATAAAAAATATCCCCCAAAAATGTATAAAAAAACAGTTTAGGCCGATACGTATTCTTCTACATATTTTTGGTAAAAAAAATTGCAATAAGCAATTATTGATTGGTTTGCGCAAAAGCTATAGCTTTTACAAAATATGGGATAGTTTTATGGCATATTTATTAATAATTTTTTTTTTACTAGTAATGGCGGCGATCAGCAATTTTTATTGTGACTGTGACATTATGGCGGACACATCGGACATTTTTGACACATTTTTGGGACCATTGTCATTTATACAGCAATCAGTGCTATACAAATGCACTGATTCCTGTGTAAATGACACTGGTGGTGAAGGGGTTAACCACTAGGTGGCAGTGTAGGGATTAAGTGTGTCCTAGGGGCATGTTGCTAACTGTGGGGGGCGTGGCTGTGTTGTACACATCACTGATCTCATCTCCAATCACAGGGAGCAGAGATCAGTGACACTGTTGCTAGGGAGAACGGGGAGAAGCTTGTTTACTTTAGCTTCTCCCCATACTTCCTCCCCGTGAGACGATCGTGGGTATCTCCGTGGCGATCGAGTCCGCAGGACCCGCGATCGGATTCACGAAGGTCCCGACCGGAAACGCACGCACCGCCGATGGCACGGCGGCAAATTTAAAGGGACGTACCTGTACGCCGATTTGCCTGTCCATGGCATTCTGCCGACGTATATGTGTGTGCGCCGGTCGGGAAGCGGTTAAAAGAGAAGTATGGGAAAGGCAAATTTAATTAGCTTTTTTTCCTCAGTCCTTTAAAGAAGAAGTTAACCCGGTAAAAAATAAAAAATATAAATAAACCCTGCAAGGCAAAGGCATAATGAGCTAGTATGCATAGCAGAATAACTTACCTGAGATCGAAGCCCCCGAAGCGGTCCTCGTTCTTCATCTCCGCCGCTGCCATGTATCCCGGAGGGACTTCCGGGTCTCGCGGCTCCGGCGCTGTGATTGGCCGGAGCCGCGATGACATCACTCTGGCGCATGCGCGCGGGAGCCGTCAGTTACGGCATGTTCACCTTCACTTGCGGTACACCTGCGCTGTTGCCATTTTTTGTAAAATATCTCCTTAACCGTGTAGGTCTGTAAGGGTTTACAACCACTTTAATATGGGAGATATCTGCATTTGAAGTTTCAGTAAGGAGCTAATAATGGCTGATTCTCTGAAAGTTTGGAGAGGGTGGATACTACTCCAGCAAAACCCCCCTCTCTCAGCCCCTCCATCCCATGAGTATGTGGCCGGTGATTCGTCAGATTCGGCGACCCGTCAGAATGTGTAATGGAAGTGACGTTCCGTCGCTGCTATCTTGCTTCACCCCGCACTTCTCCACAGTAAGGATACACTGAGAAGGGGACAAGCGGACATCTTGTTACACCCACTGGAATTTTTGAATTTTACACTTATTTATAACAGTAAATTGAGGTTATATAGTAAAATGCAGTACTTAGAACTCTCCGTATGACTGTTTAGATGTTTAATTTTAAAAGCAGCGACAAGCCTGCTCATCTCACTGCATGCATATATGAAGTGGCTGAAAATGGCAATTGTATATGATACATGACAATTATGTACTAAAGACAAATAGGCTGTTCACTTTGCAAGGGAATTTGCCCCTGGAACTTAGTGAATGTGTTGAAATTTCACTTTGCAAAGAATACCCAATCACCCAATCAGCAGGCTAATTGAAAATAACAGATTCCCCCATCAACACAAACGAGTTAGATGGAGGAATCCTCCCCGCTGTGCTGTTGAATTCCCACAGAGGGGACTCCTCCGCTATCAATTGGTTGCAGCCTGCTGATCGAGAATATTTTTCCAACATTTCTATTCAATAGAAGTCAATCATTACGGGAAGGACCATAGATAGTTCAAAATTTGGCCAATTCATAGGGTGGATGGTAGTGATTGAACTTGATTACAGTCATAAAAGTCAAGACATGACCACACTCCACATGAAATCACACTGGTTTGCTAGAATAGAGCAGATTTACCCTAGGTTCACATCTATGCGGTTACGGTTAATGCAGTTTTCAGGCACATTTGGCAGTGCATTTTGAACATGCATTTTTGTCAAGGCTTAATTAAATAAGCAGAAGTTAGAAGCTGATTGGCTACCATGCACAGCTGCACCAGTATTTGCATTCTCTAGTTTTAGTAAATCAACCCCACTGTCACTATAGCGATCTCCACTAGCTTCCAGGTCCTGTGTCATGTGGCTGCCCTGCTGCATTCTGATCACAGACAGTCAGCCACTTTCCACAGGCTCCATTAAGAAAATACTTTGCATTTTGTCAATGAATGCAAAACATTCCCTGATTGGATGAGGTTGGGAGGCGGGGCAGTGACATTATGCTCTCCACTTTATCCAATCAGAAAATGCTTGAAATTAATTGAGGAAATGCAAAGCTTTCTCCCTATGGCACCCTTGCTGATTTGCTGTCCTCCTGTGATCAGAATGCAGTAGGGCAACCTCTGGATTAGTGGTGTCTGCTACAGTGATATCCCTCTTCTAGAGGGATCCCACAGGTATGGTATATGCATAGTTACTTTAGCCCAAGCTGGACTAGTGTAATTTTGTAAAAGGTGCCATACCTAGAATTCCTCTTTAATGGAAAACTCTGCTTTTGTTTAAAAAAAAAAAAAATGTAATGTTATTAAAACATACCTTTCCATTTTAGTCTGCTGGTGCTATGATTTTCCAAAACGAACTGCAAATTAAAATGTGTCTTGTTTGTAGCCATGGCACCTGGTCATAGTCAGTACATTGTACATGTGCAAAACTCTACCCAAGATGTGTAATTTCCTGTCCATAAGACTGACTTAACACTGCATTTTTGTTTTTCTTATTACAGCACTAGGATTAATCAGGTGATTATAACCAGACCCATCCCATTCACTATTCAGTAATCATGAAGTGATGAGAATGCATGAATTGGTGTCCGCAGAACAGGAACAGGCAAAAGCTTGTGATTAGGTCTGCAATGGATATAATGTGTGATTTAGGATGTGTTAAGACACCTTTAGCATGGAATAATTGTTTATTCCAACAAGAAACTAAATTATGTAATGTAGCGATGTCTTTGGCCTTGTCCAGTCTAATGAGAACTTTCCAGGCCAAAGATAGCTGACATCCTTCTGTGTGTGGTGGGTTGTGAGGCATAGTGAGTTCAAGGTGGACAAAGTCATTGGGTGCCAGACACTTCTTGGATGTAAAAGAGTTTTTTTTTCTCTTAACAGTCCTTTTTTTTATTTTTGGGGGAAAGACGGTTAGGGCCAGAACATCCTTAAGTAGCTGTAGATTCAATTGGCAGACACCGAGACTTCAATAGGAGGACAGCCGTGCAGGGAAAGGCCCCAGCAAGGCGCCACATCTGCACATGCAGGAATGCTGTCTCCTATGGCAACATTCTTTAACAGTTCCTAACTCAAACGTAACAGTTCCTTCAGCTTCACTACAACTGCCTCTTGTAGTTCTTTAACACTGAGCTCCCAGTCTCTCACTAGACCCTCTGATTTACTGACTCTGAATCCCTTAAGCTCCTCTAATCTTTGCAGTGGTATCTCCCTCAAGCGTCACCCAGGCTTCCCTGCTGGGTCCCTAGCTTGGCACTCCAGATACTTCTCAAACTTCACTCCTGCTGACCAGCTCGGTCCCTTGCTTGACTCACAAGGCTGCTCTGCAAGTGTTACCTCCGCTGGTTGGGTCCCTGACTTGATCACCACCTGAAGTTTCCCTATTCTCCACCGTGCCCATTCGGTGAGAATGCTGCTCCTGGATTTTCTTCAGTTACTCACTGTTGTCCCTGGTAATAAGGTGGTTGGTCCCTTTGTGGCAACAGCTTCCCTTCTACCTCCGAGTGCTGACAGGTTCTCCGGCCGGCAGAACTCAATGGATCTCTAACAATTGACCAGGGAACTACTCCTGGCAAGAAAATTTGTGAGGAGAATCCCTGACTAAACCCCTGGGTGCTTCATGTAAGAAAATATAAAAGCTGTATATTGGACATAAAATGTATGTCACGAAAGCTGATTTTGAATATTTAACCAGAGCATTTAAAGCCTACAATAATATGACAAAATATGTGATTCAATAAAGGTAAATTTAAGACCTGACAAAGAACCACAGGCTAAAACATACTAATACTGTACGTAGGCAGCGAATCCCCCTGCCTTCTGCACTTTATCTCATTAATATAGCGGGAGGGTTGACCCCTTAACCAAGAGATGCTGGTACTTTGTGCATACGTACAACCCTTATTTCCACAACTGCTCATTTTTAAATATCATGGTAGATCAATGTCCTGTCGTAGTTGCAGATCCAATCACTTGCCATCAATAGTATATACAGTACCTTGAAAAAGTATTCATACCCCTTGACATTTTCCACATTTTGTAATGTTACAACAAAAAACGTAAATATATTTTATTGGGATTTTATGTAATAGACCAACACAAAGTGGCACATAATTGTGAAGTGAAAGGAAAATGATAAATGGTTTTCAATTTTTTTTACAAATAAATATGTGAAATGTGTAGCGTGCATTTGTATTCAGCCCCCCGAGTCAATACTTTGTAGAACCACCTTTTGCTGCAATCACAGCTGCAAGTCTTTTTGAGTATGTCTCTACTAGCTTTGCACATCTAGAGAGTGACATTTTTGCCCATTCTTCTTTGCAAAAGAGCTCAAGGTCCTTCAGATTGGTTGGAGAGCGTTTGTGAACAGTAATTTTCAAGTCTCAATTGGATTGTGGTCTGGACTTTGACTGGGCCATTCTAACACATGAATATGCTTTGATCTAAACCATTCCATTGTAGCTCTGGCTGTATGTTTAGGGTCGTTGTCCTGCTGGAGGGTGAACTTCCACCCCAGTCTCAAGTCATTTGCAGACTCTAACAGGTTTTCTTCTAAGATTGCCCCGTATTTGGCTCCATCCATCTTCCTATCAACTCTGACCAGCTTCCCTGTCCCTGCTGAAGAAAAGCATCGCCACAACAAGATGCTGCCCCCACCATGTTTCACTGTGGGGATGGGGTGTTCACGGTGATGTGCAGAGTGAGTTTTCTGCCACACATAGCGTTTTTGCTATTTTGGTCTCATCTGACCAGAGCACCTTCTTCCATTTGTTTTCTGTGTCCCCCACATGGCTTCTTGCAAACTTCAAACAGGACTTCTTATAGCTTTCTTTCAACAATGGCTTTCTTCTTGCCACTCTTCCATAAAGGCCAGATTTGTGGAGTGCACGACTAATAGTTATCCTGTGGACAGATTCTCCCACCTGAGCTGTGGATCTCTGCAGCTCCTCCAGAGTTACCATTGGCCTCTTGGCTGCTTCTCTGATTAATGCTCTCCTTGCCCAGTCTGTCAGTTTAAGTGAACGGCCATGTCTTGGCAGGTTTGTAGTTGTGCCATACTCTTTCCATTTTTGGATTGAACAGTGCTCCCTGAGATGTTCAAAGCTTGTAATATTTTGTTTTATAACCTAACCCTTCTTTTAATGTCTCCACAACTTTATCCCTGACCTCTCTGGTGAGTTCCTTGGCTTTCATGATACTGTTTGTTCACTAAGGTTCTCTAACAAACATGTGAGGGCTTCACAGAACAGCTGTATTTATACTGAGATTAAATTACACACAGGTGGACTCTATTTACTAATTTGGTGACTTCTGAAGTCAATTGGTTCCACTAGATTTTAGTTAGGGGTATCAGAGTAAAGGGGGATGAATACAAATGCACGCCACACTTTTCAGATATTTATTTGTAATAAATGTTGAAAACCATTTATCATTTTCCTTTCACTTTACAATTATGTGCCACTTTGTGTTGGTCTATCACATAAAATCTCAATAAAATACATTCATGTTTTTGGTTGTAACATTATAAAATGTTGAAAATTTCAAGGGGTCGAACATATTTGTATTTCCTCCCCACGAGACAAAGGATTAATTTCCAAAATTCATAAAAACCTAAACTAATTCAATATGCCTGAAAAATCACACCCCATGCTACAATGGGAATCAGATCTGAACGTTTCATTCTCCCCCGAACAATGAGATACCATTTTTGAAAACCTACATAAATGCACCAAAACTACCACCATCAGGGAATCTGCTACCAAACTGCTCTATAGGTGGTATCTTACCCCTGCCAAACTCAACTCATTCTACTCATCAACATCTCCACTCTGTTTCAGGGGCTGCCCTACACATGGGACACTATTACATATATTTTGGGATTGCCCCCACCTTAAAAACATCTGGCACAATGCTACTCTCATGATTGATCGAATCTCAGGTAGAAAGATCCCACTAACACCCCAAATGTGCCTTTTATTCTCCCCCATACAAGATATACCAATAGCCAGTTCTAGACTAATCCACACTCTATTTAGCTCTATCCATTGGACCATAGCTTTCAACTGGCGTTCACCCAACATACCATGGCCTCAGGTTCTCAACCGTATGGCAAATATCAAACTCAAAATCAGAAAGAATACACCACACGTTATATGACACCATGCATATATACCAAAAAAATTGACTCTGTGGGATTCCTCACTACTGGTGTAATGTTCACTAATGTTATTTTACTTTAGCACATCCATGGATCCATCCGCGCGAATGTTACACAGACTTATAATCAAATGTGTGTATCCTGTCATATGATATGTCTTTTCTCAGTTATAATGTACTATCTAAATGAATCCTTCACTTGTACATTTTCCACCACTGTCAAAATCTTGTACTATGACCTTACTCATAATAAAAAACGTTTGTAAACAAAAAAAAAGAAAATTTCAAGGGGTATGAATTCTTTTTCAAGGCACTGTATCTATTAAGAGAGCAAAGTGCAAAGTGCTTATTCCTATTAACAGCAACCAATCAGAATGCACTTTGTTAAAGCCATACCATTAGAAGATACATTTGGATTGGTCAAATATGATTGTGTTAATGTGCTTTTGTGCTATTGTGACAAATATTGTATTTTCATAACTGTATGCGCTTAACAAATGCATTGATAGCTTATGTCTGTGCTAAGCATACAATATATATAGATATATATCTATATATAGATATATATCTACATATATATGGCACTTGAAATAAAAAGATGATTGATATACCTAGCACTAGCACTACATATATTTATAGCATATAGTTTTAAGAATGCAGTATTTTCTGCAATAGTGGTGGTGCAACAGTTTAACAATGAGCATTTTACACATTTTTTTTAAAATTGTAATTTTATTTAGGGGTTTTGGATATACAGGCAGAAAAAAACATTAGCGCCTACCCAAACTCACACCTCCGATTATATGAGTTAACATATCTGAGCAGAAATTGACCAGAGAATTTAAAAAGATGTTTTTGCCATAGCTAGAGAGCACCAAAGGTTATAACAAAGGTGACTGTGAATATTACCTTTAAGATTATCTGAAAGTGGTTCCATGAAAATCCTTATACAGTATGTATCATTCTTAGGTTTTAAGCTTCAACTATTTTCTAGTAAATACAGAGCATTGAATAGGAGTAGAAGGTATATCTCATACCTCTGAATACCAATGAAGTTGACGTGGTTGTTGTATGGCACCAGACTCACTGCATTGCAAGATTTAAATAAAGAGAATCTGTTAAATATTATACTGTAGCTTAGCTGGTGTTTGACTGAATTTGCCCTATACATAGGCGTGCGCACAGGGTGTGCCAGGTGTGCCCAGGCACTCCCCAATTACCCTGTGCAGAACAGATTCCCCCTACTGCCCTGGCTCCCCCCCCCCCGCCCCTGCAGTGCTTCCGGCTTCCCTCCTCTCCCATCGGCTGTTGCTGCAGGGATGTTTTAGGATGAGTGGGGAAAGGGGCCAGTAAAATATGTAATTTACCGGCCCCTTCCCTTTCTGAATGAACACCGTGAGTGATCGGTAGTGTGTGTTTGAGCCTGGGGGTGCACACCCTAATGCAAAAGGCTGCGCACACCTATGCCTATATGTGTCTATATGAACATGACAGGGACATTAGACTGCAAGCTATTTTAGGGGAATGGAGTGACATGAATTGTTGGTTGTGCAGTATGGCCTCTGTTGGTGCCTTATTAATTAATTAATTTTCGTTATATGCTGTAAAAATTAAGCCTCAATCTAAATGGTCCATATTATAATTGCTTTACTACACTGAGATGCAAAGAAACCTGTGCCAATCTTTTCTGAAAATATTCAATCTGATGTGAGAAAAATTCTGGATTATTTGTTTACTTTCTGAGAAGCCACATTTTTCTCATATCGTTCAGAACATATCAGGGGGCCAGAAAGCCGGTCCCAGAAGTGACATTAGACAGCACTCACTGCTGGCATGATTTGTGAATGCCTTACTTACAAATGTTTAACCTTATTAATGAACAGGACAGAAAGTGCTGTCACAGCAAGGAATAAACCACACAAATGTAAAGCAAAAATAGAAGAAAGTTCAGAGGTGAGGCCCAGTATTTAAAAGAGAAGTTTGGACTTAAATATATAAAATAAAGATTTATACTCACCTAGGTGGATTCATCATTGATTCGATGCTGCATCTGTCCCCCGCTGGCTCTGTAGTGAGAACTGAGTGATTAAATACAACTGATCGCTCAGTTCTCCTCCTCTGCTCTGAGCAGAGAGCTGGGACTATTAGTCAACGAATCTCTGCCCTCCCCTCCAGTGGACACTGGAGTGCTGAGTTGTGGAGGGGGCGGGAGAGGCTGGCTCAGGCTCTCGCGAATCACTGAAAGGCTGAGCCAGGTGCTGATCCAGGGTTCTGGGTAGATCCTGATCATATGGTTGGGATCTTTTCAGAGCCTGGACCAACTGAGTAACATCATCTGACAGCGGACTTTAGCAGAACAAACTGCATTCCTATGACCTATAAGAGAAGTATAGCCAAACGAATTTAGCTATACTTCTCCTTTAATACTAAAGCATCAATATAGTGGTAAATAGATGCAATTTTGATCTCTGCATCACATTATGACATGATCTAGAATGGTGCTTTCTATTCAACAATAACTAAATTTACATTGAAAGTTAACACTATTTTCAGTTAGCACATATTTTCAGCTATTATTGCAGTGTCTACATTAAAACTGAACTTCATGCTTCATTTATGTCCTGTTCACACATAAATGTGCATTAAAATGCATAAAAATTCTTGAAAACTGGATGTACATTGCCTTCCATTGATGTGCGTTGACACTCATTTTTATGCATGTTAACTTGCTATGCAATTTGCAGGTTATTTCCTCCGACATCGCATCCTTTTCCTATTTGTGGGTTGAGAGAAGGAGTGAGGGAGAAAAATGGAGACAGAGACCAACATATTTTTGCTTTGGAGAGGCATTTGTAAATGAGATAGTCAACAGCTCTAAACATTGAGATTGTGCTAGCTATATTGAGGAGGCAGATGAGGAGATTTTGGCAAGCCAAACAGTGCTATTAAGTGAATCCATTGGTCACATAACGTGTGAGTAAAGAGCAGTTTTTGAACAGGATTAACAATGTCACTCATCTATTTCATAAACCCGGCCAGTAAGACACCTCTGTAGCCAGCTTTCCACTGCACACTCTCTATTTCCCTCTAAGGTGGCTGTCATATGGGTAAGGGAAACAATAATAAAAAAGCTTTTTTTTGCAGTGCCTTGATGTGCATTTATATGTATTTACTAGGGATGAGCCGAACACCCTCCTGTTCGGTTCGCAGCAGAACATGCGAACAGGCAAAATATTTGGCAGAACACACAAACACCGTTAAAGGGGTTGTAAAGGTTTGTTTTTTATTTTCTAAATAGATTCCTTTAAGCTAGAGCATTCTTGGTTCACTTACCTTTACCTTCAATTTCCCTTCTAAATGTTTTTTTTCTTTGTTTTCTTTGTCTGAATTTCTCACTTCCTGTTCCTCCTCAGTAAGCTGTTCAGTAAGCTGTTCTGGCTAACTAAACACCGCTTGGATGATGGTGTGAAGTTTCCTGAGGAGAAACAGGAAGTGAGAAATTCAGAGAAAGAAAAAAACATTTAGAAGGGAAATCAAAGGAAAAGGTAAGTAAACCAACAATACACTAGCTTAAAGGAACCTATTTAGAAAATAAAAAACAAACCTTTACAACCCCTTTAAAGTCTATGGGACACGAACATGAATAATCAAAAGTGCTAATTTTAATTTTAATGCTGATATGCAAGTTATTGTCAATAAAAATATTTTAGGGACCCAGGTCCTGCCCCAGAGGGCATGTATTAATGCAACATTTATTTTTAAAAATGGAAGTTTTTTTCGGGAGCAGTGATTTTTTTTAATGCTTAAAGTGAAACAATAAAAATGAAATATTCCTTTAAATATCATGCCTGGGGGGTGTCTATAGTATGCCTGTAAAGTGGTGCATTTTTCCCGTGTTTAGAACAGTACCACAGCAAAATGACATTTCTAAAGGAAAACTTGTCATTTAAAACTGATCGCAGCTGTAATGAATTGTCGGGTCTCTGCAATATAGATAAAACACATTGATAAAAATAGCATAGGATCCCCCCCCAGTCCGCTACCAGACCCTTCGGGTCTGGTATGAATATTGAGGGGAACCCCGAACCAAATAAAAAAAGGTGCTTTGGGGAGCTACCCATGTTGAGGGCATGTGGCATGGTACAGTTCAGGAGGGGGGGGCGCTCTCTCGTCCCCCCCTTCTTTTCCTGTGGCCTGCCAGGTTGCGTGCTTGGATAAGGGTCTGGTACGGATTTTGGGGGGGGACCCTTACGGCATTTTTTTTTATTTTGCGCAGGGTTCCCCTTAATTTCCATATCAGACCTGAAGGGCCTGGTATGGATGTTAGGGGGACCCCTATGTAATTTTTTTTTTTTAATTTTGGTTCGGGGGTTCCCCTTAATATTCATACCAGACCCAAAGGGCCTGGTAATGGACTGGGGGGGGGATCCCATGCTCTTTTTTTCAATGATTTTTATCTATATTGCTGACAATTCATTACAGCCGTGATCAGTTTTAAATGACAATTTTTCCTTTAGAAATGTCATTTTACTTTGGTACTGTTCTAAACACGGGAAAAATGCTCCACTTTGCAGGCATACTATAGACACCCCCCCCCCCCCCCCAAGCACGATATATAAAGGAATATTTCATTTTTGTTGTTTCACTTTAAGCATTAAAAAAAATCACTGCTCCTGAAAAAACTGCTGTTTAAAAAAAAATGTTTGCATTGATACATGTCCCCTGGGGCAGGACCCAGGTCCCCAACCACTTTTTATGACAATAAATTGCATATAAGCCTTTAAAATTAGCACTTTTGATTTTTCATCTTAGTGTCCCATAGACTTTAACGGTGTTCCGGCAGCTTTCGAATTTGCTGCGAACACTGCATATTGTTCGCTGTTCAGTGAACAGGCGAACACACGATGTTCGAGTCGAACTTATGTTGGACTCAAACATCGGGCTCACCCATAGTATTTACATGCATTGTGTTACATTAAAATGCATATATGTAGCAATTTAACGCAACATGACATGCGTTGCGGTATGAACAGGACAATTGTTTTCTATATGTCCTGGCAGTGACCTGCATTCTTCCAGTGTGGTAAAATGCAGGTCACTGCAATATGCGTGAACAGGCCCTAAGAGTTCAAATGCAGACATGGAAGCTGTTTTATCTGTCACAAGGTTATTCCTGCCTATCCAGTCCTAAAATACACAGTTTTAAAAGACAGTAGAGAGTCAAGATGGTGATCTGAATTCTCTCTATTGAAGTTAAGCAGTACAGCACGGTCACCTCAAAGTCTACAACAGTGATTGGACAATGAAGAGTCTTCCCTCCACTACTCTGCTCTATCCCCGTGTCAGAATGTTACTTGGCAGCCCATATGCATTGAATAACACCTGATTGGCTCCTCATGTTGCCCCACCCTTTCTTGGTCTGAGTGCCACTGTACAGGGGATAGTAAGAAGCTCATATCAAGTCAAATTCAGGTATCTGCTTTGAAAAAACTGTGTTAATTGCTGTTTTTTTTTCTGTATCTGCCCGATGTCCAGCTTTAAATAAATCTTGATATGGCTTTTACATTTTTACATCCTTCCACTTACATTTTTTTTATTGTGTTAAAAGCTTTGTAGATTAAGCACTAAGGGGAACACTGTCTTGATTAAATAAGTGTTGAGATAAAATATCAAAAAACACAAGCATTGCTTGCAAAGGTTCAAGCAACTCATAGGGTCTGATTTACTAAAGGAATTTGCTTGTATTGCATTGATAAGTCAGTGAACCAGGCTGAAAAACAATCATATTGTCATATAGTATTTATAAGGCTTGATAATGCGTGTTGTAATCATGAATACACATACTTACACTGCCTTGTGTATTGTCGTGAGTATGGGGTAGTGGTTTCTTGGATCTGCTTCTTTGTTTGGCCCATGTGCCTTGTCATACCTTAAAGCCTAAATTTAGTCAAATTTATTTTTTGAAATCAGCATAAGTAAGGGTATTTATGTTCAATACCTACCCTTTACACCATTCATAGAAGCTGTACTATAGCTTTCATGAATGAAACAGCACTACAAATGGAGGAGGAGGACCTTTCATTCATCCGCCTGTTCTTTTTTCATATATTGCTTTTTATTGATGGAAAAGCTAAAATGAGTAAGCATGGTGCATGTCACATAATCATTTGTTTTTATAGGGTAAAAAACAAACGTACACATTACTTAATTCAACTTATCTGCATATAAAGCACTATTTCAATATTCAATGCACATTGCAAAATGGAGACCAAAACATACGTACTGATGAGTCTACTAAGCTATTGTTTGTAAACCCCAAAACGTGGTCCCTTTCATTATTTTACATATATCATAGCAAGATTTTTTTATGTGTGAGTAATAAGTACCTTGAAATATCAGTTGATCTTGCCAGTATTTTCTGCTTGCAGGTGACAATGCTAATTACAGGGTCCAATTTATTTGGTCGCATTGTTAGCCTGCCAAGCGCACTCCTTCGTCTCACTACAGGATGCCGTGCTGATGCACAACATTCCTGGAATCAGCCAGTGACTTTAAAGGTAGCTGAGCACCAATAATAATCTCTTCCCACAACCCTTGTAGCTCGGAGCTGAGGAGAGAAGATAACAGTCACATTACTGCTAATAAAATTGGGAAATAAGTATTTGCACGTTTTATTTGAAATCTTTTTAAACAAAGGAACATAAAAGCACTGGTAAGCATATTACTAATTATTTTTTGGGAATATGATTTACATCTGCTTTAAGCAATTGTACTCTCCCGATATACACACACTAATGAGAATTTGCCACACAAGTATGAAATAACAATTTATCCCTGCTTTCCTGCATTTCCTTTTAGTAAATCAGTCCCATAGGCTTACAATATGGGAAAAAGCTGTAAAGTGGAAACATTGAATAGCACTGTAAAGTAGGAAGCAGTATCTGCCTATGTAATAATACACAAAAACTAGGCTTTTTGAAATATTAACTTTTTATTTAAAGGATAAGTTCACCTTTGGAAAAAGTTCACCGTATTTAGGGTGGAACAGTTAACATATTCCAGCTCCTGTCTCCCCCCTTCCTGTTACAGAAGCAGGGTATCTTATCCTACACCTGCTGTCAGGAGTTAATAACAGCACGGCCATGAGGGGCTCTGCCCACATGGTCGCATTATTCATTCACAGAGTTCTGTGAATGAAAGAACTACAAGTACCGTCGGCCTCTGCGGCCAACTGCTTGTAGCTCCTAATGAACTGCGAGGGTGCTGGTGAGCGCACTAGTATTCCTGCGATTCTTCCTCCCATTCAGAAACTGCCTGACTATCTGAGCTATAGGCAGTGTTCTGAGAGTCTGCAGAATCTAGATATTGCACCTCCATCTCCATCCATCTTTACCTGTCAAACGATGTGCATTTATAATTTTTTTTCTAAAAGGTGGACATACCTTTTAAATAAAACTGAACTCCTTTACTTTCTCTAAAATCACATTGATTAGACTTCACATTCCTTTAAAAAATTTGTTTTAAATGGACATGTTTTGCACCATACTATGAAATACTAAAAATCAGCCATTTTTATCCACTACCCTTTTGTCAGTAGTGGTGCTGGAATCTTCAATATAACTGGTTCATATTCATGGTTATACAGTAGCCCCAAGCATCAAAATAATAGGGACTTTTAAGATGGACACATACTGTACATTTAAAGTGGAAGTTCACGCAAAACCTAAAGCTAAACCTGCTCTCTGACACATTCTAAATCTAATCTATCTAACCCTGTAAAGCAAAAATCGCTATACCTACCTATTCTGCAGCCGTTCTGTTCCAGTCCCAGCATCAGTTGTCAGCGGCGGCTTTAGTGTGTAGGAGTGTGCAGGAGAGGCAGCAGACAATGCAAGCCCCATTGTAAGTCTATTGCTGACGTCATTTCCCAGCCATTTCAAATCCGTTGTTGGTTCTCTCTTGCACACAGCATCCGCTGCTGGAAACCGGACTGGATCGGCTGCAGAATAGGTAAGCACATCGATTTTTGCTTTACATGGTTAGATAGATTGGGTTTATGTGGCAGAGAGCATGTTTAGAGTTAGTTAGTTTAGACTTACACTTTTAGCCCCTGTACACACGGTCGGAAAATCCGACCACAAAATCCGTCAGATTTTTTCCGACGGACTTTGTCCGAAACTGGTGTTGCATACACGCGGTCGGACAAAGTTATTGGAAAATCCGATCATTCCGAATGTGATGACGTTCGTTCGTTACGACGGGACTACGTTCCCGTTAGTAGCCAATAGCTTTGGTCTCTTTATTTGATCGGAGCATGCGTGGCACTTCGGAATTTTCGACACACCATCGTAAAAAGTCCGATCGGATTTTGTTGTCGGAAAATTTGAGATCCTGCTCTCAAATTTTTTCCGTCGGAACATCTGATTTGATAAACAACAACATTTCCACTTTGAGAAACCTTTACATACCTGGAGAAATAAACAAGAGAAAATAGCTACAGTTAACAATATGATCGAAAACAGGCCTATATTCCAGACTGGCAAATTCCAACTTTCTGTCTTTATGGAAATATTTATTCCATTGCTTTGGAAGGCAAACAACTTTCAGAAGTCAGTCCTTCTAAAACAAACATAACAGGAAGGTTTTGATTTTTCAATTAAACAACAGAATCGCCACATCAATTGATGTGTTCTCTGCTGTGAAAATGTTGCCGTGTAATATGTGCCATGCTGAAAAGGAATGTTCAATAGCGGCACATGTGACTCATTGAAGACAAGAACAAAGGGCAATAAAGTATAAACAGAAACAAAAAAACAATTGTCCTATTAATACTTTGATTTTTCCATTACATGACATATCGTTCCCCAGCACTAGGATAACAAAACGTGAAACTCTACAATATGTTTAAAGGCCTTTTCATCAGCATTGCAACGCATGAGTGTGAATTCCCATGCTGGTTATCAACTTACCCTCATGAGTTCTTTTAGCGAGTGCACAGGGATGTTTTTTTGGCTGAAAGCTATTTGGAAATGGTTGACTAATGTTTCACATTAAATCATTTTGCGGTTAAATATATGTGATATATTTTATATAAGGAACCCCTGTTGCCCAATGTAACCTTTGTTCGATACATGAGAACTGTAGAAGCATAAAAGATTCTCCATGCCAGTTATACTAGCACTGGATGCATTTTTTTTTTTTAGCAAGGCAAGCAATAAATAATCTTGTATCATAGGCTTTACATGTGTATTTCATTATTACAGTCAAGAATACCTACATCAATAAAACATTGTCAGCAAATTGCTAGCATATTGGGCATTTCCCATTTTTTTAAAGTGGTATTAATTAATTTGAACATTTTCATTTAGGGATGTACTCACTTTTGTTGCCAGCGGTTTAGACATTAATGGCTGTGTGTTGAGTTATTTTGAGGGGAAATTTACACTGTTATACAAGCTGTACACTCACTACTTTACATTGTGTCATTTCTTCAGTGTTGTCACATGAAAAGATATAATAAAATATTTACAAAAATGTGAGGGGTGTACTCACTTTTGTAAAATACTGTATATTATCATTTCTAAAAAAAAAAATATTTTTTTATTTTTATTTTGGGTGTCTATTAGGTCCTTAACCTCTAGCCGACCGCCCACTGTCTATTGACGGCGGAGCGGTGCGGCTCTTGTGGCGGAACGCCGTCATATGACGGCGTCTACATTTTGGCCACTAGGGGCTGCGCACATAGCTGGGGACCCAATGCACGTGCCCGGCGGCCGCGATGTCCGCTGGGCACCCGCGATTGCCCAGTAACAGAGCAGGACATGGATCTGGGTATGTAAACACACAGATCCACGTCCTGTCACTGGAGAGGAGACCGATGGTGTGTGCCTTGTACATAGGGACACCGATCGGTCCCCTCCCCCAGTCAGTCCCCTCCCCCCACAGTTAGAATCACTAACATAGGGAACACATTAACCCCTGCAGCGCCCCCTAGTGTTAACCCCTTCCCTGCCAGTCACATTTATACAGTAATCAATGCATTTTTATAGCACGGATCGCTGTATAAATGTGAATGGTCCCAAAAATGTGTCAAAAGTGTCCGATATGTCCGCCGCAATGTTGCAGTCATGATAAAAATCGCAGATCGCCGCCATTACTAGTAAAAAAATAATAATAATAAAAATGCTATAAATCTATCCCCTATTTTGTAGACGCTATAACTTTTGCGCAAACCAATCAATATACGCATATTGCGATTTTTTTTTACCAAAAATATGTAGAAGAATACGTATCGGCCTAAACCGATATGTTTAAAAAAAAAAAAAAATTGGATATTTATTATAATAAAAAGTAAAACATATTATGTTTTTTCAAACTTGTTGATCTTCTTTTGTTTATAGCGCAAGAAATAAAAACCGCAGAGGTGATCAAATACCACCAAAATAAAGCTCTATCTGTGGGAAAAAAATGCTAAAAATTTTATTTGAGTACAGGGTTGCATGACCGCGCAATTGTCATTCAAAATGCGACAGCGCTGAAATCTGAAAAATGGCCTGGTCAGGAAGGAGGTGTTCGTGCCTGGTAGGCAAGTAGTTAAAGTTTTGAAAAGCATGTGATTGAGGCTGAGAGCTCTAGTTGGCTTGTTTTAGAATGTCATCGGGCTGCAGTGTCCCCTCCCACTTTGATTTTAGCGAATCTATATATTTTCTTATTTTTGGTCACATGTGATTGGACGGTTCGCATGGTGCTTTAAATCCCATCTGTCACTTCCAGTATCTGGCCTCTCGTCCCATGGAACGCAAGGCATCCCGGGCAGTGGTACACTGTGTATTGCATGCAATTGTTCTTCTACAGATAAAAGTGAGTTTTGGGATTTTTTGTTTGCGCCCCCCCCCTACCAAATATTGTTTTAGTACCAGCTGCCACTGGAGACTACACTACATTAAACTGAAGGGTAAATAATGTAAATGCATTACAAAAGACATGGGTAACTTTGAGATGTAAGTTTAACTATTAAAATAATTTAAAGTGGAGATACAGATTATTACAAATGCCCAAACATGACTGGAACCCCTTTAGCAGTACCATCCAACACTATTTTGGGCTGAGGGGAGAAGATTAGCTCAAGCTAGGGCTTCCAAGGATCTGCAGTCACACAGGCACCTTGGAAGGGAGGATCCCTGACCTATTGCATACACCTGACCCAATTCATAAGGACTGTGCACACGTACCCCTTTATGGTGCTGGGTACTAGCTAAACATAATTCAAGGGCTGTAGACCCAGGACATTAAACATCCATTTTCCTCATTTGCTCCTTAATTATTTAGATAAGAACCATGGCCTTGGTGACACTTACCCTTTCTCACAACAGCCAATTATCACTACGGCCAATGCTGTGTGGCTTGCAGTAGGAATGCACAACTTATAGATGGGTACAAAGCTTAAAATTGTTCTACAGGACTTACATACTTCACAAAGAGTTTTCACTTGCAAACATGAAAGGTTCTTATGGCTAATGAAACTCCATGACATTGCTATCATAAATTAAATGAAAGGACAAGAGGGTGGCTTTACATAGTCTGGCGCAACGTTTGGCTCCTTGGCCTGGTAGCAGTTGATACCTCTATTATTCCCGTTACTGTGCTAAACTGAGTTCTCCTTTAACAATTTCAGAAACAAGCTACATAGATTACATTTACATATTTACATACGGTAAATTGCATCTGAAATGCAAAAAAGCTGAGTATGACTAGTTTTACTTAATTTATAATCTATGATAACACCTTGACCACAGTGTAAATTAATCCTAAATGCAGAAGGTATGCAAAGAGAAATTACTTAAAAAAAAAACTAAAAGACTAGTCTAACTCTGCAAATATTTTAATTGTTTTTCCTCAACCAGTCAAAAGTCATGTGATAGATTGGAACAGAAAATACCTAACTTGTGGGAAATGTAAAAAGGAATGACCTCAAATAGTCATCGTTGTTGCACAGATGTGGAAATAACTAAGGGTCTAAATCAGTGAAGCCATAAATCTGACTTCATGCTCTGTAAAATGTTTGGTCCAGAGTACTTGTATGACAAAGTCTGTAAAAGGATATGAAAGTAGATCCAGTGTATTCCATACATGATCATACTTGGATGTATCATAATATGACATGAAATTCATATCCAATGGGTTATGTGGTCACATTTTAGCTATTTCAGTGCAGAGAAAAACTGCTAATATTTAGTCAAATGAAACAGTGCCTATACATAGTACAGTGATACATTTAGTAGTAGCTGTGTTCTCATAGTGTTCACAGCACTTTAACCATTTACCTCCCAGGTGCCATTTTATTATTGTACTGCTCTAGCATTCCTTCTATCTGAGTTGTGTTTCTAAAAAGGGATACTAGGCATAAGTGACAGTGGCAACTCTTGGTGGGAGTTATTTTCAGTCTAATGCCCCGTACACACGGTCGGACTTTCCGACAACAAGCTCACATTGAACATTTGCCGTCCGACGATGTGGTTGCTACATTAGTTCTCTTTTTAGGCTTCTTTTTTTACATTATTTGGCCAATAAGTCTGTTATTTTTCAATTTCCAGACCAAGTTCACTGGCAAAAGTAACAGATAGAGGGTTGAGACAAACCAATTACTGCTGACAGGGGTGTTTACAATGGTCAGCTTTTAGTGACTTATGCAAACCTTTATCACAAAATAAAATAAACAGTTTCTGTAACTGCTTAACACAGGCGTTAGGTGGAGTTTGGCTTTGTGTTCGGATTTGTTAGTTATGTCTAAATCTGTTAGTGCATGTAACACTACCCTCTCCCCAAATGAAAAATTAATATTTACAATGGTGTCTTCATTGTACCTCAATCAAAAACAAAGACAGAATGTGTATTACAGTACTAGCCGGATCACCAGGTGAAAATAAAGGAAAAAAAAAACTAAAAAAAGAAAACTGATGCAGCCAACACATTTAAGGATTGTTAAGCTTAATCGCGCATGCGCAGTAGGGAACCGGGAAGTGAAGCCGCAAGCCATACCGAAGATGGTGAGGGCAGCACCCGAGAGCCGATCGACAGAACGGCTTGGGTGCCGACATCGCGGGCATGCTGGACAGGTGAGTGTGAGTGACAGCTGCAGTATTTGTAGCTGCTGACTTTAAAAAAAAAAAAAATTGCCGGACTACCTCTTTAAGTGACCCTTGTGAATTAAATGTAAAACAAAAGTGTAACCAAAGCAACATGCAGCAATACCAGCGTACAATAACCATAATGACATTCTCAGAATCATTGCATGTAATTGGGCCTGGATAAGCACTGCAAAACAATGGCATACTGTAAAATGAATTCAGTTCTACAAACATCCTCTTATGTTTACATGTATGTAAGCAAATACGCATCTGCAAAGAATAATGTAAGTATTTGCATCGAAATAGCAAGGGTTCACAGCAACAAAAATAAATTATCATAATTCATACCATGGAAATGTGTCTGGTCTGTAAATCCATTTAAAGTCTTTGTTTCTTAGCGTAAGTGTATTATTCCCAGCAAATTAGGAGAAAGAACATGATCAATTACTAAATATTGTAAGTGGTTCTCAGAATGTCCTAATTTTTCAAAATGGCTCAGAAATGGACATCTGATTGGAGTTAATAAAATGTTAATTTCCTCAATTTATCCCTAACTTTTAGCATAGACTCCACAATATGTACTTGTATACCACATAGAAAGATTGATGTATATGATCCCTCTAATGTGGATTTATTGACCTGAATGAGAAGGGATGTAAAAGGAACCCCCACAATTTATTACTGCATGTCACAGAGAACAAGTAGAACTAGGAACAATCGTTTAGTGGCTCAGCATTTGACACAGGAGAGTAACTGGATTTCACCAACCGTTCTATAATGCCCTTATTATATCATATGCTAGCTGTAAGAATTTATACTAAGGTATGCTGAAGTAGCCAGTTGAAATATACAGTTTCATGCTTCATGGAATTGCATAAAAATACAAGTAGAGTGCAAAAATTATTCCACCCACTGGTAAATTATTGTCAAAATCTTATACAATTGGTCAAATCGGTACATATTCCAAATAAAACAAACACAAGAAATACCTAAAGTGAAAGTTCCGCCATCTAACGCTACTCTCAGACACATTCTAAACCTAATCTACCTAGCCCTGTACCTCCCTGGCGGTATGATTATGTCAGACTTTTTCATCTCAAAGCGGTACATTGGTTTTGCATAGAAATTTGGCATTTTATATTGTAGGCCTGTGATTCTTAGTAATAACACACTTAAATCTGCCCAAACAAGAGTCTAGTAGACATCCTGGGTATGATAACGTTTGAAACACGAAATCATAAATTATAATATAATAAATAAATATAAATAATTATACAAAAATAATAATATAATAATAATAAAATTATTTCCCCACGATTCACTATCGCTCAATTCTGCAAGTGTTCTAATTTACTATCGCTGTTTTCTTAGCTGGTCTAAAACCACTTTTGACGTAAAGGGACACTTTTTGGTTGCTATGGACAATCTCCAGTTTCCAGGCTGAAAGAACAGTATATATCATATAAAACTGCATGCAGGGCACTGGGCAAACCCCTAGGGACAAAAGGGATGTGAAATAATTTCATACAGTAATGTAATCTGTAAGATTACAGTGTACTGTATGTGTTATGATTTTTATTTTATTTGCCGCCGGGCTCCGCCCCCGTGAGTCACGACACTCGCAGGGAACGGAGCCTGGAACACAGAGGCTTCGGGTGGAGGAGACAGCCCGACAGACATAACAGGATCCTGGGGACAAGGTAAGTTTACCGCACCAGGATCCTGCAATGCAATCCCGAGTGTGGCTCGGGGGGTTACCGCTAATGGTACTGAAATTTAACCCCAAGCCACACTCGGGAAAACCGCCAGGGAGGTTAAAACATGTCCCAGCCAGCTGCTGACCATTTGTGGCTGGGGAATTTATCCACTACAAGTAGAATAGATCCCAAAAACAAATACTAGAGGTTAGGCTTTGACCTAGTAACATTGCTGTTGTACATTCAACTTGCCAATGAAAAACATGAGAAAATAAACTGTATGAAAAAATGTCAGCTACAATCTGTCTCATTCAAAATAAAGTGGATGTAAACCCCATTCATGAAATCTGATCTGGGCACATATATCTGTAGTGTTTACCTATCTCTCTCCAAAGCTCTAAGCCCCGTTTCTTTCTGTTGCTCAGTTCCTCTGTTCTCAGCCTGATAACTTCTGACAAGTTAGAGGACAAGGAGACAAGGAGATAAAAGCAGCAGGAAATGTGTGTCGGGGAGGGAACTTAGAGACAGATAAGCAGAGAGCTTGTCTATTCAGAGCACAGCTCTGCAAGTTTATTCGTTCCTCTGCCTATGTGGAGGGGGGGGCCTTTCCTCCAATCACCTCTCCCATAGTGTTTGCCCAGACTCCCCTCCTACTGCTAAACCAGAAAGAAAAATTTCTAACACAATGTGCACTTTCTAAAGAGTCTAGCAAGCTGAAGACAGCAGATATACATGTAAACTTATGTATGGAGATTTGTTTAATTTCTGTGTATCATCTGTGGCTGTTCACTTCACTGGATATAGAAGAGGGTTTACATCCACTTTAAGGTTGGTTACCAGTTTTATTACTACTATGAACAATCTGTGTGCCAAGGAAAAGCATATGAACCTCATGGTGATATAAGTTAATTTACTCATCAGCTGAATTCAGTTGCTCATGGTATGATTACAGACAGACAATACGTATTAGCAAGAGCCTGAGGGGTGAAAAAAGGGACAAACAATTTGGCGAAAGAGATTTCGGAAGACCTGCTCGCCTCTGCTAGCGAGCCTCAATAATTTGTTTAATTAAAGCAATTTCATCTGATTGTTTCCATTCATAAATCTGTTAAGGCATATTTATTTCATATTTCATTTGGAAAGCACAAGAAAAGAACAAAGCCGTTTTATTGATAGCCTTTATCCGGAAGAATTGTTTCCTAATTGCACACATACATCACAGCAGTACAAATCACCAGTAAACGTGTTCAGTGAAATATCTGTTGCTGCCTTAGCTGCATTAATTAGCAATTTCTGCAGAAAACGTTCCATTGAAGTTAACAAATTCCTCATATGAATATATTTGCCTGAAGAAAGACCTTAAAAGGCTGACCAAAAGCTTCTTACATACTTTGAATGTTTGCTCATTTGCATCTAATGTTATTTTGAAGCAGATAAAAACAAAGTATTGTTCAAAATCCATTCTTCTGATTCCAATGTAATCTTTAAGGCTAAACTGAGATATTAGACACCTGTCAGCGTGGCAGTCTATTCTGATCTGAGGGATAATATGTACAGCTGTCACTACAGTAGAGCGCAAATCTATCTACATTGCATAGGTGTTTTATATTCACTTAGTGAATAACTTTGTTACTACATAAATTTGATCTATACAGACATGATTTTAAAAAGAACTTTCAAAAAGCAATATACAGATTTAAAAACCTCAGATGGAAGCTGCCCTTGACAGACTCACAAGCCACATCCTAGTCCTGTTGCAGTAATGTTGAACCTGAACAGCTTCAGTAAAAGTTAAAGTGATTGTAAATGATCACCTTGTAAAACAGCCCATTCAGTTTAAAATAAAAATGAAAGGCAAACATTTTTGTATAGACATAAAAAATCATTATAAATACCTTTTCCCCCTTTTTTTTGCAATATAAGTGATCACATTCCCTCTGTTCTCAGCTGCATAAGAGCTGAGGGAGGAGACGCAGCAACACACTGAGCTTCCCAGAGAATGGCTGTGCAGGGGGGTCATGTCAGGACAAGTCTGATCATTGGTGGAGAGTGCACTGAGTTCCCAGCATAGCTAGAGAATTGACCATGATGTGCTCTCCTGCTTAGTGTAGTCAGTTTGTATTAGGAAAGCAAGGGTACTAGCAGGAACACCATAGATTTCATATAAAGGAAACAATACAAAGTGAACTGGATACTTTACAAGTAAAAGGTATAGCAGGCACATATCATGAATATGAAGTGTAGGTTAATGCCCTGGGGATCATTTTTAGTCTGTGAGTCAGAGAATGGCTCCTTTCCATGACCTGCTTTTGGAGAAACATACTGTATATAGCCTTGTTTTACAGCTGCTGTGTAACACGCAGGGTGTTCCTGTGCACTTCCCGATGTCAACTGTCCCTTAAAGAAATAATATTCAGTTTTTACATATTTAAATGTAAAATGTTGCATATAAATTGTTCCAACAGGTGGGACTATAGGCTCATTTTGACATGTTTTCCAGGCCTGTTTACAGTGCTGAATAGATCAGGCCAAAAATTTACGGTAGGTCAAAACTCCTATTTTCCTACATTAAGGAACACAAGATAAAGTAATTCAAGTACATAAGGATGTCCAGAAACAATTCAACTGAGGGGTGGGCAACAGAGCAAACAAGGCTAACAGGCTTAAGAAAACTAACAGGTTAACAGAGGTGGCCCAGCCGAGTCTACACAGTTGACTCAGACCCTTAAGACCAAAGTTGTAATCGGCTGAGGCCTGAATGTCCACATAGTAGAAATTAAAGAGAAGTTCCAGCCTGGGAAAAAAAAACAAATACTGTAGCTGCTGACTTTTAATATAAGGACACTTACCTGTCCAGGGAGCCCGCCATATCGGCACCCCAAGCCGATTTATCCATTGGCTCCAGCTGCAGGCGCCCACATCTTCGCTAAGGGAAACAAGAAGTGAAGCCTTGCGGCTTTACAGCCTGTTCCCTACTGAGTATGCACGAGTCACACTGCAGTTTCTGAACGGTCCCACTGTCTTCTGGGAACCATGTGTCTCCCAGAAGGCAGCGGGAGGTGGGGAAGAAGGAGGGGCTGGAAGTTTCGTAGATCGCGGAACAATTGCAGTGTCTTACCTGGAAGTGGGTGCGGGTACCTGGTTTTGACAGGTCCAAGACCGTCAGGAGAAATGATTTCCCTGATTCCAGAGTTGATATTATGACTCACCTTGTCAGGGCAAGCCTGGTTTTGCTGGTTTGGAGTATGGGAGGATCCAGAAAGCCTGGAGCTTGTTCAGGGTATAGAATACCCTGACAGGGCTGTATCCAAACTCAGGCCCAGATGCTGCAAGTGATGAGAGGTTCCAGATACTAGAAATAAACTGAGGCTTGCTGGGAGTAGGAGGGGTTATATTGGGCTGTCCTTTTTAACTTAGTTTGCCAGTGTCCTATCTCCTGAAGATAGTAGCATAACAATGTACCTGGATACATCATGCCATGTCCCTTAATATATAATTAAAAAAAACTCACCTAGGTGGATGCAGCATAGATCCAATGCTGCATCTGCCCCTGCTGCCTCTACACTGAGAACTGAGTGATTACTCATTTCTCCCATCCACTCTGAGCAGAGAGCCAGCCATGACTGTCAGTCACCGACTCTCTGCTCTGCACCTCCGATGCTCACTAGAGCACTGGGTTGTGTAGGGGGCTGGATCAGTCTCTGTCATGTACCTGGGAGTCCTGGGTGTCTTCGAACCGGGATGTTCCTGGTCTCACAGCTCCAGTCTTACCTGTTGCGCCACAGCGGAGCTCTGGAGTTATTGCAATGTTTTCCTAGCTTGATGCATTGCCTTGGACTCACCTGTGCTGCCAGCTGCGAACAAAGTACAAGCAAGTAGCCCGAAAACAGCGGCACTTCCTGTTAATCAGTGCCCGTTTGTTTGGACTAGCTCCCTGGGTGTATTGATAGTGCTGTGATTTTGACTACCGTGTATTGAACCTCTGCCTGAATTCTTGACCATTCTCCAGCCTGCTGATTTGGTACTTAACCGCCAGCTCATGTATGACCTCTGCCTGCCTGACCATCCTTTGGATTTCGATTTTGTACCGCTTTGCCTGATCTGTTGCCGACTTGACCTGCCTGACTACGTCTTCGTCTGAATCCTCAGCATACAAACTCTACTTCGGACACTAGCTACTACAGGTACCTTACAGTCTCCTAGTGGCACGCTGAGAGGCTGAGCCAGATATCAATCCAGGCTGTTGGGTGGATTGATCCAGCACCTGGAGCGGCTGAGTGATGTCAGCCAACAGTGGGCTTTAGTCTGCTGTCAGCTGAAAACGGGTCACAGGAATGAAGAACGAGCTGCACTCCTAGGATCCATAGAAGTAGGGTCAAAAAAGCTTTGGCCGTACTTCTCCTTTAAGAAATACACTTTTAGTTGAATGTGGAAGAGTTAGAGCTTCTAACAATGTTATTGCTATCTGTGAAAATGAATGGTGCTCAACACATTAGCGCCTGCAATGTATGTTGCCATACATTGTGGCTATCACAACGCATACGTATAAAGAGGTCCTTATAATCTCCCTTAATAGCACTGAAACCAAAGTAGAACTGAAATGTGAACACATGTCCCTCCCTTATCATTCCCAAAATCCAAAAAAACTAAAAATGCAGACCTCAGATGGGGCATTTAACTTTAGAAGCTTGCAGTAGCTGTCCTAAGCTGACTGACCAAAATACTGCACCTGCATTGATAAGTTGCACAGACCTCTGGGGTGGGTGGGTTAGTCACTGAGATCATACAGTAAACGGTCAGCCAGCTCAGGGACACAAGTGGATATATATAAAAAAAAAAAAATGTATTTGTATTTTCATTTCCTGTTTAAACTTCATCACTGTACCTGTCCTGACTCCTGAGGTTTTTATTCAGGTTTGCAATTCTTGCACATTATGTGACTAAAAAGTCTGCTACTTCTGAAATATAAGAAATCAGTCATTGAAAAAAACGTATTTAGTTACCTAAACACAATAAAAAGGAACACACCCTTAACTATTCTCTATAATTGATTTAATTATTATTTATCTGCCTTCGCCCCTTGGCTGGTGTAGTCTGGAAATTAGAAAATAATTATTCCTGGTACGACATGTCTTTAACTGGAAAACTATTAACGTTGCTGATTATTTAAAGGCCTGTCAAGCAACACTAAAAATTGTTCTCTTAAAGCACATCTGTCATTACATCCATGTGTTTTCTTTAATATTATTTGTTTACACCTTTCTGAAATATTTCAACATATACTTAAAGCAAACATTAATGACTGGATCTATATACCTAAGATAGTATTGTACTGCTCAAAATGGTACAAATACAGTGCCAAGTACAGTGCTGCCATCTTGCATGCCACTCAAGGAGCAAGTAGAGTGTAATAGACAATAGTCACTGCACACTTGTTCTAGATCTCATGCCTGTGTTTTAACTTTGCCCAGGGTTCCTCTAAATGAACTCTCTAGGTAATGTAACCTCCCTGCAGCACTTAAAAATGTTAACGCTAAACTCCATGGGGTTGGTTTGCTAAAACTGAAGTTAGAAGCTGATTGGCTACCATGCACAGCTGCACCAGATTCTGAGTGCACCAGTTTTAGTAAATCAGTCCTCGTGCATCTTTAAAAATTCACATTTCAGTCATGCCCACTCTCTCCCCCCCCCCCCCCACCACACTTCATGGGTTAAATACTTTTGTCTTTGGGGTAAGGAATAAGCACAGTACTTAATTATTCCTCACTTTCTCCACGGCTGGTGTTCTTTAGTCTCCTCCGATGCTCCTGGAAGGCGAATGGGCCCTCTACCACCTCATATACAATGAAGGACAGCTGGTTGTAACAGCCTTTCTTTCCTATCTCCTGTATCCCCAATCACCTTCAGACCCCCAAGATCAGAGTCTAGTAGATATTTTTATATCCGGTTTCCCATATTCAGGAGAGAGGAATGAGTCTGAAATGGGTGTGTTTATAAATTCGACATCTATATGACAAGCAGGAGTTCTCCACACCAGTGGTTCTCAACCTCAGTCTTCAAGTACCCCAACAGGCCATGTTTGCAGGTTTTTCTTTATCTTGCACAGGTGCTTTAAATCAGAGTTAATGGCTTGGTATTTTGAACAGCTATTTTATCTAAGAGAAATTCCCAAAACATGGCCTGTTGGGGGTACTTGAGGACTAAGGTTGAGACCACTGCTCTACACTACTGCAATGGTTGGATAAATCAAAAAAAGCAGGTAGGCTATTCTCCCTGACCTGTGTGCACTTTAAAATGCAATTTTTTATTGTGTTGGGAGTGTACTTTTAGTTTTTAAAGTCTGCTGTGATTATAAATAAATAAAAAGGTACCTATAAAATGTTATACCTGTGTAAAAAAAATGGAATCTCATGTTCAAAATATGATCAGCAAGACTCCATAAGGAATTATTTTTCATTTTAAAATCTATCCTTCAAATGTACAACCTATCCACTTTAAATTGCTATCCCCACTGGTAGATTCGTCTTTTTCTTTTTCTTGATGACGATCATCACACAGAAAGTGATAGGAAATCAACATTTTTTCTGGTTTGTCTTTGAAACAGTAAAAGTTGTAAAATCTTCTAATAGAGATGTATCGTCTACCCCGATTTTCCAGGAGCCTGATGGTGACTATCGGGGGTAGGGTTGGCTGACATACATTCTCGGAATTCTCGTAGGAAAAAGCTCTGATGGTTTTCCCATCGGAATTCCTAAGGAATTTCGCTCAAACTGTCTTGCCTACACACGGTCACACCAAATTCCGATGGTCAATAACGCCACGCCTTAAAAAACGTTCAACTGCATTATAAAAGGGAAGTTTAATGCTTCTGAGCATGCGTCGCATTGTTTCCGAGCATGCGTCGGAATTTTGCGTGTCGGATTTCATACACACGATCGGAAAATCCAATAGAAAGGTTTTCCGTCGGAAAAATTAAGAACAGGTTCTCAATCCAAAGTCCGTCGGAAATTCCGACAGAAAAAGACCGATGGGCATACACACGGTCGGAAAATCCGATGAAAAACTCCCATTGGGCTGTTTCCATCAGAAATTCCGACCGTGTGTACTTGGCATTAGGGTGCAGGTTTGTGGGCATGGTGGGTGATGAACAAGAGAGAAATTGTATGCCAGTCACTTTTATGATTTAAACAATAGAGAAGTTTATTTCTCAGAACAGAAAAAATGTAGGAGAGAGGGGACAGGGCACAGGACACCCTTAAAAACGATCAGCAACAGGCAGATTGGCAGACTCCTCGGACAAAGATAGGTGAGCGAAGGCAGACAGCAGTACAGGAAAAATAGCCTTTAAGCTGAACCAGCACATCTGTACTTTGTAGGACCGGCTGTCTCCTATAGTAACTGAACTTGTCTCTGAAGTAAATGAACTTGTCTCTGAAGTCCTCCCAGCCATTTCATACCCTCCAGCTCATGAAAAGTCCCCTCTGGTGCTTCCTTAGAACTCCATCCCTCTAGAATAGTTTTCCGGATCTTTGGCAGGCTTTCCTCTGCATAAACTTAAACACCCAGATAGGCCTCAGATAGGCCTAGTAGCCAGGAGCCACCTGGATAGGCCCCAGGCTACAGGCCTAGCAGCCAAGAACTGTACACACATGACTCTGATCACTGACTTCCTTCCATTAAATAGCTTTTCCCAGCATGCAGTGCAGAAAATATGATTGGCTGAGAAAAGTATGTTTATCCATAACTGAAATGTACTGTAGCTCATCAAACTAATGTCAAAGACAACAGAGCCACCTCCTGACAAATGGGAGAAGCCACAATTGAATGGAATTAAACAGGTCATGTAATCACTAAACACTACAAATTAGCCAGGCTGGCTACCACCCAGCACAACTAAATTTACCTGTAGCCCTATTCTAGGGACAAGAGTGCTACAGAGACAGCTGTCAAAAAGTGGAATTTCCTCATACTTTGGAAAGATTTAATTTCACTTCCTTTTTTTTTCCAGGACAGGAAGTAAATGGAAATCTCCCAAATGTAACACAAACAGTAAAATTGCTTATTGTGGTTGGACTGGTAAATAATAGGTTCCACATCCCCTATGTATAAACGGTCCCAGAAACAAAGAGAAAAACAGGCATATCAGTCTATATGAGCCTTTAAATAGGTCAACAACAACTGGTCTCAAATCATAATAATCTGCATTTTGTTAGTACAAATGTAAAAAAAACATAAAGAGAAATCAGTGTATATCAATAAAATATTGAAGTAACACAAATTGTCATATTTTTCTAAATCATCAGCTGTGCGCAAGCCTGGCAGCCCTGATAGCCACCTCTTATGCTCCTATACCCTCTGTCCTTATATAGGATCAAAACACTCAATAATTGTCTTTAAAGGGTTCGTTCACCAAAAAAAAAAAAAAAAAAAACATCTTTACTATGAGGAGGAACACAAGGGGGATTTGCACCAACTCTCTGTGTATCTATCTAAAGACACAGCAATTAAACAGATGTAATTTCTCTCTGACTGCTACAGGTATGATGGGGACCTGATTTGCCAGTGGTGTCACACACTCCTTTTACAGCTTTGGCTTGCAAGAAGCAAGATCAACCAAACTGTTTTAAAGGGTTAGTTCGCCTTTACCAAAAAAAAAAAAAAAAAACTATGCAGGTAAGGGGTGCCTGTAGATATAAGCAAACTGTGAAGCTTTCACTAAAGTTGGATAATGCCCTTGCTATAAGTTTAGGCCATTTATGTATCTCCCAAAGCCTGGTGGAAATACTCCCAGAGCTGGCATCCCCCTGTCCTGCTCTGTTACTAGGATGATGTTAAGAAACTCTCAGCCCCACAGCAGAACTGAGCTCAGTTACTGTGATTGGGGGGGGGGGGGGTAAGTGCATGTTGGGATGTATGGATCAGCTGGGAGTGTCTTAGCAACATCCTAGCAACAAGGCAGAATAAGATGATACCAACTCTGAGGGTTTCTCATCCTGGCTTTGGGAAGTATGTAAATGGTCTACACCTATAGCAAGGTCATTATTTACCTTTGGTCAAAGCTGCCCAGTTTGTTTTTATCTACAGGTGACCCTTGTCTGCTTAGACAGATTTTTTGTTAAAGGTGAACCAACCTGAAATTAAATCTATATTAAATATTATCATCCGAGGGTGGTTACGGATAACCTCTATTTATTCCATATATGTATTAATATGTCTATTCCTATAGTTAGCTATAAAAACTCTGATAGTTACTGTTGATAGCACAATAATATAAGGTTAGCTATGAAAGCAAACACACTGCTTATTAAAACAATGTCTAATTTACTTGCCAAGAATAGGAAGATGCTAACATGAAAATACTATAGCGCATATAACACAAGAACATCAAAGATACTTATCGCAAGGCTGCCCCCCTAGACACAGTGTCATCAGCTGGGCTCAAGATGGTGGTAACAGAGAGAGCCATGAGGCAAGAGCCAAGAGCGAAAAGGACGATTTTCCTTCTGTGTGCACTTTTTACACATTCATTCAGATCCACTCTTAAACCACACCCCACTACCCTCCTGTCCAATAAGATATTGCCAAGAGGTAGTCCTTTTCAATATATTATATTTCTGTCTGTCTTGCTGTATTGGTCTCTAGGGGCAGCATTCATCCATGTATCATCGCTATGTGACCTGGGTCCTTCAGTCTTAGCTGTCCCTTTGATCTTCTGTAGCAGGACATTCATCAATCCTCTTGTCAGCCATGGTCCTTTTTGAAATTTGTGTAGTGCTGGGATTTTTGCAATGTAATGCTATTAGATTAGTATTTGGCTCCCTCTAGTGGCCAGAACATTTATGCTTCTTGTGACTTTGTTTGTTTACACTTTAAAACATGCTGTAAAGCATATACAGGAAGTGACTTAAAGTTTTATCTGGAAAATACTTAATTACCCACAGTGCCTCACTTACCTACCCATGAGGCCAAGTGGAAGAAATGCATACTGGGTAGGGAAATAAAAGGCCCAGTGTGGACATGTTTGTTCTCTTCTTCCTGGGACGTGTGACCTGCCTGCAGGGACCTGTGTGGGAGTGTTCCGAAAAACGAAGAGCGAGGCCTGTTCGGCTCGCGGAACGAAGTGGATACCACTGGAGAGGGGTTGGACACAGAGTGTTGGAACAGCGTGTGACCGGGTCGGAGGATCGGGGAAGCCTGAAGGAGCCTGATAAGGACCATCGTTCATCTGACGGAGCGGTGTGGTGTGTCGGAGCCCCTGGAATTGGGACTGAGATCACAGAGACGCAGCAGTACCATTGTCTGGGCCTGGTGTGGTGAGAGCACTTAACATGCTATAGACTAGTTTCACAGTGTTGCTGTGACCTGCAGTTACACAGAACGGTCTCATATAAATAGACCAGGCCTTAAAAGCTGTACTCCACTAGATACTGACTGACGGTCTGGGTGCATTCTCACAGAAGGAAGTTATAAGTGTGTTGTATAACTGGAGTTGCTGTTATCTACTACTTTATGTTACTTTACCATCTGCTAACCCTCTGGAATACAAATACTGCAGTATAATGGCTAGCTGAAGAAAGAAGACAAGAGACTATACCACTCACTTTAAGGCCTTGTGTTTCTGCTACATTCAAAGGACTGCATTACACCACAGGGGGAGCTATTGAGCAATTATACTGTGTTGTATTGTTTTAATAACATTGCATAGTGTGCTGCGGGTTTAGTGTGTCTGCACAGCTGTACTGGAAGTGGGAAAGTGCCCAGTGTCAAGGTCTTATCACCCTGAGCATTAGTCCTACTTGGAGACGCGCCCACAGGAGTAATTTAAGTAATCCTTGAGTGATAATTATTTAAATACACTTAGTTCATTATTGTGTTAAGTCTGTACACCAAAATTGTTATTGTCATTACTGTTTTAGACCAGCTTTTAGTAAACTTACAGTATGGTTAAAGTATAATTGGCGTGAGGCTTGTTTATTCTCAAAGCAGGTGGAGCAACGGATACCCAGGTAATAATAGAGGTATATGTATATTGCTATTGTTGGGTTGTTCCTGGTTATTGGGTTTTCACACCAACACTGTTACACAGCTGTGTCAAGTGGGTTGAGCCAATTCATTGGGGGTGGAAAAGCAGAGTACAGGCCCAATAAATTACCAGCAGCTCCTTAGGGGGTCAGTGCTATACTTGCTTGCATAGAGTTATCACACCAGTCAATCAGGAGCCAAGCTTTTGTTCAGCCTTGCTTCTCTTAGATGAATATTCTGATATTCTGATATGCTACAAAGCTTTGATGTGCAACTTGTTGCATTCCAACCAGAAAGAAACTCCAGACATATGATATTAAACCATATTGCCTTCCAACACAACCCTTTATAACAATCTGCATTACACCACTGGTGAATCAGGTCCCCCTCATACCTGTAGCAGCCAGTGAGAATTACATCTGTCTTTAAATAGATACACATATGACTTTTAAACAAGGAGTAAGGAGAGACCAGACAGTGAATCCGGGCCCTTCTTGCACTGTAACCAGCAATTGTTTTTATATTTTTAGTCCTTTTACAGTACTGAGATTTGGTGCAAACCCCCTGTTCCTCCTCATAGTATAGATTTCGGTCTTTCAGTTGTCCCCTGTGATGAAATTTCCTAACAGGTGCACATCCAAACAAAAAAAAAAAACATTCACTAAGGTTTCCAAAACGTAAAAAAAAATGCTTTAAATGTATTTTAAATACAACTCGATTAATTTTGTAACAAGTTTCAGCCTTGCTAGGAATGATTTTATGGTCGACAAGCCAATTCACATAAACAATTACATTTTTTGTTTGTGTGCTGTAATCCACAAACACGGCTTAAAAATGTTGTTAACAATCAGGTGCGACATGCGAGTAATTATACACTTAAAATAATGGTTTTCCTAGTTCGTGTCTTGAATTCTAGCTTTAAATAAGTGAGAGTTGTGTAACAAGTCTGAAGAAATACTGGGAAGGAGAATTTATGATAACACGGGTATTGCTTCCAATTGCTGTTTGAACGCATTCATTTTGTTGTCTATGTGTGTTTGATAGTCAACGGAATGCCTGAGGCTTATCCATATCTGCCAAGATGGCAGGAGCCCAAATGTGATTACACTAGCAGTTTTCTGGAAGATTTAGCACTGCATTTTAATAGCATCATAGACTATAAATGTGTCTGGAGAGAAATTGAACAGGCATGCATGTCACTTAATACCCCACCCCCCTCCTATGATGTAAACTGTCTGCAAAGAAAGACCCATTGAGGAGAAGGAAAAGTCCTGTACACTGTGTGGTATGGATTCTAAGTAGCAGGATCTCCATCAATGGCTGGTGCAATGGTGCCTGGGAAATGAGCATCCACTCCAGCTCTTACTACACCGTGTCATTGTATGGTTATCACTCGTAGGTGGAGCAAGCAAATCAATTACAACACAATGTGTTGTCAGCTTCTCCCTTTCACATATGGCAATCTATCATCTTTAACACTGCATACATTTTAAATACAATTGTTCTTACAAGTACATGAAAATTATAGCCTGTTCCTGTAAATTATTAAGTGGAAAAACAATTACACCAGCAAGCTTATTAAGTAAAGAGGTTCAAAAAGCAACAAAAAGAGCAGTAACCTACAGCAATGCATTAATCAGGGTTACATTTTCTGTATTCAATGAAAGATTATGAATGGTTTATTTGGGTTATAATAAGGAATGAAGAAGTGAGATTATACTTGACCTTGCATAGTTAGTCATAAAACAACGTTTTCTGCCTCCCCATATGCCCATTGACCAAAGGGAGTTACGTTAGGGCAGCCTGTTTATTTTAAATGCCTATACGCCACAATATATGAGAAGTCAGACATGAATGTATGAGAAAAGGTTGGGACTTTAAATGAGGTGTGTGCACAAACAGTTGGTAAATGGTTAAATATATATAAATATGGTAGTACAAAAATGTACATGCATACAGGTTGACTCATGTGAATTTGGTAGAAAACAATATTGAGAGAGAATTTTATTAAAAAACCTCATCAGTAATTGTAAAACATGTATCTATAATTGAAACAATTCATATACAGTTTAAAAACACATTTATCAATGGTTAGGTCATAACATGTTATCACATATAAATGTTAAGTAAAGAGCTGATGTAATGGAAAAAGAGTACATAGTGGGTTCATAATAGGCAAAAATTTATATATGAGGTCAAAATTCATAAGAAAACACATGATGGTAGTATACAAAATTACAGACTATACTCCACTTCTTCAGGAAAAGATGTAATATGCGAAACTGAAAAAACATATATAAAAAGCATTGTAGTCTAGTAGTATAGCAAGAAACAGGGAAGGGAAAAAGGGAAAAGAAAACCCAAACCTATTGGAAAAATTACTACTCACAGGTCAGCTCTAGATTGGATACATGTTGTAATGGACAGGGGGTTAACTGGGGATGTCTGTACCGGGAACTGTGGGAGTATAACCCTTAAACGCCAAGGCAGACAACATGAGGACCTCATGAAGGGTGCAAATCTCCATTAATGTGATCTATGTTAACATGGTTGGCAATTCCAAGGGGGTTCTGTAAAGAGTATTAATTTTCTACATGTCAGGTGTAGTGTGAGCAACTGGTACCAAAATACCAAGAGTAGTGTGGTTGCTAATTCAATCCCTGACCAAGGTGCAGTGTTAATTTTGTCAACGAAAACATTTTCGTCTAAGATTTCGTCAGCTGCACTTTTACAGTGATGAGTACGAAACAAAAAGAGCTCCGTCTGCTTCCGTTCCTAGCAAGCGAGCATGTTGAAGGTAGCAACTGTGTGAACCGCGATGACTGCCAGAGACCAGAGCAGCACTGTGAATTACAGCCAGGCCTTCCAAGTCCCAATGAGACTATCCCACTTCCGAGCCCCAACTCAAGAGATGGCCGCCAGGCACCCACGTCCAGAGCAGAGAGCAGACTGTGAGTGTGTAGTACATTACAATTGCAGCAGGCTGAGGCCTGAGGTTTCCCTTTTAGACCACCGTCCATCCAGAGCACTGTGTGTGCATTACACAGGCCTCCTCTGACCATTGGCAGTGGCATTCAGGGCACTGTGGATTACAGACCATCCTTCAGACCATCATCCAACACTGTGGAGCATTACAGGCCTCCTCCGATCACTGGCAGTGGCATCCAGGGCAATGTGCATTACAGGCCATCGATCAGACCACCATCCAGCACTGTGCAGCATTACAAAAGGCCTCCTCAGACCACCGGTATCCAGGACACTGTGCATTACAGGCTATCCCTCAGACCTGCCCGAGACCACCGTCCAGAGCACTCTGCCGCATTACAGGCCTCCTCAGACCACTATCCAGATCACTCTGCACCAGTGTTGCCAACCGTCAGTATTTTTACAGGCAACCAGTAAAAAACTGGCGATTTTCTCCTGCCAGTAAATACCAGCAAAAGGAAAAAGTTGGCAGTAAAAAATATGGCCAGCCAAGACCATCCGAGTCCCTGCTATATTGTGTTCGGGAAGCTCTGGTGGAGGCGGTGCCAGAGCATGTCGTGTGATGTTATGGTGCAAGGGAGCCAAGCAGAGCGGCCAGAGCCTTGTGTGCGGGCCTGCAGGACAGGAGCAGGGCAGGTTGGGAGCGGGTCAGTGCTGTTTAGACTGGAGTGGACTGAAAGGACCAAGAGTCAACTTCATGTGTGTGTGCCTTCCTATTCTAATTTCTTGCCCTCCTGAGTCCTATCCCTGAGCTACTTACTTCCTATATCGAAAATAAAATAAGTAATATGTTTTTTGCCCTAACATCTACCTTAAATCACATTGCTAATTGCATATGGTACTTGTTTGTAGCCTAAATACTAAAATTTGCACTTAAAACTGTCATTTTGTAACTTTTGGAAATGCCAGTAAAAACTTGGCTGTGCCAGGAAATTTTGGGTGTCGTGTCAGTAAATTTCAATCTGGTAGGTTGGCAACACTGCTCTGCACTGTCTGTAGCATTGCAGGCCTCCTCAGACCACCATCCAGAGCACTTTGCAGCATTACAGGCCTACTCAGACCACCGTCCAGAGCACTATGCAGCATTGCACACCTCCTCAGACTGTCCAGAGCACTGTGCAGCTTTACAGGCCTCCTCAGACCATCCAGAGTGGCTAAATCTGTGTCTGTGTAGTTTGTTCAAACCATAAATTATAACATGATATTAGGTGTTTTTTTTTACTCCAGGAGTGTATAATGAGTTTTGAAATTCTAGAGAAATGCCTAAATAATGCATTATTTAACTAAACACATTCGATTTTAGTCGGCTAAAATGGAGATTACTGGAGATTTAAGTGGACTAAAATATAGGAGATTCTACTCGACTAAAATGTACTGGAGATTTAGTCGACTAAATACGACTAAGGCCCCTTTCACACTGGGGCTGTGGGTACGTTGGCGGTAGAGTGGCGCTATTTTTAGCTGCGCTTTATCGTCAATTTCTTGGCTCTATTCGGCTGCTAGCGGAGCGCCTTTACTCCCCCGCTAGCAGCCGAGAAAGGGTTAAAACCACCCGCAAAGCAATGGGAAGGAGCGGTGTGTATACGGCTCCTCCACCGCTCCAAAGATGCTGCTAGCAGGACTTTTTTTAACGTCCTGCCAGCGCATCGCTCCAGTGTGAAAGCCCTCAGAGCTGCTCTTTCAGGGCGCTTTGCAGGCGCTATTTTTAGCGATGTAGCACCTGCAAAGCTGCCCAGTGTGAAAGGGGTCTAAAACTAAAACAATTGCAGAAGACGAAAATGGGACTAAAACTAAAATGCCATTTTAGTCCTAAGACTAAATACGGCAACAATCACTTCAAGTCCTAAGACTAAAACTAAATAGAAATTTGCTGCCAAAATTAGCACTCCCAAGGAGGGAATGGAGAAATGGTGCTAAAAATCACTCAGCATGAGTGTGATGAGAAATAGTATGAAGAAAGGGAATGTGGGGCAGATAGGGCACAGATTAGAGTAAGAACTGTAAAACGTGAGAAGTATATGAAAGAGCATACTCCCAAATTGAAGCGAAAAACTGTAAGGAATGTAGAAGATAAAACACCAAAGTGTGGATACCCCCTGGGAAAAATTTGAATAAGTGATAAATTAAACAAAAGGAATATATCTAGAGACAATAACCAAATTAATTAGCTTGATGTACGTTAGGTAGTCATACTTCAAATTATATATTAGTGCAAATTATCCCGGGAGGGTAGAGAAGGAAACAGAAAAGTGTGTGGTGTCCTTAGAATGATGGTACATATACCCTTTAGCACAAACAAGGCACCTCTGAACATCAAGCCAGCATTTGCAACAAGGGGAGGCACCTAAACTAAACTAATACTAGCTCATTATGAAATACTTACGAGGCCCCGACATCTCGCCCAATCCACGCCGAGGGAGCTGACATGTTCCCTCGGCATGTCTTCCGGGTATCGCGGCTCCACCGCTGTGAGTGGCCGAAGCGGCAAGATTTCCTCCCGGCAGGGTCTAGCGTCTGCAGGGCTTTCAACGGAGAATGCCCTGTGTGCACACGCCTCTGCAGTCAACGGCTCATTGCGAGGGGAATATCTCCTAAACCATACAGGTTAAGAGATATTTTTTTTACCTATAGGTAAGCCTTATTATAGGCTTACCTGTAGGTAAAAGTAAAAAATAAGACTATACAACCGCTTTAAGTCTAGTCTAAATACCTTGATATTATGATGTTATGTCTGAGATTGCATATCATGACTGCAGCCCATTATAATGCACTGCATTCCCTAGGAAACCACTAACTGTACTAAGTAGAATATACATTTTAGAGCAAACTTGGACTCTGCAGATGCTAATACATTCCTGATTTTGGCAGAAATGTTGCATATCATCAGCATGTGCAAATGGCTGCTACTGACTGCTAATAATTAGAACTGAGTAAATTATCAGTATAAACTACAATTCTGTAGGGAGGGGTGTGAAACTGTACATGTAGGTTAAAGACACTTAGACTAAATGCTATAAAATGTTTAAAAACAACTAAAATAGGAAACAATTTGGACAAAATAAAACACCAGCAATAGCACTTTGTATTCCCTGACTCCGCACTTTCTTTGTTACAAATCAGGAGTGCGTTTTTGAAAAACAAGACAATACAGCATAAATAGTCACAAAACAGAATACATACATGATTAACAATTAAGAGCAAGTCAACAAGACCCAACCATACAATGCCATGGAGCATATACCACATACACTAACAGAAAACAAAAAATCTGCACGAACACATGAGACACAAAATAACACCTGATGAAGTATCCATCCAGCAACAAAAATGACTATAAAAACATGTAATAAGGGGGCAGCAAAGAGAATAAAAGATGGAGGGGGTAGCCCAGAAAAAGGGGGGGGGGGTAGGGGAAAGAGAAAAGAGTTGGGGCGAAAGAGGAGCTTAGTCAATAAAATCTCAGCTTGGGGTCCAAGGAGACCAACTGTTATATTTCCAGGGGCAGCCACGGTTAATATACATAAGTTTATACATAGGCAGGGCAGCATCCAACATTGCTTCCCAGGAGGACACAGGGGGAGTTGGAAAGGTCCACTTAAGGAGGATTTCTTTTTTTGCATAGTATAAGAGATATGAGATTAGCAATTTAGCATGATGGGAGCACTGCTCATCCTTATTAGTTGCCAGAAGGGCCAACTCCAGGGAAGCTGGAAGTGTCAACTGCAACTTAAGATTAACCAATTCAAATACATTTGACCAGAATTTTGCAATACTAAACAATCCCAAAACATGTGCAGGCAGGACCCTAGAAGAACATGACACCGAGGTTGCGTGTCGAGTACATCTCATAGAGCCTCACAGGGGTGTAGTAAACCCTATGCAGAAACTTGACTTGGATCAATTTGTCCCTGGAAGAAATTGCCAACTTAGGGCCGCCCTCTAGACGGTCTTCCCAGCTTTCTCTATCCAAGGAGGTAATGTCATTTCTCCACATTTCCCACACTTGCTCCAGCTTAGGGGAGTCAGTATTAAGGAGTGCCCTATATAGAGTGGAAAGAAGGTTATCAATGTCACCCTGAGCGAGTAATTCCTAAAAAAATATGCACTGTCACTGTACTAATGACACTAGCTGGGAAGGGGTTAACATCAGGGGAGATCAAAGAGTTAACTGTGTGCCTAGCCAGTGTTTTTAGTGTAGTGACAGGAGCTTTTACTAGTGGAAGGCATATATTGGTGACCCAGCTTTGCAGGAACACAGGATCCATGCCTTCTGTACTGACAAAATGTCAATCTGCCTTTGTTTACACGTTCTGCCTGTGTACCAAAAGATCAGCGGGTGCTGGTCGACATCGAATCCGCTGGACCTGCTGATTGACTCCCGCTGTGTAGAATCACAACAGGATTTAGGGTGGTGCTGCTATAGGGTGGTCTGTAAGTGGTTAAGGGATATTCTTGCAGACCCCCAGGTCACCATAACTAGTGTCCCCATTGGCAGATTTCCCCTTTATTACTTTTCTGGGGACAGCACAAAATTTGTTATTTTTTTTATTTTCACTTTCAATAATGATGGTAAATAGGACAAATAGAGAGGATGAATCTCCATAACGGGGACACAGACAGCAATAAAACTGATGTGCCTCTCCACTCTTTCCAAAACGAAGTTAGTATTTATGTATGCAATAAATAAACTAAACAGTTACTCAACTTGGGCTTTCAGTTGTTGAAACGTCTTCATGGTTCTTTGCCCAGTCCAAAAACTTTCTCCAAAGTCCTCCATCTTCAAGCTGTCACGTCTTGCCTCTTTGTCTTCCAAAACAACTCTCCTTTTTCTGACCACATGCATCATTCAAAATCCTAAGCCCCTCCCACCAACGTCAGCTTACATCACATCCTGTCCTCTGCTTAACTCCCCGCCGACTGGTTTAATTACAAATCAAGGGGGAGAACCCTAGCTTGTAACAACACATGGTCTTAAAATCTAACTCCATAATATTGCTATAAAATCACTACAAATAGCCATGGCAATACACTCCCCCTCGAGAAGACATTAGAAGACTATGGTGTTGCAGGGTGAACAGTCAGGGTATACATACAGTATCTCACAAAAGTGAGTACACCCCTCACATTTTTGTAAACATTTTATTCTATCTTTTCATGTGACAACACTGAATAAATTACACTTTGCTACAATGTAAAGTAGTGAGTGTACAGCTTGTATAACAGTGTGCTGTCCCCTCAAAATAACTCAACACACAGCCATTAATGTCTAAACCGCTGGCAACAAAAGTGAGTATACCCCTAAGTGAAAATGTCCAAACTGGGCCCAAAGTGTCAATATTTTGTGTGGCCACCATTATTTTCCAGCACTGCCCTAACCCTCTTGGGCATGGAGTTCATCAGAGCTTCACAGGTTGCCATTGGAGTCCTCTTCCACTCCTCCATGAAGACATCACAGAGCTGGTGGATGTTAGAGACCTTCCGCTCTTTCACCTTCCATTTGAGGATGCCCCACAGATGCTCAATAGGGTTTAGGTCTGGAGATATGCTTGACCAGTCCATCACCTTTACCCTCAGCTTTTTTAGTAAGGCAGTGGTCGTCTTGGAGGTGTGTTTGGGGTCGTTATCATGTTGGAATACTGCCCTGCTGCCAAGTCTCTAAAGGGAGGGGATCATGCTCTGCTTCAGTATGTCACAGTACATGTTGACATTCATGGTTCCCTCAATGAACTGTAGCTCCCCAGTGCTGGCAGCCCCAGACCATGACACTCCCACCACCATGCTTGACTGTAGGCAAGACATACTTCTCTTTGTACGCCTCACCTGGTTCCAGCCACACACATTTGACACCATCTGAACCAAATAAGTTTATCTTGGTCTCATCATACCACAGGACATGGTTCAAGTAATCCATGTCCTTAGTCGGCCTGTCTTCATTAAACTGTTTGTGGGCTTTCTTGTGCATCATCTTGTGCATCATCTTTAGAAGAGGCTTCCTTTTGGAACGACAGCCATGCAGACCAATTTGATGCAGCGTATGGTCTGAGCACTGACAGGCTGACCCCCCACCTCTTCAACCTCTGCAGGAATGCTGGCAGCACTCATATGTCTATTTCACAAAGACAACTTCTGTATATGATGCTGAACACGTGCACTCAACTTCTTTGGTCGCCCATGGCGAGGCCTGTTCTGAGTGGAACCTGTCCTGTTTAACCGCTGTATGGTCTTGGCCACCGTGCTGCAGCTCATTTTTAGGGTCTTGGAAATCTTCTTATAGCCTAGGCCATCTTTATGTAGAGCAACAATTCTTTTTTTTTCAGATCCTCAGAGATATTTGCCATGAGGTGCCACGTTGAACTTCCAGTGACCAGTATAAGAGAGTGAGAGCGATAACACCAAATTTAACACATCTGCTCCCCATTCACACCTGAGACCTTGTAACACTAACAAATCACATGACACCGGTAAGGGAAAATTGCTAATTGGGTCCAATTTGGACATTTTCACTTAGGGGTGTACTCACTTTTGTTGCCAGTGGTTTAGACATTAATGGCTGGGTGTTGAGTTATTATGAGGGGACAGCAAATTTACACTGTTATACAAGCTGTACACTCACTACTTTACATTGTAGCAAAGTGTCATTTCTTTAGTGTTGTCACATGAAAAGATATAATAAAATAGTTACAAAAATGTGAGGGGTGTACTCACTTTTGTGAGATACTGTACATTTTCCCTGTATTTGGTGCACAATTGGCATGAGTCTATATGCTATAATCATAGAGTGGTCACCGGGTGACTATGACAATGTTCTACTTAAAAAGGGGAAGTCCTGGATTTTTAGGCTGAATACTTTACAGTAGGGATGGGCTTTATGTTCGGGTCGAACATGAGTTCCACTTGTACATTGGCTGTTCGCCCGTTTGCAGAATAGTGAACAATTTGGGGTGTTCGCAGCAAATTCGAAAGCCACGGAACACCCTTTAAAAGTCTATGGGAGAAATCAAAAGTGCTAATTTTAAAGGCTTATATGCAAGTTATTGTCATAAAAACTGTTTGAGGACCTGGGTCCTTCCCCAGGGGACATGTATTAATGCCAAAAAAAGTTTTAAAATGTCAGTTTTTTTGGAGAAGTGATTTTAATAATGCTTAAAGTGAAATAATAAAAGTGTAATATTCATTTAAATTTCGTACCTGGGGGGTGTTTATAGTATGCCTGTAAAGTGGCGCATGTTTCCCGTGTTTACAACAGTCCAAGTGCAAAATGACATTTCTAAAGGAAAAAAAGTAATGAATTGTCGGTCCGGCAATACACATAAAAGTTCATTGCTAAAAAATCCATACCAGACCCTTATCCGAGCATAGAACCTGGCAGACAGCAGGAAAAGAGGGGGGACGAGAGAGCGCCCCTCCTCCTGAACCGTACCAGGCCACATACCCTTAACATTTTTTTTTTCTTGATGGGGAGAAGGGCCTCATCCCCACAACCCTTGCCCAGTGGTTGTGGGGGTCTGCGGGCGGGGGGCTTATTTAACAAGGGGACCCCCAGATACCAGCCCCCCCCTGTGTGAATTGGTAATGGGGTACAAATGTACCCCTACCATTTCACAAAAAAAGTGTCAAAAATGTTAAAAAAGACAATAGACGGTTTTTGACAATTCCTTTATTAATGTCTTCTTCTTTCCCCGCTTCTTCTTCCATCTTCTTTCTTCTGGTCTTCCTTCGGTGTTCTTCTTCCTCCATCTTGTTCTTCCCCCGCTTCTTCCTCTATCTTCCTCTGCTTCTTCCACCTGTCTTCTCGTCTGGCATCTTCCTCTGGCTTCTTCTTCTCCGCTTCATTTTGCACGATCCGCCTCAATGGGAGTCTTCCGCCTTGTGACGCTTCTGTTCAGGTGCCACCCGGTGACCCCGCCCCCCTCTGGTGCACGGGGACTTCCCTATGGTCAAATTCCAGGTGTTTTTGTCAAAGCTTAATTGAACAAGCTGAAGTTAGAAGCTGATTGGCTACCATGCACACCAGATTGTACACGCTCTAGTTTTAGTAAATAAATCCCCCTTTTCTTGATCTATAGGGGGGGTCTTCTGAATTCTCTTCTTTATTTTCTCCTTTTGAATTCAAAGACAAATATCCAATAGTGGACAGAACAGGAAAACAAAATAAAAAATATATTTTCACAGTTTGTCAATTTCAACTACTAAACAACAGTTACTGCGCCACTGAAAGCATGCTAGGAATGGTCCAACTTAACACATTTTTAAAATGGAAACTAAAAGACTGCTACAACCACCAAATTGTATTAGGCTAGGTTTCTACTATTACAACCCCAAAGTCGTGCGATTGTGCTGCAATATTTTGCTGTGATTTTGATGCGACTTGAAGCAATGCCTGTGCATTCTTGAGGTCCATGAATCTCAAGTCGCATCAAAGGCAGACCAAAGTAGTGCAGGGACTACTTTGAAGTGGCTGCTACTTGAAGTCGCACATATATGAACGGTACTCACACCCACAAACAAGCTATTCACTTTTGCTCATGTAGCAAAAATGCCAAAAAAGCCTTAATAGGGTTAGCTGGCCTTTTTTGCCACCCTATAACAAATTGTTTTTGGAGATTCCCTCCTTCAAAAAATGATGCCCCCCCCCTTCACCATATTATGGCTAAGACCAGAACCTATGGCATACTCTCCTATCCCTTTAAAATACAAAATGGCACATGTAAGGGCTACCAATTGTCATCCCTATTCTATGGAAAACTTAACAATTCCATCCAGAAACTGACTGACTGTGGAGACAAACACCATAAGTTGACTTTGCTTGCAGATTACTTATTAATGGTTGTTACCCTGACACTGACTAGCTTCTGTGACATACATATATGCAACAATTTGATCAATTTGGTTCCTTAAGCAGTTTTAAAGTGAACTTAATCAAGCTGGAGATCCTTAATGTTAACCTATCCATGACTGCTCAAACCCAACTATAAAGCAACTACCTTTCAAATGAACTAACTGTAGAAAATACTTGGGCATACAAATTTCATTGGACCTATTTGCACTAAACGCTCTTAATTACCTAAAACTATTGGGTGAGATTTCTTGTGACCTCTTTAAATGGAATGGTAAAGGGTTGTCTTGGTTTGAGCGTCCACTCTGGAAATAGACATACTACCTCACCTTCTTTATATATTCAAATATTGAGGACCTCTTACTTCTATATCAGATCCCTCACAATCCACTTTATCTTCAATTTTCTTGAAACCCAATTAACCGATTGCCGACCGCCTCACGCAGATATACTGCGGCAGAAGGGCACGTACAGGCAGAATCATGTTCCTGTACGTTGCCCTTCCTGCGCGCGCGTGCGGAGAGGAAGAACGGGGAGATGCTAATGTAAACAAGCATCTCCCAGTTCTGCCTAGTGACAGTGTCACTGATCTCTGCTCCCTGTGATCGGGAGCAGAGATCAGTGACGTGTCACACACAGCCCCTCCCCCCCCCCCCACAGTTAGAAACACTCCCCAGGACTTACTTAACCCCTACACTGCCCCCTAGTGGTCAACCCCTTCACTGCCAGTGTCATTTACACAGGAATCAGTGCATTTGTATAGCACTGATTGCTGTATAAATGACAATGGTCCCAAAAATGTGTCAAAAATGTCCGATGTGTCCGCCATAATGTCGCAGTCATGATAGAAATCGATGATCGCCGCCATTACTAGTAAAAAAAAATTATTAATAAAAAATGCCATAAAACTATCCCCTATTTTGTAAACGCTATAATTTTTGCGCAAACCAATCAATAATCAATAATCGCGTATTGTGATTTCTTTTTTACCAAAAATATATACAAGAATACGTATCGGCCTAAACTGAGGAAAAAAATTTTTTTTTTTATATATTTTTGGGGGATATTTATTATAGCAAAATGTAAAAAATAATGTGTTTTTTTCAAAATTGTCGCTCTTTTTTTGTTTATAGCGCAAAAAATAAAAAACGCAGGGGTGATCAAATACCACCAAAAGATAGCTCTATTTGTGGGAAAAAAGGACGTCAATTTTGTTTTGGAGCCACGTCGCAAGACCGCGAAATTGTCAGTTAAAGCGACGCAGTGCCGAATCGCAAAAAAAGTGCTCTGGTCAGGAAGGGGTAAATTCTTCCGGGGCTGAAGTGGTTAAGAAGCAGTTGGTCTTCTTGATTTTAATCCATTCTCTTTTTTGCACTTTATATGTACCAAAGCACTAAGGCACTTACAAGATGTTTTTTTTGCACTATATATGTATATGATTATGTCAATATTATTATTATGTGGTAATCACTTGTAGTTTAGGTATTAGGTGACACTAAGGCACATGGATGCCTTTTTAAATTATTTTTCATTTTGGATTGTATATTGTAATTTTATGGCCCTGCAGACATTTACAATCTTCTATTTTTTTATAAACTTTTTATTGCATAAGTTTACAGAAAAAGTATATATACAATTTCCAATACAGTAATTCCTTATCAAATCCTTTTACCTCCTTTGCTATCCACATGTGCTTCCAAAAAAAAATTGATTCGGGATTTTGGTCATTTGGGGTAGCCAAAATGACTGTATGCTCCCAGCCGGACGTCTTCCCCTGGGTCCTATTACAATTTTAGCAAGCAGTGTTGAGTGGTCAGAGATTCCACGTAATAAGTATTCTACTGACTGAATTAAAGGCAACACTTTATCATTGTCCTGCAAAAGATCTATCCATGATAAATACCCTCTACTCATTGCAGACCAGGAATATGTTCTTGTGTGCGGGTTCCTACTCCTCCAAACATCCATTAATCCTACTTCTTCAATATATTTTTTTTAATGTGCCTGTTCCCATTATTTGAGTCTGAGCAGACATTCCATGCCGGTCCAGAGTTGGATTTTGCCACATATTGAAGTCCCCCATACACAAGACATATGCCTCAGGGTATTAAGTCATAAACATAACTACTTCTTTCAGTACTTGCATACTGGCAGGGGGAGGATTATCTATACAAAATATTATAAATGGGAGAGAATATAATCTGGCTGTAACAAAAACATCTACCCGAGTCCCGTTTCACCCGTATGCATTACCACTGCACTGATCTGTGTATTAGTAGTAATACCCCCCTAGAGTATGTGGTGTGGAATGAGTGAGTTTCCCATTGAACCCATGTTTTTTTTTTTTTTTAAATACCCAGAGTGATCCCTAGTTAAGTGGGTTTCTTGGAAATATATTATTTTAGCCTGTGTTTTACTTATCACGGAAAAGACTTGTGCACGTTTTAACGCTGTTTCTAATCCTCTAACATTCCATGATAAGATTGTACATTGATTACTCATTCTTTACATATCTACATATTTTCCTCAACAGTAAGGTGCTCACCCCATCAAACATTAGATTCTCCTGCTTCAATGTATCGTGAAAGTTGTCTACATGTATTTCCTGTTTACTATTCCTATTTAACCTGGTCAATGTACCAAAAAAAAAAAAAACAATAAAAAGCATATCTTCTATAAAAAAATAGAGGCATTCCCAGTGTGTTTACTCTTACACACTGTAATACATAGTGCTCCCGCATTCCACCCTCTTTCTCCCAGCCCTGACCCGCCTTAATGTTCTTAAATTAAAACAAACAAAACCAGACAAAATCAGACAGACAAAAAAAACAAACAGACAAACAACAACAACAAAAAAAGGAAGAAAAAAATATTTTTCCATTCCAACACCCTGCACATTAACACCTTTTTTTTTAATAACAAGGTTGGTCTTTATTAAGTAGAAAGTTACAGTACAGAAAATATTACATTAAACAGATTTGTGATAACCAATGTAAGCAAACACAAAAAGGAAAACAATCACTGTCTTGAACAACATAGTAATTTTTTCATAGTACCGTACATGCACTTGATGTTTTAGATAAGGACTATAATCATATTGCTTCAACTCTGACCCCGTGGGGGGGAATAAAAGGGGGGGGGATAGGGGGGGAGCAGAACCCCCGCCACCCAACTAGCTCAATAGGACTGGTGATTCCTGTATAACTCTTGTCAATTCCTAGAACTGTTCCAGCCATGGTGTCCAGAGCCTCTCAAACTTTTGAGGACATCCTCTATTTGCGTACGTTATCTTATATAGGGGGAGCACAGCATTTACTGCGGAGTCCCAGGAAGCCACAGTAGGGGGAGAAGATGAGATCCAAGTCCTGAGAATCTCCTTCCTGGCATAAAACGCCAGAAGAGAGATTAGCAGCCTCGTATATCTGGGCCTCTGCTCGTCGTCATGAATGCCCAACAACGCCAGCTCGGGCGACATCGGTATATCCAACTGTAGTCTGACGTTGATGCACTCAAAGACTGCAGACCAGAACCCCGCTATCCTTGGGCACGTCCAAAACATGTGAATAAATGTGCCTTCAGGAGATTGGCATCTGGGACAGTTCGGTGTTCTGTGTGGGTAAATCCTATGTAACCTCTGCGGGGTGTAATGCACCCTGTGCAGGAACTTCGTGTGTATCAGTCTGTCCTTAGATGAGATCACTACCTTTGCCCCGTCCTCGAAGCATTCTTCCCAAGTCTCCCTGTCTAGACTTGGAATGTCGCTGTGCCATTTGTCCCAGAGGGTGTTCATCTTAGGCGAGTCAGCTCCCAGTAGTATGAAGTATAAAGTGGAGAGGGTTTTTTCAAGGGTTTTCTGAGCGAGGGTTTCCTCAACCGAGTCCGACTGTAACACTACCGCCTCAGGGAATTGGGCCCTAGCTGCGTGCCTCAACTGAAAATATCTAAACAACATATGACCTGGCAATCCGAACTTCTCTACCAGGGCCTGAAAGGGAAGCAGGGAGCCCATACTGAATATATCCCGAAGTGTTTTAATTCCATACCTGGCCCAAAGCTGCGGGTCCGGGATGGACCTAAAGTGTTTCAGGGAGGGGTTATCCCACAGCGGTGTATGGGGAGACCACTGGTTTCTTACCAGAAATCTCTTCCTAGCTACAGCCCAGACCCTCAGGGTCACCTTCGTGACGTCCGGAAGAGAGGGATAGGCAGCTGTCCCTCTGTACACCAGGCTGCCCAGCTCCATCATAGATCCCAGCACAGCCGCTTCAAGACGAGTAGCAGCGTTCGAGTCTGACTGTTCAAACCACCACCTCACCGTGACTAGTATTGCTGCCCAGTAATAGGTCATAAAGTTCGGAAGGGCCAGACCTCCACATCGCACAGGAAGTTGGAGCGTAGACCTAGCCAGCCTGGGGGAAGCCCCCCTCCATAGGAAGGAGCCGATGAACCCCTCAAGCTCTTTAAAGAAGAGCCCGGGGAGCCACACCGGACTATTCCTGAAAATATAGTTAAACTTAGGAAGGTATAGCATTTTGATAACATTGATCCGGCCCAGCAGGTTCAGGGGGAGGTCCCTCCACCTGGTACAGTGTTCCTTAAGCTTTGTGACGATGGGCTGGAGGTTCAGGCGACTAAAGGCCCGGACGTCCCTGGAAATCACGATCCCCAAGTACTTAAATTCCTCCACCCACTGTAAGGGAGAGGAGATACCCCCCGCCCTGGGCCGGGGGTCAAGTGGGAACAACAGGGACTTAGACCAATTGATATTGACTCCAGAAAACCTCCCAAACTCATTAAAGATCCCCAGGGCAGTTTGAAGAGACGCTTCGGCGTCGTGTAGATACAGCAGTGCATCGTCTGCGTACAGGGAGATTTTCTCCTCCAGGGGACCAACCCGGAGACCCTGGACCGCCCCCGACTCCCGAATCCTGGCGGCCAGGGGTTCGAGAGCCAGAGCAAACAGGCTGGGCGATAGAGGGCACCCCTGCCTTGTGCCCCTCTGGAGGAGAAAAAACTCTGAAAGGGTGTCATTGGTGCGGATCCTAGCCCTGGGGGACCTATATAGCATTCCCAACCATGCCAGAAACTTCGGACCAAAGCCGAACCTCCTGAGCACCTCCCATAGAAACCTCCACTCCACGGAATCGAAGGCCTTCTCGGCGTCAAGGGAAGCTATGACTCTGGACCCACTGTTGTCATGAACTATTCCTAAGTTGAGGAAGAGCCTGCGGATGTTAATATCGGTGCCTTTACCCGGCATGAACCCGGTCTGGTCATGGTACACCAGCCCCTCTATCACTTTGGCCAGCCTAAGGGCCAGAATTTTAGCAATCAATTTCGCATCAGCGTTGATTAGTGAAATGGGTCTGTATGACGAGCATTCATCCGGGTCCTTACCAGGCTTGGGCACCAACACCACCACCGCCTCAGTCATGGAGTCTGGGAGAAGGCCTTGTGAAGAGAACTGCCCTAGAAGGGAGACCAACCTAGGGGCCAGCATTTCCTGGTGGGTCGAATAAAATTCGATGGGGATACCATCCGGGCCTGGGGATTTGCCTACTTGCATTTGGGCCATCGCTTTTTGGACCTCCTCTAAGGTAATGTCACTATCCATAGTCTGTCGTTGGTCAGGGTTAAGCGTAGGGAGGTCAACTAGGTCTAAGTAAGCGGTCAGTTCATTGTCAGCATAAGCAACTTTGGATGCATATAGTTCTTGGTAGTATTGGAAGAACCTATGACTAATTGCCTCCGGTGCGGTCAAGATGTCCCCTCCTGCAGCCCGTATTCGGCCTATGTGGGTCATGGCAAATTGCCCCTTAGCCAGCCAAGCCAACAGCTTCCCGTTTTTATCCCCAAATTCGAACACCCTCTGGGCACTGGCAAGCATTGCTTTCTTAGTCATATCTATTCGCAGCAGCAATAACTCACGAAGGGTCCCCTGCCAAGGAGCATAGTTTGCCTGGGTAGGGTGCCCGATATACTCCCTTTCCATAGCTAGTGCTCTGTCTTCTAACTGTGTAAGCGATTGCGTGTATTCGCGTTGTCTGCCTGCTATCTTCTTAATGTAGGTGCCCCTAACCCATGCCTTGAAGGCGTCCCAAAGGACCTGCGGGTCGGCCGAGTCCGTGTTGTGTACCCAAAAATTGCATATTTCCTCAGGCATGTCCTCTTGAATTTTCTCCTCCATGATCCAATATTTGGACAATCTCCACAATCTTGTTCCTCTATGAGGAGCTACCTGCACCCTGACCAGCAGTGGAGCGTGGTCCGATATGCCCCGGGAGAGGATCTCAGCAGAGGATATCACCCGCAGCATATCGGAGGAGGCAAATGCCATGTCCAGCCGCGACATTGATCTATATGTCGTCGACAGGCATGTGAACTGTCTATCAGACGGGTGGAAGTGTCTCCACACATCTGTCAGGTGGAACGCTGAGGCCCAGAGGGACAACCCAGTATTGGAAGACGGAGGTGGGTTTAGCCTGTCCAAGTCCCCGGCCATCACCAAATTAAAATCTCCCACCATTAGCACCCTGCTGACGCCCAGTTGTATCACCGTATGCATTAATTCGTGTAGCAGAGAGATGTCAGCTGGAGGCGGTAAGTAAACACCCACTATGATATATGGAAGATCCCCAATAAGGGCATGCATCAAGACATAACGTCCCTGGGGGTCCAATTTGACCTGCACCAGCTGGAAAGCCAGGGACCTGTGGACTAGGACGCTCACTCCTCTTGCATAATTAGAGTATGTGGCATGGTAGGAAGTGGCAACCCAGGCTCTTTTTAACCCCAGTATCTTAGCTCCAATTAAGTGTGTCTCTTGCAGTATGCAAATTTTAGGGCTGTGTTGCCTGAGAAATCTAAACACCAGTGATCGTTTTATGGCTGAATTGAGTCCCCTGACATTCCAGGACATCACAGTGAAGTCAGCCATGGGTTCAGCTCAATCGTTTCAGTAGGATAATATCTTCTACCGCAGTGCAGTATTCCTCCTGGGAAAGTTTCAGGCACCCCTACCCACCAAACTCAGCGGGAGACAAAACCGCCGTTAGGCGGTGCCGTCGCTCCCCCAGCAGTACTTACATCCCAATATGCATGTGTGTACATAAAAAGACCAACCAAAAAAAAATAACAAAACCAAAACAGTAAAAACTTAAACCCAGTATACCATCGGGCGGCAACGGCCGACCCCCCCCCTCCCCCCACCCCATGCGCTCCCAAACAGCGGGAGGCATCTGGATCCCCAAAACTGGACACCCCTCATGAGAGGTGTATTGACAGGTCGGGAGGCGTGGGCCCGAACAGAACTACGCCAAGTAACTTAGTCTAAGTTGGAGTGGAGTCTGCACTCAGATCCACTCATTGGGTGAGATGCTGGAGTCATACATTGCTGGTGAAGGAGTAGGGGAGAAGAAAAAACAAAAAACACGACCAAAAATGAAAAATAACGTTGTGAGTCCGGGCAAATGACCAAATATGCAGCCGGTGAACGCATAATGGAGGGGAAAGGGGGGTAGTGGGATCACTACGCTTGTTGAGAGGGAGGCCGGGATCTTCCAGGGGCCTAACTCCTCGTGAGCGGGGAACAAGAGGCGAGCCGGTATAGTGCGCTGCGGAGTCCCCCACTAAAAATTGTCAGGTGGGAAAGGTGCCTTAGTGTTCAGGCTGAGAGGGAAGGGGACCCCGGCCCAACCGCCGGGAAGCAGTGATCAACAGGGGAACAATGTAGAAAATAGCATCCGGCATACCTTAGGAGCATTCCGGCGATGTTAAGTCTCGCTCTGAGTAGGAACATAGCTGCAGGTCTTTGGTCCTCATCCCGGGGGCAGGGTGTCCATCCAGGCGCTGACCTCCTTCGGTTGGTTAAACACTCTGATCGTTTCGCCGTCCACCACCCGCAGCTTGGCCGGGAACAGGATACTATAGCGGATGTTCTTGGCCCTGAGGGCCGCCTTTACCGCGTCGAATGACCGGTGTAGCTTTTGGGTTTCAAGGGTGTAGTCGGGGAACATCATCAGCTTGGTGTTCCTATATTGGATGTCCCCAGCCGTTCTTGCAGCGCGGAGCAGTTCATCTCTGTCACGGTAGTTCAGTAGACGGAGTATTAGTGTACGCGGGGGGGCCCCTCCGGCCCGGGCCTCGGTGGGACACGGTGCGCTCTCTCCACAGTAAAGTGAGGGGAGAGCTGGGCGGCAGGAAGGGCCGTACGGAGCAGGTCTTCGGTAAAGCCTGTGGGATTTCGCCCTTCCACCCCTTCAGGGAGGCCTACGATACGGAGGTTATTCCTCCTACTCCGGTTCTCGGCGTCTTCGGCCCGGTATTCCAGGGCCCTCACCTTGGTCTGTAAGGCCCTGATGGACGCCTCGTGGCTGGTAACCGCGTCTTCCGCATCCCCCACTCGTTGTTCCACCGCTGTTATTCTGGAGCGGATCTTGTCGAGGTCTTGGCGGACCAGGCCGACATCGAGCTGCACTGCTTCTATTTTGTTAGTCAGGGCAGTTTGGCACAAGTTGATAGCTGCCATGACCTCCGGGATTCCAGGCGGCGTCCCCTCCTCGTGGTCCGTCTGCGACGCCATACTGCTATGGCGCGGAGGAGTAGGCCTCGGATCCAGCACCGGAGTCTCAGGAGCGTCCACAACCGGGGGAAATTTCAGCTTTTTGCCCTTCTTTGGGCCCCCTGAGCACCTAGAAGGCATGCACGGGCTGTGTGTCACGGATGAGAGTAGTTCTCCACCAAAAACGGATTAATTCACGGATACTTCTCCAGCAGAGCTCAAGGAGTGCGACCGCTCAGTTCAGCATCTTGGCCACGCCCCCTCACATTAACACCTTAATATATACTCCCTCCAATTTTAATATAGTGCCAAGTTCAGTCATTCAATCTTGTGGCGTAAGACATTTTACTTATTGATCAGTAATTTCCATTCTAATTTTCTCTACCCTTCAATTATTTGACTGTTGTCATCTCATGTCAAGTGTCCTAAGCCACTCCTGGGCCTGGTCTGGGGTGGAGAAAAACATGACCTTATCTTCATCAATTACTCTCAACCGTGCAGGGTATGCCATTGAATATATCATTTATTTTTCCCGGAGTCTCCGTTTGATCTCAATGAAAGTTGCTTGTTGTTTTTGGAGTTCCAAAGAGAAGTCTGGGAAAATGGATACTTTAGCGTTTTCATATTTAATTGTCCCCTTCTGTTTTGCTTTGCGAAGCACCAAATCCCTATCTTTACAGTTCAATAATCTTGCCAATAATTGTCTGGGGGTTGGTCCAGGTTTAGGGGTTATAGCTGGTATCCTTTGTGCCTGCTCAATCGCAAATGCTGGTGAGAAGTCAGCATCAGGAAACAGTGATCTCAGCCATTTTTCTACAAAATCCCCTGGATCCTGGCCCTCGACCCTTTCAGGCATCTCAAAAATCCTAACGTTATTACGCCTCATACGATTCTCTAAATTATCAGCTTTTTATTGACACATTAGCATTTGTTTTTCATACGTTGAGATTTTATCAGAAATCGGGGCTACTGTATCCACAAGATTAAAGATTATTTTTTCAGCCTCCCCTACATGATTGCGCATTGTTTGCATATCTTGTCTTATAAGCCCAATATCCACTTTAATCTCCTCCATTTTGCCTGATAATATCACATTACTATTTTGTATAGCACTTAAAAGCTGAGCATTTACCTGCTCCAGAGTCATCTTTGCTGCTTTCTCCATTTGTTTGTCAGCGTGCTTCTCAGGCTTCTCAAGCTATGTGCTGCTGCTATTCTTCCCTCTTAGTGAGTTGCCTAGGTTTTCTCCTTTTGTTTGTGTAATATGTATGCATTTGAGAATATAGTGTTGTTTTCCTTTCTTTGTATTGTGGGTTAGTTTATATGTTTATATATCACATTTCACCATTTTGATTGAAATTATTCTAGCACTTTATTAATGCTTGGTGTTCATCATGGAAGTAAGACCTGAAAATACCCTTGCTTGGTGTAAATCATATACATTTTGCATTGATGATGTTGTATTTTGCCCATAGGGGTGTGCTTATTGTGCCTGGGGTGTGCTAAATGTGCCTGGGCACACCCTAATCACCCCATGTGCATGAATTAGAGCGCAGACTGAGATCCAGGCCTTCTCTCCAACATCAGTGCATAAGCTCACAAAAGTGCTTCTGGAAGAATGGTCAAACATTCCCATAAACACACTCCTAAACATTGTTGACAGCCTTCCCAGAAAAGTTGAAGCTGTTATAGCTGCAAAGGGTGGACCAACTCAATATTGAACTTTACAGACTAAGACTGGGATGCCATTAAAGATCATGTGGGTGTCATGGCAGGTGCCCCAATACTTTTGGTAATATATTGTAAACCCTATTGAGCAACTGTGGGGCATGCTCAAATGGAAAGTGGAGGAGCGCAAGGTCTCTAACATCCATCAGCTCTGTGATGTCGTCATGGAGGAGTGGAAGAGGACTTCAGTGAACTCCATGCCCAAGAGGGTTAAGGCAGTGCTGGAAAATAATGGTGGCCACACAAAATATTCACACTTTGGTCCCAATTTGGACGTTTTTACTTAGGGGTGTACTCACTTTTGTTGCCAGCGGCTTAGACATTAATGGTTGTGTGTTGAGTCATTTTGAGGGGACAGCAAATTTACACTGTTATACAAGCTGTACACTCACTACTTTACTTTACTACTGTAGCAAAGTGTAATTTCTTCAGTGTTGTCACATGAAAAGATATAATAAAATATTTACAAAAATGTGAGGGGTGTACTCACTTTTGTGAGATACTGTATATTATATATATATATATATATATATATATATATATATATATATATATATATATATATACACAGTATATAGACATATACACACACATGCATGATGCACGTTTTAAAGCTTTGGGGTATACCCCCAGCTGCGCATACCTATGATTTTGCCACGTGCTTCTGGGTTTTGGGAAACAGTTTGGAAATCTGTTTACAATCTGTCTACAATTTTTAGCTCAGTCTTTTTCAGCCAAGGTTCCATGGGGTCCTGGGGTTTCTCAAGAGATTGCTAGGCATTCTTTAAAGAAATTCTATAATTACAGCATACGCTGTCATTTTTTAACATCAGCCTTGTAATAGCATTAGGTATTTTTGACAATCCAATATAAGCTCATTCACTATATGTTCATGTTATGAGTGCTGCCTGTCTGCTGGTCATCTCTTTCTTGCTTTGCAGCTCCTCCTCTGCTGTTCACTTTTGATTTGTAAGAACTACACATCCCATAGTACCTCGCTGTCTGTGATTTCTGTACTGACTCCCCCACCTGAAACGTCACCTCTCAGCTCCTCTGTAGTTCAGAAGGCAGGCTCTGTGAAATGTATGACACAGCAGTGCTTACTCACAGGGCATAGTGAATACAAATCACAGAATTCAAGAAGGTAAATGTGTGGGATTCTTCACAAAGTAAGTTTACAAACTTCAGGATCATTCAGATTAATAAGAGTAGGCTAGAAATAATTTAGACACAATGTAGAAATTAAGATATGGCTTTACATATTGACCACAGTTCCACTTTTTTTTTTATACTTACCTGCTCTGACCACCACTGTAAGGGGTCACTTCATCACTGACCACCACTGTAAAGGATAATTTCTTTCCTTGACTGCTGCCTTGACTTCTAAAATCACCACCAATATAAGGGGTCAGTATAATTTTTACTGCCTGTTTTTGGCCATTATAATAATTAAAGCGGGGTTCCACCCAAAAATGGAACTTCCGCTTTAAGGGAAAGTGACCTCCTGACATGCCACATTTGGCATGTAATTTTTTGGAGGAGGAGCGGAAACCCTCTTTTTAGAGGGTTCCAGCTCCCACTTCCTCCCGGGACACAGCTGAAAGTAAGTTTGCCTCTCCCCTCTCCCTCTCGGCAATCATCTGGGACACGTCACAGGTCCCAGATGATTGCCCGGCCAGTCACAGTGTGCCGCGCGGCTCGCACATGCGCAGTGGGCGCCCACAGTGACCACACCGGAGCCACAGAGAGGAGGGGGAGAGAAGCGAGGGGCTTCATTCGCCCGCATCGCTGGACCCTGGGACAGGTAAGTGTCCAATTATTAAAAGTCAGCAGCTGCAGTATTTGACTTTTTTTTAAGCGGAACTCCGCTTTAAGTTTCATTCTATGACTGGGTGGGGGTGGGGGGATAAAACACTGTATTCCATATTTAATTTAAACGACTCTACAACCTATTGATTATGCTAATGTACCATTAACAGTAATTTTAGTGGGGGGTTCCATGAGACCTGAAATTTGTTTTACGAGTACCTTCATGAAAAAAAGTTTTGAGGAAAGCTGAGTAACAATAAAGTTGTTTACTTTAACAAACTTTCATTTTTAAACTGCTGCCCTAGACACAGCCCCAAGAGTGCCATTATGATAAACACAGCCCTGTTTGTCTTCCAGAAACAATTCCTAACCCTCCGACTGTATAAGTAACTGCTCTATTGTGCGTACAATATTCAGTGCAGATGGGTCCATACATTGTGAGTAAATAAAATCTAATGAGAAAAATGCAAAATTAGTTGTCCTTGACAGTTTATTTTTAATAGATGATAAATACGGTAAAGTTTATTGTCCTTGTAAACTGCACTATGCACTTAGCACTGAGCTCTGCAGAGTCATAACTAGGTTTATAGGTGTGCGCTGTAAGTGGATTTACACCATTGATTTCATTTTACTAAGGCCTTTTTGGCTTAGGTATGCTTAATCGCTTATAATTACACTGCCCTTTTAAATGGAAAATTTGATCTGTTCAGCATGCTGGCGCCCATCTGCACCTGTGACTGAGGAGGGCTGTTGCACTGTGGAAATTCTGACTTGATAATAACGTCAATTATGCCCTGAGAAAAAGAAGTGTAAAATAATTTAAAACAAGTAACAGAGCTCAGCAGATGCCATATTACCATCTGGGCAAAACATCGTTGAAAGAAAACTGATACTAAAGAAATAACATCTTATTTTGGGGTTTGGAGTTAACGTGTGTTTATCTTCCTGTAAATGTTTAGTAAAATATATGATATTTTATCCAGTGCTTGGCATGTTTTTGCTTGGCATATATACATATATACATTAAAATGAAGTGAGTTACCATAAAATATTCTCCATTAGATTTGCAATAGACTAATTGAAGAGTGCCGCCATGTGGCTGAAGTTTGGAAACAGAAGACGTTCTTTGCATCAAAACATCAATATACCGTGTGTACAGTAGGATGAGGTTCAGGTTTGCTGTTAACCTGGGTTTGAGGCAAATCTTATGTGTTCAAGGTTCTCAGTCCCAATTGTATGACCGCACAATTGCCAGTTAAAATAGCACAGTGCTAAATACCAAAAAATGACCTGGTCATGAAGGGGGTAAAACCTTCCACAGCTAAAGTGGTTAAGAGACCCTACTTTTGATGAGATAGTAATATTAGTTTGCTTTGTGAGTGCAATAGTCCGAATTTTTTCCAATTGTTTATAATATACAATACAATAGAGATGTTTTTTGTTCTAACCTGTCTCTAAATCGAGGAGCAAAAAAACTGAGCCTGCTTGTGCCTTTGAAGTGAATCCATCCAGTGAAGAACTTTATTTGATCATCCTGACTGCTCCAAGGATCCCTTTCCTCCACTCTATCAGGACATACATGCGGGAGTTCTCTTGATCTGGCTTGACGTCTATCCCCCACGCCTTCTGATCTGGGACTAGTGTCTTCACAGCTTGACGGATCCATTTCTCAGTCCAGGCCACCCCAGGGATGTCGATTACAGCACTTGACTCCCGTTCACCATTTTCCTCCTCACAGTGGAGGAAAGTGTTTCTTGGCTCGCTTATTAGTAAGGGGCCTATATTTTCTGGTGAGCTTCCATCTACTATATATAATAAACTCACAAGAATCATGGTGAAGGAGTTGTGGTGATTGCCATTATATAATTTTCTTTTCACGTTATTGCTTTATTAACTGTGCACTCTATTGGTGTTCAATATTTAGTGCTAAAGTAATGCTTAAACACATTTATTTATGAGAATATCATAATTCGCCCCTTACAGTATAGAGTTCAATAGGGCTTGATATTAAGTTCGGGTTCTTTGGATTTCAAGCGGGATTTGGTGAACTTCCCCAAAAATCAAACCTGAGCAGTGCTAATGTACAGGAAAAGTTGACAACAGAGACAACAGAGACAACAGAGACAGATTACCTGACCTAGTGTAGCAGTGCCCATGTAGTAGTTCCACACGCAGGGCCAGATTAAGAACATCATGGGCCTGGTGCTGAGGATTTTGGTGGGGCCTTTTATAAACAATAAATAAATAAAAATGCAAACAATTTTTAGTTATAACAAATTAAATTAAGAGAGAGAGGGAGAATGAGAGAGAGAGAGAGAAAGGGGATGAAAGAGGGGTGAGGGAGGATGAGAGATAAAGGGGGATGAGAGAGAAAGGGGGGTGAGAGAAAGAGGATGCACATGAGCATGCGTGGGAATGACATTAACACAGCCCGGCCAAGGCAAGTGACCGAAGGCACAGAACCCGTAAGGAAGACCGGGTGAAAATGGAAGTGCCCGGGCCCCGCCGGATTGATCACAGCACAGCACTGGAGGGCTCAATCTGACAATTTAAGTGTACCCTAATGTGCTAATATGCTGTGCATACTTGTACATTATGGCATAACCTACATCAGGGCCTCTAAAAAGTAGTAATGTTAGAAAGGTTTATTACCACTTTAATATCACAGGAGCCTCTCATGGGGCCACCTACTGACCCTGTGGCCCTTGGGCAGTGCCTAAAAGCATAGTTGCCGACATTTCAAAAAGTACAGGAGAGGAGTGTGGAGGGTATGACAGTAGGCACTATGTACAGGAGAGAAGTGTGTAGGATATGACAGCGGGCGCTATGTATAGGAGAGAAGTGTGGAGAGTATGACAGTGGGCACTATGTATAGGAGAGGAGGATGAAGTAATCTGGGGGTAATCTGGGAAGGAAAAATGTAAAGGTTTGTGGAAGGATTTTTAGGGACTGCGTAGTGGTTAAGCGGGCCATACATGGATTGAAATTACACCAATTAATCAGAGACCAGCCATAGTCAAACTATGTATGGGCTACCTGGTTTTACACAAGTCAACCTATAAACCAACTTGAGTACAACCAGCCTGTCAGGCTTTCCCCAAAACAATCAGTGCTGCCAGCTATAGTTAGCAACACTAATTATTGTATTCACTGGCAGAACACAATAACACTGCAGGAGTGATTCCCCCATCCACAGGTCAGCAGGTGAGAGGGTGTGTGAGGACAGGCTGGGGAGAGATACTAGTCAGTGGCTGGGTAGGCACTGGTTAGTATCAGAGCCAGATACACACAGGTTACATACGCCGCGATCGTTAGAGCGAGAGCAATAATTCTAGAACTAGACCTCCTCTGTAACTCTAAACATGTAGCCTGTAAAAAAAAAAAAATGATAGCATCGCTTGGTACACAAAAAAAATTGTGCTAACTTTAGTGTTTTTTTTAGGAATGAAACAATTTCTTTAAAAAAAAAAAAACGAAAAAAAAAAAAACGAAAAAAAAAGCACAAATATCGTGTAACATAAAAAGTTGCAAAAAACACAATTTTATTCCATAGGGTGTCTGCTTAAACAATATATATAATGCTTGAGGGTTCTGAGTAATTTTCTAGCAAAAAAATAATGATTTTTACATGTAGGAGAGAAGAGTCAGAATTGGCCTGGGTGGCGAGGAGTTAATTATCATAAGTAAGTTATATACAAATAATTATTATAAGCCCTGTGAGCTCATCCTCTCAGTCTGCTGCAGAGTGTTCCAGCTTGTATTTAAACTGGCCGCTCTGTATGTAGCTTCTGACAGGCTGCACAAGCAGCCCTGTATCTCCGGAACCATAGCTACCTACCTCCCAAATGTGGGGTCTCTGTGACTCCTGATCCCAGAGCTACAACCCTCGAAGTCGATCTTTTTTTAAATTTATTTTTATCATTTTTTTGATTTTTTTTTTTTTTGGGCAAATGGGCCTATCTTGAGAAAGGGGCCTGGAGCTGCAGCTCCAATAGCCCCTATGTTAATCCGGCCCTGTCCACACGTCACCCTGCTTGGCCAGGCATTCACTTCAGACACACTTTGCCAGTCAATAAACAGTCCTTTAGCTTGTTTTTTTGTTATTTTAAGGCCTCACTCTGAATAATTAGTTCAGAGTGGCAACAGTTTAATAATAGCCATTTGCTGGCAGGGGTCTGCAGTCCCCTTTGGTGTAGCAACTAAATAGCGATAGAAAAGGACATTTGTGCTAACTGAAACTTGGTGGACTACTGATCCCAGAAATTCCGCTGCAAATCCTGCCAACACTCTTGGCTGAAGCAACTTGACTTTAACAACACCACAGTCTTTCCCTCTGGCTTCACATCCAATCCTGGCATGTCCCTCCCAGAGCTTCTCACTGTGCTTCTCACTCACTGACCCTGGAATGGATCCCTCCTGAATTACTTGCACGGCAGTGCTCCCAACTGTCCTCCTCTTGCTCCTGTTCAGGACACCTCTCAATGACTGTATAGAGAGAGGCTCCCTCCCAACTCCTGAGCTCCAGACCCAAGGTCACCCATCCAGAAAGGGGGTTCCCTCAAGGGCCACAACAGTATAACACTCTATCACTCAGTTCTTCCACCCAACAACTCCTCCCACAACAGGCTGACGATGAGTATATATAGGAGGCTTGCCCCCTGCAAATCCTAGCTGGGGATTGGTCAGGGCTGCCAGAAACACTCCATGCCACTCCCATCCTCTGCCCTGCCTCTTTTCCAGAGCCCTCTGGAAACAGAGGAGGAGCCAGAGAGATGAAGTACATGTCAGTCACCTGCTGCTACACTAAACCACTTCCCAGCCGCCAGATCAAAAACAAACAGGCCTAGCTCACAGCAAGGGCTGCCTAAATTTACCTGCACTGACAGTAAAAAAAACACACTACTCTAGCAACCTACCTACGTAAGGTAGAGGGTGCGACGCTAGGCACAAGACATGGTTGCAGGATGGTTAAGGGCACCTGGTAGCTCTCACTCTGGACAGACTGAAGTTTCACTATTACTCATCTGCCCACTTACTCTACTGTTGATTTTATGCTGTGAAGTTCACTACATACATTACAATCTGATTGTACAATTTTCTTTAGATCTACTAACAAGTATGTAATGCAAGAGCTGGCTGAATGGATACAAATTAATTGGATAGTTTAGGTAGGCCCCTCATATTAGCTTTGGGAGATCTAGAATTAATGCTACAGAGATTGTATGATCAGATTGTAACATGTATGGTGAGACTTAAAGTGATATCAAAGGCGATTTTGCACAGAACAGCCCCAATCCTCCTCTTCTCGGTTAAAAAAACCTTCCGCCTTCAGAACCACTTTAAGGACACTTTACCAGTGGATCGCAGGAATATGTTTGAGGTTTGCTGACAGCATAACCCACACCCACCTCACTCCTCACCTTCCTTGTCCAGACCTTTGTGCAAATGTGGGAAAGGGAGAAGACTTCCATCTGTCTTCATCTGCTACTTTTAGTGCCTTGCAAAAGTATTCATAACCCTTGAAATTTTCCACATTCTGTCATGTTACAACCAAAAACGTAAATGTATTTTATTGGGATTTTATGTGATAGACCAACACAAAGTGGCACATAATTGTGAAGTGGAAGGAAAATGATAAATGGTCTTCAAAATTCTTTACAAATGACTATCTGAAAAAAGGGGCATGCATTTGTATTCAATCCCCCTGAGTCAGTACTTTGTAGAACCACCTTTTCGCTGCAACTACAGCTGCAAGTATTTTAGGTATGTCTCTATCAGCGTTGCACATCTAGAGAGGGACATTTTTGCCCATTCTTCTTTGCAAAATATCTCAAGCTCTGTAAGATTGGATGGAGAGCATCTGTGAACAGCAGTTTTCAAGAATTGCCACAAATTCTCAATTGGATTTAGGTCTGGACTTTGACTAGGTCATTCTAACAAATGAATATGCTTTGATCTAAACCATTCCACTGTAGCTTTGGCTGTATGTTTAGGGTCGTTGTCCTGCTTGAAGGTGAACCTCCGCCCCCAGTCTCAAGTCTTTGGAGACTCTGATGCCGCGTACACACGATTGGAAATTCTGCCAACAAAAGACCGATGTGAGCTTTTGGTTGGAAAATGCGACCGCGTGTAGGCTCCATCGGACTTTTGCTGGCGAAATTTCGGGCAGCAAAAGATTGAGAGCAGGTTCTCAATTTTTGAGACGGAAAAAGTTTCTATCGGAAATTCCGAATGTCTGTGGTAATTTCGACGCGCAAAATTCCGACGCATGCTCTGAAACAATTCGACGCATGCTCGGAAGCATTGAACTTAATTTTCACGGCTTGTCATAGTGTTGTACGTCACCGCGTTCTTGGCGGTCGGAATTTGGTGTGAGCGTGTGTAGGCAACACAGGCTTGAGTGGAATTCCGTTGGAATTCCGTCAGAAAAAACATCCAAAGCTTCTCCAACGAGAATTCCGATCGTGTGTACGCGGCATAACAGGTTTTCTTCTAAAGCCCCATACACACGGTCGGACTTTTTCATGGATTCTGTCCGATCGGACAATGTTGTTGAAAAATCAGACCGTGTGTATGCACCATCGGACAGTGTACGTCGGATTGTCCGACGGACAAAGTCTTATCTCCTGCTGGAAAGATTTGCCGACAACGCGGTCCGATCACACCAAATCCGATCGTGTGTACGGTTGTCCGACCGGACAAAGTGCTACGCATGCTCAGATCACATTACAAGACCAAAGCTATTGGCTACTAGCCTCTACATAGTCCCGTCGTAGGCAACAAACGTCACCACGTTCAGAATGATCGGATTTTCCAACAACTTTGTCCGACCGTGTGTACGCAAAACCAACATCAGACAAAGTATGACGGACAGGATCCCACCGACCTGGTCCGCGGGTTTGTCCGACCGTGTGTATGGGGCTTCACAGATTGCCTCGTATTTGGCTCCATCCATCTTCCCATCAACCAGCTTCCCTGTCCCTACTGAAGAAAAGCATCCCCACAACATGATGCTGCCACCACCATGGTGGGGATGGCGTGTTCAGGGTGATGTGCAGTGTTAGTTTTACACCACACATAGCATTTTGCTTTTAGGCCAAAAAGTTTAATTTTGATTTCATCTGACCAGAGCACCTTCTTCCACATGTTTGCTGTGTCCCTCACATGACTCCTCGCAAACTGAAAACGGGACTTCTTATGGCTTTCTTTTAACAATGGCTTTCTGCCTGCCACTCCATAAAGGCCATAAAAGCCACACCATAAAGGCCATAAAGGCCACACCATAAAGGCCAGATTTGTGGAGTGCACGACTAATAGTTGTCCTGTGGACAGATTCTCCCACCTGAGCTGTGGATCTCTGCAGCTCCTCCAGAGTTACCATGGACCTCTTGGCTGCTTCTCTGATAAATGCTCTCTTTGCCCGGCCTGTCAGTTTAGGTGTATGGCCATGTCCTGGTAGGTTTGCAGTTGTGCCATACTCTTTCCATTTTCGGATGATGGATTGAACAGTGCTCCGTGAGATTGTCAAAGCTTGGGATTTTTTTTATAACTTAACCCTGCTTTAAACTTCTCCGCACCTTTATCCCTGACCTGTCTGGTGTGTTCCTTGGCCTTCATGATGCTGTTTGTTCACTAAGGTTCTCTAACAAACCTCTGAGGGCTTCACAGAACAGCTATATTTCTGCTGAGATTAAATTACACACAGGTGGACTCTATTTACTAATTAGGTAACTTCTGAAGGTAATTAGTTCCACTAGATTTTAGTTAGGGATATCAGAGTAAAGGGGGCTGAATACAAATACACGCCACACTTTTCAGATATTTATTTGTAAAAAAAATTGAAAACCATTTATAATTTTTCTTTTTTTTCTTCCCCTTCACAATTATGTGCCACTTTGTGTTGGTCTATCACATAAAATCCCAATAAAATACATTTACGTTTTTGGTTGTAACATGACAAATTGTGGATATTTTTAAGGGGTTTGAATACTTTTTCAATGCACTGTATCTTCCAGCCCTCAGTGGATTTGCTGTTTGTGGAGATGGACTCCCAACATGGAGCATAAATCACAGAATTTGTGTTACATAGTTACATAGTAGGTGAGGTCGAAAAGAGTCCAACCTATGTGTGTGATTATATGTCAGTATAATCAGGCCTTCTACATACTGATACGTCAATGAGTTAACTGATACCATTAATTCTTTGATGTCAGGAAGTAAAGGAGAACTGTTTTTTTTTTTTTTTTTTTTAGGGGAGAAATAATGCTGATAAGATGGTGCTGTATATTTTAACACATTCCTCCTTACACCAGACATCTACAGTGAGGGAAATGGTCATGAAAAGTCACAGCTTTTTATGCTTACCGTTTTTGCAGTAACATCAACTACTTAACGATTTACAATTAAAGCATTTTTTTTAAAATTATTTTTAGATTTGCTTGCACTTATCTGGTATTTTCTGAATTGCAATTTGCAAAAAGGGGCTTCCCAAGCAGGTGGAGATACTCCTCATTTCAAAGGAAAATTTTCCAGATTATTGGATAATCTCCCTAATGGGGAGCCACACACGTCTTGACAGAATAATTCAATCGATTATTGGATACAATATATATGATTGAATCCAATAAAAATTATTTAATAGAGACCCTCTATTTGATGAATATACAGAGCTCTTGCTTGATTTAGACTCTACCTAATCGATCAACTGTGATGGAATTTTGTCTCTTGAATAAATATCTATGTGTGTGTATGCCAGAGAAAAAAATTATAATACAGATTTTTAACTAACCGTTTACATTTATTAAAGATTGTAACTTTGATCAACATTTTTGCTATTAATTGCAAAGAACAGATACTGTGCATGTTGTACCATTTGGTATTTTTAATGATGAATCAACTATTTGTGATCACTTGTAGATCAATCACAAATCAGATCAGGTCCAGATCCTTTACTATTCCTGACATGAGAATAAACATTGTATAATGCCACATGTATGCCACTCACAAGAAAAATGACATTCTGGAAATTTTGTATGAATAAATTGAATTATCAATTATCAATTAATTATCAACACTAGCTCAATAAAAAATTGGGTGTAGGGGAAGCCCAAAGTTCAGAATCCAAGTATATATAGTCCAATGAGAATGCGAAACAAATGTCCAAGAGTCCAAAGTTTTAATTGATAAAATTGGTTTATAGCAGAAAATTCAATGCGTTTTGGGGCCCAAACAGCTTCCCCCTTCATCCGGGCTCAGCAATTCTGACTATGCAAGCCTTTGCTGCATTTGTTAACACTGATATAACCTTCATTTTAATAGTATTCCAAGCCGAATACCACAATACAGATTTGTCTGATATCGAGGTAAAGCGGAACTCCACCCGATTTACAATCAATAGCTACAAATTATTACTTCTCTCTATTAGACTGAAAGATGACAATAATTTTTTTTCTGTTGATATGCAGCATTTCCGGGTTCTGGGGATTGCGGGTATGGGCGGGGTTGTGGCGGCTATTACGCCACTTCCTTAGTGCCGCACTGTCTCCTGGGATCCTTTTCTCTTCTTCCTAGGAGACAGTGCGGCAGCCTGGCACGAGTTCTCGCGCGATTTCGAAACCTCGACGCTGCCCGATGGCAACAGGAGCTGCTGACGGCGCTCCTATGGCACTATTACTGCACATGCGCAAGATCTTACCTAGAACGGGCGTTGCATTCTGGTAAATGCATGTCAATAGATCCCGGAAGAGAATGCCTGTGGGCTTCACATGCCCACAAGCAAGATGAAACCGATGGATAACAACTTTATAAAGGGTACTTTCAGGGGAAAAAAAGAATGGGAAACCTTCTATAAACGGGACATGTGAGTAACAAATGTACAAATGAATTTGTTTAGAACAGTCACTTAAAAAAAAAACGTCAGAGGCAGTGGAGCCCCGCTTTAAGCAGAGTCAAAATCAAAATCCTGAACACTGATGAAAGGGGTCTATTTTGCCCCCCGAAATGCATTAAATGTTTTCTGCTATGAATCAATTTAATCAAAACAAATGTTTAACTCTTGAATGTTTGTTTTGGCACTATCATTGGACAGTATATACCTGTAGAACACTGCCAGTGTGATGCCAGAAATGCAACAATTTTTCAGAGCAGGTTTACAGTTTTGTGTTGTGATTACAGGCAATAGTAAGGAATTATTTAACTCATTGTGGTGTCAATAAAGCGATAGTAAACCATTGTTTTATTTTGAGACCTGCCAGGCAAAGTTATAATGTGCTAGTATGCATGGCATACTAGCACATTATCTGAAATTTATCCTAAAACGAAGCAGGTGGAGATACTGGTCATTTCAAATAAAAATTAAAACGAAGCAGGTGGAGATACTCCTCATTTCACAACGCAAAGTTAGAATTTGCTAGAATGCATCACATACAGCTTCTGGTGACATCAGTGAAAAATATATCTAAAAACAACCAAAGGATTCACCTAACTGCAAATCACATCCACCTCTCCTAACCAGATAGCCGCAGGCTCCAAACATCCTACCCTACATACAGTGTTTTACTAGGGATTGAGGGGATTGCAACTTCCAGTTACATAGCTTTAGAAGTCAGCCTGCAGGAGTAAATTCAGCCAAAACAAACATGCTTCACTAGTTAGATGCCAATTCCACTATACGCATTAGTCTCCCCCAGTATTCAGCCTCCAGCACACACATACTGCTCACCGACCAGTAATATCGGGACACCAGTACACACCACTTTCTTTTCATTATGAACATCACCAGTGAAATCTGCGGTTCAGAACGCAAAGCTCACCTTATCGGTGTCACCAGTAAAACTGAATTCCAGGGGAAAGTGCCCAAAACACCTTTTTGTTTTCTTTTTTTTTTTATAAGTGACCCCTGTTCTTAGCTCCATAAGGGGCTTAGAGAGGTGGGTTTGGAGTCTGCAGGGGGTTTGTTAGCAGGAGGCAGAGAAACAACAGTACACTGATCTTCCCAGTGATTAGCTGTGCAGGGGGAGGATTGTCAGCACAAGTCTGAACATTGGGGGACAGGCAGACTGTGCTCCCAGCACACTGACGATGGATGTGCTTCAATGCCTTGGTGTGGTCAGCTTGGAATAGAAGAGCAGGGGCACTGCCAGGAACACCAGGTATTTCACACAATTAAACAATGTAAAGAGAACAGGATACTTTTTAACACAAGTACATGGTTCAACAGACACATATTAGGAATTTGAAATATCGGGGTAGCATAAAATTGACACCAACGGGCATAAAAATAAGCTTAAACATTCTTCTTTTACAGGGTGGCTCTCTTTACATTTTAAAATAACCACACTTCAACCAATTGAAATGCACAAAAAAAAGCTGCATGTCATATTTTATAGGGCTCTTTTCACGCTTTTAAAAATGTGATAATGTCCATTTTTGACAGGTGTTACTGCATGTTTTTATGTGTCTTTAAAAATCTGCATTTTTGTGAATATTTTGTTTGTGCATACATTATGTAAAAGGAGGGGAAAACCTTTAGAAACTTTCTATGATTATGTTAATAAAAAATTATATGTGTGTTTTTATTTGTGCATTAACCATTCATTTTAACAGCTCGATTTAAAGTGTTTAAACACACAAACATGCTACATTCCTTATTTTTAATAATTATGAACACTGTGTGGCTAACCACAATCGAATAAATAGTATTTACATATCACAAATATTTTCATGCAGTAATAGGTATGCGTTTTGCTGCAAAAAAAGCATGAATGGTCTTTTTTATTTTTTTTATTTTTTGTCAAAGCTTTTTCGCTTAAATAGTTTGTTTTTTATAGCAACTTTTTTGCTGATTTTGACAATTGTCAGTGTGAGTAAATGTACAAAAATGTGTCCTTTGCTCATGAATTCTTTATGGTCTGCATGAGGTGAAGTAATGCCATGTCTCTCTCTTAAACATATTTGCACTGAAAGGTGTCCTTCTTTCTCATCTCAGAAAGTTGGGAGAGTTGCTAGAGTATACAGCCATGGAACAGTGTCAACAGCACCTGACTCTGCTCAGGTTATCACTGTAGCTGGAGTCCTAAAGCAGAACTCTGGTCACTCTGGAAAAATGAGGTGTGGCTGTGTCTCTCGTATATTTGAGATAAAATGTTTGCTTAGTCTAGGTAGTATACAATAAAGAGTAAGCCCCCGTACACACGGTCGGAAATTCCGACCACAAAATCCATCAGTTTTTTTTCCGACGGAATTTGTCCGAAACTGGTGTTGCATACACACGGTTGGACAAAGTTGTCGGAAAATCCGATCGTTCCGAACATGGTGACATTTGTTGCATACGACGGAACTACGTAGAGGCTAGTAGCCAATAGCTTTCGTCTCGTAATTTGATCTGAGCATGCGTGGCACTTTGTCCATCGGAATTCTCTACACACGATCGGAAAAAAGTCTGAGCGGATTTTGTTGTCGGAAAATTTGAGATCCTACTCTAATTTTTCCCGTCGGAAATTCCGACAGAAAAGCCCGCTAGAGCCCACACACGATTGGATTTTCCGACAACATAATCGGTTCAGACTTTTTCCATCGGAATATCCGACCTTGTGTATGGGGCATAACACCTTATTCTTAGGACCCATGGGAGCTGATGTGCCAACGTTCTTCCCTTTGAGGGCTGGCCCTTGATGTCGTCATGTACAATGTAGGGCCAGTGGTCCTGCATTGTACTTGATGTTGTCAGTGAGAGGGGTGGCTACACAGTTGGAGAAAAGGAGTGGCTTGGGATAATCTGTCTTCACTCTGGGAATTGGTGGTTCTGGTGGTAATGATGGATAAAATTGAGCATTAAAATCAGTATTACATTTCCTCTTTTGGGCCAGCCTGGAGATGTTGCCAGAAATGAACAATGACCTACAAATATTAATATACTTGTGTAAATGTTAAAAATGTGTTTAATCAGATTTCGTCTTTTTTTTTTTAAGTTATTGTCAATATTTAGAAAATTAGACCATCTATATCTAGCTGTAATATTCCTATCTTATAATAAGACCACTTGCACACGGGACTTCTAGCTGCTGTGAGTGAAATCATGTCATCTTAGTCCACTTAGGAGGTTCTAGGTGGAGCATCCAGCCCCGTTGCCTGCAGCCTGTCGAAATCTATGACTAAGCTATGCTACAGCTGGATGGGGCTGAACGCTCTACTGAAGGTACATGCTCTCAGGGATGAATGCCCAAAATGCAGAATACCTCTCAGCATCTGGATACCCCATTTGTAAAGGGCCTAAAGTTTTCCTGTATTCAAAAGTTACAAAGTTTGTATCATTGACAGTACTGTGTGTAGAAGTGACTCCAGGAACATAGTTAAAAGGGCAGTTAGCATACCAATATGGGAACTTTCCTATCTGCCATAAATGTACAATCCTGCCCAGTTTCTTTTATGATTCATAAGCCTTTGTCAGAGAGTACAGCCACACCACTTTCTATGTTAGAGTTATGATTTACCGCACAGTGCTGTCACCTACCCACCCACAACCTGCTGATTGGACAATAAGGTAGCAGCAACGCACTGATAAGTCATCATCTCTACTTAGTGCTCTACTCACTCGCTACTCTCTCCTCCTCTCAGCATGTTCCCTGTCAGCACATGCTGCAGAGCCTGATTGGCTCCTAGCACTGTCCTTACCTTTTCAAGTATTAGCGTTACTGTTCACCACCAAAGAGAAAGCTGCTCCAGGTGAGCACATTAGCCCTCCATCCACAGCATAGCCAGGGTTTAGGTGAAGGTGATAGCACAGTGCGTCTGCAGATAAACAATCAAAAGAAATCTGGAATTCGCTGCAAGACTTCACCTTTATCGCTCCTTCATGCAAAAGACATCACAGACAGTGCGGGGTACAATATAAGTTGACGTGTTTTGTGCTGTGGCTCATAACATCAGCGAATTCTGGATTTCTTTTGATTGTGATTAGCGCTACTGTGCCAAGAAGCCAATATCAATACAGATATCAGCTAATTATGCTTGCTGTAAGCAAAAAATTGTAAAAGAATTAATAGCTGAAGTAAATTCTGTTTTATTATATACACCTTGTGTTCATCTTTAAGAGAAATGTACTGGCTTTTCAATAGATAGTCAATCAATGGCAAAAGAAGGCGCACATGGCAAATGACCGTATTCAGAAAGATAACAGAATATGAAGGCTGAAGGATTGGCAGTAATGGTGAGACAGATGGCTTCTTCAGATTAGTTCCGACATTACAACACAAGTAACTCATGGAAAAACTAACAATTGTTCTTTTCAAACAGGACTTAGGTCTTGTGCTTTGTACATTGTTCAGCTGTGACACTTAACCACAGAGGAGAAGACAAATGACCAGAAGATAAAAGAAGACAATAGAGCAACGTGGAGGAAAATAAGGTGACCCTAGGTAATTTCAGGATGCTATGAATTGGTACTTCTGCAGTAATTGTTTGGGGCCACTGTGTATAATGCATATTCCAAAATAGTTGTGACAGAAGTAGTATGACTGGTAGACAGCGTGTCAATAGACTGCTAAAACCTGTTGTCATACCACTCATGAAAAAGAATCCAAAATGTCATTTTGCAGACAGATAATACCTGCTCTGACAGCACAGTTATCACTAGATAAGCACTGGTCACCTCATTTGGCCACAGTTAAACATGTCTGTTTTATGATTGGCAGATCCATTTTTTGAACACCAAGCTTGAAATATTTACGAAGTGACTGTCTAAGTGATACAGGCAAACAATATCCATCTTAAAGAAGCCATCAAACATCTTTCCAATTCAATGGCCTGATTGAAAATTTGCTTTAAAAAAAATCACAGTGCAGTTATATATTCTTGTAGTTATATATTCACCGTTCCATAATAAAAGACAAAACGAGAGCACTCCTGTCTTTGTACAACATCATCAATATCCTTTAATAAATGTAACCCCAATTCCAAATAGTTGGGACACTGTGTAAAATCTACATAAAAACAGAATGAAATGATTTGCAAACCCATATTTTGTTCTCAATAGAAAATGGAAAACAAATCAAATGTTTAAACTGAGAAAATGTACCATTTAAAAAAAAAAAAAAGAAGGTCATTTTAAAAATAGATGGCAGCAACATGTCTCAAAAAATTTGGGAAGGGGCAACAAACAAGGAGGTGATGGAAGAACGTTTTGTAACCAGTTAGGTTAATTAGCAACAGGTTAGTAACATGATTGTGTATAAAAAGGGCATCACAAAGAGTCAGAGTGTCTCAGAAGTAAAGATGGGCATAGGTTTACCAATCGGTAAAAAGCTGCCTCTTAAAATTGTTGAACAATTTCAGAATAATGTTCCGCAAAGTAAAATTACACTGCATGAAAAACAGGCATGATTCTGTGATGGACATCACTACATGGGCTCAGGAATACTTCCAGCAATCACTGTCTTTGAACACAGTTCGCCATGCCATCAAAAAATGCAAGGAAAAGCTCTATCATGCACAGAAGAAGCCATATCTGAACATGATCCTGAAACACTGCAATCTACTTTGGGCCAAAGCTCATTTAAAATGGTTTGTTGCAAAGTGAAAAACTTTTCTGTAGTCAGACGAATCAAAATTTTCCATTCTTTTTGGCAAACATAGGCCCCACATCCTCTGGACTAAAGAGGAGAGGGACCTTCTGGCTTGATATCAGTGCTCAATTCAAAAGCCTGCATATCTGATGGTATGGGGATACATTAGTGCATATGGAATGGGCAGCTTGCACATCTGGAAAGGCACCATTAATGCTGAAAGATATATAAAGATACAGGTTTTACCACAGCATATACTCCCATCCAGGCAACGTCTTTCAGGGAAGGTCAATGCTAAACCGCACTTCATCTATGACAGCAGCATGGCTTTGTAGTAGAAGAATCCGGGTGCTTAACTTTATTTTTTCTTTTTCTATAATAAATATCCCCAAAAAATATATAAAAAAACATTTTTGGTAAAAAAAAAATCGCAATTAGCGATTATTGATTAGTTTGCGCAAAAGTTATAGCGTTTACAAAATAGGGGATAGTTTTATAGCATTTTTATTAATATTTTTTTTTATTAGTAATGGCGGCGATCAGCGATTTTTTATTGTGACTGCGACATTTTGGCGGACACATCGGACATTTTTGACACATTTTTGGACATTTGTCATTTATACAGCAATCACTGCTATTTAAATAGCACTGATTCCTATGTAAATGACAGTTGTAGTTAGGGGTTAACCACTAGGGGGCGGGGAGGAGTCAGTGTGACGTGTTGTGTTTTTTTTTACAGTAGGGGGCGTGGCTGTACGTCTGACGTCATTGATCGGCGTTCCCGATGACAGGGAACCGCCGATCACTGACAGTCAGTGTAGGAAGCGCGGGGAGAGGTTTGTTTACATAGACCTCTCCCCGTTCTTCCGCTCCGTAACCCGATCGCGGGATACCAGCGCGATCGGGTCCGCTGGTCCCGCGGCCGGGGTCACGGAGCTCCCGACCGGGTCGCGAGCGCGCCGCTAGCGGCGCGCGCGCGACCCACGGGCAGGCACATGCACGATCACGTACAGGTACGTGATTCTGCCTGCCCGTGCCATTCTGCTGACGTATATATGCAGTGGCCGGTCGGGAAGCGGTTAACTTGCCTGCTTGCAGTCCAGACCTTTTTCTAATTGAAAATATTTTGTGCATCTTGAAAGGAAAAATACCACAAAGAAGACCCAGGACTGTTGAGCAGTTATAATCCTATAACAGGTAAGAATGGGACAACATTCCTCTCCCAAACTCCAGAAACTGGTCTCCTCAGTTCCCAGACATTTACAGAGTGCTGTTAAAAGAAGAGGGGATGCTATACCATTGTAAATGTGACCCTGTCCCAACTTTTTTGAGATGTGTCGCTGCCATCATTTTTTTCTTAAAATGGTACATTTTCTCAGTTTATACATTTGATATGTTTGCTATTTTCTATTGTGAATAAAGTATGCTTTTATGAGATTTGCATATCATTGCATTCTGTTTTATATGCAGATTTCACACAACATCACAGCTTTTTTGGAAATGGGGTAGTAAAATGACTTCAAAAACTTCCAAAAGGGACTTGAAAGGGCAGCATTTAAAATGCAGCATCCTTCCTGGTACGGATAACTTAAAATATCCAAAATATATTTGGAAAATTAAATAAGATCTGTGGACTTTGGAGATTTAAAGTGATCAATTTCAGGATGGATGTTGTATTATAAAGTGGTTGGAAATCTCTGAAACATGAACAAAACATATCCCTCTTTACCATGTACTTGTCTCAATCCAGAGCACTAAATTTCATTTTTGTCTGCTGCCTCGTTCCCCTGCAATCTGCATGAGTCACTTCTGACAAGTTTTCCTGACACCAAAAGCTAAAAAAGGTGACAGGGGAGGGAGCTCGAGCACACAGCCTGTGAAGGACAGCCTTAGCTCTGTTCCTGTGTGCTGTGTAATGCGTGAGGGTGTGTCCCTTCCCTCGAATTAGCTCTCAGAGTTCTTCTCACCAAGATCTGCAACAAGAGCTCCCTGCCCCCTGCTTTCTGAAAGCTCCGACAAGCTGTATAAATTCTGCCCTTTTAACGGCTGTAGAGAACAGAGGGTGCTGCAGATAAACAGGTACAACTTATGTAGGAGGATTTGTTTAATCTCTGTGTATCACCTGAGACTAGTCACTTCAGTGGGTATATGTAAGGGTTTACAACCACTTAAAATGTTTATTTTTCTTGTACTGTTGTGAGTATTTTAAGCGAATTTATTAATAAAAACATATTGATAGTTTTGCACAAGACCAATGTGCTCTTGTTTTGTTTTTTAGTGTTGTTTGGTGATTTATCCAGTCCTAGCAGAGCTGCAGGCTAGCATTGCCTAACTTTTCACTTCTATTTTAAACATGTGAAGGTACTTTCGACATCTATTAACCATCAGGACAGTACAGTATCCTTTAATACTTGAGCACAGGCTGTGAGGAATTATTGTTCATGATTCACTGTTCAATAAATGATTATTTTATAAACTTCAAAGAAAATCTTTAAATTCTTTAATGTAAATCTGTGGAGGAATAAAAATGTATATTTACCTTGTGTTGCAGAGACTTTCAGGAGCCTGTATGTCAGCTGTCTTCATAATCACAGCACTCTGGGACCCCTAAATAGTCAAAATAATGTTTAAACATCAGTCAGCTTCCTGGTTCTGGTTCACCAGAAGTACAGCACCTTAGTACTGGCCCAACAATGTAAAGTACAGTCTCACTAACCAATAATGAGGTGTGTAAAGGGCCTGACCAAAGATAGAGACCACCGAAACAGATTGCTGCTTGTACTTTAGAGTTCTCTGCTATCCAGTGATCCTGTGGTGATCTAGACTTAAAAGGGCCGGATCCTTCTGTGCGCTTTGTGGTTCCTTACACCAACCACTATTTCACTAAAGGACACAGTGGAGATATTGAGGATACCAGAAGCAACTAGAACATGCAATGGTGGACCATGTGTTGGATGCTTGGAGCCATGGTCAAGCTCAGTGGTACATTGTTACACACATCCACCCCTGAAGAGCGAGCTGGATCTTGCGAAACTAATCGGGTAGTATGATGCCCGTGTACTATGACTACTACTACATTTATGTACCAATATTCCTTGTTTATGTATCTCTTTTAATTGGCAACTATTGGTGTTATCTATGCATGTAAACAATTGTACTTGAATAAATCAGATACTATATTTACTACTGTTATGTTTACTGGCGGAAACGGTACCCACTTCATTTAAAGTCCCAGGGCGAATCCTTAGTTTTTACTTTTTTTAAGTGTTGGATGCTGAAGACACTTCATAAGGTTTAGCTCCTCATGAAAGTGAAAACTGGTGGCATAGGCGGCAGATCAGTTTACCGTTATGCCCCGTACACACGGTCGGATTTTCCGACGGAAAATGTCCTATCAGACAATGTTGTCGGAAATTCCGACCGTGTGTAGGCTCCATCGGACTTTTATCTCCTGCTCTCAAATTTTCCGACAACAAAGTCCGATCGGACTTTTTCCGATCGTGTGTAGCGAATTCCGACGGACAAAGTGCCACGCATGCTCAGATTAAATTACAAGACCAAAGCTATTGGCTACTAGCCTCTACGTAGTTCCGTCGTACGCAACGAACGTCACCACGTTCAGAATGATCGGATTTTCCGACAACTTTGTCCGACCGTGTGTATGCAACACCAGTGTCGGACAAAATCCGTCGGAAAAAATTTGTCGGATTTTGTGGTCGGAATTTCCGACCGTGTGTATGGGGCATTAGAGGTTACGTTTTTTTTTTTTTAAACAGCAGAAGTGAGAAGTTTCCCTTGTGTTGGTGCTCTGTTTGGTGAAATTAAATATTCATTCTTTTCTCCCGTCCTCCTTATCACAGGCACTCATCAAAAGTCCCCTTTATGTCCATCTTTCCACCCTGTGCCCCATTCTTAAAAGCTGTACTATCATTTCCCAAAATTAATGGAGGAAGCATTCATAGAGTGCTTGTCATTGTGGGAAGCAGCAGTACAGTTTTACGAATGGAACAGGTGGGTGGAATGGGTGGGTAAAGTTGGTGATTTTGATCAAGGCTTTTGACAGGTCTAGTGGCTGCCTGGTATTAAACCTCATACCACAGAAGATCCTAGCTGTGGTACTATCAGGGGGCAGATTTCACCAAACAGAACAGCCACAAGCACAAGGGATGCTTCTCATTCAAAGTACTGTCGCCTGTGCTAATTTGAAAAGAAATACAAGTTAACTAAACTTCAGCTTTAAATCCTCTCTTTGCATCCTTTTTATATGTTTTTTTTATTCATTACTGAGTCACTTGGTCCTGTGACTTCTGCTGTGATCCAAATCATTGATAATGGCAGGGTGAATTTAAACAGAAAAAGTGATTTCTATGCAAATTCAACATGCTGAAAAACATGTAACATATTGTTTAATGATTTAAAAAATGTTAGGCATATATAATTATCACCTTTTGTTTTCGTAAAAAAAAATGTGGAACTCATAAAAAAGTAGGAAAATATTATGTTTCGCCCTGGGAAGTTTGTGGCTAAGGTGTGGCCCAGGACTCTCCAACAACTTCTGAAGCCTTTAAATTTACTAATTAAACATGCGAGGATCTGTTGAAGATAAACTGTGATCATAAATATGAATTGATGTGTCCCAGATTTAGCAGTGTCACACTAAAACGCCAACCCTATAAGATAAACATGCCAGATTTAGCAAAATGTTACCTCCCATAATTATATACCATTGCTTTAATGCTTCAGAAAAAGGGTGAAGTCAAATTTGAGGATTTACAGAAGAGACTTTGAATAATTATACTGTCTAAGAAAGAAATCTGTAACTGTCAATAACATTGCTATGATGTACATTTTTCATGGAAGATTTAACCTGCAGCTTCAGATAAATACCAGGCAACTTTCGGTTGACTTTTTTTTTTTTTCTTTTTAACTGGATTTTTTTTTTGTAATCATAATGGGCAACAACAAATAGGTGCCTGTATATATTAGAATATTTTTTTTATTGCAGTTTGGTTTTATGTGCTACTATAACAATTGCCTCATATATTAGATGATGTCATCTATAGATTTCACCTCATTTTAAAGAGGTTTCTCTCTTTAAGTTAAAGCCTTAGTTTAGTCTAAAATTTAAAAAAGAAAAAGCACGTGAGACAGTACTTACTATAAATGTGATGCATCCCTTAAACTGCTGCCTGCTGCTTTGGTTGAAATATTCCATCCTGCAATCTCCCCACCCTGCACTGCGGGAGGGGGGAATGCAGCAGGGGTTAATAGAGCTTAATGACCTGTCATGTGCACTCATCAAGAGTGCTGACTATGCCTTCCTTTTCCATCTACCTCCTCCATTCATTGAAGCCATTATATAGCTTTTATGAATGAAAAATGATCTATGAATGGAGGGTGGGCAGATAAATGATAGATCCACTTCTTCCACTCATAGATTGTTCTTCATTCATAGAAGCTGTAGGATGGCTTCTATGAAGAAGAAGTGGGGAGGAAAGGGTGGCTTAATCGCCAATCAAAAGTGCATATGACAGGTTCCCTAGGTCTATTAACCTCTGCTGCAATTTCCCACCATGGGGGGGGGTTGTAGAATGGAAGGTTTCAACACAAGGGTATCAGCACAAAAGACATCAGATTGACTTTAAGTCATGTCCCTTATTAGGAGGTCCTTGATGACACCCTGTGGGAGGGCGAAACGCGTTGACGTAATTTCCGACTCCAAGACCGACAGACGTCACTTCTGGTTATCGGTGGAACGCACGCTAATGGCGGTGTTTCCTATTCGCAATTCTTTTACTTTTTATGTCTGATTTTATCTTGCCTTCTGTAAGTATCCATTTATATGCGCAATAAATCCATTGCCAAACGGTACTTCACTATAGTTCCCTCCTTTGATTTCATTTTGGGTACTAATATCTTGGGTGAATATTATGAGCATATGAGATCTGGCTGATGAATTGATGTTAAAGCTGCCATCCCTGGCCATAATTTTAAGCCTGAAGTAACCCCTAGACTGAAAAGCTAAGGGTCCATTACATTCGGTGAGTGGGGACACAGGAGGGTGTGAATTCGCACCTTGAAATAGTTGGAGCACTTTGCACTTTTTTGGATTGGAGCACATCGTTCACATTTATATGGACATTCACTTAACATAAATGTTCATATAATAAGATTCATTGTTTTCAATAAAAAATTTTTGGGGAAAAAATAAAAAGATTCATTGATATGTTTGTGAGCGCTGTAGTATATATTTGTATTTTGTTTGTCAAGTGAATAGCACTTTGTGTACAGCAGCTGCACTTTAGACCTTCATTTATATTTTTTTAACCATTGTATTATCATTAGCACGAGTATATATATTTAGAATATATTTTATTTATATGTCCCTTATGCTGACTTTTTTATTTATTTTTTACTAAATTTAGGCTTTAACCACTTGCCTACAGGGCACTTTTATCCCCTTCCTGCCCAGGCCAATTTTTAGCTTTCAGTGCTGTCGCACTTTGCATGACAATTGCGCGGTCATGCAACGCTGTATGAACCCATATGAGATTTTTTTTTTTTTTTTTGAGACAGATAGAGCTTTTGGTGTTATTTAATCATAACTGGGTTTTTTCTTTGTTTCTGTTATAAAATAAACACAGCTAAAAAGCAGCTAAAAGTGAATACTGACCACAAATCAATCACAAAATAAAATCAAGGACAAAAAAGCCCCAAAAAGTAATTACCTACCCAAAAACTAGTAATCAGGATTAAAATAATGAAACTAAACTATCACTTTCGCTATAACAGGCTTCCAATTCACTGACACTATGGCTTCTCTGTGCCTAAGGATCTGGCTCATCCCAAAGCCCCCTTACTGGCCCTTCTAAGCCTGCTGGCCATGGTTCAAAGGCCATGCAGTGCATCATGCTTAAAAAAATTCTCATAAACGAATTTGCACAAAATCTCTGTACTGCTCTATCTGGCAGAATCTCTGCATAATGCAGTTTCTAGCAATCACTCCCTGAAGCAATTATAGCAATTCTGTACCCTTGGTAGTGGCTTGCCATCTCTCTGTAACTTTGGAAAGCTTTGAGAGTCTTTGTAAGCTCGCAGTCTTGTGTAATATGGTAATATTTATTTTTTAAGATGGTTGTGGTAAAAGTGGGTTTCTGCTAGGTCTGGGTCTGAGTGGGCTTCAAAAACTGGCTGAAGGTATGGTGGCATTGATCAGTTTTGCTGTTTTTACTTGGAGTATGGGGGTACCATTAGTGCATAATGCTGCCTAGAATGCTTTAGTCAGAATCAACAGTGGAATGGTGACTATTTCACACACATATACTGGGAGCAGAGAGCATTCCTAAATCACCAGGAACCTCCAGGGCCACACACTCTCACTGCTTTAAGCTCATTATGCAGCACTCAGGGGGCTGAGTGGGGACATCTGGAACTCAAACTCTTACCCTTCTCTGCTGACTTAAAAGGCCTTCATCACCTTTCAATCTCTAAGCTCATCTTTGAGTCCCAAAGCAGGGTATACACTCACAGTTTTTTTTTTTTGTTCAACCAGTAGGTTAAAAAACCCCAAAAATACTCACAGATCCCCCATCCAGACAAGCAATGCGAATGCAGGGATCTCCCCTGCTGTGCCATTGTATCCTGATAGTGGGGACTCCTCCCCCATTCAAAATACACAGATCAGCGCTGCAGCCATTTACTGCAAGCACTGACCAAATTATGGTTTTCCAGCAGGACTATTCAACAGAAGGGAGTGAGTACACACATACCAGAAGTCGGTCAGTTCAGTACGTGTATACCCAGCTTTACACATCTTTATTCCAGAGCTAGTATGCATGGAACCAAGCTACTGTTTCTCTATCAGATTACAACTATGCATCTGTTCCATACCTCACTAAGTGCTCAACCTTCCATCTCCCTCACCCACTGCTTACATACTTTGCCCCCTACAGATTCTTTTGGTAGCATTGCGGAAGGCAATGGAAATTGAGACATTCTCATGCTTAGGTGCTCTACTAAATTCTTCAAGTGTGGACCATGAACATGATAACATCTTGGTCCTCAGATCAGGCACTAACTTTACGGTCAATAACATGTCTTGTTTGGTGCACTTTCTTGCTGTTTAACAGTTCTGCTCACCAGAGTCTTCCACATGGTTGCAGAATCTCTGGAAATACCTGGGGGAAGATGATCCCAGCCCTGTGCTCTCTGAGGACAGGGAAACTCTAAAAGGTCCTCACATTGTGCATGCCTTAGCTACCTTTCGGCATAAGAAAAGTGTTTCTTTTCTGAATGCCAGTTCAGAATGACCTTCACATCTCAGCAACAGGTGCCCTTCGTCTTATTGAGGAAAACATTCACCGATCAAAAAATAGAATCTCTATTGTCATACCACGATGATGGATGCATAGGCAAAGATCATGTTACACCCTCTTACATATCAGTCTGGAAAATATGCTAATATTATTATGTAGAACATTTTAACTTGTGTTAAATGAAACATGGGAAGCTACCATTGCTAAACTTTAAATATGGTATCTGTGACTTCAGTACTTTATGAACTACTGACCTGTAATAAGCATGCAAATTGCGAAAGTCATAGTGCGGTTATAACTTTCAATATTTCCCGGTAACTAAAGCTGCTGTAGACTTTGAATCAGCATTACAACCAGAGAGCTCGAATTTTCAGTGGCAGCCTCCATACTTCTTCAGTACTGACAGACTTTGGGGTCTTTCAAGCTAATAAGTGAACTAAATTACATTACTGCTATGTTTGTGATGCTGCCTTCAGCTCTAACATTTACAGTAATGTTGCAGTGGGGATTGCATTTGAAGCTGTCAAGAAAGCAAAGTACACGTATACATATCCACAGTACCACGCTTTACTCTTTGAGTGGTTGAAGTAACTTGTTGTGACCTTTTAGAAGAAGATTAATTTATTGATCCTGCAAAAGTGATATGGCATTTCAAGACTTTCTGGTATTTTAAAGTCTTAAAATACAAGTAATCTTATAGTAAAAAATGTACAAGTCTACCCTCCATAGCCCCATAACCTAAACTAAACTAGACCACCCCCACCCAGCTCCTTACATGGCTGATCTTGTCAACCATGGCCTCTTCTTTTTTTACATCATCCGGGTGTATCTCTGTGCAGTGAGCCCCCATAAACTTGAAAAGGGGATGTACACAGAGAGTCTCCGGTCTCAAGAGGAGGAGCAAGGTGGAGTGGTTAGTTTGGGTTGCAGGGCTAGGGGGAATGTACTAGTTCTTATTTTGGTAAACTTTTTTCTTCCGTTTATAGCTTTTTAAACTGATATTTTATATTATGTATAATTTACATACCATCCAACTTCCACCAATAATTTTCTTCATGCTGGCTTTTCAAAATTACAAAAGCGGGTTGCCAGCATGGGGTCCAGTGTGTCCCTGTTCACTGGTTCAGGTCGGAATCAGGTCGGAATTTTTGCCTGAATTCGACCCCTGAACCGGACGGACAGGACCCTTTTGTAATGCGGACTGTAGCTGCCCCGGACCTGTGTGAACGGGCTCTATTGGGAGCCAGGCACACTCGCATGTCATGCAAACTGGATGTGGGGAAACTCATATCCAATTCGCACATATGTGAACCCATCCTCAGAAGAATCTAATGCAGTGTAGATTGCACTGCATTAGATTTACTGGAGGACAGTTGAGCCATCAGGGGTCTTTTAGACACCGGATGTCTCATTAAAGAAAACCTGTCACCATAAAATCTTTACAGACTTTTTGTCCCCTATGTGATAGTAAAAAAACTTTAAGTAAAGAAATTGTAAAAAATTCAAGTTACACCCAATCACATACCCCCCCCCCCCCACTTAGAATTTGTTGAGGCCTCCCATCTGTACGCGTACGAAGGTAAACACCTGCAACAGTGGCGTCTATCCACAAAAATGTCAATTGTAACACACATGTTACATATCACCAAACATGCCAAAGTGAGAGAAATAATTTTAGCACCAGAGCTCATGCGTTATTCTAAACTGAGATAAGACAGCAAGGCGGCTCTCCTGTGCTGGATCATGTACCCAGTACGTGACCCAGCACTTCCGGGTTGGGGGTGTGTAGGCCCCCCATTTTAATTTTTTTTACCACTGATCACTGTATTGGTGTCACTGGTCCCCAAAAAGAGGACATACATTTTATTTGGGTACAGTGAAGTTGTTAAATACAGATAGAGCTGCCAAATATATACTGTACTAATCTATTCAAAGGCAACAATCATGTTTATCAGTAAGGTCTCAGCTGTTACCAGTGTGTCAGGAAACTAATACTCATACAGCTAATGCTTGTGCACATCCTCATGCACATACTCGTCAGAACGCATTGGCGCACGCCGTTAATGCCCGATCCCAGGAATGGCACCAAGCTGCCTATTTAAAGGAGTCCCTGATGTTCACTGGATGTTCTTCTACCCGTGACCTTTGTTCTTGTGTTCCTGCTGCTGTTGTCAGCTGTTTTTGTCAGTTTCCAGATGCCATCCTGTGGACCAATCCTCTCCTGGTTTGTCTTCTCCGCTGCTGACTACTGTGGAGGTTACTGCTACCTGATTACTGGCACCTGTGCTACTTTGTGCCATGTGCCCCTGTCTCCACATTCAGGGTTACTTATACCAGAATTGCAACATATATTGTGAAAAAAAAATAAAAAAAAAGAATTGCAAGGCGAAACCCTCTCGTCACTTAGGCCTCCAACCAAGGTATGTGACAAGTGTGTACCAGACCAGGAGAGCATTGCTGAGGCAAATAGATGTAACAGCTAGTTCAATAAATCCAAACAAAACACTAATTAGCACAGAAAGCTTCAATAGTACCTGTTGGCACAGTCTCAGCTGCTCCCTGTGTGGTACATCCCACAGGAGCAGCGTCTACACAAGCAAATGTAGTTACGCACATAATAAAATCAAAGCACAGGGAAAAAGAGAGCAATCAGTGTCAACCGGGATCCTGGTCACAGATAAACTAGCCAACATCATCACTATGGTTGCCACCTGTCCAGGATTCACCCAGACAGTTCGGGTTTGGAATCATTTGTCCGGGTTGCCTGAAACCCGGACACATTATTCAGACTGGACTATGGCTTCCCAGCAGGGTTGCTGGCTGCAGTTGTCTAAGCTGAGTGTCTGCTACACTCTTTCACACTGCCCAAAGCCAGCACTATGAACCCCCCCCCCCCCAAACACACACACAGACGGAAGAGGAGAGAGGGCTCAATCTGCACCTCTTCCCCCACCCCTCTGTGTATGCTCGCACTCCAATCCCCGGCGCTGTGCCTCAGAAAAGGAAAGTTGGGGCCGGAAATCTGAATTCAGCAGCCTCAGATACATCTGGATGAGACGTGCTGACTGAAAAGGGGTGAGTGAGCTCACCATCCATCCCTGTCTGTGACTGAAGTTTCCCCCTTCTCTCTCCTGCCTCTGAGTAAGTACACTAAGGCAAATCAGGGTTCTCAGAGCACCCCTTACATCAGAGTTGCCCTTTACATCAGAGGCCACAGTGTTTCTCCTTACATCAGAGTCTTCTCCGTACTTCAGAGTTCTCAGTGTTCCCCCTTAAATCAGGATTTCCAGAGCATCCCTTATGTTAGAGTCCCCAGAGTTCTCCCTTACATCAGAGTCTGCAGAGTCCCCCCTTACTGTGAAAAGGAACTCTGCGAGTTCAGATGTAAAAGGGGAGCTCTGTGGACTCTGATGTAAAGGGGGACTCGTGTTATTAACTTCATATGATTAGAAATGTTATTTAATAGCAAAATATATATATATATATATATATATATATATATATATATATAGTTTATACTATAAAAATTTGCGTGCACCGCTAAAGTGTTCAGGTTTGACTTGAAGAAAAGGTGGCAACCCTAATCGTCACTCACACGTAGCACCCTGCCCTGTTGAGGCCTATTTTAGTTTTTGGCTCTGCTGTACTCAAAGGAGCAGTGATCTATTTTCTAGGTCTGGTCAGGTGTCTCTAAGCCTGGTGGCTGATTGCTCCTGCCTGCCGTTTGAAGAAGCTTCCAGAAATACAGTAGGAAAAGTTAGCCACTGAAATGATGAATATTTCTCTGACCTTGGCTAATCCCTGGGAGGGGGCACCCAGAAGGTGGCTTGGGAGAAGACAAATGTTTAGGAAGCCTGTAAAGCAGAATCATTCTCCTGAGGCTGCTGCCCCTGGGAGGCAGCCTGTGTACTGAAGAGCTGTTGCTAGGCCTGAGCATGTGTCTGGCTGAGGGCCTGGAAGAATCTAAACTTAAAGACTTTTGCTGGAATGCACTGCCTTTGAAGTTGGGCTGGAGAAGGATCCTTTTATCATTGAAAAGAGTTGCATGGAATCTGGTGGATGACAGCTGTCCTTGGACATTGTGAGTCTGACCTTTGCTGGTGTGGACTTTAGGTGTGCCTATGTTCTGGGGATAAAATGCCAGAGGTGCTACAAGAACTGAGACTACTCATACAGAGTCTCATATTAGCTGGCTATCCTCTTTACCTCCAGCACAACTTAAAGGTTGCTGCTAAAGGATTTGTGCTGGAGAATCTGTCCTTCTGTACCTTTTTTGCGTTTTGGAGTATCCTGCACCATCACCCCTGTTTTCTGTTAATTGCTGCAATACTTTCACAAAAAGACAACCCCTAGACTGAGCCAGTGTTTGTCAGTGTGCTGGGCACTGGTGTCTGGGCCTAGCAGCCTCTGAACAAGTAAGGGAGATCTGGGTCATATCCAGCTGCCTCTTCGGGGTGAGCACCATACACAGAAGCCACAAAACAAAAACTCCTCTACCCTGGTGGCATCACCTACAGCCTCAGCTCAGTCTGCCATGTTTCAATCAGAAACACTGATCTTTACCAAGGAGATGACATATTAATAGAATAAATGTTTGCTTTTGGTTTCACTACCACTTTAAAAGAAAGTACAAACCTACTTATCTAGGTGTAGCAGGCACCATAAGGTGCTGTGATTCACCGCTGGATTGACAAAAGTTCTTTCCTGCATACTCAGGATGGAACCCTCAGATCCAGACCTCCCACGTGATACAATTCAATGCATGCACCTCTCAAGTGCATCTGGGCATCCAAAAAAGAAAGGTGACAAACCAGGGGTATGTTGTTCCACATTTTGGTGCCCACTGTCAACTGGATTTGCCAATGTAGATAACATTTTATATTTAGAAGTTCTGTATAAAGGCCATTAGTAAAAAGATATTGCTGTAAAAAATGATTAAAAGCTTCATAATTATACCAAATCATGCAGTTTATCAATACTCCGACAAATTAAAGTACAAAGAACTTCTGTCTGGCATTTACAACCCCAACCCCCCCCCCCCATAAAAAAAATGGTTGCCATCAAATTACAATCTGCCAGACTAAATTGTAGCGCCAAAATTATCCAGAAAGCCTACAGTAGCTACAATGAATATTATATAACCAGTTTGATTGTATGTTCATTTCAAAGTCGATTTTTACACTTTTTACGTATCCCAAACAGGCTGTGAAAGAGTGGTCCTGACATCTAGTGGTGATTTTGCAAACTACTGCCAATAAAATGAATTCTTTCTAAAAAAAAAAAATGTAGGTTAAAGTGATTTCAAATCTTCAGAAATTTTAATAATCATACAGTGCCTTGAAAAAATATTCATACCTCTTGAAATTGTCCACATTTTGTCATGTTACAACCAAAAACATAAATGTATTTTATTGGGATTTTATGTGATAGACCAACACAAAGTGGCACATAAGTGTGAAGTGGAAGGAAAATGATGAATGTTTTTTGACATTTTTTACAAATAAACATCTGAAAAGTGTGGCGTGCATTTGTATTCATCCCCCTTTACTCTGATACCCCAACCTAAAAGTGGAACCAATTGCCTTCAGAAGTCACCTAATTAGTAAAAAGAAACCACCTGTGTGTAATTTATTTTAATAGAAATACAGCTGTTCTGTGAAGCCTGCAGAGTTTTTTTAGAGAACATTATTGAACAAACAGCACCATGAAGGCCAAGAAACACACCAGATAGTGTAGGTCAGGGATAAAGTTGTGGAGAAGTTTAACCACTTGCCTACCAAGCACTTACACCCCCTTCCTGCCCAAGCCATTTTTCAGCTTTCAGCGCTGTGGTACTTTGAATGACAATTGCACAGTCGTGCTAGACTGTACCAAAACAAATTGTTTTATCATTTTGTTCACACAAATAGAGCTTTCTTTTGGTGGTATGTAATCACTGCTGGGTTTTTTATTTTTTACAAAAAAAAGACCAATTAAAAAAAAAAAACATGTTTTTTACTTTTTTCTGTCAGTAAATTGTGTAACTTAGTCATTTTTCGCCTTCACTGATGTGCGCTGATGAGGCAGCACTGATGGACACTGATAGGCTGAACTGGTGGACATTGATGAGGTGGCACTTATGGGCACTGATGAGGCGGGACTTATGGGCACTGATGAGGTGGCACTGATGAGGAGGCACTAATATGCCGCACTTATGGGCCCTGATAGGTGACACTGATATGTGGCACTAATAGGCGGCACTGATGGACACTCTTAGATGGCACTGATGGGCACTAATAGGCAGCACTGGTGGGCACTGATGGGCATTGATGGGTGGCACTGATGGGCGACACTGATGGGCATTGATCGACAGCAGTGATGGGCATTGATGGGCAGCACTGATAGGCAGCACTGATTGGCAGCACTGACTGGCATCGCTAATGGCCACTGATTGATAGCACTTGTGGGCACTGATTGCTGCCACTGGTGGGCACTGATTGCTGGCATTGGTGGGCACTGGTGGGCACTGTATGGTGACACTGTTTTACTATACTGTAATCAGGGCATTGATGATCAGTGCCCTGATTACATTTCTGCATGTCCCCCTGTGTGGAGATGCCGCTGATCGTCCCTCCTCGCCACACACTCTGTCAGTGTGAGGTGAGGATCAGTGATTACCGGCACTTCCTTGTTTACATGTGACCGGCTGTGATTGGACACAGACGATCACATGGTTAAAGAGCCGCGGACGCGGCTCTTTACAGAGATCAGGGTCGTGCCGTGTCCTAGCAACGTGCCGCGGCCGCGATCGCCGCGAGAACACTTGTTTTGGGATGCCGTCATATGACGTTGTCCAAGAACGAGAGCCGCCCTGCCGTCATTTGACGGTGGGTGGGCAGCAACCAGTTAAGGGAGGGTTAGATTATAAAAAATATCCCAAGCTTTGAACATCACACAGAGAACTGTTGAATCCATCATCCAAAAATGGAAAGAGTATGGCACAACTGCAAACCTACCAAGACATGGCAGTCCACCTAAACTGACAGGCCGGGCAAGGAGAGCATTAATCAGAGAAGCAGCCAAGAGACCCATAGTAACTCTGGAGGAGCTGCAGCACAGCTCAGGTGGGAGAATCTGACAACTATTAGTCGTGCACTCCACAAATCTGGCCTTTATGGAAGAGTGGCAAGAAGAAAGCCATTGTTTAAAGAAAGCCATAAAAAGTCCCGTTTGCAGTTTGCGAAATGTGGGGGACACAGCAATAATGCGGAAGAAGGTGCTCTGGTCAGATGAGACCAAAATAGATTTTTTTTTTGGCCTAAAAGCAAAACGCTATGTGGCAGAAAACTAACACTGCACATCACCCTGAACACACCATCCCCACCGTGAAACATGGTGGTGACAGCATCATGTTGTCAGGATGCTTTTCTTCAGCAGGGACAGGGAAGCTGGTCAGAGTTGATGGGAAGATGAATGGAGCCAAATACAGGGCAATCTTAGAAGAAAACCTATCTGCAAAAGACTTGAGACTGGGGTGGAGGTTCACCTTCCAGCAGGATAATGATCCAGCCAGAGTTACAATGAAATGGTTTAGATCAAAGTCCAGTCAAAGTCCAGACCTAAATCCGATTGAGAATCTGTGGCAAGTTTGAAAATTGCTGTTCACGGACCCTCTCCATCCAATCTGACAGAGCTTAAGCTATTTTGCAAAGAATGGGCAAAAATGTCACTCTCTAGATGTGCAAAGACATACCCAAAAGGACTTGCAGCTTTAATTGCAGCAAAAGGTGGTTCTACAAAGTATTGACTCAGGGGGGCTGAATACAAATGCATGCCACACTTTTCAGATATTTATTTGTAAAAATTTGGAAAATAATTTCTTATTTTCCTTCTACTTCACAATTATGTGCCACTTTGTGTTGGTCTATCACATAAATTCCCAATAAAATACATTTACGTTTTTGGTTGTAACATGACAAAATGTGGAAAATTTCAAGGGGTAGAAAACTACTTTCTATGGAGGGAATTGCATGGGCTCTATCCCGAGCCACCCTGTCTGTGTCGCACCTCCGATCACCACGATGCGTGCCCCCTGGGGCAAGCGACGGCTTGTTATCCTGATCACGTCATATGACTTCCAATCAGGATAACTAAACCACTTTGAGAGATCAGACAGAATAAGGATAGTGTACGGCCCCTTAAATAGTAACAACATCAATGTTCAGGGTGCAGGCCTGATAGTCTTCACCAGCAGTTGGAGCTCATTAGATTATATCCAATAAGGCACAGTGATGCATTAACAGACTGACTGGCTTAAACAGGCTAATGGTACTCCTGGAAATGGTTGTAGGTAAAGGTGTCTATGTACAGTGTTCAAATAGAGTTTGCAGTAAAGTGTTCCCCAGGTAAACGTGTCTGTACACAGTGTTCAACTAAAGTAACCAGGAAAAGATTATAGAAGCTGGGCGATTGCCCTCTCACCAACGACTGAACCGAACTAGATGCCTTGCAGAAAGCGACCAGGGAATAGACATCTGTCAATCGAACCGCCAGCAATGGCTCACGGGCGCGGAGTGCAGATGAATGAAAGTTATGTTGAGCTGCTGAGTTGGTGCCACGTATAGATGTCTGACGAACAGGGTTGGGCCTTCCGAGGCCGGGCTGGAGTCACTTGGACACCATGTGGTAGGCCGTAACCTCTCTCTCCCTGTCACCGAGAGGTGTGCGTTCCGCAAGGCCCAGGAAGAAGAGAGCGTGGGACGGATCTCCAATCTCCTTTATAGGCTTTCCCAGCGGTCTCCTTGACTGGTGGCAAGAATCCCTAGTATGTGTAGTCCCGGTGTATGGTTAGGCAATGGAATCGCTGGTCAGAAAGACTACTAATCCCACAATCCATTGGGTTGGGCTCACCAATATGATGACAGTCAGGGGCGCCCAGCATTAAGGATACACAACTACAGGTAGGGAATGACGAGGAAACATACTGTATTACGATTATATTACGATTACCATCGCTACACAAATATTAACAATGACTTATAAAACTGTAACATGTTAAAGCCTATATGAAATTTTTGCAATTGGGTTTACATACTGTACTGTATACTTGTTGCTATACCACAGATAAGTAAAGCACACGTTCATTTTATGTTCCATGTTCAACACAGATGCACTAGAGTTGAAGGGTGCTTTAGAGTCTTCAAGAAAGCTGCTCTAAACTTGTTAAATGCTTTGCAAATGATTATTATGCTGTTCTGATGTGCAATGACAAGCACCAAATAATGCTAAACTCCATGCATATTTAAAAGACACCAATTAGGCTGCTTTCACACTGGGGCGGTTTGCAGGCGCTATTGCGCTAAAATTAGCGCCTGCAAACCGACCCGAAACAGCTGTTGCTGTGTCTCCAGTGTGAAAGCCCTGAGGGCTTTCACACTGGAGCGGTGCGCTAGCAGGACGGTAAAAAAAGTCCTGCTAGCTGCATCTTTGGAGCGGTGAAGGAGTGGTGTGTTCACCGCTCCTATACCGCTCCTACCCATTGAAATCAATGGGAGACCGCGGGGATACCGCCCGCAAAGCGCAGCTGCAGCGGTGCTTTGCGGAGGTTTTTAACCCTTTTTCGGCCGCTAGCGGGGGTTAAAACCACCCCGCTAGCGGCCGCATACCGCGGGTTAAACGATGGTAAAGCAGCGCTAAATATAGCGCTGCTTTACCGTCGCCGCCGCGCACCACCCCAGTGTGAAAGCAGCCTTAATGCAAATGTGAAGGAAGGATTAGACCCTCCATCAAACTTTTTTATCACTTTCCCCAGTGGGGAGGTTTACCACTCTATTTGTACTGGTGACCAATGCCACTGAGAAAAAAAAAAGTGAAGAAAAATCCAAAGAATGCTTGGGTGTACATGTTTTCTGTTCTGCTTTTATGCTCGTTTAAAATACAGTTATGAGGGTTATTAAAAGATACTCAGCAGTGGCAGCTGGTGTCGGTTTGTTGCACTTACCCCATCACCGGCGACTTCCCCCTGCTCGGTGGAGGCGGCCTCCCGTTCTCCTGCTCTCCATCGCCGGCGGTTTCCCCTGGTTAACGGCCTCCCGTTTTCCTGCTCTCCATGGAGGCAGCGGCTTTTCCCTGCTCTCCATCACCGGCAGTTTCCCCTGCTCGGTGGCCTCCCGTTTTCCTGCTCTCCATGGAGACAGTGGCATTCCCCTGCTTGGTGGCCTACCGGTCTCCTGCTCTCCGCGGCAGCGGCTTCCGTTTCATCCCTCTTTCTCGGCGCCCAATCGAGAGTCTTCTCTTTTCAGTCAATCGGAAAACGGGTCTCACACCGGCTTCTGATTGGCTTGATTGAGGATCAGTGTTTCAACAGCGAATAGTTGTAACACACATGCTCTGCGACCCGAGCCCACCCTATTTTGAAGCCTATTGGAGCCTCTGGCTCTATTCAGGTGCTTAAAAAAATCCCCTGCTGCTGTAATTCATGCGCACGGGGGCAATAGGGGGGTGGCCTCTGCGTCAATGTATAGATTCATGCTATGCATGAATCTATCCATTATGCAAATAGGGGGTGGCATGAGAGAGATGGCAGTGCCCGGGCGCCCCTAATGGATAGGCTGCCACTGATACTTAGTAAAGCAGCTGTTGTCTTACCTGCTGGTGGAAATAATGCACCTTTAGCAGTGCTTGAGGAATATAGCTGAGCACCATTGTTTTAGGCTTCATGCACACTGGGACTTGTGTAAACCCTTTTCTCCCAGCAGGCAAACGCGCTTAGGTATGTTTAGGCGTGTCAAGTGGACATCTGTTTAGTTCATTGGCCAGAATCTCAATTTTTTCTGACTACTGAAATGAAAAAAAAAAGCTTTCAAGTGCTAAACACACCTAGTGCTGTGCATTTAGATTGTTTTCATTGTTTTTTTCTGCCAAAATGCTTCTTTCTTGAACGCACACATGATGTTTTTTTTTTTCTACCTCTAAACTCCTGTACACTCCTATGTGTGTGTAGACACATGGACACATAGGCTAACATGGAGGGGCATTTAGAGGCAGGAAAAAATAAAAAAATTGTCCAACCCCTGTAAGCTTAGGTGTGCATTAGGCCTTAAAGATCATGGACAGTAGTGCAGCAATACCCACACTGTGTTTAGTACAAATGCTGAACATCCCATAGCTGTGGGAAAGGGTTTACATATTGTTAATATAGGTTGTCTCATGGGACAATAAGGTTTCATGCTCCCACAATACTAAATTGATTCTCACTGTTTTTCTCAGAGCTATTATGCATAGACAGTGCTTACGTGGGAAGGGATGTCTCATAAATCCCATGATATGGAAAGAATACATACATCATTTTAACTACTAGTAAATAAAAAGTAAGTGCATGGATTAATAGCTATGAATGTGCCACTGAGTTTCATCACAACATTTTAGCCTTTTTTAGAGTTTGTAAGAAAATGTTTGTGGTATTATTGGCCAGAGAAAATCATTTTTGTGCTAATATTGTTTTCAGCTTTATTTTCGGAAATTTTGGAGCTCAATCTATTTTAAGGACTCGTTTAGTTATATAGTTAGGTTATTGGTTAAGTCAAAGTAACTGCTTGGCATTAATGAATAGGAATGAGCTTTGGGTTTGGGTTGAATACAAGTTTGCTCAAATTCAAATATTTTGCAGTTTGACAAAATGGTGAACTATTGCGCCCGCTCACCGCTGTAGCAAAGAGTTACCAATAATGTAGTTTCTAGCATCTGAGCTGTAGTCACCTGGCATAGAAGGGCCAAAGTTGGGGTTTTCTTTTGTTCCAATTGCTGCATAGTGTCTAATATCCCACCCCCATGTTTACTATGCTACATTGTGTTACATTACTATGAACTGCAGTGTGGTGGCCTACATACTATTGTGTACCCCTATGTGTTGACAGTGCATAGACCCTATAGCTGTGTTCTTCAACATTTTTTTAGTCAAGGCGCCCTGTAAAAATATGTACCCCATTCTAAAATATAAAAGATTAAAAACATTTTTTTACACATCGCAGCAGCATATACACACGTAGGACACCCAACATTTGAGGTGATTTATTCCTCCACCTTTGTTAACTGGTATTGACTAGTTTTATAGCGTTTATCTCCTTCTCTCTGCTAACATGACCCCAGTGATGACGGAAATGGGTAGTGGTGGGGCAAACAAGGATGCTGCGCAGTTGCCCGATGTCCTCCTTATCGACCTATGATGTCATTTATTGTTAGGACGCCAGCAAATGGGCACGCACGATGCCCAAAGTTGTAATGCTGCGCACTAAAAAAACCTGAGGCTTTGTGCAACAAAAAGGCAGACATGTTGACAATTGTTGGGCAATTTGTGGCAATTTTTAGGCATTTTCCTAAGACACACCTGAAGAACCCAGAAGGCACCCCAGAATTACCCTTTTGTGTCTGTCAGCAATAACTTCAATTGCTATTTAGCTGCTGCCATGCTCTTACCCCAGACCACCCCCAGACCACCCCCACCCCCCACTGCAGTTTTTTGGTTGGTGTTTTTTTTGCTTGTTTTGTTCATATTTTTGGGGGTTTAGTATATTAGGGTTAGGGCTTGTGTAAAAGGTGTTTTAGGTATATATAATTTTTGTAATATAATTTTGTTAGGGCCTTTTTTTATTTCGGGGTCAGCAGTGTGATGCACCAAATCACACCATTGTTAATTGCACCAAAGCACCACATCCTTATTTCCCATGTTGTCATAGCTGCTCATAAAGTTAGGCCAGTGTTTCTCAACTTCATGCACCAACAGGTCCTGTTTTCAGGATTTCCCTGAGATAAAAAAAAGGCTGTGGTAATTACTAAGGCAGTGAAACTGATCAAATCACCTGTGCAAAATAATGGAAAGCCTGAAAACATGACCTGTTGGGGTGCTTTAAGGACTGGAGTTGAGAAGCACTGAGTTAGGCAATCCCCTGTATTATAGTGTCAATGCACCTAACCATATGATTCACTCTTCAAATATAGGATCCCATGGTCTATTGGCTGTCAAGATGGGTTCCCCTTGCTTCTGAGAGATTTCTCTTCCTGTTTATTCTCAGACAGGAAGATAAGGAAATGTTTCCAGATGGGACACAAATGTTAAAACAAAAAACTGCTAGGCATCTTAAGCACCCAACTCTCTCCAAAACAAAAAAATATTTGTATATAGAAGGTGAATGTAAAAAAATGTTTTATTTGGTTTTGGTTATTGATGAACTAAAAATACCTGAGCTCGTTTCAGGGTGGGTTTACCGAAATTAATCAAAGTTGGGATGCCAAATACAAACCTCACTGAAATTAAAGTGGAGTTGCACCCAAAAATGGAACTTCCGCTTTAAGGGAGGTGACCCCTTGACATGCCACATTTGGCATGTAATTTTTTTGGGGGGAGCGGGTACCCTCTTTTCAGAGGGTCCCAGCTCCCACTTCCTCCTGGCGCACCGCGGCACTGGAAGGGAGATCACCTCTCCCCCCTCCCTCTCGGGAATCATCTGGGACACATCACAGGTCCCAGATGATTGCCCGGCCAGTCACAGCGCGTGGCGCGGCTCGCGCATGAGCAGTGGGTGTCTGGCTGTGAAGTGCAGCAGGGAGGAGAGGGAGATGAGCGGGGCTTCGTACGCCCACAACGCTGGACCCTGGGACAGGTAAGTGTCCGATTATTAAAAGTCAGCAGCTGCAGTATTTGTAGCTGCTGACTTTTTTTTTTTTTTTTTCAAGCAGAACTCTTTAATGAGAGGCATATTTTACAAATCGGTAATGGCCATTTTCTAGTCTATTAGGTAAAGGGTTTTCAAACAAAGGGCAAGGGGAGTTGGACATTGTCCTAATGCAAAAAAGTTGAAAATTTTGTTTTGCAGGGAACATTGATTTTAATAACGGTTAAATGAAACAAAAAAATGCTTTAAAACCAACACGCCCAATTGAAACATTTTGTGGAGAGCCTACCCCAACCAATCCGCGGTGAGGAAAAATACAATGAGTTGGAAAGACTTTGTTCACGGGGGGCTACAGGGAATTACATCTCCCGAATTTACGGAGTCTTAATTGGTGGGGAAGGACTGGACGTGCCTCCATATATCATGAAATGGGAAGAAGATCTGGGTACACAGTGTAATGATATTAGGCTAAAAGGAATATTCAGGACCATTCATAGCTCATCGTTCTCAATAAAAACAATAGAAACTAACTATAAATGCCTCTCTAGGTGGTATATTACCCCAGAAAAACTAAGTAGGATTCAGGCGGGGGTGTCCCCCGAGTGCTGGAGAGGTTGTAAATCCAGGGGTACGGCGGACCATATTTGGTGGGACTGTCCGATTATTAAAAAATTTTGGAAAACAATTTTGGAGTTAATCCTTGAAATAACAAAGGAAGCAATACCAGAAGACCCATGGACGTGCCTGTTCCATGGGACGGCGGTCCCATGGAAGCAGTACAGAGCATCATTGATTCCAATTTTGTTAAATGAAGCTAAGAATTTAATCCCGAGGAAATGGAGGGAGGAGGGGAGCCCGACGATCCATGATTGGATTATCGCCGTAAATTCGATTCAAAGGGTGGAAAGTGCGGAAGGGATAAAGGAGGGAGAGGAAGCTGAGACCGTAGGGAAAGATAAATGGTCAGACTGGAACAAGTTCAAAGATTCTTGGAGATTCCTAACTGAGATTACAAGATAGAAAGTCCTGCCCGCGTTGTGTGTCAGGAGTATTGGGTAAGAATTGGGAAACAAAGTTGTTATAGACCTCTCTGAATGACAAACAAGAAAGGGGGAGGGGGTGGTAGGGGTAAAGTACGCTTAATGCGATGGAAATATCTGTAAAAAACAGTTTTCTTGATGTTGTACTGAAAAATTTATATTAAATAAAGAATTAAAAAAAAAAAAAAAAAAAACCATGCGTGGGAGTTGCCCAGATATTAATCAGGGCCTCCACACAAAAAAACAAAAAGGTGTGGAGTTTCCCCTAAAAATACATACCAGACCCTTTTCCCTAATGATGGTCAGGTATGGATGGGAACGAGGAACCCTATGCAAAAAACATAGAAAACAGCATAGGGTGTCCAAAATCCATTCCAGGCCCTTATCTGAGTATGCAGCCTGGAAAGCCAGCAAAGAAGAGGAGGTGAGAGTGTGACCCCATTTGCTCCACCCCCTACAAATATACCAAGCCACATGCTTTCCACATGGAAAGGGGACTTTGTTAATGATATGCAAGTCACAAATCTCTAACGCAATTATCAATGTAATAATTAAAAAATAATAATAATTAAGCTCTTTAAGCCATGTATTCTTTGTTTAAATACAGGATACCAAGACCAGTGGGAAAGTTACATTCTTTGAGGCCCGGTTCACACTGGTGCGACAAACACTCTGACTTTGGGAGTACATGATGCACGACGTGTGTAAATCAATAGTTCCCTATGAGAGCCGTCTTTACTGGTCCGACTTGCGTCGGTTGGACTTTGAAAAAGGTTCCTGCACTACTTGGTCCGACTTGGGCACAATTTCAGCCAATTGATTTGAATGTAAGTTGCATCCATGTCGGATCATCATCTTAACTGATCCAAATTGTGGAATGCGACTTGTGCGCTAAAGTTCTTGAAGGGGAACCGCACGTCAAAATATAAAAAAAAGTGGTGTGGACCCCTCCCCCCCAAGACCATACCATCCAGATTCTGATAAGCCTCCTGCTGGCAGACCCAACAAGCACCCAGGGTTGTTGGGAAGAGGCCCTTGCCCCCATCAACAAGCACCACCCCCCCCCCCCCATGTTGAGGGCATGTGGCCTGGTATGGTCCAGGAAGGGGGATGCTCGCTCACTCCCCCTTTTCCTGACCTGCTGGGCTGCGTGCACGGATAAAGGTCTGGTATGGATTTTGGGGGAGGACGCCACGCTTTTTTACATTTTTTTGGTGTGGGGTTTTCTCTTAAGATTTATATCAGACTCAAAGGGCCTGGTATGGTAAGATCAAAGTCGGATCCCATTCATTGAAGTCGCATGGAAGAAGGACATGTAGTCGTAGGGCATAGACGGATTGGAAGTCGTCCAACTTCCATGTCGGAGTAACTACTTATCACACGAAAAAGAAAATTCAGAACACTAGTGGATGTTTTGCTTATACAATGTGTAACTCCCAATCAGAATTGTAGTTTCATGTCAGCAGCATGATAGGTAAACCCTGATTGGTTGCTATTGACAAGAACTGCATTTTGCTGCTTATTTTCTTCAATTTTAATGGCTCAGCCCTAATAAGTCTGGCAAATGATTAAGTGACATGGAGGAGAACGATATTGAGTAGTTGGTACATGGTTCATGGATTTGCACATTTTCATAGTGTGGCCCAAGTGTGGTGTGCAAGACCATATATTGATTGAAGTAATTCTTTTTGCAAACTAAAAGAAACAACTGCTGGTACCATAGTATTTATCCAAATAAATGGATGTAACCAGGAAAAAACATGCCTGTCGTCTCCACAACTGCAACTTCAACAAGATTGGGTAACCTTTAGAATAAACATACAGGGGGTCCCCGGGTTACAAACAAGATAGGGACTGTAGGTTTGTTCTTAAGTTGAATCTGTTTGTAAGTCGGAACAGGTACATTTTTTAGGTGTAGCTCCAGCCAAAAAAATCTATTTTTAAGTTTTTTTGGATAACATAGGGAAGGGTTATCGCCCCTGTAACATTTGTTTTGCTGTCTGTGCCCCTGTTCAGAAGATTTCACCTCACCTTCTGTCCCAATGACAATTGGATTTTGAAAATTTTAGGTTGTTAGGGAAGCATGGACTGGTGATAAAGCATCAGTGGAGACACCTTTTTCCCATATTAACTCTTACAGGAGTGAATTTCCCTTCCTAGGGGTAGATTTCCTCTCACTTCCTGTTGTCTCCCTCCGTTTGTAAGTAGGAGTCGTTTGTAAGTCGGATGTTTGTAAGTAGGGGATCCCCTGTAATGTAATACAACTATGCCAGCTGTACACAGGGTACTATCAAAAGTCTAATTAAAAGGTTTGTAATTTTATGGAAAAACATATACATTTCTGTTTATTGATCTACTAGCACATTCTGCCTCAGTTTGCAGTCAACTATGACTTGAAGGTTAAGAACACATAAATTAACAGGCCTGGATTTGGAATGGCCCATAACTACGCAGGGAAAGATTTTGGTCTCGTTGTTTCAGTATCTATAGATCGGTCAGCCTGGTTGATAACGGGTTAGCATTCTTACCTTCTGGGTTTCAGGGGTTAAACCCCATATAGCACAATATCTGTATAGAGTTTGTATGTCCACCCTGTGTTCTCATGTGTTTTCTCCGGATGCGTCTGGTAGGTTAATTGGCTGCTTCTGAAATTGTTCAAAGTGTGGAGGGGATATAACATTGAAAATTCCTTCAGGAAACAGAAACTAAGGAATGAATGAATATAAATCACTATGTAATAAGTTGTTGTCATGCAAATTCTTTCACTTCGCTCCTACATGTAAAAATCATATTTTTTTTGGTAGAAAATTACTCAGAACTGCAAACATTATTTATGTTTTTTTAGCAGAGACCCTAGGGAATAAAATGGCAGTTGTTGCAACTTTTTATGTCACATGGTATTTGCGCAGCAATTTTTCAAACACTTTTTAAAGAAAAAAAAACTGTTTCATGAATTAACCACTTCAGCCCCGGAAGATTTTACCCCCTTCCTGACCAGAGCACTTTTTGCGATTCGGCACTGCGTTGCTTTAACTGACGTTTTTTTTTTTTTCGCTATAAACAAAAAAAGAGTGACAATTTTGAAAAAAAACACAATATTTTTAACTTTTTGCTATAATAAATATCCCCAAAAAATATTAAACATTTTTTTTTTCCTCAGTTTGGGACGATACAGTCTCTTCTACATATTTTTGGTAAAAAAAATCGCAATAAGTGTATACTGATTGGTTTGCGCAAAAGCTATAGTGTCTACAAAATAGGGGATAGTTTTATGGCTTTTTTATTATAAATTTTTTTTTACTAGTAATGGCGGCGATCTGCGATTTTTATCGGGACTGCAACATTATGGCAGACATTTTTGGGACCATTGGCCTTTTTTCTACAGTGATCAATGCTATAAAATTGCATTGATTACTGACCGGAAACTGATCCCGGTTCTCGGTGTGCCCCGAGCGATCGCGGGAGCCCGGTGGTGATCGCGACCACCGGGCACTTGCATCGGCTCTGTGGGCGAGCAGGGGGCTGTCTATGGTACCGACGTACCATGACGGCGATTCGCGCAGCTGAGCCATGTTGCCGCAGTACAACTGCGGCGGCTGGTCGGCATGCGGTTAACTGCTTGCCGGGATACATGCTATAAATATATCCCACTATTTTGTAGACTCTATAACTTTTGGCAAACCAATCAATATACGCTTATTGCGATTTTTTTTTTTACCAAAAATATGTAGAAGAATACATATCAGCCTAAACTGAAAAAAAATTTGCTTTTAAAAAAAAAAATGGGGATATTTATTATAGCAAAAATTACAAAATATTGTGTTTTTTTCAAAATTGACTCTCTTTTTTTGTTTATAGCGCAAACAAAAAAAAACCCTGAGACGATCAAATACCACCAAAAGAAAGCTCTATTTGTGAGAAAAAAGGACATCAATTTAGTTTGGGTGTAGCGTTGCACGACTGTGCAATTGTCAGTTAGAGCGACGCAGTGCCGAATCGCAAAAAATGGCCCAGTCATTCAGCAGCCAAATCTTCCAGGCTGAAAAGGTTAAAAAAAAAAAAAAAAAACACTAAAGTTAGCCCATTTTTTTGTATAATGTGAAAGATGATGTTACGGCGAGTAAATAGATACCTAACATGTCATGCTTGAAAATTGTGCTCGCTTGTGGAATGGTGCCAAACTTTGGTATTTAAAAATCTCCATAGGCAACGCTTTTTTATACAGGTTACCTGTTTAGAGTTACAGAGAAGGTCTTGTTTTTTTATCACTTTTATTCCTATTACAAGGAATGTAAACATCCCTTGTAATAGGCATAATGCATGACAGGTCCCTTTATGGAGAGATGTGGGGTCAATAAGACTTTTGTTGCCAGCAGTTTAGACATTAATGGCTGCGTGTTTACAAATATGTTTGTGAGGGGTGTACTCACTTTTGTGAGATACTATATATATATATATATATATATATATATGTGTGTGTGTGTGTGTATATACATATAAATATATATATATATATATATATATATATATATATATATATATATATATATATATATATATATATATATATATATATATATATATTATATACAATTATATTACATACTATATATATTATATGCACAAGCAATAAGTAGACTACAGGTGAATATCATCGAATGCCACCATATAGCCACATAATCTTGACTAGCGAAACTAATAAAATTGCTTGGAAAATAATTTTTTTTGCATTCTACAGTTGTATTGTTAGAGGCGATGAAAAGGCACATACATGTATTGCAAAATTCTAAACAGGTTTCTAAAGACAGATTTATTGGCTTGTGTGAAGGTGAGAAAAGAGAGTGGGGATATAGATGGTTGATTTTATAGTTCCTTTACAACACCATCCACGGATTTTCAAAAGCACCCAGCCAGTTTTGTGGGTCTAGCTGCAATAACAGTGTTGACTTTGTACTAAACCTAGGTCCTGTTCTGTGTTACAGCTGTTTATTACTTTATACTGACATATTTTATTGGAAAATATATTATGTAAAAGACCTTTCTGAAAGTAAAGGAAATGAGGTGGTGAGACATTGATCTTAAATGTAAGGAATGTTTTTAATTTAGACATTACAGCCATCTAGAGAATTGTGGTTTTCAGGTCATTTTACATTTATCCAGTAGTGCTTACATTTGTCAGAGTAACATCTATATTTTTATACTAGAAAAGAGTAACTTTCACCTCATATGACTATAATTTACCACTAACTTTAAATTACTTTTATGAATGTAACAGAATTAATTGTAGAATTAATATCAGAGATGATTCTAAGACCTTTTTCCCAAGAGCAAAAAGAGCCCTCCTTCAGATTTCCGAGGCACGTATACTGAGAATACCTCCGGCCAGAATCACTAGTGTTCCAGTCATCGGCAGTTGCTAAGCCTGTACGACTGAATGATAGGCTGAAAGGAGACAATGCTATATCCATCTGTAAGTATGTATTGGCAGGAGTTCACCCATCCAGTGGTTACCTGAGGTTAAGGAGAGATATTAACTTCTGGATACAATCTTTCTGCACAGTAACTACCGCAGGAATCTGCAGGAGGGCTGTTTTTTCACTTGTGAATGAGGCCTTAAGCCAGGTATACACAGGTCAAATGTTGGGAGACATCTGCTGGTTCAAAAAAAAAAAACATCCGACATTCAGCCCGTGTGTATGTAGGTCTGTCCTCTGTTGGGCCCATGTGTCTGGCTGTTCTCTCTGGGGGCCCACAGGCCCATAGGCCTGTGGGCCCCCAGAGAGTACAGCCAAACATAACAGGGTAAGTTGAGCAGCCTTTCAGGGATGGTACTGTGTGATTGTATTTCCAGACCATTGTGGCCATTGAGTCTATTTTCTCACAAGCTAAGCCTCTCAGAAATTGTATCAGTGTGCAATTGAATCTTCCACATGTCCCATTGCCTTGTGTGTGGTACAGGATACTGTGTGACTTTGTAATGCCTATTAAATGGCACAATTCTTGGAAGAACTTGCTTTTGAAATAGAGTCCCTGGTCTAAATGTATCTTCTGAGGAAGCCATAAGTAAGGGAGAAAATCTTCCACATCTTGTAAGAGGTGGTAATGGAGGTCAGGTCTTGGGTCGGTACTACCACAGAAAACTTGATAAAGTGATTAGCCATGACTATAATATGATGCTATCCATCTTGCAACCCTTGACACTGAACACACCACACAATTTAAGTATACTTGCTCAACCAACTGGAACAGACCCACACACAAGTCTTCTCTTGAACCAGGTAAATATTTTGAGGACAACCCAGTTTCTTTGGCCTTGTCGGACAGTCTATATAATGTTCCTTCAGCCATTTGTCCTCACCAGGCCATTTCCCTATGGCGAATCTCTGCTGCTATATCTTGCAGTCCCAGAGCATGTTGCAAAATGTACTCACACACTCTGTTTTATGCTGATGAAATGGACCTTGAGGTCAAACAAAATTGCCATTTGGCTATATACCATTTCTAAGAAGTTACCTGTCTTGTCAAGGGAATCTGGGACATGCATGATTAAAGTGCAGCCAAAATAAAGGGACATAACTTACAGTCAGTAGGATGTACCCCTTGTGCTGATGCCTATTATTTTAGTTGATATCCTCCTCTGTCTTTTCCACCTGTTGCCGTAATCGTCTGGTTGGTTAATACAACTCAAGAGAGCCTGTAAGCTGCTCCATTCATGGAAGTCAGTACTACCGCTACTATGAATGAAATGTGATCTATAAATGGAGGCAGCAAACTATTAATCATCTGATTGTCCTCCATTCTTAGATCCTGTTTCATTAATAGTAGCTATAGTATGGCCAGTTATGTCCCTTGTGATGATTTATTTTATTTTATTTTGGTTACACTTTGGCTTTAATCTTTTTGCTTTCCTCTCTGAAGCCAGTTCTGCCTGCTGAGCAGCCAATATAACATATGGTTGGCTCAGGCCCCACAATCTCTGGGCCCCATCACCCAAGTCCTGACTTGTCCCTTTGTACTTGGGTATTTGTTGGGGCAGGAATCCTCCTAGAAATAAGGTGCTTCATTTTGCAGGGACAGGAGGCTGCATGCTTTTCTCTGGAGTACTACTACTAAGCACTCCTGTTGTACCACTCTGATCCTGTTTGTGACACCAATGACCACAAACTGGAAATTGGCCAAATGATCAGACAGAGATTTACTTGCAGTTTACTAAATAGCTGCAAAGTTAGAAACAATAATGCAAAATAAGCTTAGCATGGCAAAAACATGCATACCCTGCAAAAAATTGAAGTTCCACAAACATAAAAAATCTGTGCAAACATAGACTCTTCACAGCAGTCAGGATAACATATAAAAAAGCTATAGCATAGTCTCAATAAGACTCTCTATTCTATTCTAATCTTAGAAAGCATTATTTACTGGAAGGGTAGTTGATGCTTGGAATAAACTTCCAGCAGAGGTAGTGAGACAGTGAACAGTAAATGACTTCAAACATTCTTGGGACAAACATAGATCTATAGCCGGACAATAAAGTTAACTAAAAAAATAAAAATGGGCAGACTCGATGGACTATTCGGTCTTTTTCTGCCATCACTTTTCTATGTTTCTATAAGACTCTGTGTCCCTCACAGCAAAGTCCAGGGTAGCTATGGTAACACAGATGATTAGCTTAGAGGGATTCAAGACCCATAGATGAAGCACCACCTAGTTGGAATTGCGGTACTCTGGTAGCAATCAGGGAAAGGCTTCCCACAGTAGCTGGGTCTTTTGGAGAAGCTGCATTTAATCAGGCTTTGGCCCCTCTGCACTCAGCGATGCTTCATGTCGGTGTTTGTGTTTCCAGAAGGACAGGTTTGTCTGAGTGTGTGCCAGCTGGTGCACCAGACTTCAGGCGTTTTTTCTGATTTTATATTGTAAGTGTGATACTTTGCTTTACAATTCAATAAATCTTAAAGGTTTTATACTATTGGAGCATTTATATCTTTTCATGCCACGCACATTCATGTATGGGCTGGAATCCAACGAGGCAATCTGAGAAGTAAAAGCTTGGCTGGGTGTTCTTGGAGAGTGCAGGATCACCACAGGCGATGTGTTTTGGTTCCATCTGATACGCCTTGGAGGGTATACACCGTTACAGGCTTCCCTAGAACCTCTGTAAAGGGGGATCACGGGCTTCACGGGCTTCTGGTAAGAAATAATTCTCTACACAGCGGTGGTGGATTTAGCACAATCTTTTCTACATCAACATTGGAGTTTTATTTTCTGATGAACTTTTACTTATTCAATTTGCATGGGTGGATGTCACATATACTTCAGCCATTCATATGATTGGACATTATGTACTCTTCACTTTTATTTAAGCCATTTATTCAGTCACTTGGCTCAGCTGATTTTGAATATTTATTCATTTGCTATGTAAGGTCTTTCTATGTGTGTTTATACATATAAGATTTATGTTTGCACTTATTGATTATTTATTTTATGAATTTAGTGCGATTCTGGTTTTTTTCTATTTTTATTTACTGTATTGATTCTATGCAGGAGAATCGCTGCTCTTACTATTTTCTACATTCATTTTCACAATCAATTTTTTGTGATTTAGGCACATTTGCACAGTTGCATTGTCATATCTTAGCGCAGTTTATTTTATTTTTTTTATACCTTCTGCACGCATGCCAGTTCTGCAGTGGAGGGCATCTCACTTGGCTGCAGATCACTTGCCCGGCTATCTCTGGCTCACTGGGTGTGGCCATTCTGAGCTGCTGAGGGAGGAAAGCAGAAATGTATCTTCCCTGGGCATGTCTATGAACCCAGGAAGATGTGGGAAAAGAAGTTAAAGGGGCCTGCTCTTGTATCTGAACCTGGTGAGTAAATAGGTATTCCACTAAATATATCTAAATAAAATCTATCAACATTTTTTTAAGATTCTGATGTTCACAAAGCTGATAATACTATTTACCTGATCTCTAACTGTAAATTAGATACACAGAGTAATGTATTACTTGTGCACATCCCTACCACTGACAGGTATGACGTGCTGAGGTGGAGAAGAAGTGGTCACACACAAACTTCCACATGTGTATGTTTGTGCGATCAATGGGAACGCCATATGTTTTTTTTACATAATGAGATGTATTCTTCTAAAAATACATCTGAGTTATGTTATATTACAGTGTAAATTTTTTGAGTTCTTCTTTCAGACTTTTCTTGCTATTCTTTGCTTGATCATCATTTATCTGATTGACAGAATGATAGCAAAATTATCTCATTGTCAAAGGCACTGTGTTAACTCTTCATAATTTATTGACAGTGATAAGTTAATTCAATGGAAATATTATTATTCAATATTCTAAATCCTTAAGCATTACTGTATCGTCAGCAGTGTATAATGTAGAAAAAGCCATCTGGGACTTGTCACAAATGATAAATTACACTTGAGTAATGCAGGGGAGGAGAGGGAAAAGGGTATGGGGGAAGGGGCTGCCGTCAAGTGTTTGCACTGTAGAGGAAGTAACGGCAAATAATATAAAGTGTGTAAATGTATAAAGAAATGGTGTGCTCCAGCTGAATAACCATTTACACCTATAAAAAGACTGACGCATATGAGTCATTCGCTGATGCAATGCTCTCAGTCAAAATATTTTACCTGCACCTAGTAGACTATGTAATGTTTAAGGGAGTTGCTGTTTACCTTTCAGGTGGATGATTAGTCCTGAGAGACCTTTGGAGGCTGCAAGTGAATGGCGTTTATTTTTGCAACGCCGAACTTATAGCTTTTACTAGCGGATTTTCTGAACCAAAGAAAGCCTACAGGGAGTGGTTACAATAACTGTTTAGGCTGCTTTAGACCTAATCTATGAAGGACATTTCTAATTATGGGTGAATAATATCCCAACGCCTGAAACAAAAAATCAGAGACAAACTAGCAATGAAAGGCGGCTTTGGCATATAAAACACTCAAGCTCATATTTATGTGTGTTGATGTCCAAACTCTGTCAATACCTGTCAAAACTCAATCTGGTAGCTGTATGTGTATGTACATAAAATCAGCATAATTTACTCCCAACCCCAAGTAATCCAAATGTTAAAGGCAACATCTCTTATCTTTTATTCTAAAAATACCATTTCCCTGGTTTTCATTATGATCCAGGGTCTTCAGTGCTGTTTAAACCACTTAAACTGTCCTCCAATTAGAAGTTCTGACTTGACTTTATGACAATGTAGGAGGGTGCTGCTGTGAACAGTGATAACACTCACATTGACAGCATTAACAGTGAAGCGGCGATCCGCAGGTTAAAGCCAGAAGTAAACACAGCGATCATGTGAATACTGCTTATCTCTTGTGCTAGTTGGAACCTCACAGAGGACTACATTTTCCCTTGGAATGGGCTCTCTGTGGCCATTGTGAGTGAGTCAGAGTCTGATTGGATACTGAAATTTCCTGAGATTGGAGCAACCATTGCATATGCTGGGTCAGTCTGGTGTGTTACACCAGACTGGCCTGTTAATCCACACATGGATGGAGGCCTCCATCTTTCATTCCTACAAAAAAATCCCAGCGCCAGCAGGGGAGGTAGATGGTATAAAACCATAGGTTTTAAAATAGGTATAAAAACCTTCTTTAAATTCCCATCAATGTATTCTTTCAAAACTTGTAATTCAGGCTCTGAAAGAGGATATGTCCTGCCATAAGGTATTGGAGCCCCTGGTACCAATTCAATAGGACAATCATAACCTCGGTAAGGAGGGAGAATATTAGACACTTTCTTCTCAAAAACATCAACAAAGGCCAAATAGTGTACAGGGATCTTTAACATATTGTTATCATTAGTAGTAGGCTCCAATGTCAGATTCACAGCTTGCGGTATTAGACAACTAGATAGACAGTGTGTAGAAGAAAACTTTAATACACCAGTTTGCCAGCCTACTGTAGGGATGTTTCTCTGTAACCAATTTAATCCTAATACCAACAGAAAAATGAAATGTCAGACAAGGTTAAAAGAGTGTCTCTCTATGGCATGATCCCAGGGTAATTTCTAGAGGAATGGTTTCTGTGGTAATAGGACCAGATTTTAAAGGAGTTCCATCTATTAACTGTATTTGTGTGGATACTTCTTTATTGGTAGTAGGCATTGACAAAGCTTTAGCTAATGTAGTGTCCATAAAGCAGCCACTTGCTCCGGAATCAATCATTGCATTAGGATTCACAGGCTTGTATTCCACTGTAAAGAGAGGGAGATGATTAAATGAGAGGACATGGTATGTAGCATTTGTTGTGAGGCGGAGGATACAGTATATTATATTGCTTACCTCCCCTAGAACTTGGCTCAACTTTACATTCCTTCACTTGATGTCTTGGCTTTCCACATTATAAGCAGAGTTCTTTAGATCTACGATGAGATTTCTCTACATCAGAGAGAGGTCCTCGGGCTATTCCAATCTGCATTGGTTCATCTGTGGGAGCTTCAGGGGATATGTCAGAGTTGCAAGGGGCAGAGAAGATATTGCACCTCTAAGGAATAGTGTAAGTATTGGCCTGTTCTTGTCTTTTCTCCCATAATCTGCGATCAACTTGTGTACACAAGGAGACAGTGCTTTCAAGTGTGGATGAAACATAGACTCTGGCCAACTTATCCTTCAGGGCTTCAGAATGTCCTAAGCAAAACTGATCTAACATAGCTGGTTCATTCCAGTTAGATTGTACTGCCAGATCATGAAATTCTGTAATATATTCTTCAACATTTCTCCTTCCTTAATTGAGGGCTCGGAGTGAAGCTGCGGCAGAGGCTACTTTATTTGGATCTTCATATAGTACATCCATGGCTTTTAAGAAGGAACTCTAGGAATTAAATATAGGGCTATGTACAGTGCCTTGAAAAAGTATTCATACCCCTTGAAATTTTCCACATTTTGTCATGTTACAACCAAAAATGTAAATGTATTTTATTGGGATTTTATGTGGATGACCAACACAAAGTGGCACATATTTGTGAAGCAGAAGGAAAATAATAAATGGTCTTTAACATTTTTTATAAATAAATATCTGAAAAGTGTGGCGTGCATTTGTATTCAGACCCCTTTACTCTGATACCCCTAACTACAATCTAGTGGAACCAATTGCCTTCAGAAGTCACCTAATTAGTAAATAGAGTCCACCTGTGTGTAATTTAATCTCAGTATCAATACAGCTGTACTGTGAAGCCCTCGGAGGTTTGTTAGAGAACCATCATGAAGGCCAAGGAACACACCAGACAGGTCAGGAATGAAGTTGTGGAGAAGTTTAAAGCAGGGTTAGATTATAAAAAAATATCCCAAGCTAAGAACATCACATAGAGCACTGTTCAATCCATCATAATCCGAAAATGTAAAGAGTATGACACAACTGCAAACCTATCAAGATATGGCAGTCCACCTAAATTGACAGGCCAAGCAAGGAGAGCATTCATCAGAGAAGCAACCAAGAGGCCCATGGTAACTCTGGAGGAGCTGCAGGGATCCACAGCTCAGGTGGGAGAATCTGTCCACAGGACAACTATTAGTCATGATGAAGGATAAAAACACGTGGGACTTTATATGAGGCTATAACAAATTAAAGTTCATAGCATCTATCCCTAAATTCCGAGACTAACTAGGGGGGAGAACAGTGGGACTTTATATGAAGCATACAAAGTAAATGGGTACAAATATGTCTGGCTAGTAACTGGTAATATGCAAACTGCTATATAATAGTAAATTGTAAACAAGGAATCATTTTATATAAAGGTAAAATATTTATTCCATATAGTAATACATACAAGTATAGTAGCATAAAATTAGGAGTGCATAGTATTGGCAGACTCTTTTGTTCCATATGAATAACAAGATTGTAAAACATATACATAACATCAGCATAGTACAGTAATGTTGCAAATTATTCCTAGATGGTAACAACATGAGTAGCATTCAATTTCTCAACGCGTTTCATGGAATATTGCCACTCATCAGGAACGAATGCGATGTGGGTATCTAAAGATGTAAATAGATAGTGTAAATTATAGATAAACACTATGTCTCAGCATGGGAGAGGGGGATACAAAAAAGAGGGTAGTGGAAAAGAACCTGGCTAGGGATCAAGTAGACTAGGTATGAATCAGTGAGGACTGGAGTCCAGCCGGAGTAATCATCAGTCAAGGTAGCTGAGGCAGTAAACCCAGAGCATAAGGATGACAACCCAAACAGGGAACAGATATTCCAAGGAGTGCGATATCCCATGAATGAGGGTGATATGAATAACATCACCACAACCTATGTAAAGTAAATAAATGCTTCAGCTAACCCCACGGACTCCATACTGGCTCAGTTGTTATGTCGGTGTTTAGATATGGGGAGCCCAATAGGAGGGGTACACACCTTGGATAAGGATACTCAGGAGGTGAATCTGGCACAGTTTCCAAAAACGTGGTACAAAAAGAAAAAGTCCATAATCAAAGTCAAACGCAGAATAAGGTCAGGGCAGGCAGCAAAGAATCAGAGTCAATAAATGTAGCAAAGATCATGTAAGGTAATCACACGGCAAGCAACAGGTACACACTTTATAGTGATCAAACAGAAAATGATCTCAGGAGGTGTGGTGGAAGTGATGCAATTGCTGTCTATAACAAGAAGCATTAAAGTGCTGCCATTTTCATAGGATGCCATCAGACATGTGCTAGAGACCTCACCATCCTCACACAGGGTTGTCGCAGGACACAGGCCACCGAAAAGAGTGCCAAGGACTGACATGCTGCGAGTGCGAGGACCCCTGCGGTTGGTACAATTTGGTTGCAGACTGTGGCAGTAGTGCATGTTCAAACATTATTACCATAAATATTAACATGTTGTTAGATTTTTACTCCAGGAGTATATAATGTTTGGCATATCTAAAGATATAATTCATTTAAATTTTAACTAAATTTAAAGATAAAATGTACTGGAGATTTTAGTCGACTAAAGTACGACTAAAACAATTCAATTTACTAAAATATGACTAAAACTAAAATGTAATTTTAGTCAAAAGACTAAAATATCACTAAAGCAAAAATGAGATTTTAGTCAAAAGACTATAACTAAAACTAAATCAAAATTTGTTGTCAAAATTAACACTGCCGGGGAGAGCCAGGTCGAGATTATGAAAAGTGGCCAGCCCTGGGCATTAGACAGAATTGGCCAGGCATTCGTACCAAGCTAGCCAGGAAGAAAGTAGCTGGGGTTTCCAGGGGGTCAGTTTGGGCTTGGGAGAAGTCCTGTGGAAGTGATCTTTCCCTAGATTGTACGATTCTTGTTTTCAGGAAGTCAACTTGGTATTGGGAGAAACCTCCTCCTGGATGCACCTGAGCCCCCGCCCAGGGTCACTCCCCCAGACTGGGGAGCTCCCTGTGGGCCCAGACAGCCTCCACACCCTCTCATTCTAATTCTTCCACCCAACAACTTCCCCCCAGCTGGGTTAATCCCAGGTATTTAACCAGTTAAGAACCAGCCGCTGCAGTTACACTGTGGCAAGTTGGCTCCCCTGGGTGAATCGCAGTAGCTTTATGTCGGGCGCGCACGCACGCCCCGGCGCACCCACGTAGATCGGATTCGTTTCAGAACCGATATTGTAAGAATCGGATGAATTTCCCATGTTTTTTTTTAGCAGCAGTGAGAAACAGAGACTTTGTAAAATGAATTGATTTTATTGTCAAAAACACTGATCAAACTTCCTTCGAGTACATCATGAAAAAAATTGGTAGGGGAAATCACATACATCATTCTTATAAAATTCTTTCCACAAAATGATTAAATAGTTTTTAAACAAGATTCTATAACATATAGATTGTATGACCATTTGATATGAAAATACCCCCTCCTGGATGCACCTGAGCCCCGGCCCAGGGTCCCTTCCCAAAATGGGGAGCTCCCTGTGGGCCCCGACAGCCTCCACACTCTCTCATTCCAGTTCTTCCACCCAACAACTCCCCCACAGCTGGGCTAATCCCAGGTATTTTACCAGTTAAGGACCAGCCGCCACAGTTATACTGCAGCAGGTTGGCTCCCCTGGGTGAATTGCGGTAGCTGTAAGTCGGGCGGGCACGCACGCCCCGGCGCACCCACGGCGATCGGATTAGTTTCAGAACCGATCAGTCTCCAGGCACAGGCCATTGGTTTCTAGCCTGGACCTGGTGATCGGTTCTGCCGAATGGCAGACTGTCCTCTGCCTGTGTAATGTAAACACAGGCAGAGGAAGTTATGTCACCTCCCCTCGTGGAATTCTTTTCAGTTCCAGAGCGAGGAGAGAGGACATCCAAACGTGAGTTGCACTAACACTACACTGACACAGTACACATAGGCACACTTTTCACCCCCAATCACCCCCTGATCGCCCCCCCCCCCAGTTAACCCCTTCACTCTCTGTCAGTTTTCAGATTTTTTACTGATCACTGTACTGGTGTTACTTGTGACACTAATCAGCATTAGATCAGTTAGTAGTAGGCCCAGGTAGCTTTAGGGTACCCCCCTAAACCCCCCTAATAAAGGTTTAACCTATTGATCACCCCCCAGTTAACCCCTTCACCCCCTGTCACCAATGTCAATAATATAGTGTACAGATCTCTTTTCTGATCACTGTATTTAGTGTCACGGGGGATGCTAGTTAGCAAGTTAGATAGTTACTGCCACCATCAGGTTTTTTATAGCGTCAGGGTACCTGCCATATATTACTGAAAAAAGGTTTATCCCCCTGATCACCCCCAGTACAGGCTTTAGCATCAGTTAGGGTCAGCGTCAATCCCAGGCAGCGTCAGATTATTGCCAGTAGCGCTATTACCCACGCACACACCATGCACCTCCCTTACTAGTATAGTGTTTGAACGGATCAATATCTTTGATCTAATCAGATCTATACTAGCGTCCCCAATAGTTTAGTGTTCCCAAAAATGCGGCGTTAGTGGGATCAACCCAGACATCTGCTAGCACCTGCGTTTAGCCCCTCTGCCCAGACCACCCAAGTGCAGTATCAATCAATTACTGTCACTTACAAAACGCAACACACATAACTGCAGCATTCACAGAGTCAGGCCTGATCCATGTGAATGTTAACAGTTTTTTCGGTATCGATTGAAGCAGTCGCTGACAACCAGTTGCTCTTTTTGCCTGTGAGTCGCACTAGTTGTACCTGTAGATTTAGAGGCCAAAATGTCCAGACAGAGGTACGCTAGTGAAGAGGCCTACACGTTGTAGAGCATGACAGATGAGAGCGATGGAGAAGCCACCTCACTGTATACACTGTATACTTCAGGCTCAGTATACAAACTAGTAGAGAGCAGAGAGCAGCGGCACCCTGAAAGATAGCTCTGATGACAGGGTGGTCCCTGCTAAGGTCAGATGTACCCGACCCCGTACTTTTGTTGTTGAGGTGCAAGAACCGCAGGGCTCTCGTATTGCAACAGAGATCCAGTACAAGTGCCACTCATCCTTCTTGTGAACTGGCAAGCACCAGCAGTCTAGTACATCCTGGTCATAGTCAAACCAGCACTGCAGTAACACGTGGTGATGCAGCGAGTCCCATAAGTGCAGTTCAAGCTGGTGCGGTGGCTAGCAGAAGTAGTGCCCCGCAGCCACCAAGAAGACAAATACAAGCCCATAGAGCCCATAGTGCCCTTCCTGCTGCATTTCCTAATCCTAATTGGGAGCCCACCACGTCTGCAGCGCCATACTTTCCCCATTCACTGGCCAACCCCGAATTCAGGTGGAATAGTTGATTTTACATCACTTGATTCTTAGTCACTCTTTTTCATTGAAGATCTCTATAGATCTATTGTGGACCAAAGCAATTTATACGCTGGTCAATTCATCGCCGCTAATCCGCAGTTGACCCTTGCCAGAGATTGGAAACCTATTACGGTTTTCTGAATTTAGGACCTTTCTGGGCCTATCCCTCCTCATGGGGATTACTAAAAAGTGTGCGTTGCGGTCATATTGGTCAACTGACCCAATTCACCATATTCCCGTGTTCTCTGCTTCCATGACCAGGATGCGATACAAGCATTTCTTGCGGTTCATGCATTTCATTGACAATGAACTCTGTCGTCCTCGGGGTGACCCTGGATACGATCGGCTCTACAAAATTTGCCCCCATGTAAACCACTTCAACCAACAGTTTGCAGCCTTGTTTATTCCCGATCAAGTTGTCTGTGTCGATGAGTCCCTGATTACATTTTCTGGCCGCTTGTCTTTCAAACAGTATCTCCCCAGCAAGCGTGCCAGATATGGGGTCAAGTTGTATAAGCTCTATGACAGGGCAACAGGCTATACATATTGTTTAATGGTTTACGAGGGAAGAGATAGTCACATGGAGCCCCACAACTTCCCAGACTATATAGGGAGCGCTAGCAAGATCAAAAAGGGGTACAACTTGAACGTGGACAATTATTACACAAGCGTACCACTTTTTAGTCACCTTTTTGATTGTGGAATTGGTGTATGTGGCACTTGCGATCTAATTGCTGTGGCTTCCCCCAACAGCTTGTAGATTCCAAACTTAGATGGGGGAGAGAGCCTGCTTGAAATGTAATAATTTGCTTGCAGTGGAGTAGAGGGATACACAGAATGTTTTTGTTCTCTCCTCCCTTCATGCAGATATGACAGTCGAAATTCCAATGGGCGACTGGTGTTGTTATGAAGCTCCTCTGTGTCCACGAATACAGCCTTAACGTGGGAGGGGTGAACTTCAACAACCAGATGATGGCGCCGTACTTAATTGCCCATAAGGCCAGATGCTGGTATAAAAAAGGGTCTGTATATTTATTCCAATTGGCTCTGCTGAACGCTTGTGTGCTATACAAAGCATCAGGACAAACTGGATCCTTCCTAAAATTCCAAGAGGAGATCATGACAGCTCTTCTGTTTCCAGATGGTGCTGTGCCCCACCTTCCCATCGCAAATGCAGTGAGCCGGCTGCATGAGAGACATTTTCTGTATGTCCTCCCTGGTACCCCTACCCAAAGAACACCCCAAAGAAGATGTTGTGTCTGCAGAAAATGCGGATATAGGCGCGACATGCTTTTATTGTCCCTCCTGTCCTGACCAACCAGGTCTCTGCATCGGTGACTGTTTCCGTCGCTACCACACACTAGTGGAGTATTAGCATAGGGTACAGCCCTGCACAGTCCTAGGGCACACTTACACAGGGTCTTGAAAGATGAGAGACCCTAATCTGGAATGTTTACAGTTAAAATAACAGTGCAAAAAAAGAGAAAAAAAATTAAAATAAAAAAGCCAAGAATAGTTGTTGTTTTATTTTTCTTCTCTCTCTCTCTCTCTCTCTCTATTGTTCTATTGCTATTGTTCTCTCTCTATTGTTTGCTATTGTTCTCTCTCTATTGTTACTGTATTTTATAACTGTAATGTTTTATTTTTACTGTGTTTTATTGTATTTGCTTTGCAGGTATGGTATGTCTTACTGTTATACTGTAAAGTTACTTTGTTTTATTGTTAAACATTATTTGCTTTGCAGGTATGCCATTCAGCTGCAGCACTGGTTTATTTATTCTGACAGCAACAGGGTTTGCTCTCACAATACGTAAAGCCGTGACTCCAGCGCTGTAGGAGGTGATTTCAGCCCCACAGTTCAAAAAAAGAGCATATATGCCGAAGCATGGGGGTGGAGGGGCGGATTAGTGTGCGTTGCGGTCATATTGGTCAACTGACCATATTAGGGGCGGATTGCCCCCATGCTTCGGCATATATTTTTTACTCTTTTTTTGGCACAGATTGTGATAAAAAAAGTTGTTTTATTGAGTTAATGTTTTATTGTTACCATAGTTTGCTTTTTAGGCATGCCATTCAGCTGCAGCACGGATTTATTTATTTTGACAGCAACAGGGTTTATTCTCACAATACGTATATCAGCACCTATAGTGCTGTAGGAGGTGAGTTCACCACCACAGTTAAAAAAATGGTGCATGTATACCCATCATTAGAAGTGGGTGGATGCAGGGTGGTATTCTAATGGTGGGCATACCAACCGATCAAACAATGGTGAAAACAGAAAATAAACTGTGCTTATGATAAAAAAAAATATACAGCTGAAACAATCAAGTGAGATAACATCACAAAAACACAATAAATAAATAGGTATGTTGGGCTAAATAAAGATAAGCAATAAATGAATTATATGAAACAACTGAGTCCAAGAGCCCCAAACGTGACAAAAAGTGAAAGTTTGACTGTTGTGTCACCAACTTCCTCCACCTTGTGAGATCACCACCAAAAAATAGGATGTGCCCTTACCAAAGAGCGTTGACCACCTATTAACCACCTATATAAATCGCGTATAATAATAATAATATTACGGGGGGGGTCAACATAGGCTTGTATATCTGGGATACTCCACGTCTGTAAAGAGGTCCGCTCACCAAAAGCTTCAAGCCACCCCCGGGGAAGACATCAGGTTTCTTTCACTCCAACCATGACATCAGGTCACATACCCCAAATGAGAGACAAATGCCACAATAGTCTAAAACCTTTTTAACCAGGATTTAATGAAGGTAATGCACTTACATGAAAGACGATTAAAAACAGCATGTACTGGACACAATGGTTTCAAAGGTGTATCCTCCAATCGCGATTACAGGAAATGATGCTATGATGAAATGATGAACGGCTTCAATCATCTCTATGGCCTAAGAAACCGGAAGCTACGAGCATTTCATGACTTCAGTTTTGCCTGATATAAACATCGCCATTGGGAAATTTGGAAAACATCTTATCACACCGATCTTGGTGTGGTCAGATGCTTTGAGGGCAGAGGAGATATCTAGAGTCTAATAGACCCCAATTTTTTTCAAAAAGAGTACCTGTCACTTCCTATTGCTATCATAGGGGATAGTTAAATTCCCTGTAAAAAAAAAAAAAAAAATTCCCAAAACTTGTAGCAAAATATAAAATATTCCATGGACTCAACATGCCTCTCAGCAAATAGCTTGGGGTGTCTACTTTCCTAAATGGGGTCATTTGGGGGATTTTGTGCTATCTTGGCATTTTATGGCCTCCAAAACTGTGATAGGTAGTGAGGCGTAAATTAAAAAATTTACGCCCTTAGAAATCCTGAAGGCGGCAATTGGTTTTCGGGGTCCTGTACATGGCTAGGCTCACAAAACGTCTCACACATGTGGTATTCTCGTACTCAGGAGAAGCAGCAGAATGTATTTTGGGGTGTAATTCCACATATACCCATGGCACGTGTGAGCAATATATCATTGTAAGTTTTTAAACATTTGTGACAAAAAAATAAAAATATTCAATGGGCTCAACATGCCTCTCAGCAATTTCCTTGGCGTGTCTACATTCCAAAATGGAGTAATTTGGGGGGTTTTTCACTGCCCTGCCATTTTCAACATTTTCGTTTTTTTTATTTTCATATATATTTCATATTCATTTATATTGCAAAAAATAAAAATCCCAGACGTGATCAAATACCACCAAATGAAAACTCTATTTGTGGGAAAAAACGGATGCAAATATAGTTTGGGTGCAGCATCGCATAACCACGCAATTACCAGTTAAAGCAGCGCAGTGCCAAATTGTAAAAAGTGCTCTGGTCATTAAGGGGACAAATCCTTCCAGTGGTTAATGAGGCCTGCCCCCTGCCAATCCAAGTTGGGGAGTGCTCAAGGCTCCTAAAATTCCCCAGGCAGCTCCACCTCTCCTCTCTTCCTTTCCTTCTAGCACTCTCTAGAAAGAAGAGAGAGGCAACAGTGATGCTACATGTGAGTCACCCAGCCCTGCCCGAGGCCACTAGCAGCCCAGAATGAAAATAAACAGGCCTAGCCACCAGCTGGGCCTGCCTAAATTGTCCTACTCTCCAGAAAAATCCTCACTCTAGCACCTACCTAACTAGAGGGTGCTACACAGGCAAGGATTATTCAGAAGCAGGTCAGATGAAAGCTGGGTCAATATGATCAAGCAAATTCAAGATCAGGGATAACAGAAACTGAAGCTAGGGTTGCCACCTTTTCTTCAAGCCAAACCTGAACACTTTAGCAGCCTGGGACACCTTTGGGTGCATCAAGGAGAGTGGTAATGTAGTGTACATAGCGTGCCACAGTGAACAGAGGGTGTGGCCAAATAGCTCTTGCTGACTTGATTTCCCTGCTCCTCAGTGATGCCGAACCTGCCCCCAGACAGCCGTCTGCAGCTCCTGAATGGCAACAGATTTGTGTGTGTTACTATTTTGGCTACTTGGGGAGCCATAGCCTTGTCTGAATAATGTGTCCGGGTTTCAGTCCACCTGAAACCCGAACACATGATTCAAAACCTGGACTGTCCGGGTGAATTCCGGACAAGTGGCAACCCTAACTGAAGCTGAAAGACCATTCAGCAATGACCTCATGCAGAGACCAGGTTTAAATAGCCCTCTAAGGACCAGTATCTATGGTGGACGTACTGTACCTGTGCATCCACATGCACATCTTTGTGTGCACGTTCATATGATATTCCTGACAAGTACCTTTAAAGCAGTAATTACCTTTTAACCTCTGCTTTTTTTTAAATGGGCCCCAGGTGGTTTATGCCACATCAGCGCATGCTACCAAAGAGTAGATTTGTCAGTTGGTCCCCTGGGAAGTAAAATAACATTATACATTTTTTTAATTATAGTTCTTCTTTAAAAGTGAAGGCAAAAATGCCTCAGTCTCTAAGCAGAACAGGAAAGAGAGCATTATTAAACTTATTATCAAGCATGTTTATTTGCAACCTCTGCGGCTGCAACCCTGGACAGCCAACTAACAAATTTACACACAGATTTCAGGCAATTCTGCAAAGATCTGAAAATGTTTTTACCCCAAAACTCACATAAAATAATAATAAGAACTCAACAGTACTTTTTTTTACTGGTGCAGTACTACTTTTGAGCAGCAGAGGGAGATATTTATAAATCAAACTAAAACATTCTAGTGAATAGGTCTTCATACTCTCTTTTTGCATTGCTCTGCTTGATAAGTCACCTTTGCAGCTTGTCTGCCTCTATGCAGTAAAGGCAACATTCATTTAAAATAAACTGTCAATGCAAAAAATAAATAAAACATAAAAAAGGTTCTGCATTATACAGTATACATACAGTATAAAGTACTAGATGTGCATAGGGGTGCAATTAATTTTGAAAAGCAATGCACCACGATGCACATCCAGAGTGCATTGCCGTACATAACGATTTGTAATGTGTGTTGTGATCAAGCCCTAAAATAGAAACATAGAAACATAGAAAAATTACGGCAGAAAAAAGACAGAGTAGTCTATTGAGTCTGGCTGTTTTTGTTTTTTAATATTTTTAATATTTTAGGGTTTTTTTTATTAACTTTTTTGTCTGAGTATAGATCTATTTCCTGACAGCTCCATGTAGCCACCTCCGGGTAAGGCCACACCCAACCCTATGCAATCAGGACCTAACTCAACCCATGCCCTGAACGGCGTTCATTTTCTTTCCTCTATGTGGTCAGGACCTGGTGCAGTCTCCTACCTTGCTGGATCAATTATTCAGCCGTCTGCCAGTGTGGGCCTCCTGGATGTAGCCCCCATTATGCTCGCTAAACGCATCGGCTGTGTGGGGTCCCCGCTGCTGGTTTTTCGGGGGATCGAGAAGGGGCCAGAAGTCTTACTACAGGATTTAAGCTGGTGGAGGTTCAGTATGATGCTGCCTCACCAGAAACAGTGCTAGCCCTGCTGTGATTGCAAGCAGGAGAGTGAGGTAGGCAGGGGATAGATGACCTGTCTTCCTGTGCATCCTCAACAGCCTGCATCTCCAATCGCTACAGATGAGACAGTGCCAACCCCAAAAGACCAGCATATGTCGAGAAGGTAGGAGGCTCACCCAACACTACGTGGGATGGTCAGGTTCCGATTTTTATGCCACTTATTTAACCTCCCTGGCAGTATTCCCAAGTGTAGCTCGGGGTGAATATTCATTACCAAAAGCGGTAACCCTGAGCCACACTCGGGATTGCATCGCAGGATCCATGTACAGCTTACTTACCTTTGTCCCCTGGATCCTGCGATGTCTCCCGCTGTGTGTGCGAGCTGTCTCCTCCGCTAGATCTATCACAGTGCCGCGCTCCGTTCACTGAGAGCGTTGTGACGCACGGGGACGGAGCCCGGCGCCAAATTCAAAAAGTTAAAAACACATAACACATACAGTACACTGTAATCTTACAGATTACATTACTGTATCAAATTATTTTACATCCCTTTTGTCCCTAATGCTTTGTCCAACATGCAGTTTTATATTATATATACTGTTCTTTCTGCCTGGAAACTGGAGATTGTCCATAGCAACCAAAAAGTGCCCCTTTACGTCAAAAGTGGTTTTAGACCAGCTAGAAAACAGCGATAATAAATTAGAACACTTGCAGAATTGAGTGATAGTGATTTGTGGGGATATTAGTCATCAAACACTGAAAGTGACGACAGTGACAATTCAGCAACTGAGCAAATTTCTGTGTTTTTGATTTGATTACATTATTGAATACATTTTATTATTATTATCTTATTATTTGTTATAATTATTTATAGTTATTTATTATATTATAATTTATGATTTCGTGTTTCAAACTTTGTCATACCCGGGATGTCTACTAGACTCTGTTTGAACAGATTTAAGTGAGTTATTCCTAAGAATTACAGGCCTACAATATAAAACTCCAAATTTCAATGCGAAACAATGTACCGCTTTCATCAAAAATCTGACATAATCATACCACCAGGGTGGTTTAAAAAAAGACACCATTCATCTACCCGCTCAGAGAGAGGCCTGTCAGAACAAGAGTACCTCTCTAGATCCAAGGGAAGCCAGCGCAGAGAAAGGTCAACAGACTGACGTGATAGATCAAGGTCCAGATGCCATAGCTGCCCTGTGAGGAACCAAAGCCCATCTCACCATTCTCAACCTTGAATCCAGATGTGCTGGGCTTGTCCAAAGGAGTCCCTTCCTGGCAAAACTGTTTGCGAAACCTGCCTTAAAGGGGATTTCCACCAATTTAAAAGTCAGCAGGTACAAGAAGTGTAGCTGGTGACTTTTAATAAACAGACACTCGCCTGTCATCCGGTCCAGCGATGAGGTCGCCCAAAGCCTTGCTTCTCTCCCCCTCCTCTGTGCGGGGCTGGCATTGACATGCGTGAGCCGTGCCGCACGTTATGAATGGCTGGGTAATCTTCTGGGACCTGTGATGTGTCCCAGAAGATTGCAGGGAGGGAGAGGGGAACTTCCGCTCGGTGCCACGGCGCCAGGAGCTGCAGTGGGAGCTGGGTACCTGGGAAAACTATGTAGCCGCTCCCCCCAGCTTATCTGATCTTAGCCTCACCTAAGATCTGGGCCTGAAGAGGCCAAGGCGCTACCTAGATCAGCGTCCAAAGACTCGTCTGGAGAGGAAGGAGATGCAAGTTATGAAGGGTTCGATTTCAACCTGGTAGAGCCCTTCCTTAAAGATGTCAGGGAGGCCTTATAATGGGAAGATGTAATCGAAGAGCTGCTAAAGAAACAGCGCTGCTATTTCAAAGACTCTGCATGGATCAAATCAAAAGCATAATAGAAGATGAGTGGAGGCAGCCAGAGAAAACACCTTTTTTGGAGCCACCTGGCCAAGATGTATCCTTTCAAAAAGGAGAATGTCAAACATCTGGAAGACCCACCTGTAGTCGATGCAGCCCTGATGCGCCTGGCCAGGCATGTTATGTTGCCGCTAGATGATGCTAGATGATTTCAAGCACAGTCATGGATAGACAATTCTGAATCAGCCATTGCCAGTGATCGGGAGAAAACTGAAGTAATGTCCTCGCTCAACAACCTGAGGCTGACAGCGGGGTTCATGGTGAAAGCCTCCATTAACATAATCAAATCCCTGACACGCGTGATGTTTGAAGCAGTCACAGCAAGACGCGCCTTGTGGCTCAGACCTTGGGTGGCAGACCCATCCTCCAAACAAGGCTGGTGCAGGATCCCCTTTGAGGGAGGGAGCCTATTTGGGGACAAGCTCAATACAGCAATCGCCAGGGCGACAGGGGGAAAGTCCGGCTTCATTCCCCAGGACAGGAGCTTACTCCGCCAAAGGAATCCGGCCTTTGGCCGGCCTGCCAGAACAAGAGGGAGAGAGGCAAGATTCAGGGAGGGAGTTCTGCAGGCCTTGGAATACTCCCTTGGGGTCGAAACAAAAGACGGCAGTTGCCACTGCAGGCCGGGAACCCCAGAAATCGTTTTGATGGTGTCCCCATCCATGCTTGCCTGGTGGGAGCCAGGCTGAGCAGTTTCTGGCAAGTATGGACGGAGAAAGTCCGTGACCACCTGGTGCTCTCCACCATAAAAACGGGCCATTTCTGGGAGTTTCTCGAGAAACCAAAGGCGAACTTCGTACCGACCGCTCTCCCCTCATACTCCCTGAAAAAGGAGTTTCTGCTTCAGTACGTGGACACACTCCTACAACAGCGGGCAGTAGAACCAGTGCCCCTGAGTGGGCTCCTCTCAGGAGTCTATTCACCGCTATATTTGGTACAGAAAAAGTCGGGAGACTGGAGACCAGTAATGAACAACCACCTGTCTGATTTCCACTCCACACTATAGGGGGGGGGGGAGAGGGGAGCCTACACCCTCTCCAGGTGTCCTCTGATTGCTGCTCTTGTGGCCCCCGGAGCCTCCTGGCCGCTCGCAGCGAACCGGAAGTAATTTTTCTTACATAATAATACATGCTTAAAAAATTATTAAGATATTACGATGTTTGCTCACTGTTTGCGCACAGATTTGGAAACCAGCTGGATAGACCATTACATGTTATGATGATCACACAGACAGAAAACACTGCAGTTATCCTGCTATTCATGCTATGGCCCCTACAAATTCTGTGAACTCTGCCTCTGTGCAGCAGTGGGAAGAACCATCAAGTGAATGCTACTTTTGTGTTGAACAAAATAAACCTGAACACATATTGTTGGTCCTTAAACAAGTATCCCACCCACACACTGCACAGTCAATTAAATCATGTGTAGACAAATGCTTGCAAGAGTGGGGCATACCAAAGAGATAGATCCAAACAGTGATAACAGGCAATAGGAGTAATATGGTGGCAGCATTTAAACAAACCATAGCAGCAGTAGAAGAACCACCCAGCTCTAGTGAGGAAGACTCCCCCATGATGGAAAGTGACTCTGATGCCACGTACACACGATCTCCGCCAGACAATTCGCCTGTGTGGGCTCCGGCAGACTTTTTCTTCCCAAAAGTCTGGCGGACTTATTCTTCCCAAAAGTCCGGCGGACTTAGAAAGAAGACTTGACTCAAAATTGTCAGCCGAACTCGGAAGTCTGGCGCCCATCTGTGTGCTAGTCCGCCGGACTTTCCAAATGAACGTACTTGCCCACACACGGAGTAAAGTCCGTTCATTTTAAACGTGACTTCAGGTAAGACGGGACTAGCGAAGGAAGTCAATACCGCTGCCTCAATCGGCGAGATTGACACCTCGCGAGCCCCGTCGCCTGGTATGGGTTTTAAGGGTAACCCCTACGCTGGCATGGGAGTCCCCCCAAAGTCCATACCAGACCCTTATCCAAGCATGCAGCCCGGCCGGTCAGGAAAGGGGGTGGGGACTAGCGAGCACCCCCCCTCCTGAACCGTACCAGGCCGCGTGCCCTCAACATGGGGGGGTGCTTTGGGGAAGGGGGGCCCTGTGGCCCCCCTCCCCAAAGCACCTTGTCCCCATGTTGATGAGGACAAGGGCCTCTTCCCGACAACCCTGGCCATTGGTTGTCGGGGTCTGCAGGCTGGAGGCTTATCGGCCCCGCACCCTATATGAATGAGTATGAGGTACATCGTAGCCCTACCCATTCACCTGGGGGAAGAAGTGTCAAAAAAAAAAAAAAACACACACTACACAGGTTTTTAAAGTAGTTTATTAGACAGCTCCGGGGGTCTTCTTCCGACTTCGGGGTCTTCTAGCCGGGCTTCTCCGCTATCTTCTTTTACTAGCGGAGGAGCCCGGCTTTCTCCTTTGTCGCTGCCGCCCGGGGGGTCTTCTTCCAACTTCGGGGTCTTCTTCCGACTTCTCCCGCACTTTGGTTCTTCTGCCAGGCTCCTCCGCCAAGTTCTTCCAGCTCTTTTACTAGCGTTGGCCCGATCTTCTCGTTCGTCGCTGTCGCCGCTGCCTTCTTCTTTCTTCTTCTTCTTCCTTCTTCTTCTCTTCTTCCGATGTTGACACGACGCTCTCTCTCGCTGTAATGCCAGGGACGCGTTGCGCGGCGACATATATAGGCATAAGGGGTGGGGTCACCGGGTGATGTCACCTTATGATGTCACAGTCCCTGGGGATGTGATTGGCCTGGTGGAGCTGGTAAGTGGTCACATTTGGAGTCCCGCCTCCCTGCCTGGCGCTCTGTGTTTCTCCTGACTGAGGTAAGGTCTCTCTGCCATCCGCTCTTCCACCCGCCCATCTGTTACCCTCCCCCCTTTTATGTCAGCCCGCCCTTCTCTGTAAGCCACCCCCCTCTGTCAGCCCGCCCCTCTCTATAAGCCACCCCCTCTGTCAGCCCGCCCCTCTCTATAAGCCACCCCCCTCTGTCAGCCCGCCCTTCTCTGTAAGCCCCCTCTGTCAGCAATCCCCCTCTACCAGTACCCCTCTCTGTCAGAAACCCCCCTGTCAGCCCCCTTCTATCAGCCCGTCTCTCTCTGTAAGCCACCTCCTCTGTCAGCCCGCCCTTCTCTGTAAGCCACCCCCCTCTGTCAGCAACCCTCCCCTCTATCAGCCCCCCTCTCTGTCAGCAACCCCCCCTCTATCAGCCTCCTCTCTGTCAGCAACCCCCCCACTGTCAGCCCCCCTCTCTGTCAGCAACCCCCCCCCCTTTCAGCCCCCTCTCTGTCAGCAACCCCCGTCAGCCCCCTTTCTTTCAGCAACCCCTCCTGTCAGCCCCCCTCTTTGTCAGCAACCCCCCTCTGACAGCCCCCTCTCTGTCAGCAACCCCCCTCTGTCAGCCCCCCTCTCTGTCAGCAACCCCCCTATCAGCCCCCCTCTCTATAAGCCACCTCCTCTGTCAGCCTGCCCCTCTCTATAAGCCACCCTCCTCTGTCAGCCTGCCCCTCTCTATAAGCCACCCCCCTCTGTCAGCCCGCCCTTCTCTGTAAGCCACTCCCTCTGTCAGCAACCCCCCCCAATATCAGCCCCCCTCTCTGTCAGCAAACCCACCTGTCAGCAACCCCCCTCTTTCAGCCCCCCTCTCTGTCAGTAGCCCCCTCTCTGTCAGCAACCCCCCCCCCCCCACTGTCAGCACCTCTCTCTTTCAGCAACCCCCTGTCAGCCCCTCTCTATTTCAGCAACCTTCCCTGTCAGCCCCCCTCTCTGTCAACAACCCCCACTCTATCAGCCCCCCTCTCTGTCAGCAACCCCCCTGTCAGCCCCCTCTCTGTCAGCAACCCCCCGTTAGCCCCCTCTCTTTCAGCAACCCCCCTGTCAGCCCCGGGTGATGTCACATGGTGACCTTGCCCCTTATGATGTCACAGTCCCTGGGGATGCTGGGACTGTGACATCATAAGGGGCGAGGTCACCATGTGACATCACCCGGGGCTGACAGAGGGGGGTTGCTGACAGAGGGGGGGTTGCTGACAGAGAGGGGGTTTGCTGACAGAGAGGGGGCTGACAGAGGGAGGGCTGACAGAGAGGGGGGCTGACAGGGGGGTTGCTGAAAGAGAGGGGGCTAACGGGGGGTTGCTGACAGAGAGGGGGCTGACAGGGGGGTCTGTACTTACCTCACATGGGTGATGTGCTGTCTGTGCCCACACAGCCAGCCTGGGGGATTTAAAATCCTCACTTTTCTTCTCCCTCTTCATGCTCTGGGGAATCTGGGATGGATCAGAGCACATCTGATTGGTCAGTGCTTGCAAAAAGATAGATATTACTGTGGGCAATGTAAACTATTTGCCAGGAAAGTACACATTTTTTAGCCATTCCCTTTGTTTTAGAGGAGGTCTTTTCAAACACTAGACCCAAGCTTGTTTGCATAGTGTCAATAAAAGCCAAGAATAGCCTGACCATTTGAAGTATTAGACCTATGGCATTTAAATTATTATGCTGCCATCTAGAGATTTGTAGTCAGAAATGCTTCCCTCATACAAATTGATGTAGGTAGAAAGTGGAAAGAGCAGTGACGGACCGTCGATAAGGTGAGCAGGAGCGCCGCCCCCCTATCCATGCATCTGGCCTCCTAATCTACATGCAGGGCCCCGGATGCGTGGATTCCAATGGGGGTTTTTTTTTGAAGCACATGATTAGAGCCAGAGGCTGTAATTGGCTTTCATGAGCCCACCCAGTTGTGTGACAGTAGCGAATTAATATTTACTATTGTCACACTGATTCTCCTCCCAGCCAATCGGGAAGCGAGAGGCACACGATTGGCCGAGAGGAGAAGCAATCTTATTGGCCGGTACTGGGGGGAGGGTGTACGGGGAAGTCTGGAAGGAAAGATGGCTGCCGTCATTGAAGCATCAGAGCGATCTCTCTGCTCTGCACTGCTGCTGACCGTGTGAGTACCACCCACCAGGAGGGGGGTCGCATGGTCCACCTTTGGGGGGTTCAGGTGGTTTGTTTGATGTTTGAAGCACCAGCTGCCACTGGGAAATAGGTTATGCTCACGTAGGAATGGCTACCAAACGTTCTATGATAAAAAGCCAGTAAGACAAGCTGATGGAGGCCAAGGGACAACACAAGAAGCCACATTACAAGGGGCAACAGAGAGAGAAAGAGAGAGACTTCCAAAACCACAAAACCATTTTCCTGCAATCACTTGAAATGCCTGTAGTTCGGTTTGCTATGGAAATTGTGCCCTAACTGCAATGGAAACTGTGTGACTTTTAGTGTATCTCCCTGTAGCCAGGTGCTTGGCTAAGAATTGGCTCCCTGTAGCTGCTACCCTCTAGTGCTGAACTGGTTAACAGCTATATCAGTAAGAGGAGGGAGAGTTAGAGACTGAGTCAGGCAGCACTGCACTGTGGGAACTGTTACATAGTTACATAGTTACATAGTTAGTTAGGTTGAAAAAAGATATATATATATATATATATATATATATATATCATACAATCCCATATACCCCATTCTATACCCACAGTTGATCCAGAGGAAGGCAAAAAAAAAAACTGTAGTCCAGAAGAGAGAGACTATACTGTACTCAAGATCTTTTGAACTGAATTTCCCATAGATAGATTGCCAGGAGGAGGGTAAAGAGCTGCATTTTCTCAGGCTGTACAGGATACGGCTTCCTCTGGCCATGAGGGAGATTGGAGGGTGCACATGGCTGTTCAGGGTGCACCATTACTGCTGCAAACCGGTAGCCTGAGCGGGATCCGGGGAGCTGAGTTTGAGTTTGAGTGTTTCAACAGCCAGAGTTACCTGGATGCAGGGTAAAGAATGCACTAATTGCTGTGTGTGACCGGAAGGTGAACTGCGATATGACTGGGACTGGTGAGCTGCTGCTGTGGGGATTTACTATCTGCTGCTAAAGGGGCTGAGCTATACAGCCATCTAGTAGCCTTTTTGTTGCCTGCAGGCTTGACTGGGACTATTCTCACATGCACCAAAAGTACAACTGGGCCCCAACGCTAGCCGGCTGAATAGCTAGGAATATAGATTGTCCCTTTACAGCTGCTACACAGAGATCTTTACCTATTACTTATGCTTCATTTGTAAGCAACCACACAAAAAATATTATTAGGTTTGTGTGAAGTTGCCTTTTAAAGTTGAAAGAATAATATGCTAAAACTATTATATGCTACCTTTTTGCTGGTAGACTGGAAACAATGTATAGTGAATAAGTCAAAATGTTCAGAGTTAGAGTTATATGCAAAGGGTCATGTCAGTTCTCTTCCTGGCAAGGAAATAGGAAAATAATTATGTAAGTGTAAAGCACCAAGTTGGGAAAGAATAATAAATCTTCTCCACACTTGCTTTTCCAGAGGCATATATGATAGTGAAATTAATGTATCCTTTTCCTCTGAGGGTTGACTAATGTTATAATAAAAAAGTTTCAAAATAAAAGTATGTTAAAATATTTTTTGGTTCCAAAACTTTTCCAAGTTTGTAGAAAGAACAAGCAATGTCGTTCTGTTAAAATGTCAATTTTAATGATTCCTCTGTAACAACTCTGCAAATATATAATCATCCAAGATTCCAGGAAATTGTGTGTGGCCAGTCTGGGAGTCATTCTTGCCATTAGTGTTGTCAATTCATGCCTTAAAAATCTCACACCTACACAACATACTGGCAACCAGTTGGCATTTGAAGATATTATGTATCCTGGCTGAAGTATCTGCAAACTAGATCACTGTTTACATGTTTTATTTCACTATGGAATCATGGTGGCTCAATGGTTACCGGAGATTCCTAAAAGAATAGAGGTCCTTTATATAGATTACATTTTTCTCTGTAATAACATAGGGTTCCTCATTTGTAACCAGTATGATTAACCCACAGAGAATTTTATGTATTTTCTATTTTAATCATTGTTTATTAGTTTTAAAAAAGAAAAGCAGATATAACAGTATAACATAACAATAGCAAAGAGTTACAAGGGGCGGAACACCAAAGGAAGTAAGTACAATATATCTGACAGTGCGCCTAGAGGTATGTTAACATACAATACACCATTGTACCAAAATAAATCATGTATTTTTATGGACAGTACCCAACTGGCCATATTTAAATATTCACAGTTGCATTTTCTACCTCCTCTTTTCTCTGCAGATAAAGAACCTATTGCTTGTATTTGCAAGGGGCTAGCGCACAGTAATACTCACCTTATTTCATGGTCCTTCAATCTTCTTCCATTCCAGTTCTGGTTGGTCCTCTGAAGCCACTCTTCATACCGGTCTATGATCAGCTTTCTTGCTGCCCATCTTGCCAATAATATAAAACCTCCTAGATGCAGTGTCCACCCACATTCCAGTCCTGGAGAGTGAAGGACTGTATCTGTGGCTGTCATGGAACCATGGAATAAGGTGCGTATTACTAGCAAGTTTGATTATTTTAGTATGGCCTAACGTAATCTTTAAAGTACAGTAAATGTTAACCCACTTGCTACCATCTCAAAAAGATTTAACAGGTTTATCTTCAAAAGTAGTATTCAATTAGGTGCATATTTAAAGCTCAATTTAGTTTCTCTTTAACCACTTCAACCCCGGTAGAATTTACCCTCTTCCTGACCAGGCCTTTTCCTTTGCAACAGTGTGAACCGAGCATAAGGAGCAATAAAGACTTTTCTTATTTTAATACCTTTAATTAAAGTAGAGTAAAAGCTTGTTTTTGATGGTCACAACTAATCCGATACATAACTGATTTTGCAATAAATGTAGGTTTCCTGATTCATTTTCACTTTTTTTAAAACTCACTCTACCCTGCTCAGTGAGCACGCTCCCATTTTCAGTGTGGGCATCTGAAGCCCACTCGTTGCTCCTTCTGGGATACAGCACTGCTGGCAACCCAGCATGCACCTCCCAATCTTGCGCATACGGATATCGTACAAATCGCGGCGTGATGCTACCAGCAGAGGATGCCCATTGACTCCTGGGAGGATTGATGACACTCATATCCCAGCAGCCAATGGGCAGGCTGAAGTGACATACCCCACCACGGCAAGGTACAGCGAAAGCGGAGCATTCACCTTCAAAATAAATTATATAGATTACAGGGGGGGGGGGGAAAGGAGAAACTGTACAGTGTTCATGAATGCAGGGGGTGCAAAATTTAAAAAGTGGGTGGTCAAGTGAAAGATGTCAGCTCAGCATCCTTTAAAATTTGGTGTACAAAATAATTCAGGTACAGTATAGGTGAAAGAAATTATTAGAACTGCTGTCAAGTTTTGATTGGTCTCTGTGTCCTTGCCAGATAGATTTGCCGTTTTCATTTGTTTTGGTGACCACTGTCAGTGAAACAAAAAGTTTTACAGTTGTTACCAGAACAAGGGTTGAAAGTAAATCCTAAAGCAGTATTAAACCCAAAAACAAACATTTATTATATTGCAGCTTGGAGAATAAATGAACTGAGACACAGAATGCCAAAAAACAGATCCAGCAGCTACTCCTAAAGTGAAAAACTCAGCAAAAAAATAATAAAACGTAGAACAGGGCTGGTTTCTATTCTAATTTTACAATACTTTAGGATGCTACACTAATATCTACAGCACTGTGTGTTATACTAAGTGTAATCCATCAATTCAAACAATACATACAAATGCTACAAATACACATTTTAATACAATGTAACATACAAAATGCTAAACCGGTTGGGTTGGTCGATCGGTCATTTGTACTCCATTCATGGCGGGCATCACGGGCGCTTCCCCTGCTCTCCTCCACAGGCATCACGGCAGCGGGCATCACGAGCAGCTTCTCCTTCCCCTGCTCGACGGCTTCCGTCTCCTCCCTCCTCCTCGGCGGCCAATCAGAACACTTCTCCTTTTAGCGAATCGGGAAACGGGTCTCTATTCGCTTTTCTCACACAATTGGGTGGGCTCGGTTGGCATTCTCCGGTAAAACTTTTGATCAGGGTCATTTGGGTAGTTCCTGTTGCCATTATGATTTAAAAAGAGTAAACAGAGTTGATTGATAATAAATGGCTTCAGCCAAACGCTAACCATGAGTGAAAGAGTTTTTGTGTTATCATTCATATTCTCTGAAAAATGGCCAATAAATCATAAATTCTGCCAGGATATGTAAAATTATGAGCACAACTGTACATGGATTGTCTGTAAAAGGTGGCATAATGATGGCATCCTTATATATACCGGCAGTCAACATACCACATGGATTTTCATATACTTGTTCTATTGCCCAGGAATTGAAAACAATGATAATCCCATGATGTGCAAACAAAAAATGTCTTGCAATGGGTAATCAGGATATAAATGACCCCTTTTGTGTTGCAGTATTTATGATCTCTGAACCTAAAGAGTCTTCCAGTGGTCAACCTGATCATCTGTCTTTCAATCATAAAAGGAGAGTATTCACCTTTTCCACATCTATAGCCATCTACTCTTTCTACTATGTGCTTACTCCAGGACATATCAAGATAGACTAACACATCACATAGTGATTGTGCCTTCCTAAAGACATACAATGGTCAGCTTGGGATAAAGTTATTTATAGTATCATCCTCCATTAGGACCTTGTGCTTTGTGCTTCCATCTCAGAATCCTGTGGGTGTTAGCACTATCTACAGGCTTGCATATATGGGACAACAAATATGCTTCTCACCACTGTTTGAGGATGAAAGCCTAGTGGCATAGTAGAGATTATTTGTGGCAGTGAGTTTTCTATAAATACATGTTTAGATGTCCATTCGCCTCAATTTTGTATGTAATATCCAAAAACGTGACCTTCTGGAGTCAAAGCAACTTGTGAATTTCAAATGTAAATTGTTTTGTTCTAAACCTCAAAAAGTCCATCGCTTCCTCCATTGTACTGAATTACAGGATTAATACGTCATCGATGTACCTGTACCAGGCAAGAATCCTGGGCAGGCCTACCAATGAGTTCACATCCTCAAATAGATTTCTTTCTCACTCAGCCAAAAATATATTTGCAAGCACCAGGGCACACTCTGTTCCATGGGCATTTCCTGTGCCTGGCAATAGTGCTGTTTTTCAAAACAACATTTATTGTAGGTAAAATAAAACTAAAAGGACCTTCTTGTTTCCAAGGTTTTATGAACTATTTCTATCCCTGTTTGTGCAGGATAGATGAATGGAGGGCCCCTATATGCAGAGTAAGCAAAAGGATATCAGGAGATGCTGAAGTATTATTCAAAAGGGTGAGGAGGTGTGTGGTATCCCTTACATATAAGGATAGTTCAAAACAAAAAGTGTCAACTTGTAATCAATATATTCACTCGCTTTTTTAATCAGGAACCCCCTGTCTTAACTTAACATAGTTCTAAACTTAGAAGGTTTTTTACCTTCCTGCATTCTCCGCATTAAAGTAAAAAACCCTTCCAACACTTGTTCCCCAGTTCCTGGAGACACTTAACCTCCCTGGCGGTATGATTCTGGCTGGAATTTTGTGCTGAAAGCGGTACAATTATTTTGCATGGAAATTTGGCGTTTTTATATTGTAGGCATGCAATTCTTATGAATAACTCACCTAAATCTGTCCGAACCAGAGTCTAGTAGACATCCCGGGTATGATAAAGTTTAAAACACAAAATAATAAATTATAATATAATAAAAATATATATATAAATGATTCAATAATGTAATCAAATCAAAAACACTGGAATTTGTTCAGTTGCAGAATAGTCGCTGTCATTAAATTTATTGTTTGATGATAAATTGTGATTCTAATTTTTTATCGGTGTTTTCTAGCTGGTCTAAAACCACTTTTGACATAAAAGGAGACTTTTTGGTTGCTATGGACAATCTCCAGTTTCCAGGCAGAAAAAAAATCTTTTTATTATATAAAATGACATGCAGGGCACTGGGCAGACCACTAGGGACAAAGGGGATGTGTATTTTTTGTATACAGTACTGTAATCTGTAAGATTACAGTACTGTACGTGTGTTGTGTTTTTAAACTTTTTTGAATTTGGCGCCGATCTCCGCTCCCGTGCGTCGGAACGTCGTAGGGAACGGAGATCAGCGGCACTCGGGCACTGTGTGAATCGAGCGAGCGGACGGCTCGCACACACAGCGGGGAGACATCGCAGGATCCAGGGGAAAAGGTAAGTAACTTCCCCCTGTATCCTGCAATGCAGCCTGAGTCTGGCTCGGGGTTACCGCTCCTGGCAGAAAAAACTGAACCCGAGCCAGACTCGGGATTACCGCCAAGGAGGTTAACTGACTCCACCATCAATCCAACGCTGTCTCATCTGCTCTTTCTTCCTTGTTTCACAGGCCACACTGAGAGCAGTGGGAGCCATTGGCTCCTGCTTCTTTCAGTCAAATCCTGTGAGAAGGGAGCAGGAGGTGAAGCTGCACTGTGTGTGTCTATGGATACTCACAGCCTAGCTGGGGAGTGGGTCCACATGACGTGGGTGCATCGCAGCACATAGCTTGCAGAGGGGGCACTCAGAGAAAAGGAGGAGTGGAGAGTGCCAGCGGGGACTCCACAAGAAGATGTAAGAGACCATTGCATAGAGCAGGTGAGTTTTATTGTATTTTAATGAATAATACAGTTAAGCTTTACAATCACTTTAGGGTCCAAAGATTGGAAAATTCAGTCAGAGTTTATGGTGTTTCCCTGACAATACACACTCTAGGCAACCTTTTGAGCACAGTGTGCCAAAAAATATTTTCAAAGAAATTGAGAGTGACGATTTTATAACAATAAAAGTCAACTTCACACTCTCAATCAGGAAAAGGATTTTTTATAAAGTAAATGCTGTAAACTACTTGAGTAGTAGTGAGAAATTAACATCCTGCACTCACGCCTTAGATCAGCCCCAATTCCTGCAACTCCATACTTCAGATGAGCCCCAATTCACGCACCTTCACTCCTCAGATTACTGTCCCCCTGCTCATCTGTCCCACCACTGTAACCCCCTGCACATCTGCCCCACCACTGTAACCCCCTGCACATCTGCCCCACCACTGTAACCCCCTGCACATATGCGCCACCACTGTAACCCCCTGCACATATGCTCCACCACTGTAACCCCCTGCACATATGCCCCACCTCTGTACCCCCTGCTCATCTGCCCCACCACTGTAACCCCATGTACATATGCCCCACCTCTGTACCCCCTGCTCATCTGCCCCACCACTGTAACCCCCTGCTTATCTGTCCCACCACTGTAACCCCCTGCTCATCTGCCCCATCACTGTACCCCCTGATTTTCTGTTCCACCGCTGAACCCCCTTCTGGTTCGTCCCACTACTGTACCTACTGCACATCTGCCCCACCACTGTACCCCCTTGCTCTTCTGTCCCACCACTGTAACCCTGCTGCTCATCTGCCCCATCAATGTACCCCTTTTTTAATCTGCCCCACCAATGTACCCCCCAGCACATCTGCTCCACTAACGTATCCCCATGCTCTTCTGTCTCACTACTGAATCACCTTCTCATCTGTCCTAACACTGAACCCATTTGCTCATCTGCCCCACCACTGTAACCCGCTTTCTCATCTGCCCCACCATTTTCCCCCCTGCACATCTGTCTCACCTCTGTACCCCCTGCTCTTCTGCCCCACCTCTGTTCCCCCTGCTCATCTTTCCCACCAATAGACCTTTCACATCTGCCCCCCTGCTCTACCCCCCTGCTTTTCTGTCCCACCACTGAACCCCCTTCTCATTTACTCCAACACATTCTCATCTCTTCCACCACTGTACCTCCCTGCACATCTGCCCCACCGATGTACCTCCTGCTCTTCTGTCCCACCTCTGAACCCCTTCTGCTCATTTTCCCCATTGCTGTACCCTCCTGCTCATCTGCTCCACCGCTGTACCCTCTTCTCATCTATGATATGCATGATATGCAGAGTGGTGAAAGGAATCAGAGATGAGACACATCTACCTGTCCTGGCACACTCATCCTGTTGATCCACCTTTCGCATCCATGTGATGTCACATACAAGCATCTGGAATGGATGCGCAATGATAAGCTCAGGTCAGGGGTATTTTCTGAAAACAGTGGGCCTGTGTGCAGGATCATAAGTTGGGCCCTCACAGCTGAGAAAAAGTGCGGCACTCTGCGCCGCAGCAAAAGTTGTGTGTAAAAAAATTATAATAAAAATTCCATAAAAATATCCCCTATTTTGTAAACGCTATAACTTTTGTGCAAACCAATAAATATACGCCTATTACAATTTTTTGACCAAAAATATGTAGAAGAATACATATTGGCCTAAACTGATGAAGAAATTCGTCTTTTTATTATTTTATTTTTTTGAATATTTATTATAGAAAAAAGTAAAAAAATATTGCTTTTGGTTGCTTTGTCGGTCTTTTTTTGTTGATAGTGCAAAAAATAAAAACCGCAGAGGTGATCAAATACAGATCAAATTCAAGTTTTGTTTGGGTACAGCGTCGCAGGGCCACGCAATTGTCAGTTAAAGCGACGAGTGCCGTATCGCAAAAAATGGCCTGGTCATTAAGGGGGTAAATCCTTCCGGTCCTTAAGTGGTTAAACAATCAATTTCTTAACAAATAAAACTAATTTTATTGCTATCTCACATAAAACCAATTAACACCACTCACATCAAAAAATAACAGCATAAGGTCCAATGTCTCTTTTTAGTAACAGCTATACAGATAGTTCATTTTTCTCAATGCAATCGCTGAACCACTGACCCCTACACATGCTTGCTTACCCATCTAGAAAAATTCTGTATTACCCAAATGTTAAAAATATGCAATATCCTCTCTTGCAAACCTTGGTTAGGATATTCTATATTTATGAAATTTGGTTAATACACAGGATGTGTAAGCATGTGTAGGGGTCAGTGGTTCAGGATTTGTATTTTTAATAGAATTGTCACATGTCAAATGTATTTACTTATATATGTACAGTGGGGAGAACAAGTACCGTATTTATCGGCGTATAACACGCACCTTTTCCCCCTTAAAATCAGGGGAAAATCGTGGGTGCGTGTTAAACGACGATCCCCAGCGATCCCCCGCCGATCTCCGCTAGCTGTGAGCGGAGCGGAGCGACCGCCGCCGAGCTACACATAGCGAGTCACAGTCATGTGAGCGGCGCCGAGAAGAGCCGACAAGAGCCGAGTACATGTGTATCGCCGCCGAGCTACACATAGCGAGTGCACTCGGCTCTTTTCGGCTCTTCTCTGCTCCGCTCACAGTCACTTTGCTTCCGGGTCCTGTCGGCGCCAATTTTAAATGGCGATGGACACACAAGGCTGCAACGGGGACCTGGCTGCAATGGGGGTAAGGCTGAAGGCTGCAATGGGGGCAAGGCTGAAGGCTGCAATGGGGACATGGCTGCAATGGGGGAAAGGCTGCAATGGGGACATGGCTGCAATGGGGGCAAGGCTGAAGGCTGCAATGTAGACAAGGCTGCACTGGGGACAAGGCTGCACTGGGGACAAGGCTGCACTGGGACAAGGCTGCACTGGGACAAGGCTGCACTGACAAGGCTGCAATAGACACTTAAATGTAAGTTTTTTTTTTCCCTTAAACTCCCATCCTAAAAGTTTTTTTCCTTAAAATTCCCTCCTAAACTTGGGGTGCGTGTTATACGCCGGTGCGTGTTATACGCCGATAAATACGGTATTTGATACAGTGCCGATTCTGCAGGTTTTCCTACTTACAAAGCATGTAGAGGTCTGTAATTTTTATCATAGGTACTCCTTAACTGTGAGAGACGGAATCTAAAACAAAAATCACATTGTATGATTTTTAAATAATTTGCATTTTATTGCATGACATAAGTATTCACCTACCAGCCAGTAAGAATTCTGGCTCTCACAGACCTGTTATTTTTTCTTTAAGAAGCCCTCCTGTTCTCCAGTCATTACCTGTATTAACCACTTTAAGACCAGCCTCGTTTTGGATTTTAGGTGTTTACATGTTTAAAACAGTTTTTTTTGCTAGAAAAAAACTTAGAACCCCCAAACATTATATATTGTTTTTTTTTTCTAACACCCTAGAGAATAAAATGGCGGTCGTTGCAATACTTTTTTTCACACCGTATTTGCGCAGCGGTCTTGCAAGCGCACTTTTTTTGGAAAAAATTCACTTTTTTGAATAAAAAAATAAGACAACAGTAAAGTTAGTCCAATTTTTTTATATATTGTGAAAGATAATGTTACGCCGAGTAAATTGATACCTAACATGTCACGCTTCAAAATTGCGCCCGCTCGTGGAATGGCATCAAACTTTTACCCTCAAAAATCTCCATAGGCGACGTTTAAAAAATTCTACAGCTTGCAAATTTTGCGTTACAGAGGAGGTCTATGGCTATAATTATTGCTCTCGCTCTACCGATCGCGGCGATACCTCACATGTTTGGTTTGACCACCGTTTTCATATGCGGGCGCTACTCACGTATGCGTTCGCTTCTGTGCACGAGCTCGTCGGGACGGGGCGCTTTAAAAAAAAAATTTTTTTGTTTTTCTTATTTATTTTTCTTGATTTTATTTATTTTTACACAGTTTTTTAAAAAAAAATTAATTGGCTCACTTTTATTCCTATTACAAGGAATGTAAACATTCCTTGTAATAGAAAAAAGCATGACAGGTCCTCTTCAATATGAGATCTGGGGTCAAAAAGTCCTCAGATCTCATATTTGGACTTCAATGGAAAAAATAAATAAAAAAAATGTCATTTAAAAAAATGACATTTGAAAATTCCTCTTTAAGAGGTATTGGCGGAAGTGACGTTTTTGATGTCGCTTCCGCCCTCCTATGGTATAGAGATGAGTGGCGGCCATCTTACCATCACTCATCTCTATGCCCAGCAGGAGAAAGGACCCGATCGCCTCCGCCGCTGCCGACGGTTCCGGTAAGCGGTGGAAGGCGCGGGAGAGCGGCGGGAGGGGGGGGGGCACCTCTCCCGCCGCCGATAACGGTGATCTCGCGGTGAATCCGCCGCGATGACCACCATTATCGGAATGCCGACCGGCGCCTGAAGAGATGGATATCTCGGTTGTGGCAGCAGCTGCTGCCGTTACCGAGATATCCCTCTTCAAAATCAGGACGTACATCGTCGTGCGCCGGTCGGAAAGTGGTTAACTGCATCTGTTTGAACTTGTTACCTGTATAAAAGACACCTGTCCACACACTTAATCAAACAGACTCCAACCTCTCCACAATGGCCAAGACCAGAGAGCTGTGTAAGGACATCAGGGATAAAATTGTAGACCTGCACAAGGCTGGGATGGGCTACAGCACAATAGGCAAGCAGTTGGTGAGAAGGCAACAACTGTTGGCACAATTATTATAAAATTGATGAAGTTCAAGATGACGATCAATCTCCCTCGGTCTGGGCTCCATGCAAAATCTCACCTCTTGAGGCATCAATGATCATGAGGAAGATGAGGGATCAGCCCAGAACTACACGGCAGGACCTGGTCAATGACCTGAAGAGAGCTGGGACCACAGTTTCAAAGAAAACCATTAGTAACACATTACACCGTCATGGATTAAAATCCTGCAGCGCACGCAAGGTCCCCCTGCTCAAGCCAGCGCATGTCCAGGCCCATCTGAAGTTTGCCAATGACCATCTGGATGATCCAGAGGAGGAATGGCAGAAGGTCATGTGGTCTGATGAGACAAAAATAGAGCTTTTCGGTCTAAACTCCACTCGCCGTGTTTGGAGGAAGAAGAAGGATGAGTACAACCCCAAGAACACCATCCCAACCGTGAAGCATGGAGGTAGAAACATCATTCTTTGGGGCTGCTTTTCTGCAAAGGGGACAGGACGACTGCACTGTTTCGAGGGGAGGATGGATGGGGCCATATATCGCGACATCTTGGCCAACAACCTCCTTCCCTTAGTAAGAGCATTGGAGATGGGTCGTGGCTGGGTCTTCCAGCATGACAACGACCCGAAACACACAGCCAGGGCAACTAAGGAGTGGCTCCGTAAGAAGCATCTCGGGGTCCTGGAGTGGCCTAGCCAGACTCCAGACCTGAACCCAATAGAAAATCTTTGGAGGGAGCTGAAAGTCCTTATTGCCCAGCGACAGCTTAGAAACCTGAAGGATCTGGAGGTCCGTATGGAGGAGTGGGCCAAAATCCCTGCTGCAGTGTGTGCAAACCTGGTCAAGAACTACAGGAAACATATGATCTCTGTAATTGCAAACAAAGGTTTCTGTACCAAATATTAAGTTCTGCTTTTCTGATGTATCATATACTTATGTCATGCAATAAAATGCTAATTAATTATTTAAAAATCATACAATGTGATTTTCTGGATTTTTGTTTATCGGCAAAACCTCTCCTGAAGAAGCCTTTGGTGGTGAAATATGTTGAGAAATTATGTTGTACTCTATACGTCTCTTTAGGAAAGGCAATGAACCATTGAGATTCTGATACTTGCTTTTATTCATGTTATTCTGATATTTTTTTATAGTTATGGTTTGATGTATTGTATGCTGTTATTTTTTTTTTTTTTTTAACAAAAAATTACATACATACAGAATAAAAAGAGATACTGAGAATTATAGCAAAGCTACAAATAATAGAAGTGTTATTATGCAGTGTCTATGCATACTTAATAAGAACATGAACTGAGAAAATACAGTAGATATACACTGTATATGTGGTCAAAAAAGTAAAAAAAAAAATATGTATAGAATATATACTGTGTGTGTGTGTGTATATATATAGATAGATAGATAGATAGATAGATAGATAGATAGATAGATAGATAGATAGATATACAGTATCTTACAAAAGTGAGTACATCCCTCACATTTTTTCATGTAACAGCACTGAAGAAATGACACATTGCTGCAATGTAAAGTAGTGAGTGTACAGCTTGTATAACAGTGTAAATTTGCTGTCCCCTCAAAATAACTCACACAGCCATTAATGTCTAAACCACTGGCAACAAAAGTGAGTACACCCCCAAGTGAAAATGTCCAAATTGGGTCCAAAGTTTCAATATTTTGTTTGGCCACCATAATTTTCCAGCACTGCCTTAATCCTCTTGGGCATGGAGTTCACCAGAGATTTACAGGTTGCCACTGGAGTCCTTTTCCACTCCTCCATGATGACATCATGGAGTTGGTGGATATTAGAGACCTTGCACTCCTCCACCATCCATTTGAGGATGCCCCACAGATGCTCAATAGGGTTTATGTCTGGAGACATGCTTGGCTATCACCTTTACCCTCTGCTTTTTTAGCAAGGCAGTGGTTGTCTTGGAGGTGTGTTTGGGGGTCATTATTATGTTGGAATACTGCACTGCGGCCCAGCCCCCGAAGGGAGGGGCTAATGCTCTGCTTCAGTATGTCGCAGTACATGTTGGCATTCATGATTCCCTCAATGAACTGTAGCTCCCCAGTGGCGGCAGCACTCATGCAACCCCAGACCATGACACCCCCACCATCATGCTTGACTGTAGGCAAGACACACTTGTCTTTGTACTCATCACCTGGTTGCCGCCACACATGCTTATTACCATCTGAACCAAATAAGTTTAACTTGGCTTCATGAGACCACAGGACATGGTTCCAGTAATCCATGTCCTTAGTCTGCTTGTCTTCAACAAACTGTTTGCAGGCTTTCTTGTGCATCATGTTTAGAAGAGGCTTCCTTCTGGAACAACAGCCCTGCAGACCAATTTGATGCAGTGTGCGGCGTATGATCCAAGCACTGACATGCAATGTGTACAAGCAGTACACATTGTAGTAAAGTGTAATTTCTTCAGTGTTGTCACATGAAAAGTTATAATAAAATATTTACAAAAATGTGAGGGGTGTTCTGACTTTTGTGAGATACTGTGTATATATATAGCCTTGATAGACTTGATGGACCACTTGGTCTTTTTCTGCCATCGCTCTTCTATGGTTCTGTGTTACTGAGCACTTTGGCTGCAGCATGGGTGCAGTGCAGTGTACCCGCAGTTCTGGTTTAGCTGTGCCTTGCCATAGACTTCCATTATGTCCTGCAGTTTTGGTGCAAAAGTGCTACATACCGAAACACATCTATTCAATGTGAAGATGCCTATAAGCACTGGAGAGGTATTACTATGCAGCACATACAAAATCAGAAGAGATACTGAGAATTTCACCTAACCTACACAATAAGGGAAGTATTGCTATGCAGTGTCTGTACATACAGAATCAGAAGCGATACTGAGAATTACATCTACATACCAAGAGAAGTGTTAGGGCTCATTCAGATTAGTGTTGACACACATTCTGCATGCTGATCCACTGTTTGCTGCCTCTACATCTGCTTTGGAACAGCCTTCAATGTGTATGTCCATACACATACAGAGGCTGCACGGATATAGTTGGACACAGCCCCCTGTCAAAATTTTACTTGTGTACAGGAGCAGGTGCGTAGATCCAAATGCAGATAGTGTGTGTTCAGATCCATGCACCTGCTCCTGCGGGCATGTCAAAGTTTGACATGTGGTTATGTCTGCATTCACTTCTATAAGCTGCCTGCACGCAGCTCGAAAGAGGATGTAGATGCAGCAAACAGGAGATCATCATGCAGGATGGGTCTCATCGCCTGTCTGAATGAATGCAGTGTCAACACTGCTGGATTACCAAATAGGCAGAGTAGGTTCCGGCCTATGGGCCCCATGCTGCTTAAGGGCCCCCGCAACAACGGCCCTAGGGGGTGAATAAGGTTCAGGGGGGAAGTGTTTTCAATATGAAACCAAAATTAAGAACACAGGGACATGACCTCAAACTGGAGGAAAGTTCAAAACTAATCTTAGAAAGTATTATATTACTAAAAGGGTAGTTGATACTTGAAATAAACTTCCAGCAGAGGTAGTGAGATAGTCGACAGTAAATGGCTTCAAACATGCTTGGGACAAGCAGAGATCTATATTAGGACAAAACGTTAAAAAACAAAACAAACAAACAAAAGAAAATGGGCAGACTGGGTGGACTACTTGGTCTTTTTTTGGCCATCACTTTTCTGTGTTTCTATGAATCAAAATATTATTGATTTGATTTTGAAAGAAAATTACAATGATGCCTTCTTAAATTGTTTATAAAAGATAGAAACAATGAATCATCTTAGAGAAACTAAAACATTACATTAAAGACTCTTTAGAGTAAATACTGTATTAAAGGGGCGTTCCGGGCAAGAATTTTTTTTTTCTTAAAAGTCAGCAGCTACAAACACTGTAGCTGCTGACTTTTAATAAGGACACTTACCTGTCCAGCGATCCCACGATGTCTGCCGCCCGAGGCCGATCCGTCCATCTTAACGGCGCCTCCATCTTAACGAAGGGGAACAGGCAGTGGAGCCTTAGTTACATAGTTACATAGTTACATAGTTAGCTAGGCCGAAAAAAGACACAAGTCCATCCAGTTCAACCATAAAAAATAAAAGAAATAATAAATAAAAATAAAATATGTAAATAAAATATATAAATAAAAATAAAAGCCATGCGGCTTCACTGCCCGTTTTCTACTGCGCATGTGCGAGTCGCGCAGCGCTTTGTGAACGGCCCGTTGTTTTCTGGGACACACACATGTCCCAGAAGGCAACGGGCCGCTCACCGAAGAGGAGGAAGCGCCGCAGAATAGGAAGAGGCAGATTAGGATGCCTAGCAACAGCGGTTTCAGGTAAGTTAAAAAAATTATTATTTTTTTTTTTTTTATATATATTATTTTTGAAGATTATTAATGCGTTTTTGTTTTTTGGGTGGCCCTCCACTTTAATGTAATGTACCCAATACCAACTTAAAGTACATAAACCAAAGATATCAGGTTCACATTACAGTTTGTCTCTTAATAGCTCATCTTCTTTCCGCTGTCAGTTTGTAAAAACATGTTGGTGCAGCCTACATATGTGTAATGTACAATTGTGAAGTTCATCTCCATCTAGCGGCCGATACTGAACACTACTTAGTTCAATGTTATCCCACTAGAGCACACGCATGAGAAACCTCCAGAAACCTGTGAGGGGGCACCAAGGTTTCGATTGTCTAGGGGCCTCCACAGAGTTTAATCCGGCACTGAGTGTCTATACCAGCCTTTCTCAGCCTTTGTAATACAGAGGGACCCTTGAAATAACTTTTCGGTCTCAGGGAACTCCTACTAAAAGTTACTATAACTACAACTCATGATACATTAGTGTGATGGTGAGTGGGAAGAATGCTCCTTATACTTGTGGTCATTGGAAAGAATTCCCCACTTACAGATAGCTAAAAAGAATAATGGTATCAGTGGTTACTTATCTGAGAGTTAGTTTGCTAGTTAACTAGAGAATTCAGGGCCCCGATGCAAGACCACCCTGACCCCTGGCCGGGGCCCTTCTCTCTGAGTCCAGTGGCGGAACACCAGGGTCCAAACGCAAGTGCGACCTTTGTGACCCTGGTAGTTCCGCCACCAGTGTCAGTAGTTTTTTCATTTTGCTTTTTTATAATTTTTTACAATTTTTTTATTTTTCTTTTTTTTTTACCATATTATTATTTTATTAATTTTTAATTTTTTGTTTAGGTGCTCAGTTGGGGGCCTTTGGTGAAATAACAGGGGTCTAAACAGACCTCTGATGTTCCACCTTTGAGACAGAGCAAGGAGATTGCATCAGCTGCACAGAATGAATGGACAGTAATAGCTCTGTACAGAGCTTCCTATTCATTCACAAACTGAAGCATAGTAAACACAGTTTACCATGCCTCAGTTATGAATGGACAAAGTCAGTGATTGGTACAGATCACTGACTCTATTCAATCAGACAAGGAAGGGGCTTGTACTGTAAATGTCACATTTACCGGCCCCTTCCCCGCTCTCCATCCTCCTTCACTCTCCCCTTCATCGGCCGGAGGGAGAAAGGAGGGGGGAAGCCAGCAGAGCTGCGGGAGATGAGTGGGAGGGGCCAGGAGAGAGCACAGGGAGGCAGGCAAAGAGCACACAGGGGCAGGACAGCACACAGGCGGGCAGCAGAAAGAAACTGCATATGAGGATTGGTGGGGGCAGCTGCATACAGAGATACTGATCTCTCCATTTTCTTCCTGCAGCCGCTGAATGCCTGTGGTAGGGAAAAGAGGAGAAGTGGGGATTTAGCGGCTGCAGGAGGAAAATGGACAAAATGGAAAATGGTCCCTCTATATGCAGCCGCCGCCCCCACTCCTTCTATCCAGGTGTATTGGGAGGCCCTGTCTGAGAGGTGTAGGTACACCCCTGTCTGAGAGGTGTAGGTACGCCCCTGTCTGAGAGGTGTAGGTACGCCCCTGTCTGAGAGGTGTAGGTACGCCCCTGTCTGAGAGGTGTAGGTACGCCCCTGTCTGAGAGGTGTAGGTACGCCCCTGTCTGAGAGGCAGAAGATTCTCACTGTTCAAGGAATCCCTAGCAACCTCTGGAGGAACCCTAGGCTTCCATGGAACGCTGGTTGAGAAACCTTGCTCTATACAGCCATGGCCAAAAGTTTTGAGAATGACACAAATATTAATTTTCACAAAGTCTGCTCTTTTGTCAGATGTTACTATGTTATTCTGAAGTATAATTACAAGCATTTCATAAGTGTCAAAGGCTTTTATTGGCAATTACATTAAGTGTATGCAAAGAGTCAATATTTGCAGTGTTGACCCTTCTTTTTCAAGACCTCTGCAATTCACCCTGGCATGCTGCCAATCAACTTCTGGGCCACGTGCTGACTGATGGCAGCCCATTCTTGCATAATCAATGCTTGGAGTTTGTCAGAATGTGTGGGTTTTTTTTTTGTTCACCCGCCTCTTGATGATTGACCACGTTCAAATCAGATTATGGTCAGGGGAGTTTCCTGGCCATGGACCCAATATCTTGGTGTTTTCTTCCCCGAGCAACTTAAGTATCACTTTTGCCTTATGGCACTGTAATCCATCATGCTGGAAAAGGCATTGTTCGTCACCAGACTGTTCTTGGATGGTTGGGAGAAGTTGCTCTCAGAGGATGTTTTTGTACCATTCTTTATTCAAGGCTGTGTGGCAAAATTGTGAGTGAGCCCACTCCCTTGGCTGAGAAACAACCCCACACATGAATGGTCTCAGGATGCTCTACTGTTGCCATGACACAGGACTGATGGTAGCGCTCACCTTTTCTTCTCTGGACAAAGGTTTTTTTCCAGATGCCCCAAACAATCTGAAAGAGGATTCATCAGAAAAAATTACTTTACTCCAGTCCTGATCCCTGTACCTTTTGCAGAATGTCAGTCTGTCCCTGATGTTTTTCCTGGAGAAAAGTGGCTTCTTTGCTGTCCTTCTTGACACCAGGACATCCTCCAAAAGTCTTCGTCTCACAGTGCGTGCAGATGTACTCACTCCTGCCTGCTGCCATTCCAAAGCAAGCTCTGCACTGGTGGTGCCCCAATCCCGCAGCTGAATAAACTGTGGGAGATGGTCCTGGCGCTCGCTGGTCTTTCTTGGGTGCCCTAAAGCCTTTTTCACAACAACCATTGAACCTCTCTCCTTAACCGCTTGCAGACAAGCCGCCGTCATTATACTTTGGCAAGTCGGCACAATCCCACGAGCCGCTGTAGCTATACGTCGGCTCCTTCAAGCGGGATAGCAGGCGCGCGCGCTTCACTCGGGGGGTGTCGATGCTCGTGGCCGATGGTCGTGATGACCGCCGGCCATGAGCGATCGCGAGCACAAGAGCCAGAACAGGGACGTGTGTGTGTGTAAACACACAAATCCCTGTTCTGCTCTGTGAGAGACGGATCGTGAGTTCCTAATAGCTAGGAACCACAATCTGTAATTTCCTCTAAGTCAGTCCCCTCCCCCTACAGTTAGAAGCACACACAGGGAAAACAGTTAACCCCTTGATCGCCCCCTAGTGTTAACCCCTTCCCTGCCAGTGACATTTTTACAGTAACCAGTGCATTTTTATAGCACTGATCGCTGTATATATGCCAATGGTCCCAAAAATGTATCAAAAGTGTCCGATGTGTCCGCCATAATGTCGCAGTCCCGATAAAGATCACTGCCATTACTAGTAAAAAAAAAAATAATAATAAAAATTCTATAACTATCCCCTATTTTGTAGACGCTATAACTATTACGCAAACCAATCAATATACGCTTATTGCGATTTTTTAAAATTTTTTACCAAAAATATGTAGAATACATATCGGCCTAAACTGAGAAAAATTTCCTTTTTTTTTTAAATGGGGATATTTATTATAGCAAAATGTACAAAATAATGGGGGTTATTTACTAAAGGAAACTCCACTTTTCACTGCAAGTGCACTTGGAAGTAAAGTCGCTGTAGATCCGAGGGGGACATGCAAGGAAAATAAGAAAACAGCATTTTAGCTTGCACATGATTGGATGATAAAATCAGCAGAGCTTCCCCTCATTTCAGATCTACCCCTTAGATTAAGAGCGACTGCACTTTCAAGTGTACTTGCAGTGCAAAGTGCATTTGCCTCTCCCCCACTGTGTTTTTTTCAAAATTGTCGCTGTTTTTTTGTTTATAGCGCAAAAAATAAAAACCGTCGAGATGATCAAATACCACCGAAATAAAAGTCTATTTAAAAAAAAAAAGGACGTAAATTTTGTTTGGGTGCAGCGTCGCACGACCGCGCAATTGTTAGTTAAAACGACGCAGTGCCGAATCGCAAAAAATGGCCTGGTCGTTGAGCAGCCAAATCTGATCTGATAAATGGTTGATTTAGGTGCAATCTTAAGCCTCGTACACACAATGAGATTTTTGGACAACAGTTTGTCCGTTTTTTGTTGCATTCTAGTCTCATGTCGAAAGTAAAGAGGGTAACTCACCATCCGAAAATTCTCGTATGACAGAATTCAACTTCAGAAGTGACGTCATGTGTTGAATAGTTTTGTATGTATGTTGCTTTCGTTTCTGAGCATGCGTAGTCTTAGGCTTACATTTTTTTTTCGGACGAAAACCGTACTAATGAAATGAAAATCGGACGTTGAGTTCACGTACGACAAACATTTTATAGTCTGCACATCAAGCTTTTGTCTGACGAAAAAAACTGAATCAGCTGTCGAAAGCAGCATACAAACTATCCGAAAATCGTCAGATCATTCGCCGGACGAAATTTTACTTCAGATTTTCGTATTGTGTGTACGGGCCTTAAGTAGCAGCAATATCCTTGCCTGTGAATCCCTTTTTGTGCAAAGAAATGATGACTACACGTGTTTCCTTGCAGGTAACCATGGTTAACAGAGGAAGAACAATGATTTCAAGCACCACCCAACTTTTAAAGCTTCCAGGGGTTGATTTACTAAAGGCAAATCCACTTTGCACTACAAGTGCTCTGCAAGTGCACTTGGAAGTGCAGTCGCTTTAGATCTGAGGGGAAGATCTGAAATGAGGGGAGGCTCTGCTGATTTTATCATCCAATCATGTGCAAGCAAAAATGCTGTTTTTTTTATTTTCCTTGCATGTCCCCCTCGGATCTACAGTGACTGCACTTCCAAGTGTACTTGCAGTGCAATTATAGTGCACAGTGGCTTTGCCTTTAGTAAATCAACCCCTAGGTCTATTATTCTAACTCAATCAGCATTACAGAGTGATTTCCAGCTTTGTCCTCGTCAACACTGACACTTGTCTTAACGAGAGATTCACTGACATGAAGTCAGCTGGTCCTTTTGTGGCAGGTCTGAAATGCAGTGGAAATGTTTCTTGGGGGGATTAAAGCGGAGGTCCGCCAAATTTTTAAAATAAGGACACTTACCTATCCACCGCGCCTGCGATGTCAGCACCCGAAGCCGATCTCTGCCTCGGCTCTCGGATGCTGCCGTTGCCATCTTCAGTAGGGGAATCAGGAAGTGAGGGCTTTGCGGCTTCACTTCCTGGTTCCCTACTGCCACTGGTTCCTGCTGTCTCCTGGGACCCGTGTGTCTCCCAGAAGACAGCGGGGGGGGGGGGGGGGGGGGGGGGCGCCGGACGTGGCGTAGACTCCTGCAGATAATGCGGGGGTCTATGCCCGGAGTGGGTGCAAATACCTGTCTTAGGCAGGTATCTGCTCCCCCCTCCCCCTGAAAGGTGCCAAATGTGACACCGGAGGGGGGGGGGAGGAATCCGGACAGTGGAGGTTTCATTTTTGTGTGGACCTCCGCTATAAGTTCATTTTCATGGCAAAGAGGGACTTTGCAATGAATTGCAATACATCTGATCACTCTTCATAACATTCTGGAGTATATGCAAACTGCCATTATAAAAACTGAGGCAGCAGACTTTGTGAAAATTTATATTTTTGCATAATTCTTAAAACTTTTGGCCAGGGCTGTACATACAGAACAAGAGGAGATACTAAGACAGGTTTTGTCAGCCAGGGCTCCCTCAGAGGTTGCTAGGGGTTCTGCGGTAGACAGTGTTGGTCATCTTACTTTAAAAAAGTAATTAGTTAAGTTACAAATTACTTCTCCCAAAAAGTAATTGCGTTAGTAACTCAGTTACTACATTGGAAAAGTAATTAGTTACGCAGCAAAATAACTGACTTTTTTTTTAAATATTCTATACGTGTAACTAAGGGCGGGTCTAGTATTACTGTAACCAAAGGGCACATTTATTATTATTGTTATATATCGTGTAACCAAGGGGCTGCGCTATTATTACTCTAACCAAGGGGCAGATCTGTTATAGCGTGTAAGCAAGTGGCGGGTCTATTATTATTATATCGTGTAAGGGGCGGATGGCTACAGAAGAGGGCGAATGTTAAATTAATGGGCAGAGCTCGATATATAACAATAATAATAAATGCGCCCCTTGGTTACAGTAATACTAGACCCGCCCCTTACTTACACGATAGACGCCCGTTGCAGAGTAGCACGAGCATCAGGAGCGTGCGGCATCGCCTCGTACAATTACATGTTAACTGCACCTGCGCAGTGTAGAGTTCACTCAGAGTTGTTTAGGTTCGGCAACTTTCGGAAGCTCCGTAGTCCTTCGTACTGCGCAAGCCCTGCGCCTGCGCAGTACAGGGGGTCCTTATCCAGCGGGGGAACTTTTTCGGCAGGACACCGGAATTACACTACTGCCATCTAGTGGCGGTAGATGTAATTGGGGTAACTAAGCCAAAGTAATGGGAACTGCGTTACCATGAGGGGAAAAGTAATCAGTTAGATTACTAGTTACCCTCTAAAGTAACTGCGTTAGGTAACTCAGTTTATTTTAACTCAGTTACTTACATCACTGGCGGTAGATATAGTTATTTTTAGCAGAGATTTTTTCTGAACCCGGTGTTCTGTCGAGAAGTGCCCCCCATCGAATAGTGCCCGCGGATGGAGCCGCACTTCAGCTGATTTGCCGATAAGTTGGGCTGACGTGACCAGGGCGCAAGCGCACATCGTAGGAGGTATCTCTCAATGGGAGATACCATTTCACGGCCACAATTGAAACCTATACAAACAGCGGGGGAGACCGTAGTTCTGACATTGTGCCTCGCTGTTGCGGGGCGACTTTACAGTGTGCTGATGCTCCGGTTTTGTCTGTGTTGCAAGGCGGGTTTGCTGTGTTGAACGGCCGGTTTTGCCTGTGTGAAAGGTCAGCTTGCAACACAAACAAAACCAGCTCTTCAACACAGCCACTAGCCACTCTCCAGTGGCAGCGATGCACAATCGGAGACTACGGCTGTGAAATGGTATCTCCCATTGAGAGCTACCTCCTACATGTGCGCAGGTGTCCTGGGTTACTTCAGCACCGCTGATTGGCAAACCCCCTGTTGTGCTGTTCCCTACGGCGCATGCCGGGCACTATTGGGGGGCACTTCTCGACAGAACACCGGAAAGTTATTTCAAGGATTCCTCCATGTTGAAAAGTTTGAGAAAGGCTAAACTAAGAATTCCACCCAACCTACAGCAGAGAGGTGTAACAACAGGTCCCCAGTATTAGTATCATCCAACAAAACGGTTTATTGGAAACTTTCCCATTGAAAGAGCGTACAGAAGGGGGATGTGAGTGTCTGAGGGGAGCCCTGAGATCTCCAGGTAGCTCTCCTAGGACATGAAGGGTTAAGCTCAGAGCTTGCCCTGTGTACACCATGAAGGGATAAATGAGAAGAATGGGCTTTGTGCTCTGACAGGGTAAGGTGACTGTAAAGCAAACACTGTGTTCTATGAGCAGACAAAGGGCTGGGAGACGGCCAGTAAGAATGCAGTGTAGCCGGCTGCTCAGTGTGGACAGTGTGTGATAACAGCGAGCCCTCAGCACTCAGCCCTCACCACCAGTCACTGGGCTGTCACTGGGAGACTCATCATATCACAGGGGAGGAGACAGGCCGCACTGAGGAAGACGCTCCTTCAGCCAATCAGCGCTCAGCTTACATGACACTGCACAGCTGGAAGGAAGCGATGTGTGTGCGGTGTGCCCGGTGTCAGCTGATCGCCTCCATCCCTCCCCCGATCTCACCTGGTGATGGTGATGTGCCCGGAGTGTAGCCGGGGAATACAAACACCCGACCCCCCCCTACACCGGGATCCGGCCTCCGATCACCGCTGACGAGGGTGTGTCCGGTAAGTCCGATCACTGCCAGCACCTACTATTGGGGAAGGACGTTACCATGTTATGTTTACCTTGTACTGGGAGGATGGAGATCACCAGTATATATAGTATATATATCCCTTGTACTGGGGGGATGGAGATCACCATTATACAGTATATATAGTATATATCCCTTGTACTGGGGGGATGGAGATCACCAGTATACAGTATATATAGTATATATCCCTTGTACTGGGGGGATGGAGATCACCATTATACAGTATATATAGTATATATCCCTTGTACTGGGGGGATGGAGATCACCAGTATACAGTATATATAGTATATATCCCTTGTACTGGGAGGATGGAGATCACCAGTATATATAGTATATATATCCCTTGTACTGGGGGGATGGAGATCACCATTATACAGTATATATAGTATATATCCCTTGTACTGGGAGGATGGAGATCGCCAGTATATATAGTATATATTCCTTGTACTGGGGGATGAAGATCACCAGTATACAGTATATATAGTATATATCCCTTGTACTGAGGGGATGGAGATCACCATTATACAGTATATATAGTATATATCCCTTGTACTGGAAGGATGGAGAGCACCAGTATATAGTATATATCCCTTGTACTGGGGGGGATGAAGATCACCATTATACAGTATATATAGTATATATCCCTTGTACTGGAAGGATGGAGATCACCAGTATACAGTATATACAGTATATATAGTATATATGTCTTGTACTGGGGGGTATGGAGATCACCATTATACAGTATATATAGTATATATCCCTTGTACTGGGGGATGGAGATCACCAGTATATAGTATATATCCCTTGTACTGGGGGATGGAGATCACCAGTATATATAGTATATATCCCTTGTACTGGGGGGATGAAGATCACCAGTATACAGTATATATAGTATATATCCCTTGTACTGAGGGGGATGGAGATCACCAGTATACATTATATATTGTATATGTCCCTTGTACTGGGGGAATGGAGATCACCATTATACAGTATATATAGTATATATCCCTTGTACTGGGGGGGATGGAGATCACCAGCATACAGTGTATATAGTATATATCCCTTGTACTGGGAGGATGGAGATCACCAGTATACAGTATATATAGTATATATCCCTTGTACTGGGAGGGATGGAGATCACCATTATATAGTATATATCCCTTGTACTGGGAGGATGGAGATCACCATTATATAGTATATATCCCTTGTACTGGGGGGATGGAGATCACCAGTATACAGTATATATAGTATATATCCCTTGTACTGGGGAGGGATGGACATTGGAGATTCTAAACATGGCAAGGTAATAACAGCCAATCAGAACCTTCATGTAACAGCCGTACATAGAATACAGAAATCTATTGGAGTGTTACAATTTAGGGTAACTACACATGACACACATCAAACAATGATCCAATTACTAATTACTAACTATTTGATCAAATCCAATTTAAACCGATTGTCAGGAATTTTTGGATTTTTTTCGATTGTACATTTGATAATTTCTTTTATCAAATCTTACATTATTCAGATAATAAAGTCAATGTTTGTGTGTGTGGTCACCATTAGAGCTACCAACAACCATGTAGTGCAAGGGCCTGTCTGATTGGATAGTTTAGGTCGGTCTTCGTATGACAGTTTTGGTAGATCTAAGATTAAAGTGATTGTAAAGGGGGAAACAAATATTGTTTTTAACCACTTGACCTCTGGAAGGTTTTACTCCCTTCATGTGCCGGGCATTTTATGCTATTCAGCACTGCACTAGTGTAAGTGGCAATTGCGCGGTCATGCAACACTGTATGCAAATTACATTTTTATCATTTTTTGCACACAAATGGAGCTTTTCTTTTTGGTGGCATTCATTCACCACTGTTTTTTTTTTCAATTTAAATGATACAATACTGAACATTTAAAAAAAAATGTTTATGTTTATTTCTTCATAACTTTAGGCCAAAATGTAGTCTGGTCCATTTCTTTGGTACAAATAACCCAGGTACCATGTGATGGCTATGAGACAATCACAGCGTCACAATAGTAAGCAATGTGCTGTTCTCTTTAGACACGCATGGGTGACAGTATTTTTTAATGGCATCCCAAATGCATCTACCAAATGCGTGTGCATTTGCGGCCACCAAAGCACATGGTACCACAATATCACAATTTAAAAAGTCGTGCCTGTTATACTTTTTGCTTGGGTTTTGGTGTGAACTGGCCCTAAAACTCAGCTTTATATAGCAATTATAAAAATAATATATTTGTTTTCCCCAGAGTTTAGCTTTTAAATGATTTCTTTTTATTCATCGTTTTTTGGTAGTGGTGTAACCACTGCTTTTCTGCTTCATACAGCCGCTGTGGGTGGGATTCAGCGGTGTCAGGAAAGTCCATTCTTGTGTCGATGACTTCAATTTCCTGGTATACCTTCTTTCTGCACTCTCCAGGGCTGTGTGATGGTACAGTGGAAGTGACGCTCCAACACGAAAGACACGAAAGCCACGGCTGGGTGACAACACTGTTTATATTTCCAAAGCTTTCCTACAGTATTGTTGTCCCTTTTGCAGGAAGTGGCTTAAGCAGAACTTCACCCAAAAAGGGAAGGTCTGCTTGTTTGGCTCCACTGCCAAATTTGGCACTTTTTGGGGGGAAGTGGGGACTTCCTCACTTCCTGGTAAGATCGCCTCATGGCGATATCTGTCATTTCGGACCCCTCCTCCCCCCCCCCACTGCATTCTGGGACCTGTGTGTGTCCCAGAAGATGATGAGGCCATTAAGAAAGCGCAGCACGACTGGCGCATGTGCAGTAGGAAACCCATCTGTGAAGCCTGGCGGCTTCACTGCTGGTTTCCCTTACTTACAATACCGGCGCCTGCACCCAAAGCCGATGGACAAATCAGCTTCGGGTGCCGACATTGCAGGATCCCTGGACAGGTGTTCTAAGAGCCCTTTCTCACTGGGCGTCAGCGGTAAAAAGCCACAACATTTTTACGGCAATTTAGCGGCCAAAAAAGGGTTAAAACCGTCCGCAAATCACTGCTACAGAGGCGCTTTGCCGGCGGTTCAGCAACGCTGCCCATTGATTTCAATGGGCAGGGGCACTTTAGGGGCGGTGAGTTCACCGCTCCTAATGTGCTCCAAAGAAGCTGCTGGCAGGACTTTTTCTGATGCCCTGCCAGCGCACCACTCCAGTGTGAAAGCCCTCAGGTGAATGGTGAATGGTGCTGCTGTTTCAGGGCGCTTTGCAGACGCTATTTTTAACGCTATGGCGCCTGCAAAGCGCCTCAGTGTGAAAGGGGTCTTATAATAAAAGTCAGCAGCTACAGTATTTGTAGCTGCTGACTTTAAGGCCCCTTTCACACTGAGGCGCTTGTAAACTGCCAGTAAAACATTTGAGCCCTTTTGAAGAGCTTTTCAGGCGCTTTTGAAGAACTTTACATAAATTTCAATGGAGAAGGGCGTCTTTTTTTCACCGCCCTGCCAGCGAACTGCCCCAGTGTGAAAGATTTTTATATATTATTTCACACCGGTGCGGGCGCCGGCGGTAAAACGGCGCTATTTTTAGCACAGCTTTACCGTCCTTTTAGCGACGCTATTCGGCCGCTAGCGGGGGTTAAGCAGCACTACACCATTGATTTCAAAGATCCAAAGATGCTGCTTGCAGGAGTTTTTTTAACGTCCTGCAAGCGCAGCTCTCCAGTGTGAAAGCCCTCAGGCTTTCAGCCCTCAGCCCTCAGCCCTCAGGCTTTCACACTAAAGACACAGCAGCGGCTGTTTCAGGGCGCTTTGCAGGTGCTATTTTTAGCACTGTAGTGCCTGCAAAGCACCCCAGTGTGAAAGGGGTCTAATGGAAATAGGTTTTCGTGAGCTTTTCAGGCGCTTTTTTTTAACTTGAAAGAGCCTGAAAAGTGCCTCAGTGTGAAAGGGGTCTTAAGAAAGTATCAAGGCAAGAGGTAGGCTACTTTCACACTGAGGTGGCGGGCGCTGGCTGAAAAAGCAGGGCTATATTTAGCGTCGCTTTATCGTCATTTTAGCGCCGCTATTCGCCGGCTAGCAGCCGAAAAAGTGTTAAAACCGCCCGCAAAGGGCAGCTGCAGCAGCGCTTTGCTGGCGGGTTTGCAGCGCTGCCCCATTGTTTTCAATGTGAAAGGGCACTTTAGGAGCGGTGAATACACTGCTCCTACAGCGCTCCAAAGATGCAGCTTGCAGGACTTTTTTGACCGTCCTGCAAGCGCACCGCTCCAGTGTGAAAGCCCTCGGAGTGAATTGAGGGGCTCTTTCAAGGAGCTTTGCAGGCGCTATCTTTAGCACCTCCAAAGCACCTCAGTGTGAAAACGACGGTAAAGCGGCGCTAAATATAGCGCCCGCCCGCCTCAGTGTGAAAGTAGCCTAAGTGTCCTGTCCCTCTCCTCTGCTTCCTCTTGTCAGTGCTTGCCTCTTGCCAGCTTAGTCAGACAGCCATGTGCCAGGGGTGTGAGTGTGGGGGGGCATCACAGGTAGCGTTATAGGGCACCTCGGATGATGGTAGAACGTAATACATGTATTTTGTCCCATCAGGAACAAAATAATGTAGAAAAAATATAATGGTAATTCTTTTATAAGCTCCATAATACTGGCAGGATCAACAGGTATGATTAGAGAGCTAGACAGGGACATGGGAAATGGCACTTTTGTTATTGAAGGTGACATAGTGATTGGACATCGATTGATGATTGTTATGCCAAAGTGTCTGCGAACATGTGGAAACAATTTAAACTGTTTATTTTTGGACAGTTCATAAAACATTGTGACAGTGCTCAGGATTTCTCATTTTGGCTTCCTGCTGTTTTCAGTTGTTTCTGTGTACATTTATGTCACTCATCCAGTGTAATAAAATGTCTCCTGGCTCCTGACAGAAATCCTTCCTCTATAGACACATCCTGTGTTTTGCACAACTCTGTATTTCTTATGAGCTGAAAAAAGTCCCCTGCTTCTTGGATGAGCCGTAATAAACAATCAGTCTAAAGTTATACAGCATCTTGTCAGCTTCGCCGACCAACCCGAGACCCTTCCTCTTCCTGCGCCTGTTTTGCATGACATATTGCTGTCCCCACAATCGCCCTGTGTCAGTGTTTCCTAGTCAAATTTAGAATACATATTCACAAACTCAAATACTGACCAATATCATTCTGTGCTCATAATGTACCTTTCTGCTTCATTAACCCTTTATGTTGTAAAAATTGTGACAAATACTCAATTTTGTTTTGCAGAGGAGTCATTTTATACCTCTTTATTCCTTTAGAGCAGGGGTCTCCAAACTATGGCCCTCCAGTTGTTCAGGAACTACAATTCCCATCATGCCTAGTCATGTCTGTGAATGTCAGTTTTACAATGCCCCGTGTGACGTGTAGTTTCGCAACAGCTGGAGGGTCTAGAGCAGGGGTCTCAAACTGGCAGCCCTCCAGCTGTTGCGAAACTACAAGTCCCATCATGCCTCTGCCAGTGGGAGTCATGCTTGTAACTGTCAGCCTTGCAATGCCTCATGGGACTTGTAGTTTTGCAACTTCTGGAGGGCCACCAGTTTGGTACCCCTGCTCTAGAGTTAGTCCACCCAAAACTGATTCCATTTTTTTTATTTTTTTTTGTAGATGCTGGATAGTTAAACTATTTTTTTATCCACTGCTGGGATCTAAATACTTAAGGCCCATTTCCAGGAAAAGTACAAATCCTCCCTTGCAGCAAAGCTGCTCCCACACTGCAAGGGTCAAATGCTGTTTTAGGTCTAGGGAAGTGTTTCTCATCTGCAGGACCACAGCCTTCCTTCTGTTGGGCCGCCGCTTGATAGTGGTCGCAGTGTATTTTAAGAGCCAGCCAAAACTGACTGCTTTCCCTGCCGAGCCGTGGTTTGATAACTACTGCCGTCAGTCTGTGTAGCGCCATGCTGTTTTATTAGAAACTCTGTGCTCACCTAATAGGCAATGCCTCCTTTATAAGCTAGATGGCTACCCATAAGTGAAAGGGAGAGGTATTCTGATTACTCTAGCCTCCATGCCTTACATATGATGCTTGGTGGCTCCCTGGGTCCACCATTGTAAGGGGACACACTGACCACCAACATAAGGGGGCACACTGACCACTATGATAAGGGGCACACTGACCACCAACATAAGGGTGCACACTGACCACTATGATAAGGAGCACACTGACCACCAACATAAGGGGGCACACTGACCACTATGATAAGGGGCACACTGACCACCAACATAAGGGTGCTCACTGACCACTATGATAAGGAGCACACTGACCACCAACATAAGGGGGCACACTGACCACTATGATAAGGGGCACACTGACCACCAACATAAGGGTGCACACTGACCACTATGATAAGGAGCACACTGACCACCAACATAAGGGGGCACACTGACCACCAGTGAAGGAGGGCATGATAACCCCCAGTATAGGGGTAATGCTCAGGAGGGGGAGTGGAGGGTGCTGAGTACTCTGCCCTCTATGCCTCACATCTGATGCTTGGTGGTTCCCTGGGTCCACTATTATAATGGGGCACACTGACCACCATGTCAAGGGGCACACTGACTACCAGCTTAATGGCCCGTACACACGATCCGAAAATCGGACGATAAATACCGCTTTCGAAGCGATTGTACGATAATCGTATCGTTAGTACAGAGCTTTCGAGAGCTGATCATGACACTTCATCCGATATTATCCGATTGGACAAACACAAAACATGTTCTCGTATGATACCAGATCGTATGAATTCTGTTTAATCAGTACAGTTGTCATCTAGAAATACACTACAGCACATTACATTACTTCCGATTTTTTTATTTTTTTTTTATTATTCTGTCGTACGAGAATTTTTGTAACTTTAGTAACCTCTCAATTTTTGATATGCGACTAGCATGCAAAAAAAAAGGACAATCTGTCGTCCGATTTTCGGATCGTGTGTACGGGCCATAAGGGACTTTCTGGCTTGTGGTGCCACTCAAATAGCTAATGTTTCCACTCCAGTGATTCACAAGGGTGTGGGTCCCGTCTAACATATGCATCCAGGAATCATGATAATCTGTGTAATGCAGAGACACCGTACTCCCAACACCCCGATGTGTGATATGGGTGTAGAACGGCCTCTGCTCCTCCCAAGCCATGCCCGCTGATGCATTTCACCCCGACCTTGGGGCTTAGTTATAGAGGTCTGCGTCCAGGGCCGATCATTCACAGGTAATCTGCTCCAGATTCCTTAAAGTGGTTCCAAAGGCTCAAGGTTTTTTTACTTTCATGCATTTTGTGCATGAAGGTAAACAACCTTCTCTGTGCAGCATCCCCCCAAATACTTACCTGAACCCCATCGGGATCCAGCCAACCTCAGCTCTCCTGGGACTCTCTCTCCTTTTTGACTGCTGTCACATCAGTGAGCCAATAAGGAGAGCGAGGGGGCGTGGCCGAGACGCTGCTCTGTGTGTGAATGGACACGCAGAGTAAGCCTGCTTTGGTGCCCCTATTGCAAGCTGCTTGTTCTGGGGGGACTCGGTAGGAAGAAGGGGCCAGGAGCACCGATGGGGGACAAGAGAAGAGGAGGATCGGGGGGTAAGAATAACATGTTTGTTATTTAAAAAAGAAACCAAAGTCCACCCTAACACTAAAATCTCTACATCTACAGACATCCACAATCTAACACTAACCTATCTAGCCCTAGGGGTGCAACGGATCAAAAAACTCACGGATCGGATCGTTCCTCGGATCAGAGTCACGGATCGGATCATTTTTCGGATCAGCAAATAATAATTGAATTTGCAAAAACCTGTGAAATTTCCACCACCATATAGTCCCCACTGTAATATCCACAATCTCCCCCACTGTAATATTGTCTGAGTATGGCCGAGTATGGGCAGGGTATCGCAGAGTATGGGCAGGGTATCGCAGAGTTTGTTTACAAGTGATTGTTCCGTCATTTGACGAATCGATCACATTTTAAACAGCCACCGGGTGTACCAAGATGGCCGCCGCTCCGGAGCTAGGCCGAAGCCGCGGCCTTTCCTAAGGCCGAGGCCGCAGATCGCGGGGTGTGCCGTTATGAACAGGGTGACCCGTTCGGATCACGCATCGGCGACGATCCGTTGCACCCCTATCTAGCCCTGTAAAGAAGCAATCAGTATACATACCTTTTTTGAAGCCGATCCGATCTGGTCCCCAGTAGAGCTGCACAATTAATCGTTAAAAAATCGTGATCTCGATTCACGCCCCCCTGACAATCTCACCTGCAGAAGTTGCAGATTCTTTCATATAAACAAGTGGAGAAACTATCTGCTCACTCAGCTGTCAAAAGAAAACATCCTGGCAGTCTGCCAAGTTTTTTTAACTTGCAACTAAGCTTACTTCTTAGATCAAAGGGATAGAACTGTGTAAATAAATAATCTGGGCAGTCTGCCAAGTTTTAAACAAGTGTAAATGTAGGAAGTTTAACCACTTAAAGTCTAAATCTTTTTCTGACACTTGTTTAAGTTAAAATCAATATTTTTTGCTAGAAAATTACTTGAAACCCCCAAATATTATATATATTTTAGACCCTAAGAAATAAAATGGCAAATGCTGCAATATTTTATGTCACACTGTATTTGCCCAGCGGTCTTTCAAATGCAATTTTTTTGGGAAAAAATACACTTCAATAAATAAAAAAAAAAAAAAAAAAGTAAAAGTTAGCCCAATTTTTTGTTTTAATGTGAAAGATGATGTTACGCCGCAAGAATCGTGAGAGAATCCTGGTCTATCTTCTAAGCAAAAAAATCGTGATTCTCATTTTAGCCAGAATCGTGCAGCTCTAGTCTCCAGTGGTGGAAGCTCTGCAGAGTCTGTGAAATGAATGGAAAGTGACGTCAGTTACTATGGGGCTTCTGTTGTCGGCTGTGTCCTCTGCATCCGCATTCACAGCGAAGCTGCAGCTGACAGCTTAGTGTGGGATCGGGTCGGATAGAGATTTTAGTGTTAAGGTGGACTTATCCTTTAACCACTTCAGCCCCGGACCAATTGGCAGCCAAAGGACCAGGCCCCTTTTTGCGATTCGGCACTGCGTCGATTTAACTGACAATTGCACGTTCGTGCGACGTGGTTCCCAAACAAAATTGGCGTCCTTTTTTTCCCACAAATAGAGCTTTCTTTTGGTGGTATTTGATCGCCCCTGCGGTTTTTATTTTTTGCGCTATAAACAAAAATAGAGCGACAATTTTGAAAAAAATGCAATATTTTTTTACTTTTTGCTATAATAACTATCCCCAAAAAATATATAAAAAAACATTTTTTTTCCTCAGTTTAGGCGGATACGTATTCTTCTACATATTTTTGGTAAAAAAAAATCGCAATTAGCGATTTATTGATTAGTTTGCGCAAAAGTTATAGCGTTTACAAAATAGGGGATAGTTTTATAGCATTTTTATTAATATATTTTTTTTTACTAGTAATGGCGGCGATCAGCGATTTTTATTGTGACTGCGACATTATGGCGGACACATCGGACATTTTTGACACATTTTTGGGACATTTGTCATTTATACAGAAATCAGTGCTATTTAAATAGCACTGATTCCTATGTAAATGACAGTGGCAGTGAAGGAGTTAACCACTAGGGGGCGGGGAGGAGTCAGTGTGACGTGTTGTGTTTTTTTTCACAGTAGGGGGCGTGGCTGTACGTCTGACGTCATTGATCGGCTTTCCCGATGACAGGGAACAGCCGATCAATGACAGGCAGTGTAGGAAGCGCGGGGAGAGGTTTGTTTACACAAACCTCTCCCCGTTCTTCAGCTCCGTAACCCGATCGCGGGATACCAGCGGCGATCGGGTCCGCTGGTCCCGCGGCCGCGGTCACGGAGCTCCCGACCGGGTCGCGAGCGCGACCCACAGGCAGGCACATGCATGATCACGTACAGGTACGTGATTTTGCCTGCCCGTGCCATTTTGCCGACGTATATCGGCGTTAGGCGGTCAGGAAGCGGTTAATGTAACTTTAAGTCGTAGCAAATTGCCCCCAATTTATATAAACATGTATACATTTAGAGGATCATGTGATCCTTAGCCGGACCTCTTGGCTCATGATCATTAGTATGAGACTAGGAACTGCTGGTGACAGCTCAGCTTCCAGCACAAACACAAGCGCTCAGATATGTGGCACCTCAGGAGAGGGACCACCTCTGTGCCGCTGCATATATGTGTGATATTGGCGTCTATATTAAGGGATTGACTATAAATTTTATAATCAAGTTACTGTTATGCGGCGTACACACGTTCGGAATTTCCGATGGAAACAGTCCGATGGGAGCTTTTCATCGGATTTTCCGACCATGTGTATGCCCAACGGTCTTTTTCTGTCGGAATTTCCGACGGACTTTGAATTGCGAACCTGTTCTCAATTTTTCCGACGGAAAACCTTTCTATCGGATTTTCCGATCGTGTGTATGCAATTCCGACACGCAAAATTCCGACGCATGCTCGGAAACAATTCGACGCATGCTCGGAAGCATTAAACTTCCCTTTTATAGTCGAACGTGTTTTATGCCGCTGTGTTATTGACCGTCGGAATTTGGTGTGATCGTGTGTAGGTAACACAGCTTGAGCGGAATTCCGTCGGAAAAACCGTCAGAGTTTTTTCCGACGAGAATTCCGATCGTGTGTACGCGGCATAACAGTAATGTCACCTGGCATGAAGAATATCTCAATGAAATACCATTATATTGTATTTGTTTTGAATCGGTAAGCAGCCGTTATAATTGCAAATTATATGTATTCATATAGAAATGACCATTTGTGTAACGAGCCAAACTCGATAAAGAACTATAGAGGTATACTGTACATATACATGGCAATAAGATACATGCAGGGTTATTTACGAAAGACAAATCCACTTTGCACTACAAGTGCAAAGTGCACTTGAAATTGCACTGAAAGTGCACTTGGAAGTTCAGTCGCTGTAGATCTGAGGGGGACATGCAAGGAAAATAAAAAACAGCATTTTAGCTTGCACATGATTGGATGATAAAATCAGCAGAGCTTCCCCTCATTTCAGATCTACCCCTCAGATTTACAGCAACTGCACTTCCAAGTGCACTTTTAGTGCAATTTCACGTGCATTTGCACTTGTAGTTTGCACTTAGAGTGCAAAGTGGATTTACCTTTCGTAAATTACCCCCAATGTTTCATTGGTTTCTGTGGAGTACGTTGTTGGTAAATGCGGCATGACATGCAGATTATTGGTATGTGTTAATCTGACGAAGTCTTGAGTCGTTCTCAGACAGAACATATCGGTGTCTGAAGTCTCATGCCTGGTCCACACTAGTGAAATGCCAGACATCGCATGTATTTCGCACCACATTGCCGTGCACATCCCATGCAATGTCTGTGCGATGCGATTTCAGTCATACAAACTGTATGGCTGTAATTGCATCGCATTCGCACCAAAAAAAGTGCAGGACCCTTTTTTTGGTCTGCACTGGAATCTGTTCACACCCATGCGATACGATTCCTGCCCCATTTTACAGTTTGCACTACGATCTGCGAACTGATGTGTCGTTAACTTTATATTGACACCCCAGCGGGTCGCCGATCTCAGTGTGAACCACTGTGCGATTCAGGTGCGATGTGGGAACCCGCACTGGATTCGCAGGCTTCTCGCATCGCACTAGTGTGAACCAGGCCTCAGTATGTATGCCATTATGGTCTGTGATGGATTATCTGCATGCCCCGCCAAAACTATGGCTACCGATGTTTAGAACAAACATTGTTGAGCTGCAGGTTTCACCAGCCATGGATGAGCTGAACAATGGAGTGTGATAAGGTACCAGGTGATGGGATTGTTAAGTGGAATTTTCAATACAGATGGAAAAAGGGTGACCAGGCAGACCTTTTGTTGCAGACATACTAAAACTGAATGGTGGTAAGAAGCCCTTAGCTTTAGTCTGAAGGTTATGTTTATTTTCAGTAATATATTTGATGGCCTACCTTTGTCAGCTGTGTCCACTGTGTTATAGATGGAACCAACAAAGGCTACAATCTGTATATGGACAGTGTGTGTGTATGGCCTGAGGAACATAAAATACATTTTTGCATTTCCATTGTGAAAGCTAAACACCAGGCAAAAGCTAAATACACGACCGAATGACTGATATGAAAGCTGTTTTACCTGCCAAAGAATTTGTATTTTTGGCAGGTACATTGTTCTGCCGCTCAAGCACAGTTCTACCTGTAGCGGCCATAACCCCTAGGGGCGACCTTGAACTTTCAGGGCTTACCAATTACCTCCTCGTAGCTCGTCGTTCGTTGTCTAGGGGTTCCCAGGCTTAATACCCAGTAACTTTAGAATCTGACACACAAAAGTCCTTTTGAGGATTTTTATTCTGCAGGGGTAACATCCAACAATAACACAGTCTCAGATGGTTATAGAAACAAGGCGTTATCTGATTGTAGACGCAGTTGCTGATTCTGCGTTTAACACAATCTCTACCCACAAGAATTTGGGGAAAGGGGGTTTGGACTATCTCGGTACTTGTATTGAGTCAGAAAATGCATAAGATAGAGAAAATAGTAACAAAAAATATTTAATAGAAAAAACGCATACATGAATAAAATATGTACAAATCAATTCAATTTAAAATCAGCTTATAACCGCTCCAAAACGTATAGATATCAATACAAATGTATGCCGGGCTTGCTCCAAGCAAGTGGAAGGCTACTTGTGGACAACAAAGCTATAAGACCTTGACAGAATTGGAGTATAGGCCTGCGGCCCCTCCCTCCTCCGTTCTTCTAACATTTGGCTGGTCTAATTACATAGGATGTTTAAAAAAAACTATGCACCATACCTGATAACTAGTCCATAAGCTCCGGCACCTTATTTTGGCTCCGATAAGATTCATTAGCCTGTTCCACACAAGCCCCCACATCCGCCACAGGGGGGTTTTGTTGGGTTCCACAAAATCGTGTCTCCGCCTGTACTGATATTACTCCTGAAGAAGCGGTTTAGACCGCGAAACCGGTCGAGGAACCGCCCCCCTACGTTTAGACAACGCAAATTTTGCGGGCAAGCCCGGCATCCATTTGTATTGATATCTATACGTTTTGGAGCGGTTATAAGCTTTTAAATTGAATTGATTTGTACATTGTACACATTTTATTCATGTATGTGTTTTTTCTATTAAATATTTATTGTTACTATTTTCTCTATCTTATGCATTTTCTGACTCAATACAAGTACCGAGATAGTCCAAACCCCCTTTCCCAAATTCTTGTGGGTAGAGATTGTGTTAACGCAGAATCAGCAACTGCGTCTACAATCAGATAACCCCTTGTTTCTATAACTACTGATATGGATGATGGTACGGGATAACATTTTTCTTATAATTATTTATTGGAGACTACACTCACGGTTTTGCTAGTCTCAGATGGGAATAGAGGGCACAGGTGAAAAAACTCAGGCACTTAGAACTGCGGGCATCAATCGAATGTCTCTTGGATAGCCCAGAGAGTAGCCACTCGCAACTGGGCGCTTCACTGCTGGACAAACCTCCAACCATAGATTTAACAGCCACCATGTGATCCGTAAAGTTAGTAAAGTCTCCGCCACAGACTGGATTGTAACTGAAGATAAGTAGGAACTTTTCTCACAGTACCTGGATCTCTCAGCCTTCTTGGCGATACTGTGAGAAGTGTGGATTCTTTAGTGTCCATACAACTCAGCTTCCAGGATCTTACTGAGCACCCAGCTTCTTGGCCCTCCTCCGAAGTGTCCTCCCCTGGTCACTTCTACGAGTTGCCATGTCTCTCCAATAGCGACAGCACACCGAGACACCTCCGAATCCTCCTTCAGTTACTGGGCCTTGAACTAGCCAGTTCCGAGGCTCGGGAAAGGAGGGATCCCCACCCCAGACCATGAGGGCTTCTGGGGCTGGTCTTTGTGACCATGCTTGCGGGGACGGCAGACACTCCTGGGTCCGGGACCCCTCACAGGGCCGGTCCGGACCGGAACCAGGAATCAAAGAGCAAGCCGAACCCCGAGCATGTGACTTCAGCATCTTAAATATCCCTTCCCAGACTGCACAGCGGGGCCAGACGCGCCCACTGATTGGCTCCGGGAAAGATTGGTACCTTACACGTCCAACCAGGCTCGGTTCTCGGCCTCACTGCACCTATCACCAGGCAGAACCCCAGCGCACCCCAGCCAAACTAATGCCGAAGTAAAAACCTGTACAATTAACCCCCAGAACTCTATTACAGTTCTGGAAAAACTAAATTTACATTGATAGCGCACACTTTAACCACTATAGACCCACGCTATAGCCAAATGACAGCTGACAGCGCGAGGAGAAGGAAAAAAAAAAGCCGATCACCGGCGGCAGTGAGAGGGACATCAGTCCCTCTCACTGCAATGTGCCCAGCGATGTGCCCAATCAATTGTGCCCACCTTTGCCCCATTAAAGTGCCCCTACCAGTGCCCACAGTGCCATCTCTCAGTGCCCACAGTGCCATCTCTCAGTGCCCACAGTGCCAGTACTGCACATCAGTGTCACCTGCCAGTGCTCATCTGTGTCACCTACCAGTGCCCATCCGTGCCACCCATCCGTGCCACCCATCCGTGCCACCCATCCGTGCCACCCATCCGTGCCATCTTTGCTGTCCCCATCAGTACCAACTTATCTGTCCCCATCAGTACCGACTTATCTGTCCCCACCAGTGCAGCCTATCAGTGCCCACCAGTGCAGCCTATCAGTGCCCACCTGTGCCGCCTCATCAGCGCATATCAATGAAGCAGAAAAATTACCTGTTTGCAAAATTTTAAAACAAACTATTAAACATGATTTTTTTTTTTTTTTCATCTTTTTTTGTTTGTTTCGCAAAAAATAAAAACCCCAGTTGTAGTGTTGTATGACCGCGCAATTGTCATTCCAAGTGCGACAGCGCCAAAAGCTGAAAATTGGTCTGGTCACGAGGGGGGTTTAAGTGCAAAGTAATCAGGTGGTTAATAAAGTGTGGGCGCTACATACCTAACAGGGGAAAGGGTCTGATCTTTCTCTGCTTCAAGTGGTTGTAAAGGCTTCATACCTTCATGTATTCTATGCATGGGGGTAAGCCCCCCCCCCCCCCCCCAATATTTACCTGAGCCCGATCTTCATCAATCACAGTCGGTGATTCAAAGGAGAAGTGGGGGGGGGGGGGCGGTGTATCCTCAGCGTACAGGTACGTGCACTTACGGGTCTGTGACCTACTCCTGCTTGGATCCCAATTGGGAGCCAATCAGCGTGTCTGGCAGGCCCGATGTCCGCCGGGAACTGCTGACCGCTCCCTACAGAGGCAGAATGGCGATCTGCCTATGTAAACAAGGCAGATCACCGTTCTGTTAGTAGGGAAGACAGAGATCCTGTGTTTCTGCTAAGCAGGAACACAGATTTCTCTCTCCCCACAGTTAAAGCACCTCCCCTACACAGTTACAAAGCATTCCCTAGGGACTAATTTAACCCTTTGATCACCCTTGATGTTATTAACCCCTTCTCTGCCAGTGTCATTAGTACAGTGACAGTGCATATTTTTTTAGCACTGATCACTGTATTAGTGTCACTGGTTGGCAAAAAAGTATCAAGTGTCGGATTTGTCCACCGCAATGTTGCAGTTCTGCTATAAGTCGCTGATCGCCGCCATTACTAGTAAAAAAAAATTAAAATTCCATAAAAATATCCCATGGATTGTAGATCACCAATCTACACCAATCAATATACTGTACGCTTTGTGATATTTTTATTTATTTATTTTTTACCAAAAATTTGTAGCATAATACACATTGCCCTACATTGATGAAGAAATTAGACTGTTTACATTTTTTTTTTTGGATGTGTTTTATAGCAGAAAGTAAAAAATATATAATTTTTCAAAATTGTCACTCTTTTTTTGTTTATAGCGCAAAAAATAAAAACCGCAGAGGTGATCAAATACCACCAAAAGAAAGCTCTATTTGTGGGGGAAAATGTTTTATTTGTGTACAGTGTCGCAGGTCCACGCAATTGTCAGTTAAAGTAACGCAGTGCCGTATCGCAAAAAATGGTCTGGTCAGGAATGGGGGTAAACCTTTCGGAGCTGAAGCAGTTAAAAAAGTTGTATACTCCGGTTGGACATCTTTACGTACAGGTAAGCCTATAATAAGGCTTACCTGTAGGTAAAATGAATATCTCCTTAACCTACGGTTTTAAAAAAAAAAAAAACGTGGCCGCGAATCGCGGAAAAATCGATGTAAAATCGCGCGACTTTGAAGTCGCACAAGTGTGAAAGGGGCCTTAAAAATACATTTAATGATGCATTATTGGTAAAGGAAAAGGTAAAGTGTACCCAATGCCACTTTTATCCTTTCTAATGCCTAGTACACACTATGAGAAAATCAGGCGAACGATTGTCTGATTTTCCAAGAAGGTGTGTATCGTGATGTAACCGAGAATAATATTAACGAAAATACTTGAACGAGAAAGGCGAATGTACTAACATCTTCCGATCATGTGCGGTATTTTCTTTTTTATTATTTCCATACGATTACTGTACACATTGAATGAATATCAGATGTTGTGTTCATTTAGGTTCAAAAGTTTCTAGCTTGCGCCTTCATTTTTTTTTTTGTCCGAACAGTTGGAATCAGCCGTCGAAACTGAACAGATAATCGACCAATCATTCCTCTTACTGAAATGTTTATCCGGTTTTCTTATTGTGTACTGGCCATTACCCTTCAATGTAACACCTGCAAACATGGATCGCTCTTCAGAGGGCACCACATTAATTAGTAGAAATAGTGGAAGCATCTGTGCCCTTCAATTACTACTCAAGATCAAACTTCAGTTATTTTGCACTGATCTATTTTAAAAGCTTTTACTTTACAAAAGTATTTACTCTAGAGCAAAGATTGCAATGAAAGACGAGTATAGTTTTTATTAACCACTTCAGCCCCGGACCAATTTGCAGCCAAAAGTCCAAGCCCCTTTTTGCGATTCGGCACTGCGTCGCTTTAACTGACAATTGCGCGGTCATGCGATGTGGCTCCCAAACAAAATTGGCGTCCTTTTTTTCCCACAAATAGAGCTTTCTTTTGGTGGTATTTGATCGCCCCTGCGGTTTTTATTTTTTGCGCTATAAACAAAAATAGAGCGACAATTTTGAAAAAAATGCAATATTACTCTAACGGCCTAAACTTACTCAGTTTAGGCCGTTACGTATTCTTCTACATATTTTTGGTAAAAAAAAAAATCGCAATTAGCGATTATTGATTGGTTTGCGCAAAAGTTATAGCGTTTACAAAATAGGGGATAGTTTTATAGCATTTTTATTAATATTTTTTTTTTACTAGTAATGGCGGTGATCAGCGATTTTTATTGTGACTGCGACATTATGGCGGACACATGGGACATTTTTGACACATTTTTGGGACCATTGTCATTTATACAGAAATCAGTGCTATTTAAATGCACTGATTCCTATGTTAATGACAGTGGCAGTGAAGGAGTTAACCACTAGGGGGCGGGGAGGAGTTAGTGTGACGTGTTGTGTTTTTTTTCTACAGTAGGGGGGCGTGGCTGACGTCTGACGTCACTGATCGGCGTTCCCGATGACAGGGAACAGCCGATCAGTGACAGGCAGTGTAGGAAGCGCGGGGAGAGGTTTGTTTACACAGACCTCTCCCTGTTCTTCAGCTCTGTGACCCGATCGCGGGACATCAGCGGCGATCGGGTCACGGTTAGGCAATTAAAGGGGACGTATATATACGTGCTTTTGCCTAGCCGTGCCATTCTGCCGACATATATGTGCAGGAGGCGGTCGGGAAGCGGTTAAAGTGGTTGTAAAGGCAGAAGGTTTTTATCTTAATGCATTAAGGTAAAAAGCCTTCTGTGTGCAGCAGCCCCTCTAATACTTACCTGAGCCCCATCTTGATCCAGCGATGTTTCACGAAAGACATGGCTGTCCAGCACATCTCTTCTCATTGGCTGAGACAGAGTGGCGCCATTGGCTCCCGCTGCTGTCAATCAAAGTCAGTGAGCCAGTGAGGAGAGTAAGGGGGCCAGGCCGCGGCTCAGTGTCTGAATGAACACAGGGATCTGTGGCTCGGGAGCCCCTATAGCAAGCTACTTACTGTGGGGGCAATCAACAGGAGGGAGGGGCCAGGAGCACCAAAGAGGGACCGAAGAAGAGGAGAATCTGCGCTGCTCTGTGTAAACCACTGCACAGAGCAGGTAAGTATAACATGTTATGTTTTTTTTTTTTTTTTTTTTTTTTAATAACAGACTTTAGTATCACTTTAAGTTTACTAGTTTTTACGTATTTTTTTCTTTTTGTTTATACGTGAAACAAAGACCCTTAGTTATGTGTCTTTTAATTTAACTTTCCTATTTCCATTTTGTTAATTCATAGCAATCTAAAGCAAAGAGGCATGACCTATGGATCAGAACTTCAAATGTTGAGCAAAAATTCATTTATGGAGATCACTACATCCAAGTAAATCATATGAACCTTGGCTGTCACTTTGGCTTTGTAGCAAGACCATAATACACTTGAACAAATTGGGGTTGATTTACGAAAGGAAAACCTACTGTGCACTGTAAGTGCAATTGCTCCAGAGCTTAGTAAATGAGGTAAAGCTTCACAATGCAAAGAGTACCCAATCACACACAAGGAAAAAAAACCTGCATTTTTCTGGCACATGATTGGATGATCAACGGACCTTCCCCTCATTTACTAAGATCTGGACCAAGTGCACTTGCATTTAGTAAATCAACCCCTTTGTATTTTCGATAGACTGAGAATCCAGAAGAATAATTTCATGGTTGTCAATTGGGGTTCCCAGCCAAATGGCTTATCCTGGTATAGAAGCGTAACTAGAACCTTCAGGGCCCTGGTGCAAGAAACCATAAAGAACCCCCCTTCCCTCTGAGCGCGGGTCCTTTACTCCCAATGCAGGGTCCTTTATTACGGTCCTGCAGCTGGAACCATTCACATGTCCTGCAGTGGGCCCCATACCTGCCATCTTGGGTAAGGTTGTCACCTTTTCTTCAAGCCAAACACCAACACTTTTTTTTGTGTGCTGTACTATACATATATATTGTGATTAAATAGGATTGCTATTCATATGGATTTAATCACAAGAGTCCCCTTTTACATCTGAATCCACAGAGTCTCCTTTTACTCGTTCTCAGAGCCCCCCTTAAATCAGACTGACAGTGCTGGCTCTGGGCTGTGTGAGAGAGACACTCTCAGCTCAGAGCCCTGCAGCCAGCAACTCTGCTGGGGAGCCACAGTCCCAGCTCTTGGGGCCCCCCACAGTGGCGGACCAGTGCCCGGTCACAAGTGCAACCTTTGTGGCCCTAGTAGTTCCAGCACTGATCTGGTGTATTAGAGAAAATGTAAGCAGTGCATGCAAAACATTCTGGAGCTGTATAGACCAGAATGGCCAGGATTGGCAACAATGACACTGACCCACAGCAAACCTTCATATAAGGACATCGGCCTCACCTCCATCTATTCTGATCTCCAAACCAGTTCTGGGTCATTGATTCACAAGGTAATGAAGCTAGTGGGTCAAAATAACAACTAGCATTTTCAGAAGACGGTTTATTTTTAAAGTGGAAGACAGGCTACACAACAATATACTTGGTAAATGTTGCTTCCCCATAGCTTTGATACTCCTCACAGATCTTTTCTGTAAATTGCCTCCTAAATACAAGTTATTGTAATAGGAAACAGTCTGGATATACACTATATTACCAAAAGTATTGGGACGCCTGCCTTTACACCCACATGAACGTTAATGGTATCCCAGTCTTAGTCTGTAGGGTTCAATATTGAGTTGGCCCACCCTTTGCAGCTATAACAGCTTCAACTCTTCTGGGAAGGGCGTCCACAAGGTTTAGGAGTGTCTATGGGAATGTTTGACCATTCTTCCAAAAGTGCATTTGTGAGGTCAGGCACTGATGTGGATAAGAAGGCCTGGCTCGCAGTCTCTGCTCTAATTCATTCCAAAGGTGTTCTATCAGGTTGAGGTCAGGACTCTGTTCAGGCCGGTCAAGTTCCTCCACCCCAAACTCGCTCATCCATAAGAAATAAAGGGTTTAGATTGTAATTTTAGTAAAAAAATGTATGCGGGGAAAGCTATGGAGAAGCAAGATTTCACAGGTATGTTTTGTAGCTTTTCCTTCCATAGTAGACTGAGATGTTGTATTTCTAATGTATTATGTTCAACTGGAGTGTAAAGAACCCCGTGGTTGGGTGGTCATGGTATGATGAATGCTGTCTTTTTGGCACTTGAATGTATGGATTGCCTCACTGAATCTCCTCAGGAATCCAGTTATTGTTTTTTTGTGCAGCTTTACAGTAATTATACTATCCTCCCTGAATTTCCTGTTTATTTCTATGACGCATCTCAAAACAGGGGGAGAGTAACAACCATTCATCAATCTTTTAAAGCTCAAATTAAATAGTATTAGCATAAAGGTTATAAACTCCTCGACATTCAAACTAAAATGAGCTGGTTCTCTCAGAGTAATAGAACTGATATATGCTGTGTCTCATTATTTAAACACGCTCGTCCCAAATAAATATCTCTGGAATACATTCCCGTCATGTACACATTTTGTATTTAAAGTAGAGCTAAAGACATTTTTTTTTTACATTTTGGATAGAGTAAGGGAGGGTTATAACCCCTGTAACTTTTTTTTTTTTTTTGCCATCTGTGATTTCCCTTCACTTCCTGTCTCAGCCAAATAGGAAGTGAGAGGAAATCCTTTCAAAGTGTCCCTACTGGAAGAGTTCACCTCTATTCCTGTTCTGGTGACAACCCAGAATCTTTTTCACTTTCACTCTCTGAGATAATGGTAAACAGAACAAATAGAAAGGGTAAATTTCCCTAACCGGTGGTACAGACAGCAAAAAGATCCTGCCGGGTGTTCTAATATTTTTCCACTCTATCCAAAACTTAAAGTGATTGTAAAGTCTTGCTTAAAAAAAAAAATAACAAACACGTTATAATGTGTATAAAATGGTGCACTGGTTCAATTGACTATAATATAATGTAAATATTGAGCAGATTAATATACTTAAAGTGGTTGTATACCCTTTTTTTACATTTTTACCTACAGGTAAGCCTATAAGGTGGCTTACCTGTAGGTAAAATGAATATCTCCTAAACCTGTACGGTTTAGGAGATATTCACCTTGCATGCAGCTGCTGACGTCAGTGGCAAATGCGCTCTGAAGGTCTGGCTGAAGGTCCAGCAGATGCTGCCGTACCTTGTAGGAAAGAACTGGAAGTGACATCACAAGGCTCCACCCGACACAATGCGGCGCTAGTCACGTGACTTCCTCAGGGGTAGGCATTCCCTATGCCTGAGGAAGTCACGTGACTAGTGATGCAACACCTCGGTGGAGCCTTGTGATGCCACGTTCGGTGTCCAGAGTACGGAAGTGTAGTGAGGAGGCGATTGTGTTCTTACTCCTATTTGTACTGCAGATGTCACCAAACTTTTATGTAAACAGGTATTGAATACATTTTGTTATATTTTACTGGTAATATTGCGCTATGGATATTTTTGCTCTATCTAAGTGACATTCGTTCAAGAGGCACAATATTGCAGTGTTTCTGCAGACGTATTGGAGCCTATACAGCAGGGATCTGAGTAGCTATCCACTGAGGTTTAAAGCTTTGTCTGACCTTATGGTTGTTCCTGGAGGTGAGCAGCCAATCTATTCGTTGGTGGCGGTGGTTTCTGTTTGATCTTTTGCTTCACTGGATATTTTTTTCGCTACAAATTACGATACAGACTGAACAGTCATTCATATGTCTTTGCACTTGGATTTTTTATATTTTAGTCTTTTATATTTATTGTTTTTCGCTTGTTTTTTTGTTTTTTCGCTTGGATTATTTTGTTACTTATTTTGATTTATTAAGTATATTGATCTTTGCTCAATATTTACTTGACTGTAGTCAATTGAACAAGCGCACCATTTTATACACATTATTACATTCACGTCAGTGTTCTGAGTGCACTTCCAAATGGTTGCAGCTGTTCGCTTTATTTGATACACTATAATCACCTGTTTGAGGGTTTTTTTTTCACATAGCAGCGCGCAAGTCCCACAATATACAACAAACATGTTATGCTTGCCTTCTCTGTGCAGTTTGGTTTTGCACAGAGCAGCCCAGATCCTCCTCTTTGGCTCTCCTGGCCCCTCCCTCCTGTTGAATGCCCCCACAGCAAGCAGATTGCTATGGGGACACCCGAGTTGAGCTGCAGCTCCGTGTGTCCATTCAGACACAGAGCTGCTGTTCGGCCCCACCTCCTCTCTTCTGATCGGCTAACTTACTTTGATTGACAGCCGTGGGAGCCAATGACGCGCCTGCTGTGTCTCAGCCAATCAGGAGGGAGAGTCCCGGACAGCCGAGGGACTCGTGGACATCGCTGGAAAGAGATGGGGCTCAGGTAAGTATTAGGGGTTGCTGGGGAGGCTGCTTAACACAGAAGGATTTTTATCCTAATGCATAGAATGCATTAAGATAAAAAAAACCTTCTGCCTTTACAACTCCTTTAAAATAAAAAGTTTTGGCTTTTAGTTGTACTTTTTTAAATGATACTAAAGTCTTTTTTTTTTTCATTTATTTATTTATTTTTTTAGTTAAAAATAACAAGCATGTCATACTTACCTTCCCTGTGCAGTGGATTTGCACAGAGCAGCTTGGATTCTCCTCTTCTCGGGTCCCTCTTCGGTGCTCCTGGCCCCTCCCTCCTGTTTAATGCCCCCACAGCAAGCAGCTTGTTTAGGGGCACCTGAGCCGAGCCACAGCTCCCTGTGTCCATTCAGACATGGAGCCACAGCCCGGCCCCGCCTCTTTCTCTCCTCATTGGCTGACTAACTTTGACAGCCAATAGCTCCATGCTGCTGTCTCAGCCAATGAGGAGTCCTGGGCAGCCGAGACACTCAACAACATTGCATGATCTAAATAGGGCTTAGATAAGTATTAAGCCCCATACACACGCGCGGATTATCCGAGGACCAGGTCCGTCGGATCATGTCCGTCGTACTTTGTCCGATGTTGGTTTTGCGTACACACGGTCGGACAAAGTTGTCGGAAAATCCGATCATTCTGAACGTGGTGACGTTTGTTGCCTACGACGGGACTACGTAGAGGCTAGTAGCCAATAGCTTTGGTCTTGTAATGTGATCTGAGCATGCGTAGCACTTTGTCCGTCGGAATTCGCTACACACGATCGGATTTGGTGTGATCGGACTTTGTTGTCAAAAAATCTATCCAGCAGGAGATAGGACTTTGTCCGTCGGACAATCCGATGGAAACTGTCCGATGGTGCCTACACACGGTCGGAATTTCCGACAACATTGTCTGATAGGACAGAATCCATCGGAAAATCCGACCGTGTGTATGGGGCTTAAGGGTGGCTGCTGCACACAGAAGGCTTTTTGTCTTAATGCATAGAATGCATTAAGATAAAAAACCTTCTGCCTTTACAATCACTTTAACTCCTTCACGACTGCGCTATAGCTGTGAGATTGCTACAGCACAGTCGGGAATCATATGACGTCCTCTCGTGCTTGTGATTCCTGTGTGCCCACTGCCCTTCAGACACAGCTGATCACAGATCGGTTTTTACCATGTGACCAGCTGTATCCAATCACATCTGATCACAGTGTAAACAGGATTTGCCGGTTATCGGCAATCCTCTCCTCACGCTGACAGTGGGCAAGGAGAGGAGAGCTGATCAGCAGCAATCCACACAGGCTCTATCTACACTGATAATCGGGGCACTGATCATCAGTGTACTGATAATCAGTGTAGCCACCCAATCAGTGCCCACTATTGATGCCCGTCAGTGCCCATCAGTGCAGCATCATCAGTAATGATCAGTGCAGCATCGTCAGCGCAGATCATTAAATGAGAAAAATTTTACTTATTTACAAAACCCCTTTTTTTTTTTTTTTTTTTTTTTATTTTAGGTGTTTTTTCATTTGTTTAGCAAAAAATAAAAAGCCCTGTGGTGATTAGATACCATCAAAAGGAAGCTCTATCTGTCTCACAAAATTTTGTTTGGGTACAGTGTTACATGACCGCGCAATTGTTATTCAAACTGCGACATCGCTGAAAGCTAAAAATTGGCCTGGGCAGGAAGGGGGTGAAATTGCCCAGTAGGCAAGTGGTAAAGTAGAATTAACATGAAACATATTTTGATGATTTCTTACATGCTTATACCCAGATTAATAGGCTCTCCATGTAGAGGCTATGTCTCTATATCAGGCATAGACTCCGTCTACCTGCCGAACAGAAGAGATAAAGGATAAGCCACCAAGAACTTGGTGAAGGAAAGGAGCAGTAAAGTAAAACCACTGTGCAGCACTACTAAGCAGTATGCAAGTGTTGTAAGAAAATAAAACTTCCTCATGTATTTATACATAGAATTCCAAATTCCTCATTTAAATGCATTTTATATAGATTTAATAGAACATTTAGGCACCTCTGTATAGCCCAGGCTAGACACTGCTATCAGTAGGACATTGCAGTGTTACTCCAATAGAATACATTTATACTGTACATTGTATGCATGAAAACGTTAGCACAAATGTTTACAACATAAAATACAGTCCATTCGCTGGACCTCAGATTCAAATCTTTCTTTTGTATTTAAAGCCCAACTCCAGGATATCAAATTCCAGCATGTAAAATTTTGATATGTAGCTGTGTCTGTGCAGCCGCTGTGTCTGCATCCACCTGCATAGGCTGCCTGCACGCAGCTTGGGGTGGATGCAAGTTGGCCTGCATGCAGAACGGGTGTCAACATCTGTTTTAATAAAGCCTTATGCCTTGTACACACGAGCGGATTTTCACTCAAGCTTGGCTTCAATACAAACGGTCACAACAGAGAGTTTGCTAAACTTTCGACTGTCAAGAACGTGTGACGTACAATACTATGACGAGCCGAGAAAATTAAGTTCAATGCTTCCGAGCATGCGTCAAATTGTTACAGACGATTGGAATTTCCGATAGAAACTGTTTCCGTCTGAAAAATTGAGAACATGCTCTCAAACTTTTGCTGGCAGAAATTTCCGTCAGCAAAAGTCCGATGGAGCATACATACATACATACAGCAAAATACGCATTTTCCGACGAAAAGCTCTCATCTGTCTTTTGCTGGCGGAAATTCCGATCGTGTGTACGCCGCATTAGAAGCAAAAATAACTTTTATATGTATGCGTTACTGGAATGCATTATATTCCAGTGTTTCTAGCTCCTGTCTACCTGATAATAAAACTCTGAAGGAATTTCTCAGTGATCCGCATTATGGCCTTTCTCATCATTAGTAGATAGAGGTTCTGCATGTTGGCTGTGTGAGTCATATAATTACATATCCAGACTCATCTTGATCGTTGACAGTGTCAGATGAAGACCATTTATAAATAGTACAGAATAATCTGTTGATAGGAGGGCCAGGTTTTCCATTGCTACAAACAGGCAAATATTCAGTGACCTTCCCGATTTAAAGAAGAATTCTAAGTATGGATATTTTTATATAGTTACATGTAACCATCCATGTACCATACCTGTATGATCCCTCTACAAGCTGGAAATCACTGTAGTAGACACAGTGACCACAGTGGTCTCCACTAGCTTTGGGTCCTGCTGAATGAATGCAAAGTGTTCTCTGATTGGACTAGGGAGGGGGCGGGTGGTGACCTCATGCTCTCCACTTTGTCCAATCGGAGAATGCTTTTCCTTCATTGAGAAAATGCAAAGCATACTTTAAAGTGGTTGTAAACCCTTTACAAACACTTTAACCTACAGGTAAGCCTAGATTAAGGCTTACCTGTAGGTGCAAGAAATATCTCCCTAAACCTAAAAGGTTTAGGAGATATTTGCAGAAATAGCGGCACCGATGTCTACGGCGCATGCGCCGTAGATATCGGGCACAGGAACACTGAGCGTGCCATTTCTAATGGCGATCATGCCGTTAGTGGCAACACCAGCGCGCATGCACGGGAGTGACGTCATCGCAGCTCCAGCCAGTCACAGCACCGGAGCCGCGATAGCCTGAAGTCACTCCGGAATAAATGGCGGCGCCGGAGAAGGCGAATGAGGGCCGATTCGGGGGCTTTGATCTCAGGTAAGTAATTCATAATGACCTAGTATGCTATGCATATTAGCTTATTATGCCTTTTTTTTTAGAGGCTTTAATTCCCCTTTAAATGACGCTGGTGCCGAGTGACCAACCTTCTGTGTTGTTAGTAGAGATCACTGGAGTAGTGGTATCTACTACAGTGATTTCCAGCTTCTAGAAGGATCCCACAGGTATGGTATGCCTTTTTAAATTGGAACTTCACTCTCTCAATCAACATTATTTATTTGTAATATTCTGCATTAGTAAATAGATAGAAAAGTATATCATATTTACGTTTAATTTTTATTTTTATTTTTTTTAGTTACTTCCTGGTTTCTTGCCTAGATAAAACAATGTCATACATCCCAAGAGTCTTCAGGAGGGGAGGAGATGAGGAGGGGGTTTCTCAGCTAAGCACACTCTCATGAATGCACGCCTGAGCTAAGGGCAGATGAGGGCAGATGGCTTCCAGGAAGTAAATGTTACATGAATCATTTGCCCTTACTCAAGATGGCCACGGCCAGAAATGCTAGGGGTTTGTTTTTTCAAAGTGATTTCTCAACAAAATAAAGCATGGAGACATGAATGGATGGGGGAGTTTGCATTAAATATTAAAAATGAATTAAAGTACTTGTTAGGCCACTATAATCTATTCATGCCATCCCCTCTGTTATATAGCAATATGTGTCCCAGTGTCTGATCTATATAAAAAAAAATGCCAATTGTGCCTTTATATCAGAGTGTCTCCTGGTGCTCACGTGACTCCTCAGCTCTCTCCTCTCCCCGGCTGACAGCCGGGGGGGGGGGGGGAGAGCCGAGGAGTCGCATGAGAGCCAGGAGACGCTCTGATATAAGGTATAATCTGCATTTTTTTTTTTATATAGATCAGACACTGGGACACATATTGTTATATAACAGAGGGGAATGCATGAATAGATTATAGTTTTTAAAGCAACAGGATGGGAGGGGTGTGCAGTGTCTCGAACTGACAGGCAGGTAGTGAGAGGGTAGAGAAGGATAGAGCAGGGCCTGCGGATGACAGTTTACAGAGGGGAGGACAGAACCAGGCAGCATCAGCCAGGTTTTTTAGAAGATACAGAGGGCCAAATGACACAGCACAAGCACTGTGCATGCAACATGCTTTAAGGGAACAGGATATATATATTTTTTTCTTTAGGGTAACAAACACTTTAACCACTTCAGCCCCGGAAGATTTTACTCCCTTCCTGACCAGAGCACTTTTCACAATTTGGCACTGCGCCGCTTTAACTGACAATTGTGCGGTCATGCAATGCTGTACCCAAACAAAATTTGCGTCCTTTTTTTCCCCACAAATAGAGCTTTCTTTTGGTGGTATTTGATCACCTCTGCAGTTTTTATTTTTAAATTTTAAAAAGAAAACATATTTTTTACTTTTTAATATAATAAATATCCCCCAATTTTTTAAAATCAGTTTTCTCCATCAGTTTAGCAAATATATATTCTTCTACATATTTTTGGTAAAAAAAAATTGAAATAAGTGTATATTGATTGGTTTGCGCAAAAGTTATAGTGTCTACAAACTATGGGATAGATTTATGGCATTTTTTTTTTTTTTTTTTACTAGTAATGGCGGTGATTGACATTTATACAGCGATCAGTGCTATAAATATTCACTGATTACTGTGTAAATGTCACTGGTAGGGAAGGGGTTAACACTAGGGGGTGATCAAGGGGTTAAATGTGTGTTCCCTCAGTGTGTGTTCTAACTGTATGGGGATGGAACTGACTGGGGAGGAGACATATCGTTGTTCCTACTTAGTAGGAACAAATGATATGTCTCCTTTCCCCTGACAGAACAGAGATTTGTGAGTTTTACACACACAAATCCCCGTGCTGGGGCTCGTGCATGCGATCCTGCGTGGCTGGCGGCGAGCATCGGCGGCGAGCGTGGCTGGCGGCGAGCATCGGATCCCCCTCCGTGCGGCCTCTGGCGGCTCTAAAAGGGAAGGACGTACTCATACGGGGTTTCGCCCAGGAGAGCCATATATCTGCTGCAGTATATCTGCGTAAGCTGGTCGGGAACCGGTTAGATAGTGTTTTTGGTTTGTGGTGCTCACTGTGTTACGCTATCGGGTTGTCTCTTTGGCCCTTCCTGTTATGTGTTAATGTGGTGAATGGAGGTAGTAGTTATTGAAAGAAAAGATCCTCACGGTTAAGTTAGCCAAGTGTTTGGCTATATGGCAGCGGGTGGCTTGGCCCGTCAGCATCACACCCCAGTGTTTTCATGCATTTGGGAGGCTCAGATGCAGTGTCCAGCCCCACTGCCAGCAGCCAGCCAATCGGTGACAGGCTAAAATACGTTGTGACTGGACGCTGTACCCAATGCCACTTTGCGCCATGTCCAGGTAATGAGCACCCATCTTTGTGGGTGTGGGGGGCGTGTCCCCAGGCTCACATCGTATGCGTTTTGGGCATATGCACCCACACAGATGTCGAATTGGGAGCAGCGGCTGTGTGAGTGCAGCCGCTGCGTCCTAACTGACAATAATGGGACTTGACTGGACGGGGATGCATAGAACACATGTGTGCATCCCCATGCGAGTAAACACGGGCATACACATTGAGCATAAAAGTCAGTATGCCCCGTGTATACAAGGCCCTACAGAGATGTTGGCTTTGTGATATATTTTATATTCTATTAAAAAAAAAAGTCATATATCTTTTTCAGTTTCTACAGCATGAACACTATTGGGATTTTGTAGATTGTTTGCTAATGAATGGTAATTTGTGAATCCAAAAATGATAAACTGAGGGGAAGGGACTCCAATAGAAAATAAGATACTTTCTAGCAGTTTCTGATGGCTGCGAACTATTATATGTCCTTTTGTGCAATGCCAGTCCTGGCTTCTATTAGAATCTTACCGGTACATGTGGTATTGCTGCTTTCATCTAATCATGTTCACGGTCACATTTGCTATGCAGGGCATAGGAACACCACGCCACTTCCTAGAACATGACTGGAAATCTTGTGCCGTCTACACAACTGGCCCCCCGAGGCCTGAATTGTGTGACTGCCTTTGGTCTTGGAGCCACCATTGACAACAGGGGACAGGCGGAGACTGAAGAAATCTCACACTTCGCTCTCTGTCTTCTTTGTAATTACATCAACCAATAGAGTCATTACCTCTGTAAACAATACCATAGCTGAATTCCCAGCTGGTTTACTTTGGATTGTGTACACTTACAGAGAATAAAGTGATTCTAAACCTTGGTTTAAAAAAAAATGTAAAAATCTATTCAAGTATGTATTTTTAAAGCGGAGTTCCGCTTCCCTCCAAAAATTAAGTCAGCAGCCACACATACTGTAGCTGCTGACTTTTAATATTAGGACACTTACCTGTCCTGGAATCCAGCGATGTCGGCACCCCAGCTAGGGCTGAAACAACTAATCGACAACTAATCGATTATGAAATTAATCGATTACTATTACTATTTCCATAATCGCTTAATCGGCCAGTAACATAATGGGGTTAAAAAAAAAAAAAAAATTAGCCCTTTATAGTATAAAAAGAGCAAATAATTGCTACTGTAAATTACTTTCACAGTTCTACAGTCATTTTTTTTACCCCTTACAGTAGTGATTATCTGCTTTTTTTTTTTTGTTGTATTATAAAGGGATAATTTTAGTGTTTTTAACCCCCATTATGTTACTAAACGTCTCAGGCCTGGTTCACGCTTATGTGTTTTTTGGTGCTTTTTGCAGAAACGCACTACAGTTTATTTACATGGTTTCCTATGGGACACGTTCACATCTATGCTTTTTTCAGCCGCTGCTGTTTGGAAAGGGTCAGGGACTTATTTTTAATGCAAAACGGTGCTTTTTTGGTTCAATATACTTCAATGGAGAAGCTGCACAAAAGCATTTAATGCGTTTTTGCAGCAATTTGTGTTTTTTAATCTGCCCAACAACTAATTGGGCAAAAAAAAGTATATCTCTTCTATCTGTTAGGCCCCTTTCACACTGGGTTGGTTTTCAGGCGGTACAGCGCTAAAAATAGCGCCTGTACACCGCCTGAAAAAAAACGGCCCTATTCACTCCAGTGTGAAAGCCGGCGGGCTTTCACACTGGAGCGGTGCGCTAGCAGGACGGTAAAAAAAGTCCTGCTAGCAGCATCTTTGGAGCGGTATAGGAGCGGTGTATTCACCGCTCTTATACTGCTCCTACCCATTGATTTCAATGGGACACCGCGGTAATACCGCGGCAATACCGCCGGAGAGCGCCGCTACAGCGGCACTTTGCAGGGGATTTTAACCCTTTTTCGGCCGCTCGCGGGGGGTAAAACCGCCCCGCGAGCGGCCGAATACTGCTGCTAACACGACGGTAAAGCAGCGCTAAATATAGCGCTGCTTTACCGTCACCGCGGCTCCCGCCCCAGTGTGAAAGGGGCCTTATTCTCAGAGTGATTTAAATATTTTGCTCCCTAACCATATAGTTGGTTATTTATATTTACCACTGCATATAGATATTTAAGAATAAATTGCCTTTTTTTTTTTTTTAAACTTTACATATTAACTAAATTATACACCACCCTTTTTTTTTAAGGTTATTAACCAATTAATCGATTATTCAAAACAATAATCGGCCAACTAATCGATTATGAAAATAATCGTTAGTTGTAGCCCTAACCCCAGCCAATGTTTCCATCAGCCATCGGGTGCTGCCGCCTCCATTACCAGTAAGGAAACCCGGCAGTGAAGCCGTGCGGCTTCAGAGCTGGGCCCCTACTGCACATGTGTGAAATGCGCTGCGCTCTCATACTGGCCCGGCAGCAAATAATGATTTTTCCTTGTCATGCTATTCGGTGCAACTGAAATTGCATCAGAAATCGCACTTGTGTGAACAAGCACTTGGTGTCACTTTATTCCGAACTCGCATACAAAGACAACATCTACTCCAAATATTCTAATGTAGGCCTAGACCTGCTGAATGGTAGGTGGTATAGAGTATGTACCAGCCATTACAGTAAATTCATTATGACTGGACTGGAGCTTTGATGTCTGCTTATTTTCCTCTTGATGATATTTTTCCAGCTTGTGACAGTTTGGCTGCTCTCATAAATGCTTTGGTCTGTGAATCACTGCTGACAACAGGAGACAGGTGGAGACTGAACAAATCAGCTTGTGATACAGTTTGGCTGCTCTCATGAATGTTTTGCTTTGGCCTTCTGTATAGATGAGTGAAGTTCACCGGTATAAAGCTCCTGCTTTATACATGTTCATTTTTTCAAGATACAAAAACATATCAAGCTTCATCTAAGCCACCCAGACAAGGTCGGCCTTTCTTTGTAGCCAGGAATCTAGACAGTCACAGAAGCTCTTTTCTTTTTTCTTAAATAAATAATAAAAATAACAAACATGTTATACTTATCTACTTTGTGTAATTGTTTTGCATAGCGCTGCCCCGATCCTTTTCTTCTGGGGTTCCCCGCGGCACTCCAGGCCCCTCCTCCTTATTAGGTGCCCCCAGGGAACCCATGTGTGCTCGCTCCCGAGTCCCGCTGCTGCGTCCATTGACACAGACAGTGGGACTCAGCCCCACCCCCCACTCCCGTGTCACTGGATTTGATTGACAGCACCAGGCGCTAATGGATCCTGCTGCTATCAGTCTGTCCAAGGAGTAGAGTAACAGCGTCTGGAGTCGCTGTGCTCGTGCACATCGCTGAATCGGATTGGGTCAAGTAAGAGAAAGAGGAAGTGACTGGCGGCATCCTGATGGTCCTGGGTGGGCATCCGAGGGGGGGCTGCGCTGATAAACAATCAGCACCGACTCCCCCTGTCAGGAGAGCAGCCGATCAGCTCTTCTCTACTCGTGTCTATCAGCACCCGATCAACGGTTCTTCCGGTTTACATCGTGATCAGCCGTGATTGGACACGGCTGGTCACATGGTAAAGAGCCTCCGTCAGAGGCTCTTTACCGAGATCGGTGTAGCGGTGTGTCAGACTAACACATCACACCACCGATCGCCGCAATTTGTGCCCCCACAGGCGCACGAGAGCAGTCGTTCTGGAGGGCCGTCATATGATGTCCACCCAGAACGAGAGCCGTGCCGCCCAGCCGCCATTTGAAGGCAGGCGGGAAGTGGTTAAAGAAGATGAGAATGTGCGCTGCATTTCGACATTTCATCAGCTGCCACGTCACGAATGTTAGTTCTAGTTTACGAACAGTAGTTTACAAGACCAAACTCTTCCCAAGTCGTTCCTTGATTCCGAGCATGCGTGTTTGTACATTCGACTTTTGTGTAATGATTTCTGTACTGACCATCCGAAAAATCAGATGTTGAGTTCACATCCGACAAAAATTTTATAGGCTGCACATCCAGCTCTTGTCTGATGAAAAAGTAAAATCGTCTGTCGAAAGCACCGTACTAACCATCCAAAAATCCACAGACCGCTCGTCTTAAGACTTTTCCCTTCTAATTTTCGTACCGTGGGTACGAGGCCTAAATGAGGCCTAAATGAGGCCTAATGCCACGTACACACGATCGGACATTCCGACAACAAAATCCCATGTTTTTTTTCTGACGGATGTTGGCTCAAACTTGTCTTGCATACACACGGTCACACAAAGTTGGTCGGAAATTCCGAAAGTCAAGAACACGGTGACGTACAACACGTATGACGAGCCGAGAAAAATGAAGTTCAATAGCCAGTGCGGCTCTTCTGCTTGATCCCGAGCATGCATGGAATTTTGTGCGTCGGAATTGTGTACACACGCTCGGAATTTACACGAACGTATTTTGTTGTCGGAAAATTTGAGAACCAGATCTCAAATTTTGTGCGACAGAAATTCAGATGAAAACTGTCCGATGGAGCCTACACACAGTCTGAATTTCCGACAACAAGCTCCGATCGCACAATTGCTGTCGGAAAGTCCGACCGTGTGTACGCGACATTAGCCTGCTCTTTGACATGGAACACAGACTGTTCATGTACCTAGTCTGTTGTTGCTGTGCATGCAGCATGTGGATGATCACGGACAGTACAGTGTTGAGCAATCATGTGAGACTCAAATCAAAGTGGAATCAATGTTCAAAGGGGCCACTTTATCTCTATAGGGCCCCACCTCCTTCATTTCATCAAAAATATTATAGCACTTTATCAATTGACATCAAAGCAACAGTTGCAACTTACAAGATATTGTACCAGAGAAGCGGCTATAAATCATTTCTAGAAGTATTGAGCAGCAAAATTACTAGAAGTGTAGCTTTTGTCAAATGAGGAGCAGCTGGGCCCTCTTTCAGTTAAAATTCCTGAACTTCTGAGGGTTGCAAAAAAAAAAAGAAGCAAGAGGGCTGCTTGTAATCTAAAAAAAACACCAGTTTTACATGTCTAACGTAGAACCACCTAAGCTCCTTTAGAGCAGTGGTCTCCAAACATGCGGAGTGCGGGTCGGATGCAGCCCTTTGCTTGCCTTTATCCGGCTCTTGGGGTGCGAAAAGTCCCTGTTCTTCCCACTGACTGTAAGGATAAGGCACTATTCCTTCCACAAATGCCAACATTGGTGCATAATTCCTCTCAATGACACCAACAATGGGCCAATGTTCCTTGCACGGACGCCAACAATGGGGCATATTTCTGCTCACTGATATAAATAAAGGAACACTATTCCTCCCACTGTCAACAAACATGGGGCAGTATTCATTCCACTGATACCAAAGATGGGCCACTATTCCTCCCACTGACGCCAACTAGTGGGTACTGTTCCTCCTATTCATACCAATGATGGGGCACTATTCCTCCTCCTACTGGCCACAGGCACCATGTAGTTTTCTTTACTGACCAAGCCTGAGGCATTTTCTATTCCCACTGGCCACAGTCCAATCCCCCTGAAGTCTGAAGAACAATAAACTGGCCCTTTGCTTAGAAAGTGTGAAGACCCCTTGCTTTAGAAGTATTAGGCCCCTTTCACACTGGGGCGTCTTTCAGGCGGTACAGCGCTAAAAATAGCGCCTGTATACCGCCTGAAAAAATCCGGCCCCATTCACTCCAGTGTGAAAGCCGGCGGGCTTTCACACTGGAGCGGTGCGCTAGCAGGACGGCAAAAAAAGTCCTGCTAGCAGCATCTTTGGAGCGGTATAGGAGCGCTCCTATACCGCTCCTTCCCATTGATTTGAATGGGAAACCGCGGTAATACGGCGGCGCTCTGCGGGGGGTCTTTAACCCTTTTTCGGCCGCTTGCGGGGGGTAAAACCACACCGCGAGCGGCCGAATACCGCGGCTAAAACAACGGTAAAGCAGCGCTAAATTATAGCGCTGCTTTACCATCACCGCGGCTCCCGCCCCAGTGTGAAAGGGGCCTAACTGACTTACATTTGTCCTCCTTCTGACCAGCAGTGCACCTTATTCAAGCTGTTTTTGCATTCCTATTGACTTGTATGGAGGGAAAAGTAGCAAAAGCCTGTGCACATAGGCCCTAACACATTTACAGCTCCACTCTGCCAGCTTCTAAAATGGGGGACTCTTTGTTTCTTATTTTAGTGCTCATGAGGGCAAAAACAGCATTAAATATGAATCGCTGCATACAAGAACGGGAAAAGGTTTGCTAATATCGGTTAAGATTGCAGTGGGATGAATTGTGAGTAACGGCCACCTCTATGGTCAGTTACATTTTTGCTTATTCTTTTTAGGTCAATAATTTTTTAATTGCAAAAGATTATTATTATTATAATACAGGATTTATATAGTGCCAACAGTATGTGCAGCGCTTTAAAAAAAATAAAGGGAGATGATACAATTATAATACAGTTCAAGACAAGTGGGTTAGGAGCCCCATATGAAGAAATGTTTGCTTCCTGTGTTGTAAAACCACTCTGAATTCTCTCTCTTTTTTTTTTTTATTTTACTGAAAGCATTTCTGAAAAACTCACGATAAAAAAAGTGTATGTGCTTTCCTGCTTGGTGTGGTCAGTTTGAAATAGGAAAGCAGTGGGACTGACAAGATCACCAGGTTTTTCACACAAAGAGACCAATACAAAGAGAACAGGATGATTTTTCAAACAATTACATGGTACAGCATATCCGGAATATAAAATGTTGGGGTAACATTATTCTTTAGGCCCCTTTCACTAGTGGCGGACTCCGTTTTGATCAGCAGGGTCCGTGTCTGGTCAGTTTCTGCAAGGCAAACACAGACAGACCCCACACTGCCCTGTGGGCGGCCAGTGGTAAACGAATTCCGCTGTCTGTTTACACCCAGCTGCCTTCCATTCTGCCTAGACGGAGGGAGACAGATCCCTTTCTGTTTGTCTTTAGCGGATCGAATCGGAGGTAGGTGGATGTAAAAGTTTGTTCACACCCGCCGGACCATAGGGGTGAATGGACCGTCTAATCAGGTCCACCTGAAAAACTGACAGGCGGACCTGATCGGAACAGTTATGCCAAAGGAGCCCGGCTTATAGAAGAATGATGGCCGGGCGGTGGTTCAGTTATCCTGACTGGGCATTGTGACAGGAGGGCACGTGGAACCAATAATCCCTTGGAAAGGTTGGGAAACCCATGTTTCAGCTCCCCATACACCTCTTATGTCTAAGTCACCCTGTGCCATCTTGGCACAGGGTGAGTGAGAAAATATATCTTAGATTACTCAAAATTTAAGTACTGTAAGTAATATTTATCCACAATATCTCCCAGGATATATGTAAAGACTATTCTTAGTTTGTTTAATTCAGAACAATAGATGGTCATTGAAAGAATTGATCACATTGACCTCCGGAGATGGACTGTCTGGTCACCTAGGCTGCCTTAAGTGCTGTGTTAATTATGTAATTGTCTTTTAAGTTGTTGCTATAGGGGAGGGGGGAGTATCCATGAGCAGCCCTACCTCATTATATAACCCCTTGTGTTAAAAGTGTATAAAAAGGCTGTATTCTGCCCAATAAAGTATTCAAGATTCTACAAGCTATTTTTGGCTATACTTGTATTCAATGCAGCTATAATAATATATCTCTCTAAAGGTCAGTTTGGAGGAAGCAGTATTACTGACGGAAGCTCTCAGCGGAGTGTGGGAAAGGATCCGTCACAGGCATCATATGACATCCTGCAGGATAACAGCCGCCGGGAGCCCCCGGGGGCACGCATCGTGGTGATCGTGGTGCAGTGTGTCTGATTGTTTATCAGCGTAGACCCCCTTCGGATGCCCACACTGGACCACCAGGGAAGCCGCCAGGACCACCAGGGAAGCACCTAACATGTGGATGGCCAGGTATATCCCCCATGGCCATCCACATGTGCAAATTAATGCCCAACATATGCCAATCAGTGCCCACAAATGGGCACTGACTGGCACTTCTATGGTACAAATAAAATCAGTGATGCCCAGCAATTCCACCCATCAGTGTCATCAGTGCCCACCTATCAGTGCCCATCCGTGCCCACCTATCAGTGCCCATCAGTGCCACCCATAAGTACCCATCAGTGCCACCCATAAGTACCCATCAGTGCCGCCTATGAGTGCCCATCAGTGCCGCCTATAGGTGCCCATCAGTGCCGCATACCAGTGCCACCTATCAGTGCCCATCCTTGTTATTTTTTTGCACACATTTTTAAAACGTCACCCCCAAACTTTATATATTTTCTGAAAGCAGACACCCTACAGAATAAAATAATGGTAGTTCCAATATATTTATGTCACAAGATATTAGTGCAATGGTTTATGAAACACAAAATACAGGAAAGTTAAAGCTCAATACAAGTATGTTGCCCAGTTTTTTGGTAAAATATAAAAGGAGTCAAGGCTTAAAATTGGGTGTGAGAAACTTCGGTACCCTATATATTTTCCATATAGCGACAATTTATTAGCCCCGACAGGTCATTAGCTTAGAGTTAACCGTGATGGGTCTAGAATTATTACTCTCACTTCGGTGCGTGTTGATATGTATCACAATTTACATTTTCGTGCAGAGGCACCACCGATGTGTCCATTTATGTTCACGTATGTGGAGAGGAGGGGGGCTCAAATTACTTTTTTTGGGGGGAATTAAGTTTTTTTTTTATTTATTTTTTCTCTTTAATGAGACATCAGGGGTCTAAAAGACGTGCTCTATTAGCTTCTTCCCTGGACATACAACCAGAAGTAAAGCTTTACATGTCGTTTCCGGGTCATTAGCAGGAAGGGGAGACTTCTCCCATTTTTTTTAGTGGGCCTGATCGGATCTGGAGGTAGGCGGGTGTAAACAGACACAAGTCTGTTAACATGTGCCTGTCCAACGGGACTTTCTGATAAGCTCTGCCTGAAAAACTGACAGGTGGACCCGATCGGAACGGGGCTTTAGAGCTGATACGTGGCCTTGCAGTTAATAGCATTACAGTACTGTAATCCAAAGCACTCGTATATCAAAGCGAGTTTTCCCATAGGAATCAATGGAAACTCAGATAATTCGTTCCACAGTGACTGCTTGTGTATGCAGTACTGTATGGGACCAGAGGTGCAGGGGTGCCGGTGTATGCATTACCACATGTGGCCAGAGGTGCAGGGCTCCAGAGACTGTCGGAGACACACGGGAACCGTGTGTCTCCAAGGGTTTTCGAGTGTCTCCGAGCATCACCGGCGACCCGGCACCTCTGGCCAAATGCGGTACTGCACACCCCAGCGTCTTGAATCCTGCTCGTCTTGCGAGACAACGCTTGCAAACTGAGTCAGGATTAAAAAATAAATAAAAAAAAGCTCGTATTGCAAAACGTTCGTAAACCGCGTTACTCACAATCCGAGGTTTTACTGTATTATTGAAATTACTATAAAATGTGGCCGCATAGACATCTATATTATATTCTTGAATACAGAGCTTAAAGCAGTTGTATACCGCTGGACAGTTTTTTTTTTTTGTTTCTTTTTTTTACCCTGCAAGGTAAAGGCATAATGTGCTAGTATGCATCACATACTAGCACATTATGTTAAACACACCTTTAAAATTAAGCCCTCCCGCGCCGAGATGTCAGATCTGTGTCAGAGTTTGCGGACTCCGGTTCTGTGACTGGCTGGAGCCACGATGACATCACTTCCATGCATGGGCATGGGAGCCCCCTGTCACGGCACAGGGTTCTGTGGAAATGGCACGGATGGTCGTTTCTTCAGAGTGCATGGGCCAGTGATGTCACTGGCTTGTATGTACAGTAAATATCTCCTAAACGGTGCACGTTTAGGAGATATTTACATTACCTACAGGTAAGCCTTATTTTAACCACTTCAGCCCCGGACCATTTGGCAGCCAAAGGACCAGAGGTCTTTTTTCAATTTCGCACTGCACTACTTTAACTGGTAATTGCGCGGTCATGCAATTTTGTAACCAAACGAAATTTGCGTCCTTTTCTTCCCACAAATAGAGCTTTCTTTTGATGGTATTTGATTGCCTCTGTGATTTTTATTTTTTGCGATATAAACGGAAAAAGAGCGAAAATTTTGAAAAAAAAAGAGATTTTCTACTTTTTGTTATAAAAAAATCTAATAAACTCAATTTTAGTCAAACATTTGGGCCAAAATGTATTCAGCCACATGTCTTTAGTAAAAAAAATGCCAATAAGCGTATATTTATTGGTTTGCGCAAAAGTTATAGCGTCTACAAACTAGAGTACATTTTCTGGAATTTACACCGCTTTTAATTTATGACTGCCTATTTCATTTCTTGAGGTGCTAAAATGGCAGAGAAGTACAAAACCCCCCCAAATGACCCCATTTTGGAAAGTAGACACCCCAAGCTATTTGCTGAGAGGCATGTTGAGCCCATTGAATATTTTTTTTTTTAGTCCCAAGTGATTGAATAAAGACAAAAATAAAAAAGATTTTTTTTTTTTTTCAAAAAGTTGTCACTAAATGATATATTGCTCACACATGCCATAGTTATATGTGGAATTGCACCCCAAAATACATTTTGCTGCTTCTCCTGAGTATGGGGATACCACATGTGTGGGACTTTTTGGGAGCCTAGCCGCGTACGGGGCCCCGAAACCCAAGCACCGCCTTCAGGATTTCTAAGGGTGCAAATTTTTGATTTCACTCCTCACTACCTATCACCGTTTCGAAGGCCATAAAATGCCAAAATAGCACAAAACCCCCCCAAATGACCCCATTTTGGAAAGTAGACACCCCAAGCTATTTGTTGAGAGGCATGGTGAGTATTTTACAGCTCTCATGTGTTTTTGAAAATGAAGAAAGTAAAGAAAAAAAAAATTTTTTTTTCTTTTTTCAATTTTCAAAACTTTGTGACAAAAAGCGAGATCTGCAAAATACTCACAATACCTCTCAGCAAATAGCTTGGGGTGTCTACTTTCCAAAATGGGTCATTTTGGGGGTTTTATGCCATCTGGGCATTCCATGGCCTCCGAAACTGTGATTGGCAGTGAGAAGTGAAATAAAAAAATTACACCCTTAGAAAGCCTGAAGGCGGTGATTGGTTTTTGGGGTTCCGTACGCAGCTAGGCTCCCAAAAAGTCCCACACATGTGGTATCCCCGTACTCAGGAGAAGCAACAGAATGTATTTTGGGGTGTATTTCCACATATGCCCATGACATGTTTGAGCAATATATCATTTAGTGACAACTTTTTGTAAAAAAAATATATATATTTTTTTTTTTTCATTATTCAATCTCTTGGGACAAAAAAAAAAATATTTAATGGGCTCAACATTGCTCTCATCAAATAGCTTGGGGTGTCTACTTTCCAAAATGGGGTCATTTGGGGGGGGGTTTGAACTGTCCTGGCATTTTATGCACAACATTTAGAAGCCTATGTCACACGTCACCCACTCTTCTAACCACTTGTAGACAAAGCCCTTTCTGACACTTTTTGTTTACATGAAAACATATTTTTTTTTTGCAAGAAAATTACGTTGAACCCCCAAACACTATATATATTGTTAAAGCAAAGGCCCTACAGATTAAAATGGTGGGTGTTGCATTTTTTTTTTCCACACAGTATTTGCGCAGCGATTTTTCAAACGCATTTTTTGTGGAAAAAATACACTTTTTTTTATTTTAATGCACTAAAACACACTATATTGCTCAAATTTTTGATGAAATAAAAAATATGATCTTAGGCCGAGTACATGGATACCAAACACGACATGCTTTAAAATTGCGCACAAACACGCAGTGGCGACAAACTACATACATTTTTAAAAGCCTTTAAAAGCCTTTACATGATACCACATTAGATTCACGGAGGAGGTCTACTGCTAAAATTACTGCCCTCGATCTGACCTTCGCGGTGATACCTCACATGCATGGTGCAATTGCTGTTTACATATGACGCCAGACCAACGCTTGTGTACGCCTTTGCGCAAGAGAAGGGGGGGCAGGGGTGCTTTTTTTTTTTTTTTTTGTTTTTTTTTTTATTTATTTAGCTTTTTTATTTTATTTTTAAACTGTTCCTTCCATTTTTTTTCTTTGTTATGATTTTTATTGTTATCTCAGGGAATGTAAATATCCCCTATGATAGCAATAGGCAGTGACAGGTACTCTTTTTTTGAAAAAATTGGGGTCTATTAGACCCTAGATCTTTCCTCTGCCCTCAAAGCATCTGACCACACCAAGATTGGTGTGATAAAATGCTTTCCCAATTTCCCAATGGCGCGGTTTATATCCGGGAGGGGGGACATTCCCTCCCACTGCTTGTAAAAGCAGTCTAGAGGCTAATTACCCGCTAGAATTGCTTTTACATGAAAGCCGATCACTGGCTGAAAAGAATGATACCAAGATGATACCTAAACCTGCAGGCATCATTCTGGTATAACCATTCAAAGTCCAGCAACATACTGGACATATATTGTAATCTTTTTTTTTTTTCATGCAGCCTCTTGGCTGAACGAAAAAAAGAGATTGATTGGTGGGTATGCCCACCATTAGAATACCTCCCTTCATCCACCCACTTCTAATGATGGGCATACATGCACCATTTATATATGCCGATGCATGGGGGCATCCTCCCGCAAAAGTTATGCCGTGTACACACGGTCGGAATTTCGACCGTATGTACGTGGCATTAGGAGCCAATCGCTCCCCCCCCCCCCCTGCTGCCCCCATGCTTCGGCATATATGCTCTTTTTTTTAACTGTGGTGGTGAAATCACCTCCTACAGCGTTGGAGTCGCGGCTTTATGTATCGTGGGAGCAAACGCTGTTGCTGTCAAGATAAATAAATCCGCGTTGCAACTGAATGGCGCACCTGAAAACAAAAAAAATGCTCAACACTAAAACACACAGTAAACAAAATTACATACCTGAAAAGCAAGCATGATAAAACATAATAAAACATAATAAAACATTGCAGAATAGAATGGAGTAAAAAAAGAGCAACAATAGAGAGAGAATAGAGTGAGAGAGAGAACAATAAAACGACAACTATTTTATTTTTTTTTTATTTTTTTTGAGATTCACAGGTAAAAAAAGCTCCTGACTGAAGCGACTGAATCAAAACGCTACCACAAAAAAAATGTTAGCGATCGCAGGATCAGGCCTGACTCTGCGAACGCTGCAGTTATGTGTGCTTAGTGTTTTTTATGTGACAGTGATCGATCGTTACTGCAGTGGGGGGGGCGGGGGGTGGGCTGGGCGGAGGGGGAAAACGCAGGTGCTAGCAGGTATCTGGGCTGATCCCGCTAACAATGCGTTTTTTTTTGGAACCCTAAACTGCTGGGACGCTAGTATAGATCTGATCAGATCAGATATTGATCTGTTCAGATACTGTGCCACTAAGGGAGGTGTATGCTTTGCGCGTGGGTGTTTGCGGTACTGGCACTAACCTGGGGCGACGCAGACCTTATTTGACCCTAAAACCTAATTGATATCACCCGCCGGGCGATCAGGGGGTTAAACCGTTATTGGGTAATAAATGGCGGGTGCCCTGACAGTATAAAAAACAAGCTAACTAACCAGCGTCACCCGTAACAGTAATACAAAAAAAAACTGGTTACCTAGCGACACTAATGCAGCGATCAGAAAAACGATCGCTTAGTGACACTGGCAAAAGGGGGTGAAAGGGTTAACTAGGGGCAATCAGGGGGTTAAAACCTTTATTAGGTAATATATGGGGGTACCTGACGCTATATAAAAACCTGACGGGGAACCTAAATAACAAAATAACTAACTGGCTAACCAGCGTCACCAGTGACAGTTATACAGTGATCACTGGTGAAAGGGTTAACTCTAGGGGCAATCAGGGGGTTAAAACCTTTATTTAGGTTGTAATATGGGGGTACCTGACCTATAAACCTATTTATGAACCTATATAAACATGGCGGTTACCTAAAAAAAAAAATGGTTACCTAGCGACAGCAGTGACACTAATACAGCGATCAGAAAAACGATCGCTTAGTGACACTGGCAAAAGGGGGTGAAAGGGTTACCTGGGGGGCAATCAAGGGGTTAAACCTTTATTAGGGGGGGGTGGGGGGCTACCTTGGACCTAAAACTAACTGCACTGACAGTTATTACAGTCACACTGACACTAAATGCAGTGATCAGTAAAAAAAATGATCACTGCAATTAGTGACACTGTGACTGGGGGGGGAGGGGGTGATCTGGGGGTGATCTGGGGGTGACAGGGGGGTGTTTTGTGTGCCTATGTGTACTGGTGTCAGTGTACTGTTGGTGCACTAACCTTTAGATGTTCACAGCTCGGCGTTCCGGTCACATAGACCGGCGCACCGAGCGTGACATCACTTCCTCTGCCTGTGTTTTGATTGACACAGACAGAGGAAGCATCTGATTCGCCAGGAGCGATCGCGAGGGGGTGGCCAGAAACCACTGGCCGTCCCCTCATCCCGGATCGCTCCTGAAGCGATCCCGACCGTCCCCGCCGGCCGGGGGGGGTCCGATCGGACCCCCCACCCGCCGGAAGAATGGCACGTACAGGTACGTGGTTCTGCCTGTACGTGCCATTCTGCCGACGTATATATACAGGGGGCGGTCGGCAAGTGGATAGCCTTACCTATAGGTAAAAGTCATGCATGGAAGTTTACTTCCACTTTAATATGATACTTAAGTGGTTGTAAACCCTTTGACCCTTTTCACACTGCGGGTGTTTTTCAGGCGCTACAGCGCTAAAAATAGCGTCTGCATAGCGTCTGAAAAGAGGGGCGTCAGTCCTGCCAGCAGCTTCTTTGGAGCGGTGAACTCACTGCTCCTACCAAATTAAAATCAATGGGGCAGGGCTGCGATGCCGCATTTAACCCCTTTTCGGCTGCTAGTGGGGGGTTAAAACCACCCCGCTAGCGGCCGAATAGCGCCGCTAAAACGACGGTAAAGCGATGCTAAAAATAGCGCCGCTTTACCGCTGACGGCACAGTGTGAAAGGGCTCTTAAAGAGGAAGTAAACCCTGATGGGTTTTACTTCCTCTTTGTTTCCCTGCAAAGGTAAAGCATAATGGGCTACTATGCATGGCATAGTAGCCCATTATGTGTCACTTACCTGACACAGGAGCCTGCGATGTCACTGCTGTCCCTTCTTCCACGAAGTGTCCATCTTCCTTCCGGGTATCGCATCTCCAGCGCTGTGATTGGCCGGAGCCGTGATAACATCACTCCTGCGCATGCTCCCGGAGCCACCACTGACGCCACGATCGCCGCTCGAAACGGCACGCGCAGTGCGCCTGCGTGCCGTTGTCTACGGTAGATGCTCAGTAGACAGCGGTGCCTGTCTTTTGCAAATATCTCCTAAACTGTGTAAGTTTAGGAGATATTTCTTGCACCTACAGGTAAGCCTTAATCTAGGCTTACCTGTAGGTAAAGGTGGTCTGTAAGGGTTTACAACCACATTAATGTTGACTTTGACTTTTACTTTTATGTAAGCCTAGAATAAGGCTTACCTATAGGTAGTGGAAATATCTCCTAAACAAGCGCCGTTTAGGAGATATTTCACTTGTAGTGCGCCAATGTCATCATCAGCGCATGTGCTGTGAAGAAACGGACCACGTGCTGTTTCTTCCCCCAGCGCGTGCCACGGCTCCCGCGCGCATGCGTGGGAGTGACGTCATGCGACTCCGGCCAGTCACAGAGCTGGAGTCCGTGGCCGCGGAAGGAAGATGGAAGCGGCCTGCTCAGGGGACAACGCAGGCTTCTTTTGCAGGTGTCGTATAATGGGCTAGTATGCAATGCATACTAGCCCATTATGCTTTTCATTTGAAGGCCTTGCGGGGAGCAAAAGAGGAAGTAAAACCCATCTGGGTTTCCTTCCTCTTTAAAAGGACTTTATGGCAGCCAAAACCTGCATTCAGTATAGGAAATGCAGCCATTTGGTCAGTGAGCAGGAGACGGGCCTATAAAGCGAGCGTTTACCCCGAGCTGGGAACTGGTGTACAGCAGGTTCAGTCGATAAGGTCAGATCTTCGAATTACTTTTCCTGCTGTTGCATGTGACTGGCTTAAAAATCACTAACCTTTACAAATTGATTTAGGTTTTAATGTTCTGGAATCCCAGAGAATATCTGAGTGTACAGACTTTGTAATAACGTGTTTTTTTTTTTTTTTACACTCAGTTCGGAATTCTGTGACTTGAATTTTAATAGCCTCATTTCCTGCATGTGGTAAGAAAGTTTTTTTAGGAGAGCTTTTAGTGATTTAACCCGCATATCGCTTTTCAATGTCAGATAAGATTAAAAAAATATGAACAGTCTACAGGGGCTCATAAAGGACAGAGCCGGCTCCCCTGACATTTATTTTGTAGTGGTGATGGATATGTTACAGATAGTGGGGGAGAAATGGAGATATATGTGTGTAGGATTCGAAATAACTTTATATTCATGTCTCCTAACTGTCCCTGTTTGGATGTGACTGTTAATGTTATTGAGACCCAAATATTGGGAGTTTAACCGCTTCAGCCCCGGAAGATGTGGCTGCTGAATGACCAGGCCATTTTGTGCGATTCGGCACTGCGTCGCTTTAACTGACAAGTGCGCGGTCGTGCAACACTGCACCTAAACAAAATTGACGTCCTTTAATTCCCACAAATAGAGCTTTCTTTTGGTGGTATTTCATCATCTCTGCGGTTTTTATTTTTTGCGCTATAAACAAAAAAACAAAAAATATTTTGGACTTTTTGCTATAATATCCCAATTTTTTTTCAAAAAAAGCTAATTTTTTCTCAGTTTATGTATTCTTCAGTTTATATATCCTACTTTTTTTTGGTAATAAAAATCGCAATAAGCGTATATTGATTGGTTTGCGCAAAAGTTATAGCGTTTACAAAATAGGGGATAGATTTATAGCATTTTTATTATAATTGTTTTCATTTTCTAGTAATGGCAGCGATCTGCGATTTTTATCCGGACTGCGACATTATGGCGGACACATCAGACACTTTTGACACATTTTTGGGACCATTGGCATTTATACAGCGATCAGTGCTATAAAAATGCACTGATTACTTTATTAAAAATTTCACTGGCAGGGAAGGGGTTAACACTAGGGGGCGATCAAGGTGTTAACTGTGTTCCCTCTCCGTGTTCTAATTGAAGGGGGATGGGACTGCCTTTTGTATGAACACACGATCAGTCTCTTCTCCCCTCAGAGAATCAGGATCTGTGTGTTTACATACACAGATCCCAGTTCTCGGTGTGTCACGAGCGATCGCGGGAGCCTGGTGGTCATCGTGCCCACAGGGGGAAGCAACGTAACATAACATAGTTTCGCCCAGCCGTGCCATTCTGCCGCAGTAAAACTGCGGCGGCTGGTCCGCAAGTGGTTAAAGTGGTTCTAAAGGCTCAAGTTTTTTTTTTTACCCTCATGCACTTATGCATTAAGCTAACAAAACCTTTTAGGTGTAACTCCCCAGCCCCCCCCCCCCCTTATACTTACCTGAGTCCATTCACTATCCTATGCTGTGCATGAGAGCCAAAGCTCTCCCAGGCCACTCTCTCATTGGCTCACACAGCAGCAGGAACCATTGGCTCCTGCTGGTGTTAATCACAGCTAGTTCGCCAATGAGGAAAGAGCATGGGCGGGGCCGAGCCGTGCTCTGTGTGTGAATGGACAGAGTCCAGCTCGGGAGCGAGCCTGCGCAAGTGCTACCAAGAGATAACAGTTTGTGGTGGATTGTATTTCAGAGGGCATTTGACATAATGACACCCCACTGCCTGTTTTAACCCCATAAAGGCTGCATCAACACATGCGCAGACCCAATTTACTTGAATGGGTCGCAATGGACTTGCAGTATTGCCCCCGAAACGCAACAGGAAGAAAATTCTTCATTGCGATATGATGCATGGCATATGTATACCTCCATAGAGCTGTCTTTGCCGCTTAGGGGGGTGGTAAAAATGCCTTCCAACTGCGAGTGTAAACTAGAGGACATTGAAGTATTTACATATTCTTAACAAGCATTAAATGAGCTCTAAGGCCCCTTTTACACTGACGGAGCGTTCAGGTCTGCCTGTCAGTTTTGATGGCGGACCCGAACGGGCACTCCTTGCTAGTCTATGGAGTGATGGATGTCAGCGGTGACATGTCCGCTGACATCCGACCCGGTCCGATCCGCCAAAAGCAGACGGATCGCCCTACGTCCGGATCAGTCGCTGGTGGATCGGATTGGGTGAGATCTGATGAAAACGGACACGCTGTCTGTTTTCATCCGATCTCTCCATAGAAACTAGCGGTGCTCGACAAGCCCCTCCCCCGCTTAATGAGCAGAGAGGGACCTGTCATCTGCCGGCTCAGCGGAGATCAACAGAGAGATCTCCCGCTGTGCCGGCGGACAGAGGTGGACTCCATGCAAGCGGATCCGCCTCATGTGAAAGGGACCTAAAACAAGACACCACTGACTTCTGTAGCTGCAAGTCATTATGGAGCAATTCTTCAAATTTCACAGAGGCATTGAATTCAAGTTTTTCTCTCTCAACAGCTCAGCGCATCCTGCTCCCCCTCTCAGTGGTGACTCAGCGGCCTTCCCAGTCTTCTGATGTCCAATGTAAACAAACCAGCATGTACTCTGGAAGGGATGAGCGGGTGTACTAAACTGCTGAGAGAATAACTTTAGACCCCTTTCACGCTGGGGTCGATGCCACCGCTCATTTTAGCAGTGCTTTAGCGATGTTTAAGCAGTGCTTTTAACCCCAAAGAAGGGGTTAAAATCTCCCGTTTTGCGGCGCTTCTGAAGCGCTGCACATTAATTCCAATAGACAGGGCATTTTGGGAGCACTCAATACAGCGCTCCTAAACCACCCCAAAGATGCTGCTTGCAGGACTTTCCGGAACGTCCCGCAAGCGCACCGCCCCAGTGTGAAAAGTCACACTGAAATGAATGGGAGGATTTCAGGCGCTTAGCAGAGACTATTTCCAGTGCTGAAGCGCCTAAAAACCACCCCAGTGTGAAAGGGGTCTTAGTGTACAGAGAGAGATGAACTACAGGGAAAGTTGAGGGCATTGGTTTCTCTTTATGGGTACTATAGTCCTTCCAATGTAACCAACTTCATTTCACTTTGTTTCATACTTGGCTGTGAACAGCTGTACAAAGTGCAGATTTCATCATGTGTATACAGCAGGGCCCTTTGCACTAAATAATGTTGACCATCTGTTGAGCTGATGAGATGAAATGGTTTAGGCGCAGAGATACAGCTTCTCCATTGGGGCCTATGATGAGAAGTATTATGCCACAGCCTGCCCATTCAAGAAGATGACCACTGGAGTCAGTGTAGGTTGGAGGAGGTCTCTGGCTGATCAGAGGTCTCGGTATAGGAGAAATGAGGAGAGCAAGGACAGAGGACTGGGAAAAACAAAGGAAAAGAAAAGTGATAATTTAAGGCTAATATTTAATGTACTAGAAAATAATGATGAAGAAGAGTTAGAGGGAAGATGGACAACACTTGTGGTTCTTCCAGTCTTCAAATTTTTTGTTTGGGGTACTATTGTTTTGCATAACAGCATACTGTTGCTTTTAGCTTGGCAGTGCTAGAAAGTTAGCATACAGTACAGTTAAAGTGGAAAAAAAGCCACATACACACGAGCGGACTTTCCGGCAAACTAGGTCCCACAGGATTAGTCCGTCGTACAATCCGATTGTGTGTGGGCTAATCTGTTCGTTTTTCGTGAAAAAATTCCAGCGGACCTAGAAATAGAACCTGTTTCAAATCTATCCGACGGACTAAAATTGGGAAAAACGTTTGTCTGTGTGCTGGTTCGACGGACCAAATACAACGCAAGGGCAGCTATTGGCTACTGGCTATTTTTTGTCCCATTTACATCACCATGTTCGAACGAATGGTCTTTCGACCGGACTTAGTCCGTTCGTTTGTGGGCAAGCCCGTTCTTTCGGAAAGTCCATCGGAACTCTGCCGAAAGTCCATCGGAAAGACTGTCGGACCTAGTTTGCCGGAAAGTCTGGTCGTGTGTACGTGGCATAACTCTAACTATTCTTAAAAGTATCAAACCAACCCCCACCCAATCCTCCTACCTATCCTGCCTAACCTGTATAAAAAAAGATGTGTACATACCTATTTAAGTCCGCTCCGGTCTAGTCATGTGATCTTGTAGCTCCGGCTCCTATGTATCACTGAGCAAGTGCTGCAGGACAGAGGATGGAGGACTGGCAATGGCTGGGCTATGGTTGTATAAGGGTGACATCAGAGTTCCCAGAATTCCCAGCCGTTGTCAAGTGCTCCCTGAGTCAGAGCTACATGATCACGTGGCCAGACCAGAGCAGATTAAAAATAGGTAAGTGCATGCATCTTACGTAAAGAGTTTAGGTAGGTGCAGGGAACATTTTTAAGAATAGTTAGACTTTTCTTACATTTTAAAGTGGAACTAAAGGCACTAAACTACCTCCTCTTTAACGGGACTCGCCAGCTCCAGCATCTTCTCCCCGGTTGCTGGTCTTCAGGGGCATCTCCATTGGCCGGTTCTGGATGAGGTAACTTCTGTGTATACACAGGAGTCTGACCGTGCTGGCCTTGTAAGCTAAGCTGCGCATTTGCAGCTCAGTTTACATACCGCAGAATACTGTAAGCAGGTAGGTAGGTGTATTTTATTGTAGAAGAGACATTGTATGCCTCTTCTGCAATAATAGCCTGTGCTCACAGTCTTTTGTTCAGCGCCTTCAGTTCCATTTCACAGGAACCACTGTTATTTCAAATCCCAGAACATTACTGTGACACTTATCGTTTTGCAGCCTAACCTCCATAGAGTTGCTTCCTGTTCCTTTGTTGGAGGTGAGAGTACAAACCCTGTGTAAGCTCTTTGTTGGATGATATCAGAGCATGCACAGGATTAGTGAGCCCTCCCCTTTTTCACTTGTTCAGGGTTGGCCGTTGGCCCTTAGGCCGGAGAACTATATACTGGGAGAACGGGGAGGGAGTGACATGCTTCCCCATACACAGAATCACTGGGTATTCCCCAAGGGCTCAGATGTAGCACCTAAGTGACAGGGGAACACCGCAAAAGCAAGTATTAGCAAACATAGGGGGTTATTTACGAAAGGCAAATCCACTTTGCACTACAAGTGCAAACTACAAACTTGGCATTACTTGGAAGTGCAGTCGCTGTAAATCCGAGGGGGACATGCAAGGAAAGTCAAAAACAGCATTTTAGCTTGCACATGATTGGATAATAAAATCAGCAGAGCTTCCCCGCATTTCAGATCGACCCCATAGATTTACAGCGACTGAACTTCCAAGTGCACTTTCAGTGCAATTTCAAGTGCACTTTGCACTTGTAGTGCAAAGTGGATTTGCCTTTCGTAAATAACCCCCATAGTGTTGTTCTTTAAGAGAACCTGTCACTTTTCCATAAACTGTAGAATAACAGATTCTCTTTAATTAGATTCTGTAGATTTTTTCTTTAGATTATGTGAATATATATTTCCAATTCTGTTTTCCCTGTATGTATTAGATATCAGTGGTATTTCACTTGAATTACTGAAAGATTGGTAATGCCAAGTTTGTAATTCCCATGAGACACATGTTTGGGTACTGGCATGATGTGTTTGAACTATTTTTATCTTTATAGCGGGAAGCAACCATGAGTACTGAACTGAATATCCCGGTGGATCCTTCCACCCCTGCAGTCTCTGAGCGGGAGAACAAAGGCATGGACTACAGAGACTGGGTGAGACGCAGTTACCTGGAGCTAGTCACATCCAATCATCACTCTGTGCAGGCCTTGTCCTGGAGGAAACTCTATCTCAGCAGAGCCAAGCTAAAAGCCTCCAGCAGAACCTCTGCTTTGCTTTCTGGATTTGCAATGGTAAGTATTAAGTCTTAATATGTAAAAAAAATAAATGTACACATTATACAGTATATATGTATATATAAAATATATATAGAGAGAGAGAGAGAGAGACTTAGGCATGTGTTCCAGTTTCCGGCAACCATTTACCAATGACTTTTTAACCTTAGCCTAAATATTTTACTTATAACTAAAATTTTCTTTATCTGATTTTTTCTCAAGTGCCAATGCATTGCACAGTGCTGTACAATAAAGCTGTGGATAGTGTAGGGGACGTTTTTTACTGTCTGAGCCTTAACTGGGGAGATTAACCTATTTATCCTGGTGACCACTGTCATGGCAATTAACCTCCCTGGCGGTATGATTCTGTCCGGAATTTTGTGCTGAAAGCGGTACCATTGTTTTGCATGGAAATTTGGCGTTTTTATATTAGCGGTAAATATACCGCTCCTAAATCAGCGCACCAAAGATGTGGCTTGCAGGACATTTTTCAAAGTTTGAAACACAAAATCATAAATTATAATAAAATAAAAATATATATAAAAATGATTCAATACTGTAATCAAATCAAAAACACTGAAATTTGCTCAGTTGCAGAATAGTCGCTGTCATTAAATTTATTGTTTGATGATAAATTGTGATTCTAATTTTTTATCGGTGTTTTCTAGCTGGTCTAAAACCACTTTTGACATAAAGGGACACTTTTTGGTTGCTATGGACAATCTCCAGTTTCCAGGCAGAAAAAAAAAAACGTTTTATTATATAAAATGACATGCAGGGCACTGGGCAGACCACTAGGGACAAAGGGGATGTGTATTTTTTGTATACAGTACTGTAATCTGTAAGATTACAGTACTGTATGTGTTGTTTTTTTTACACTTTTTTGAATTTGGCGCCGATCTCCGCTCCCGTGCGTCGGAACGTCGCAGGGAACGGAGACCGGCACTGTGTGAATCGAGCGCTGTGGATAGTGTAGGGAACAGTTTTTACTGTCTGAGCCTTCGCCGGGGAGATTAACCTATTTATCCTGGTGACCACTGTCATGGCAATTAAAGAAGTCTAACTTGTTTTTTTATGTCTCCTGTCCCCCAAGGGACAAAGTACTTGTAGCACTTTATGTGATTTTTCTATGGGCTGTCAAAGGCTAATTGTGTGTTTGTCCATGCAGCTACCAAGGAGATGAAGAATAAATGAGCTTTGATTGCTGGCGCTTGTCTCAGTTTCCAAGCATTTGCCGAAGACAAGCGCCATCACTAGGAATTCAGAGGAAGGGTGTTGTATCAAAAAAACTATTTTTGTCTTGTACACGCCAGAGCAAAGCTCACAGCCCTGTGCCTCTTCTACTTTACCCCTGTGCTTTGTACATCGAAAAAAAAAAGACTGAGCCCAGACCAGCCTGCCAGCTGTTCTGGGGAGAGAGATTAGAGTAGTTGCTGGCATGTGTTGTAGTGGTCCTAGGTTTGTGAATGGTGGTGCTCATCTCCAGAGCACCATCATTCACAACAACACTAGCTGACAGCTACTACTCTAGTCTCCCTTCTCAGAATAGCTGACGGGTAAGTATGGGATGGGTCATTCCACAGCTGTACAAAACTGAGAAGTAGATTAGTACAGAGCTGGAAGATTAGATGGCAGAGCTGCAGATGTTAGAATAAAAAGAGAGGAGAGGTTTTCCTTCAGTGCTATGCTGTAGTTCTCCAATAGGACTGCCCATAAATTGGGCTTCTACCTGGGATAGAGCTAGAGCACAGCACAAATAGAAAATAAATGTCCCATTATCTGCAAACCACTGCACTGATCTGAACAGGGCCGAGTGCCATGTTCAAGGAAGAGTTTTAACTTCTGGTAAAATCTTTTTTTTTTTTTTAGCACTTTAGTGTTTATTTACTAAAACTGCAAAATGCTAAATCTGGAGCAGCTGTGCATGGTAGCCAATCCACTTCTAACTTCAGGTTGTGCCTTTAAGCTTTCACATAAAAACCTGGAAGCTGATTGGTTTTGTATGTAGAACTGCACCAGATTTTGCACTCTCCAAGAAAGGAAATCAACCCTTTTGCTTCTGGTGCAATTATTTAATTTTATAGACACAAAAATCAGCATTTTTTGCTAGAAAATTACTTAGAACCCCCAAACATTATGTATTTTCTGAAAAAGGAGGCCCAGGAGAATAAAATTATATCAGTTGCAATTTTTGTTGAACAATATTTGTGAAGCTGTTTATCATATTTTCAGGAAAATATATACTAAAATGAATTTTAATGCATACAAACACAATATAATAACCAATTTTGGTCAAATATAAAAGATGGGATTGCATCAAGCGAATAAATACCATATGTCAAAAATCAAAATTGCAAGAGCTATTAAAATGGTGGAAAACTACGGTACTTTTTCAAAAGTAACTCTTTAAAAGCCTTTACAGGTTATCAGTTTAGAATTAACCATTATTTATGGCACTAGAATTATTGCTCTCACTTTGACATTTGTGGTAATACCTCACATATGTGGCAAAATCACTGTTTACATACATGTGCGGGATCTACACATGCTTTTGCATTTGTGTGTATGCACAGGGAGGTTTTAATTTTTTTTGTTATTATTTTTATTACATTTTTTTATTATGATTCATTTTTTTTTACTCCTTTTTTTATTTATTTTTTTAATTTAAAGCTGTAATTAACATTTATTTTATTGCAGCTTGCCAGTTATTAGACAGATGCCTGTTTACACATCTCTTACACATATCAGCCCCCTGCTATAGTATCTCACCTTGTGATTTTTTAAATTCCAATGTTGCATTCTGATTACTTGACGAGAAGTGACAAAAAAGAAATGCTACATCTTTCTTGCGGAAGATCGATGACATCATCTCTGAGTTCAGGCAAAGTCACTTGCCTGAAGTATAGGGTCTATTTTATAAATATAAAAAAAGTACAGTTTAAAAAAAAAAAATGATGCTGTTGCTGTATATAGAGGTATGTTTAGAATGTATTCATGCACACGTATAAAGTTACTGAAAGGTTCACTTTAACAGGTATAAAAATACCTCTTGAGCAAATGTTGAATGGTTCGGTTTAGACACTGAGCAGCAGTAATTTAATCTGGAATTTCACAGCCAGAGCAATTCGCTTTCCAGTCTCTTGGTCTAGGAATCTGAGTACTCAAAACCCAGAGATCTGATAGGCTGCTTTAGGTCTCTGCAAACAATTAATTATAAAAGGTACACAAAGCTGGAAATAACGTTTTTCATACAGCAATAATATCGCTCACATCACTCCACTCCACTCCTTTGTAATCTGGTGACCCCGCTGGTGATTCTGAATCACCCAATTTAGGTATCTTGCCGCCTTTCATGTGTACAAAGTTTCATGCATGAAAATACCAATTCTAAGAACCTCCTTAAAGCTACCAATTACAGTTAACGTGCTACTAAACCCAATAAAAAACTATGTGTGTCCACTGTGACCTATATTTCTGTATGTCTGTCACGTACCTGGTGGAGATCGAGCTGTAGAGGGGGCTTCTCTTGCACCTCCTGTCCAACACCCCTGGTAGTGATGACAGGGAGTGGAGGACACAAAGTGGCATGAGGGCCGATTTGGCAGATGGCTCAGGCTGGGTCTTGGCAGGAACCAGGTGGCTGGAGAGCGCTGAGCCGGAACTGAGAACAGGAGCTCCATTTTGCTAGATCAGCAGCTGGAAGCGTATCCGGGATGTAAGCCAGGGGGTCATCAACAGCTGGACAGAGCAGCTACAGAGATGTGAGGCAGAGACGGGACACAGGCAGGTTCGGTACACAGTCGGACAATGAAGCACAGGAACATCAGGCAGAAGCGGAGTCAAGCACAAGCTTGGGTCACAAGTAGGCAGGCAGAGGTCCAACGTAAGGTTCAGGCAAGCCGGGTCGAGATACAGGAAACTGGTACAGATCAGGTAAACGGGCACTCTGTTTACCTGGCAGACCCCCCCCCCCCCCAGATAGCCCACACCATTTGGGTTCAAATACATATTTGTATGATGAGTGCAAACATTTATTTGATACTAATTATATATTTGTCCTCTGTATTCCGAAGGCTGTTTTTATTTTGAACATGTGACCAGCAGCAGAGAACTAGAAGCTCCTCCTGCTTATGTTTCCCTGCAGATGGGCTGGGAAAGAGCTGGGTCACATGACAGCTGTATGTCGATTATGAAAGAAAGTACTTAGATGTTTTGTTTTTTTGTATTAAAATAAATATTGTGCTATTATCCTTATACACACAGAAAAGGCATAACATAAATTAAACAGTATGTGTTAACTATCACTTTAAGCACTGCTACTAGTCCCCTGTAGCTTCTCTGTAAGCTGCAACCGGCCCCAGATGTCCCTGTATTGTACATTATGATGCCAGAGCTTCGGGCAGAAGAGGAGAGCACTGGAGCCAGGCGGAGCAAGATATTAGGTAATAATAGAGCCTCTTTTGAAACTCCCTTGTTATAAGGAGCAGTTAACTCTTGCAGTGCAGTGGGCCTCACTGTATGTGTGGATTTTAAAATGTTGGGCTTTAAAAGCATAAATTCACCTTTTGGGAACGTGTTACATGTTCCACCTGTTTTTAGGGACGAGCATGTAACATGTTCCCACTCCTGCAGCCGCTCCCTGATCCAAGCTCTCTGTGTGACAGCAGGTGGGGTTCTTCTCCCCGTATCCGCTCTCACCATTTGAAATTAACGTGGCCATGCGGGGCATCGACCGAGTTCTGTGAATGAATAAACTACAAGTACCGACAGCCTTTGCGGATGTTGGCTTGTAGTTCTCAATGAACTACCAGGGAGCTATTGAGCACTCTAGGTAGTTCATTGATGTTTCCTATCTTTGTGAAGCAGCTTACACTGGCAAGTCTGTAGGAGTCCGCATGGCACCCACAATCTGCTGATCCTGGGTGCAATGCTTTCCAGGCTCCTACAAAAAAAAGTTGTAAATGTACATTTTTTTTATCTACAAATTTTTTTTTTTAAGTGAACTTATCCTTAAAGCCTACCTTTCAATTAAGGAAAAAACATGTTTTACAGCACAGGTGCCAGGGTGTACACTCCCACTGCCCTTCTGTTAATCCTGTATAGATGTATGTGTGTGCTTATTCTGCATGGAATTACACAAAATTCGGAGCTAACTTTCTGACTTTAGCACAGTTGCTGTATTAAATGGATAGAATTATCAGCTCAGTCTGTTTGCTTGTTGCCTGGAATTGCTCTGTAAATAAACTCCCATGTACAAAAATAAATTGTACATGGTAGTCTGTACTCTGTGCTCAGTTCAGGCTGATGGGAGTTGCTTAAAGGCTTTTAATAAGTTCTGAACAAGAAACTCTGTAATAGTGTTATGGTAGTAACAGATGATGGTGTACTGCTGTGTTATGTATGGTATGAACCCATAATATAACCTTCCTTGTACAGATGATGGGAAAACGCATAGGTCTGGAAAAGCATTCCCATCATAAAGAAGTCACAGATCCTAATCTGCATATTTTAATGTTTTTTCTTCCCATATACGTTTTTGCATCCCAGATGCTGACCTTTTCAGCCACTTCATGTCTATATACAATTGTGTATATATACTGTCTGTTTTAGTAAGGCTGTTTATAGTCATTCTCAGGAGCACACATGACAAAATGAAATCACAGCGGAACCATTAGGAGATGGTTGTCACCCCTTAACAGCATAGTTGCCAACATTCTCAGAAAATATTTAGGGACACTTTTTTGTCTGTAGGCGGAGTATTATTTTAATTAGGAGTGGGGCATTTATTTGTAGGCGTGGGTGTTTGTGTCAGGGTGTTTATTATTATTATTATTATTATTATTATTATTTTTTTAATTATTTTTTTTTAAGGGTTGGTTTTAACTATTTATTTATTATTACATAGTATTACTTTATTGTATTTATTTATGATTATTTTTATTTATTTGTGTATTTATTTTACATTTATTTATTATTATTTTATTATTATTATATTATTAGTAGTAGTAGTAGTAGTAGTAGTAGTATCAACACCCTAATCCTAACAAAAATAAATAAATTAATAACAAGACAATAAATAAAATATCAACCCCTAACCCAAACCCTTAACCCTAATCCTAACCCCAACACGCTACACTCAGCCTAAAAGCCAGCAGCCAAAGTTTTCGTAGCTGCTGACATTTACATTTTTGGAAACCTGGCTAAAACTCCTCTTTAAGAATTTGTATGTATAAACACAATTGATATCAAGGGTACCCAAAATGTATAATTCAGCTTTAAATGTATACAGCGTAGATTCTTGAGAAGTTTCTCACAGCCACAAAATAGATTCAAACCTGCTTTTGATGTTTAAATATAACTGGTGATATACTAAGTAGAGTGAGAAGAAAGGACACCCTGCAGACTTCAGGAAGCAGACCCACCAGGGCCACATGTGTGATGCTTTGTGAAATCTGACTCCAGTGAACTTCATAGAACTTAAAATTAATGAGAGGATTATTTGTCCTTCGTACAGTTTCAGTGTTTTGTTGGACAGTAATAGCAGTTCACTGACTAGTTTCACATTTTTCCCCTTCTCATATATGTACTAGCATGGTATTGTGAGTTCAGAAGTTGCTTAAAGCGTAGCTCCAGTCTCCTTGGCAATTTTTTCCAAAAAGCACCCATGTGATTCTCGCTAGTTGTACATTAAAATTAGGATACTGTTGTAAGCGTAATCCTTCTTTTTAATTATACATTTGTCAATACTCACAGGATCCCGGTAGGCAGGCAGCGACCATTGATGATGTGGGCCTCGGAAGCACGTTCCTATTTGCTTCCAGGATTCCAGGCAGCTGGCTTACGCCTACGCAGTGATGACACCTCGTGGCGTACTGTGTTGTTTACAGGTTCCCATAGCAATGCCAGCGTTGGCGGAATTTCCCACCGCGTTGTTATGGCAACCTCTCAATCAACACAGAACTTCCTGTCTCGAAATACAGCGAGATTTCATTATTAGGCATCCCTAGGACTTCTGGGAAAGATGACATTGATATCCCAAGAGGCCTAGGGAATCGCCTAATGGTGAAATCGCCTAGGCAGCCGGGACAGGAAGTGCAAACTGCACAGAGAAAAATTAGGCATTTAGAAATAAAAATTGAAAAAAAAATATTGCCAGTCTCTGACCATCTCCTCTATCATGTCCGCACAGTCTCTGACTATCTCCTGTTTTATGTCCGCACAGTCTCTGACTATCTCCTGTATCATGTCCGCACAGTCTCTGACTATCTCCTGTATTATATCCGCACAGTCTCTGACTATATCCTGTATTATGTCTGCACAGTCTGACTATCTCCTGTATTATGTCGGCACAGTCTCTGACTATCTCCTGTATTATCTCCGCACAGTCTCTGACTATCTCCTGTATTATGTCGGCACAGTCTCTAACTATCTCCTGTATTATGTCGGCACAGTCTCTGACTATCTCCTGTATCATGTCCGCACAGTCTCTGACTATCTCCTGTATTATGTCCGCACAGTTTCTGACCATCTCCTGTATTATGTCGGCACAGTCTCTGACTATCTCCTGTATTATGTCGGCACAGTCTCTGACTATCTCCTCTATCATGTCCACACAGTCTCTGACTATCTCCTGTATTATGTCCGCACAGTCTCTGACTATCTCCTGTATTATATCCACACAGTCTCCGACTATATCCTGTATTATGTCCGCACAGTCTCTGACTATCTCCTGTATTATGTCCGCACAGTCTCTGATCATCTCCTGTATTGTGTCTGCTGATTATTAAACTTTCTGGAATAAACATGTTGCTATTGTGTTGTAGGATCTGGTGGGAGCCAAAATTATTGTTGGTTTGTATGGGATCAAATACTTATTTTGCTCACTGAACTGCAACTCGATTTTTAACATTTGTATCATGTGTTTTTCCTGGATTTTTGGTTGATATTCTGGGGGTTATTTAGTAAAACTGAAGAGTGCAACATCTGGTGCAGCTCTGCATAGTAACCAATCAGCTTCCAAGTTTTATTGTCAAAGCTAAGTTGAACAACCTGAAGTTAGAAGCTGATTGGCTACCATGCACAGCTGCACCAGATTCTGAGTGCTCCAGTTTTAGTAAATCTACCCCAATGTCTCTATCATTTAAAATACACCTATGTTAACACTTATAGACCTTTTCATTTCTCTGTAATTGGGCAAACTTACAAAATCTGCAGGGGATCCAATAACTATTTTCCCCATTGTATGGTCAACCACCGAACAAAAAAGACTTGTGTGGAATTAAAATGTCTAAGCCTTTTATATTTGTATAAATTGCTTGGATATTACCAATGTTTTGAGAAGTGGAATTTTTACAGTCAGAAAGCAGCTTACATTTCTCACTAAATAAGGAGACATTTCTTGTCTTGGAAAGTAATATTTTAAACTTGAAAGAGCAAACAAATCCTCAAGGAATGTTTTGAGGTGGTAAGATTTACTACAATATTCTGCCAAAAATTACTATAACATTTCCTGTGTTTATAGATCAGCAGGATTCATTCAAAATTCTTTCATAGTTAAATGTCAGAAGTAATGTCTCCAGGGACCTTTCATCCATTCTGCTATTTTTGATAAAAATGCTTTGTGTTTTATTTAAAGTTTTTTAAAAATAGATTTATTACTAGACAGTGAAGCTATAGGGTTAATGACCTATCTCCTAGACATGGAAAGAAGGATGATGTAGGATTAAAGTACAGTGGATGTAAAAAGTCTACACACCCCTGTTAAAATGTCAGGTTTCTGCAATGTAAAAAAAAAATGAGACAAAGATAAATTTCAAAAGTTTTTCCACCTTTAATGTGACCTATAAACTGTACAACTCAGTTGAACAAGAAACTGAAATCTTTTAGATGGAGAGAAGTAAAAATAATATATTATGGTTGCATAAGTGTGCACACCCGTAACCGCTTCAGCCCTGGAAGATTTTACCCCCTTCCCGACCAGAGCACTTTTTGCGATTCGGCACTGCGTCACTTTAACTGACAATTGCACGGTCGTGCGACATTGCACCCAAACAAAATTGGCGTTCTTTTTTTTATCACAAATAGAGCTTTCTTTTGGTGGTATTTGATCACCTCTGTGGTCTTTATTTTTTGCGCTATAAACAAAAAAAAGAGCGACAATTTTGAAAAATAAGCAATATTTTTTTACTTTTTGCTATAATAAATATCCCCCAAAAATATATAAAAAAACAATTTTTTTCCTCAGTTTGGGCCGATATGTATTCTTCTACATATTTTTGGTAAAAAAAAATCGTAATAAGTGTATATTAATTGGTTTGCGCAAAAGTTATAGCGTCTACAAAATAGGGGATAGTTTTATGGCATTTTTATTATTATTATTTTTTTATTAGTAATTGCGGCGATCTGCGATTTTTATCATGACTGCGACATTATGGCGGACACTTTTGACACTATTTTGGGACCATTGTCATTTATACAATGATCAGTGCTATAAAAATGCACTGATAACTGTGTAAATGACACTGGCAGGGAAGGGGTTAAACACTAGGGGGCGATCAAGGGGTTAAGTGTGTCCTAGGGAGTAATTCGAACTGTAGGGGGGATGAGCTACAACTGACATGACAGCGATCACTGCTCCCGGTGATCTCTGTCATGTCACTAGGCAGAACGGGGAAATGCCTTGTTTACATAGACATCGCCCCCCGTTCTGCGGCTCCATGACACGATCGCCGGGACACCTGTGGACTCGGGACATCGAGTCCACCGGTGTCCATCGGTACAGTTTATAGGTCACATTAAAGGTGGAAAAAGTTCTGAAATTATTTATCTTTGTCTCATTTTTTTACATCACAGAAACCTGACATTTTATCAGGGGTGTGTAGACTTTTTATATCCACTGTATATCTAAAGCCCGACTTTTTTTTATTTGGGATAGAGCAGGGATCAAAAAAGTATAACTAAAGGCAAAATTTGAGTGGAGAGGGATTAGAACACTTATCGGGTTTGTTTTGCTGTCTGTGCCCCTGTTAGGGAGATTCGCCCTGTCTATTTGTCCTGGTTACTGTTATCACTGAAAGTTAAAGAAAATCCTTTGGGTTGTCCCGAGAAAAGTAGAGAAGAATTCATCAAATGGGAACACTAGTTCTTGTGACCTGGGTTCCCGAAGAGATGCCTTAAAGCGGATGTCCACACAAAAATTGAACTTCCGCTTTTCGGAACTCTCCCCTCCTCCGGTGTCACATTAGGCACCTTTTAGGGGGAGGGGGGTGCAGATACCTGTAAAAGGCCGGTATTTGCACCCACTCCCCCCCCCCCAGCTGTCTGCTGGGAGACACACGGGTCCCAGAGACAGCAGGGACCATTCGGATTGCGCAGCGCAACTCGCGCATGCGCAGTAGGGAACCAGGAAGTGAAGCCGCAAGATGACAGCAGCAGCATCTGAGGACCAAGGGGTGGTTCGGCCTCGGGTGCCGACAACGCGGGCGCCCTGGACAGGTAAGTGTCCTTATTTTAAAAGTCAGCAGCTGCGATATTTGTAGCTGCTGACTTTAAAAAAAAAAACAATTTGGCGGACCTTCGCTTTAAAGTGGTTGTAAAGGCAGAAGGTTTTTATCTTAATGCATTCTGTGCATTAAGATAAAAGCCTACTGTGTGCAGCAGCTGCCCTCAGCCCCCCTAATACTTACCTGAGCTCCCTCTATATTCAGCGATGCCCATGAGTGCCTCGATCGTCCGGGACTCTCACTCCTGATTGTGCTTGGGTGTCCCCATAGCAAGCTGCTTGCTGTGGGGGCACTCGACAGGAGGGAGGGGCCAGGAGAGTCAAAGAGGGACCCAAGAAGAGGAGGATCTGGGCTGCCCTGTGGAAAACCACTGCACAGAGGAGGCAAGTATAACATGTTTATTATTTATCTAAAAAAAAAAAAAACGAGACTTTACAATCACTTTAATTTGCAGAGATTTCCTCTCACTTCCTGTTTTGGCTATGGGGCAGGAAGTGAAGGGAAACCCTCCTTTAGTTTATCTAAAATGAAAAAAAGGTTTTGCCTATAGTTCTACATTAAAGCTGAATTCTGGGGAAATTCTGAAACTATTTGTAACGGAACTTCCCACACTCGGCTTGAGTGCTTCCGTCATATACTGCTTCCTCCAGTCTGAATATAGATATTAGATATTATAGCCGCTTATTACAACCAAGAACTAGACAGGACTCGTTTGGCTTTTATACACGTGAGAAGGAGGTTCCCCCCTTCTGCTCATATTACCCTAACAATACAAACTATAACCAGAAACATAAATTAACATGCGCTAATTAAATAGTCATTTAACCAGCCTAAGTGACTCAGAGCTCTGACCTTCCAGGTCAGACTTGTCGTCTCCTACCTCACAAACTACAATGCACATTATAAGTATAAACACAGGACACCTTCACACATTAGCAGGGGAGACCACCAGTAGCAGACTATCCGTCTCCTATATTGTACAGAGGCCAATGTGATCAGCTCTTTCAATTAACACATGTATAGTTCAGAATCAAATTAACCAGGAATAGTCTTTTGTATATTTCCTGGGAGATATTGTGGATAAATATTACTTTCTCATTTGCTTGGTCACCCTGTGCCCCTAATAGACACAGGGTGGCTTAGACATAAGAGGGCATGGAGAGCTGAAACAAAGGTTTCCCTTAACAAACCAGGGCCCATAGTCAGTAGACAAGAGGCTAGCATTTAGTCCCCTCCAAAAGCCTCTGTCACGGTTGAGTCTGTTACAATATTTACTGTATATGCAGCCGATGGCATCATTGGCGCATGCGTTATGAAGGAACAGCCACCTGTGCCGTTTATTCAGAGCCCTGTGCGGTGACCGATGGCTCCCACGCGGCTCCGGCCAGTCACACAGCCAGAGTGCACAGACCCAGAAGGAAGATGGTTGCCTCCTCCAGTGATGACATGGGCTTCGTTTTCGTTTCACATAATGTGCTAGTATGCAATGCATACTAGCACATTATGCCTTTACTTTGCAGGTCAGGTCCAAAAAAAATAAAAGTTGGCTTCTGTGGAACAGGCTGTTGTACACACTGGCCGAATGTCGGCCGGTTCAACAGAAACCGATATCAGTCCGTGTGTACTGCCTTAAGTGTGCTAAGTGTAATTACTATGAAAGTGCACATACAAATAACACTGGAATGTGGTTCTTTTTTTTTTCCAACATTTGACATCAGAAATGTGGTTGCTGTAAGTCGCTAAATAGTGCAATAGGGAGAGCAGGGGTCATTCATTTTTAAAGGCTGAATGACCTATGCACACCAACCAAATGATGTGAAATTGAGTTTATCTTGTGATTCACATACCCATGCCACACTTCACAGTTAGAAAGGGGGCTTGTTTTCTGATTGGGCACCTATGCTTTGCATTGAGTATGCGCACACACACATGTACATTATGCGTGTCATTACTTTTTGGTATTTTTAATTTTCAATAGAAACCCAACACACTAAAGGCAATGCACCTGCATTATAGCACATCACAACGCACAGTAGCATACTACCATGTGTTAACATGTTTCTGTGCCACCTGTCCGCTTATTGGACAGAGGTAATGATGAGTCATTATCTATTTAAGTAGAAATCCAGTGAAAAACTGTTTAAGCTTAAATCTGCTCCCACCCCATTCTAATCCCTATACTAATTACACTGTAGAGAAGAGATGTATATACTTACTTATTCCCTGTGCACTCCAGTCCAGTCACATTATCTCCTCAGCCACCGGCTTCAGTGAAGAGAGATCACCGGCAACAGCTGGAATGCCTATGTATTGATGTCATCCATAGGCTTACTATGGGGGCATTCGTTGTCGGCTGTCCCTCCTCTACACTAAAGACGGCACTGGGAGTGGTTCATGTGATCGAACAGGAGCGACGTCAGAATAGGTAAGTATAGACATCTTTCCTCTACAGGGTAGTTGGTGTAGGGCTTAGAATGGGGGTGGGAGCAGGTTTAAGCTTAGATAGGACCTCTAATTTAAGTAAGCTGAAGGCAGAGAGCTGACCATGGAAGAAGCAATCTTTAATTGGGGAATAGGTAGTCATCTGCCTGACTGAGCAGTTGGATAAAGGTGTGTGTGACTCACTAGAATGGATGAACAGAATTACAAATGTTTTGACAGGCAAAACATTTCACTAATATTTGCCTATAGTTCCACAAAGCACAGAAAAGGTTCTCATTCTTTCAGACAGGAAAATTCGTTATTTTATTTTTAGCTGAGTCTAATGTCATCTGCCATTGAAGTTTGAGGATAAGGTCAGTACAGCACTCTTCAATGGGATTCTGTAACATCATTTTATCTAGGGTGTATCTTTGTACCTACTAATCCGTTGCCTGTCAACAACTGCATTTGATAGAAGATACTTCATCATACCTCCTGTATCAGTTAAACAATTCTAACAACTAACAGAGGCCTAAGGCCCCTTTCACACAGGACGGATCCGCTAAAGCTAAACGGACACTGATAGCTCAGCAGGGTGGGGGGGTCGCTCCGTTGATCTCCGCTGAGCAGGCGGATGACAGGTTCATCTCCGCTCACTGTGCTGGGATGGACCCGTCAAAGCTCCGCATTTCTCTATGGGGGGATCGGATGAGAACGGACCGCCTGTCCATTTTCATTCGATCCGCTAGACGGATTGCGAATGTATCGCTATCTGTCTGTTTTGAGCGTTTTTTTATCAGAGGATGGCAGGCGGGTGTCAGCGGACACATCTCCGCTGACATCCACCTGCCCATAGAAGTCAATGAGTGGCCCGCTCCGATCCGCCTTGAAAACGGACATGCAGATCCGAGCGGGACAAATGCGCGAAAGGGGCCTTAAGGAATTTGTCCTATTCTCTTCACTCATGCATGCAATGTGTGCTCTTTATGATGAGTGAAATGCAGCTCATTTGATTTCATTTGAAATGCAGGTCATAGTACTTGGACACAGAAATATGAGTGATGTGTGTCATGTAGGCCATCAGGTCTTTTTATGAAAAACCCCTACCCCTATACAAAGTATGATTAAAGTCATTTTTATCTATCTCCATGTATCTCTGCTCTCCTTTTTAAAATCTATAAATTGCCACATTGTTCTGGCACCACGTGTACCAGGGTTCTTCTGCAATGTTTACCTATGGTTGGTGCGTCCTGTACTTCCCACTGCCTACCCCCATTCATTTGGCATGACCCCTAAGGGCGTGGAGCGCAAGTGTCACTTCCGGGATATCGTGCTGGTCAGGCCCTAACCAGCACGATATCCTGGAAGTGACACTTGCGCTCCACCATCTATTGCCCTCTACCCGGAAGTGATCGCAGTGTCTGCAAGGAAACGCATGCTTTCCTCTGACGGACGGCTGGATATGGTGATAGCACCCTCTGGGTGATTTCTATATGCTTGTTGATGTTTATTCTGATGTATTTAGCTAGTATTAAGGGGTCTTCTGATGTATTGGGTCATAATAAACAGGATTACGCTATGTGCATTCATTCTTGTGTTTTATGACGCGTGTTTGAGCGTACTGTATATACCCTTTATCCTATATTTACTTAAGTCAGGGAATCCCAGTTTGTATAATATTGTTTTGTCTGAGAGGCGTGTTCTGAAAAAGCATTACCCCCCCCCCCCCCCCCATTTATATATAGATTTTAATTATAAAACAGGAAAATAGGAGTATTCATGGTAAAACAAAGCAGGTTTTGCGTTTTATATCTGTTTCCTGTAGTTGTTTTGCCCTTTAAAATCTTTATAATTTATATGTGTTGTTCTTTTCTAGGTGGCAATGGTGGAGGTCCAACTAGAGATGAAATATGACTACCCCCAGCCATTGCTCGTGGCATTTAGTGCCTGCACTACCGTACTGGTGGCTGTTCACCTATTTGCACTTCTGATCAGCACATGTATCCTTCCCAATGTCGAGGCTGTGAGTAATATCCACAACCTGAACTCTGTCAATGAATCCCCACATGATCGCATGCATTACTATATTGAGCTAGCCTGGGGCTTCTCCACAGCTCTCGGGATTCTCCTCTTCCTGGCTGAGGTGGTTCTTCTGTGCTGGATTAAGTTCTTACCCATCGACTCTCCCCAAGTCCGCAATGAAACGGCCAACCCTCAGAAACCAAGTGGAAATGCGGGATGGAACTCTGCACTAGTCTCCACCATCATCATGGTCCCCGTTGGTATCATCTTTGTCATATTCACCATTCACTTTTATCGCACGTTGGTGAGGCACAAAACTGAGCGCCACCACCGAGAAATCGAAGAGCTCCACAAACTGAAAATCCAGCTTGACGGACATGACCGGGGCATAAATGTGGTGTGAAGATGGAGGAGCGACAAAGTTATTCAGCAAGTGCCACTGATCTACCCATCGGTCTGTGTTGCTGCGCAGTTTGGAAAGCTTGGGCTTTTTACAGTGCCCAGACTTATAGCCAAGTGGCTAAAAGATTGAATTGCGCCATGCTGCAGCTCATATGTATATTTTTACACCTACTACTGAAAATAGATATAGGAGAAAAGGGAAAATCAACATTTTTGTTATAAGAATGGAAGCATCTGTATACAGTTCTAGGCAAATACTATACAATTGCAAAAATTGAATAAGTGCCATAAACATTTTTAAAGTAAACCTGTGCTTTGTCCCCTAGGGCAAAGAAACAGGTTACATTTAATGTAGACCTCTTTAGCAGTGTATACTTACCTCCCTTTCACTTACTCACTACTTTGTTCAACCTCCAGCAGTGAAGGAGAGACCTGTGTAATCTACAGGTCGTTCTAGTCATAGAATATAAAAGGCAATGAACTCACCATGTGGCAGAGCTGTAACTTGGAGTAAATCACAAGCTCTTTTATATCTGAAAGTGCCATGTATTTTAATCAGCTCCTGGTGCTAAAAGGAGCAGTGGGGGATTCAAGAAAAGGTAAGTATATGTTTTGGGACTTGGAGCAAAGCAAATGTTTGCTTTAAAGAGTGTCCAAACCCAAAAACAGAAATGTAATATATTGTAGTTGACCAGTCATTATATGCATTGGCTGCATTGGTTTTATTTTTTCCAGCTTTATTGTCTTTTATCCCTTATTGGTAATCCTGCAAATAGCACACTTCCTGTCCCTGGGTTGTTACGTTCACTCATTCCACTGTATCTGTGGAGGGAGTCAGGGTTGTCACATAGGCTGTGACTTCAAACATGTCTGCCTTTGTTCACCTTTATAACTTGTTTAAGCCTTCTAGTTCAGATCAAAGGAACTGACAAAGACATTGCAATTCTGGCAAAAACAACGTGTTTTCTGTACTTGCTGAAAATGTTCTTAGCCTGAAAACCTGAAAAAGAAAACAAATGCAGCCAACATATCTAAGGACTGTTAAGCTGCAATATATTACGCTTCGTTTTTTGGTTTAGTTATACTTTAAGGCACTAAATACTGTACCATCAATGTCCTGACTTTGATGACCTGAATTAACTTTTCACTGTACGTAGAGCCACAGTTCTGCATTTTAGGCAAGTCTTTTTAAAAGGCCAGTACATTCAAAATTGCTATTCATTTTTGTATAGGTGCAAGGTACTCTGCTAATTGCTGCCCGGTCTGCTATGACAAATATGAGGGGTCCCACCTGCTGTTCTTGTTTACAAAATTATTTTTTAATGTATAGCGTAAAACAGAAGGCGTGAACATGCTCCTGTTCTAGTAGCAGATGTGGAGCAACACTGGGAACTGCCCTCTGCTGGAGTACCTAAGAGATACAGGAAAACACAGAGGGTGAATTGGGTCACTAGTCTGTACCTGCAATTAAAAACTCACTTCTTGGGTAGTCTAGCACTTTAAATATGATATATATATATATATCACTAAACAGTCCAATATTTTTGCCTGCTATTTTTACAGTCCACAATATTTGATGCTTAATATATATTCATAAAGTATAACTATTTATAACAAATACATCTATAAGTGCACAAATATTGGTACATAGAATTAGATCCAGTAAGCAGGCTATTTCAAAGATTATATATTTATTTGAAACACATGAAGACAGAAAAAGGGTTATTCCATTCAGTGGAGTCAATGCAATGCCAACATGAACCAATCAATTTAGGTTCTTATGGTTTGACATTTGTGATTTGCTAGTTTGGGAATGGCAGCACATGCATTATTGTTGGAATTTCCACTTTTATAGAATACCTCTACAATAGGTCCTAATATCTTCAAAAGTTAAGGGTTCACCTTAGCTAATAACATGGTGCCTTGTATTATAATAGTAGATAAAGCTTTCATAGAGGGGAATTATTTTATGCGTTGCCTATTTTTTAAATTATTTTATAACATTGCATTTGTATCCTGTAGCATATGAAATGTAGATTTGCAGAAGAATTTATCATAGGTTTGTAGTAAAGGTACCCATAGACATGAGATAATGTCTCTTGAATGATGATCTTTGTGAGCTAATGAAACTGATACACCTTCGTACTTCAAACATTAGTAACAGTCTTATCTGTTGTGATAGCCTGTGCCATGTACCCCGTCCAAATATTGAAAAAAAGCATCAAAATTACATTAATAGAAAATCAACAGAGATCATTATCTTAGAGTCTATGGAATGTACTCTTTACTCACAGAAGAAGGGCTAGACCACCATCTATTTTTAATTACTTTTCAGCAGCTTATTCATTTTTACTGTGGGAAACAAAGAGCCTGATTTATTAAGGTTGATTGCAATATAGCTGTTTAGCCTGTACCTTACAGCCAGATTTACTAAAGTGAGAAGCTAGATGAATAGTTCATTTTAAACATGCAGTCATGTAAAGGAGTCTGTTTTCTAAAACTGAACTTCAAAGATTCCACTAAATACACAGAGATACATAAACAATCAGCCATAACTTTCTGATCACAGACAGGTGAATAACGCTGATTATCTCATTACAAAGACATTTAAAAGTTGGTGGGGTATATTAGGCAGCAAGTAAACATATTGTCTCTGAAGTTGAAGTGTTTGAAAGCAGAAAATATGGGCATCACAGTCTGTTGTGTATGGGGTTGCATAGCTGAAGACCAGTCAGGGTGGCCATGGTGACCCAAGTCCTCAGCCAACAGTGCCTACAATGGGCACATGAGTATTAGAACTGGACCACTAAGCAACGGAAGAAAGTGACCTGGCCCGATAAATCATGTTTTCTTTCTGCTTTAAACACATGTGGATGGTCGGGTGCGTGTCGCTTATCTAGGGAATAGATGGCACCAAGATTCAGTATGGAAAGTTTGCAAGCTGGCTAAGGCGGTGTGATGCTTTGGGCAATATTCTGTTGGGAAATCTTGGATCCTGACACTCATGTGGATGTTACTTGACACACACCACCTACCTAAACACTTTTACTGACCAAGTACACCCCATCATGGAAACAGTATGGCCTGATGGGAACGGCCTCTTCCAGCAGGATAATGCACCTTGCCATACTTCAAAAATGTTTTAAGATTGGTTGGAGGAACACAACAATGAGTTTGATGTGTTGACTCCAAATACTCCACGGTATTCCCTATGGCAATGGCCTCCAATTCACCAGATCTCAGTCCAATCAAGCACCTGTGGGATGTGCTGGAGAAACATGCCCAATCCATGGAGGCCCCACCCCACAACTTACAGGACTTAAAGGATCTGCTGCTGAAGGCTTGGTACCAAATACCACAGTATACCTTCAGAAGTCTGGTGGCATCCATGCCTTAAAAGGTCAGGGCTGTTTGGCTACAAAAGGGGACCTACTCAATATTATGTGGGTTTTCATAAAGTTATGGGTGATTGGTGTTAATGGGAGCTGTTTTACATGCCAAAGGACTTGTATTTTTGCCCATCTAGTCCTGAGAAATACACAATTCTGTCACGCAGCACAACCCTGTCTGTCAGGGCAGGAGATATAAAATTTCTCTGCTGCAGTTAAATAATGCTTATATGTCTTGTCTCTCCTCCAGCCTGTGACTGGTTTGTGAAATGAAAAGTAGCATACTGATGAGCCAATTTCTCTGTAACTCTGCTCGCCTCTTCTAACAGCTGTTTCATGTTAGTTTATGAACACTGCCCCACACCTGATTGGCTACAGTCAGTGTTTGAAGTGAGCACAGGTTCACTGCATTACACCAAGCTTCACAATTTTATAAATCGGGTACAAATCTGACTGGTTGTAATGGTTATTACCTTTAATTTCTTTCAACGCTCAAAGATTTGCCTCAAGGAATTTGATGCACAAATACCCTGTGAATGTTCTGTCTAAAAAAATATAGTAACTGAAGTTCCTTACAGTTTAGTAAAACAAAGAGTTATTTTATGTTTTAGCCAAAGATAAGAGAATAATACATTGAGAATATGCAAGATACTTCACTTTGAAGGGCTGTCCAGATGCCTAAAAACACTTTAAGTGTTTTGATGCTGATTAAAGGGTTTCCTGAGCTTTTTACTGTGTGTATATATATATATATATATATATATATATAAATTCAAATTAATTTCTGTTACGATTAATGGAGAAATTTGTGATGGAATTCAGAAAAGTTCTACTTTTCAGAATGAGTGCTTGCGTTCAGCATGAATGTCCCTGTCCTGGAAATTTATAGATGGGCAACTCCTATCCTCATATTGATTAGTGGTTCCAAATTATTAATAACTACTGCAGTAGGGAACAGACACAAAAGATACGCTCAGCATCTTTCCAAATAACCGTTCTGCTTTATTATGACACAATTGAAGGTTTTTATACACATGATTACGTAGGTGTCACATTAATATTACAATTGTACATTTATGGTAACAAGGGGCGTATCATAGGCAGGCTAATTCTAATCAGGACTCGAAAGAATGTAAACATGTACTGAAAACATTATTAGTGTCGTGTGCACAGTGAGGGCCGAGTGCAATACATACAAAATAGAATACAATTATTTACAGAACTTGCAAATTTCCATTACATCCCTAATCCCCACTTTCAAGTGATGTGAGCGAACTTAAAGGGGTTCATATAGAACAGGGGTCTCAAAACTATGTCCTGTGGGCCAAATCTAGCCCGTTACAAGATTTTATCCAGCGTATGCTCAGTGTAAGTCCACTGTGCCCTCACACTTCAGGTTAGTAGAGGTCCGCTTCTACCCCCTTTAGTCTCCATCTCGGGTTCCCTCTGCCATCACTTCCATCATTGTTTGTTAGGACCACTAGGCCACTGATGAGGACTACAATATAATGGGAAACTCTGATATAGGGGAGACTCTGATATAAGAAGAAACTGATGTAAGAGGGATTCTGTTGTAAAAGGGGGCTTTTGATTGGGACTGATGTAAGGGGGGGGGGGGCTCAGATTTAGGGGTTCTCTGATGGGGACCCTGACATAAGGGATGACTGATGTAAGGAAGGACTCTGATGGGGACCATAATGTAAGGAAGGATTCTGATGGGGATTGTGATATAAAGGGGAATTTGATGGAAGAAGATGCAGACTGAATTTATTTTTGTTCAACCTTTATTAATAGCTCCTGTTTATTTGGAATCTCTGTGTTTTGTTTTAGTGACTTTCTCTGTTCTCAATTATATCAAGCTAATCTATGTAAAACATGTTCATTCATTTACATTTTATTTATTTCTTAATAAAACAGATTATTTTTTCAGCCTGTGAATATTTTTAACTGCTTCCGGACCAGCCACCGCAGTTTTACTGCATCGGGTTGGCTGCCCTGCACGAAATCACGTTAATGTACGTGGTCTTGCGGGGTCCAGATTGCAGGCGCACGTGTGAGTGCCGATGCTAGGTTCCTGTGGACTCAATGTCCGCCGGGAGTCCCACGATCGTCTCACGGAGAGGAAGGATGGGGAAATGCTAATGTAAACAAACATTTTCCCATTCTTCCTAGTGACAGGACACTAATCACAACTCCCTGTAATCGGGAGCGGTGATCAGTGTCACACGTAGCCCATCCCCCCTACAGTTAGAACGCATCCCTAGGACACACTTAAACCCTTCCCTGCCCCCTACTGGTTAACCCCTTCACTGCCAGTCATATTTACACAGTAATAAGTGCATTTTTATAGCACTAATCGCTGTATAAATGTGAATGGTTCCAAAATGGCACCAAAAGTGTCCGATGTGTCCGCCATAATGTCGCAGTCACAATAAAAATCACTGATTGCCGCCATTATTAGTAAAAAAAAAAAAAAATTTGCAATAAAAATGCCATAAAACTATCCCCTATTTTGTAGGCGCTATAATTTTTGCGCAAACCTATCAACAAACGCTTATTGCGATTTTTTTTTTTTTTTTTTTTACCAAAAATATGCAGAAGAATACATATCGGCCTAAACTGAGGAAAAAAAATATTTTTTATATATTTTTTGGGGAAATTTATTATAGGAAAAAGTTTAAAATATTGCCTTTTTTTTTTTTTTTAAATTGTCGCTCTATTTTTTGTTTATAACGCAAAAAATAAAAACCGCAGAGGTTATCAAATACCACCAAAAGAAAGCTCTATTTGTGGGGGGGAAAAAAAAACGTAAATTTTGTTTGGGAGCCACGTCGCACAACCACGCAAATGTCACTTCAAGCGACGCAGTGCCGAATCGCAAAAAATGTCTCGGTCATTGGGCAGCCAAATCCTCCGGCGTAAAAGTTGTTAAAATATATGGTGTGGCCCTCGAACTGAAAAGACATAACAAAGCACGCCAGGTTTTGAAGCTTCTAGAAACATGACTAGCATTAGGAATAGTAGTTTAAGACATTTAGATTGAAGGTTTTCCTTTAAACCCTGCATAGTGTGGATGTTTACAATGCCAATATATGGTTTACTTTTCTAATATATACTGTAATAGTTTGAGATTTTCCTTACAACTGACTAGGGATAATGATCCTTAATAAAGAAAAAAAAGTTATTTTCAGCAGAATCCAATGAGATTTGATAATTAGTTTAACGCAAGATGAGATAACCTTATCCTTGTGTTGAAACTTTGTGAATCAGGCCTATTTTTTAAAAAGCGACCCTGCTTGTAAAACGTGTGTATGTGAGGGGTGAATCATTTTATAAAGCCTGTGGAGGGTGAAAACTGTGCCCTATGCATCAAGTGTATGTATTCTTTCAGCACATATACATAGAAATTCTCCAGTAATTCTTTAAAATCTATGACAAACATGTACCTATCCAAGATCACAAGATGTAAAACTGAATTGAAATTTATGTTGCAACACTGCAGGATCTGGATAATAAAGTAGGTATTTTTAACAGCTGTTCTATAAGACTAGTCCTTTTAACATAAAACAAAAACTAATGGAGGCCTATATGATAAATCCAATGGAATAAAAGTTAAACTTGGCCAGCTTTATATTTATGAACATCAGGCATTACAAAATATATATTATCTTTAGGATTCTATGCTATGTGTCTTTCCACCTGCAATGAAATCATAGTTTTCAAAATCAGAATTTGAGAAGGTCAAAAGAATATCAATTTCAAATTCTCAACATTATATGGGTGGCACCAATAGTAGCCAAAGCCAGAGAGCACATTGTGGAGGTTTATTTAAAATAATAGAATATAACTTAGCCAAATTATGCATTCTCAATTAAACAAGGTACAGAACGCATTTTTGTAATTTGTACTTTCCGATTTAAATTATTAAATAATATTTAGCTTTAAAAGGGAAATACAGTATATTTACTGCTGATGCTATATAATTGAGAGGTTTTTATTTCTTGTTTTCTTCTTGCATTCCATTTTGTAAATAACGTGCAATATTGAATGCAGCATGCATTTTGTGGGACTGGATTTTGAAACTGTTATATTTTTAGTGTTTTTGGTTTTTGTACTTAAAATGCTTTTTTTTTTTTCATGATTTGAGACTGGCAGGAAAGATCTTGTGCAGGTTTGTGAGTCTACGTGAAAATGCATATGACAGAAAGCAGTAGTTTCACTTTAACGGCTTCCCGACCAGCCGCCACAGTTATACTGCGGCAGGATGGCACTGCTGCGAGAGCCGTCGTAGCTGTACGTTGGCTCTTTAAGATGCTATAGCAGGCATGCGCACAGCGTGTCCCCGGAGCCGAATCACGTGCCCGGTGGGCATGATGACCGCCGAGCACCCGCGATCGCTCATGACAGAGCGAGAACCGGGATCTATGTGTGTAAACACACAGATTCCCGGTTCTGTCAGGGGACAGGAGAGAGATCGTGTGTTCCCACTAAGTAGGAACCACGATCTCTCTCCTCCTCTAGTCAGCCACATTCCCCCTCACAGTTAGAACACACATAGGGAACACATTTAACTCTTTGATCCCCCCTAGTGTTAACCCCTTCCCTGCCAGTGACATTTATACAGTAATCAGTGGCTATTTTTAGCTCTGATCGCTGTATAAATGTCACTGGTCCCAAAAAAGTGTCAAAAGTGTCCAATGTGTCCCGTCGCAATGTTGCAGTCCCGATAAAAATTGCAGTTCACCGCCATTACTAGTAGAAAAAAATGTAAATTAAATAAATCTATCCTCTATTTTGTAGACACTATAACGTTTGCGCAAACCAATTAATATACGCTTATTGCGATTTTTATTTTTATTTTTTACCAAAAATATGTAGAAGAATACATATCAGGCTAAACTGATGAAGAAACGTTTTTTTGGGGGGGATAATTATTATAGCAAAATATTGTGTTTTTTTTTCAAAATTGACGCTCTTTTTGTGTTTATAGCGCAAAAAATAAAAAACGCAGAGGTGATCAAATCCCACCAAAAGAAAGCTCTATTTGTGGGGAAAAAAAGAACAGAAATTTTGTTTGGGTACAACGTTGCACGACCGCGCAATTGTCAGTTAGCGACGCAGTGCCGTATCGCAAAAAATGGCCTGGTCAGAAAGGGGATAAATTCCTCCGTGGCTGAAGTGGTTAAAACAATTGCCTTTACTTATTTTACACTGTTATATTAGTTCTGTCAAATATTTTTATGATGGACAGTCATTAAAAGTTTTCTAAAATTGTTGCCTAAGTCTAGTCCATAAGGGTTGCATGCAGGCTGGGATTTTTCAAAGTGAGCAGAACCTACTCTAGTTCATTGGCCTGTTGTTTATTTACAACACTTACACTGGAGGAGCTACCTAGTCCTGACATACATACACTTATTTAGTCAAAGTCAGTAGCATTGTACTTTGTTAGCTATCAATTAATGTAAAAAGCTTGGCGTCTAAGTATTGCAATTTATTGGCTAAAACAAATGTTATTTAACCTCCCTGGCGGTATGATTCTGTCTGGAATTTAGTGCTGAAAGCGGTACAATTATTTTGCATGGAAATTTGGCGTTTTTATATTGTAGGCTGCAATTCTTATGAATAACTCACTTAAATCTGTCCGAACCAGAGTCTAGTAGACATCCCGGGTATGATAAAGTTTGAAACACAAAATCATAAATTATAATATAATAAAAATATATATAAAAATGATTCAATAATGTAATCAAATCAAAAACACAGAAATTTGGTCAGTTGCAGAATAGTCGCTGTCATTAAATTTATTGTTTGATGATAAATTGTGATTCTAATTTTTTATCTGTGTTTTCTAGCTGGTCTAAAACCACTTTTGACATAAAGGGACACTTTTTGGTTGCTATGGTCAATCTCCAGTTTCCAGGCAGAAAAAAATCTTTTTATTATATAAAAATGACATGCAGGGCACTGGGCAGACCTCTAGGGACAAAGGGGATGTGTATTTTTTGTATACAGTACTGTAATCTGTAAGATTACTGTACTGTATGTGTATTGTGTTTTTAAACTTTTTTGAATTTGGCGCCGATCTCCGCTCCTGTGCGTCGGAACGTCGCAGGGAACGGAGATCAGCGGCACTCGGGCACTGTGTGAATCGAGCGAGCGGACGGCTCGCTCACACAGCGGGGAGACATCGCAGGATCCAGGGGATAAGGTAAGTAACTTCCCCCTGTATCCTGCAACGCAAGCCCGAGTCTGGCTCGGGGTTACCGCTTTTGGTACTGAAGTCAGACTCGGGATAACCGCCAGGGGGGTTAATAAAGGTAACAAGAATAAATGGATGATTTAGTCCTCCAGATGTGAGTTGTTTTCAGGAACCTTTCTTCTTAAAACTTGTGGAGGTGCAATGGTGGGGTCGGGCACAAAGGCAGCCGCTCTCCCACTGATTTGCTAGTATTTGAAAGCAGGGAGGGCACAGACATCAAATTTAAAGGATGTTTGACTTAGGAGATCAGCTCTCCGCACTCCAGAAATGGAGACAACATAGAGGTTATATTTAGAGATCTAAACCACACTGTAATTGGAAATACTGTTGGAAATATTTTGTTCATAGCAGACATAATAAAAAAAAAAAAAAAATGAGTCATAATGTCTGTTCTATCAGAAAATCAAAAAAAGGGATGCAAAGAATTTAAAATATGTGTTAAATGTAACTAAATGATGTATGGAGCTGTGAATAGGTAATATGTGACTGTTTGCATCTGTGTGTTTGAAATGTGGCAGCACAAAATAAATAAATATATATATGTATATATCACAAATATGTCACATATACATACATACATGTAAAATTACACATAGCGATTATACCGTAAATGTTATTTGTTTTTCCACTATGTGCTTTTTATATAGTACGAAATTTGAATTTTATATGAAATGCATCATATATATTTAATTTTTCTTAATTTTATACTACCTTGTAATATCCTTCCTGGATTTGCATATGCATTTATAATACTAAATGTATTGGACAAGGGTCATTGCAGAATTTCTATGCGTGGATGCTAGTAACTTTGGTTGTGAATAGTTCGTCTGAAGTCTTTGTCATTTAAAAAGCTTTTTTCTGTGCAGTTCCAAAATGATCTATTTGCTTTTACAATGTGCCCCCTTTTGAAAAGGATGTGACTTGTGTGACTTAGATGAATAGATCTTAGCGGTAAGCAGATGGCAAAGATAAATATGTGCAAACACTTCCTTAGGAGCCAAAGCAACCACATGCCTGACACGGGACACGGGACACGGCACTTCATTGATTCAATTAAACATATTTGTAGTGCTCATCATGTTTTTCTCTATACTAGCATAATACTTGTGAGCTAGTACCCATGCTTTCTAGCTGCTTGCAACAAACTTAAAAATCATGACAGTATTTATCTTTCCAGTTCATTTTGGATCGGTTACTGGTCTTGGTTATTGTATCATTATCTCATTTCTTCAGGATCTTTGTATGGCAATCTCAGCACATATGGGTTACAACTGGAACAGGGGATCTCGGGACATAGATGTTACACTGATATTGCACTGATCAAGGTGGGGGGGCACACAGCTGACCAATGACTGGACAACACTGTTGTATGAATTTGTATTGCTCTTCAGGTTTAAGCAGACCAATGCTGCTGCTCCACAAACCTACTTTACTATGTTACCTGATGACTTCATAAACTGTCTGATAAATCAGAGTGGTAACATACAGTAAGAGGAATTCATAGGATTCTGTGTCTCCACATGACAAATGACAGTGCGGGCAACAGGTTCATGGGGCATGCACCAAGTGTGAAGATGCACTAAGACCAGAGTGCCCTCAGTGCATCTGTGCTTCTTCCCGTTGCATTTGTCAGCAGAGCTGCAAGGGCATTTTGTACCTGGTGGGGCATGGCCTGATGGGGATTTACCAACACCAGTTCCCCAACAGGTCTGCTCCCATTGTGGTTGACAGTGGGTTGATACTGGCTTTAGAATTTGCCCTGTACCTGCTTTCACTTACAAGGTGAGAGCAGACCTGATGGGGAACAGGTGTCTCGGCATCTCCATCAGGCTCCGCCCACTGCAGCGTCACAGGTTGCTAGGAGGTGGTCGGCTGGGATACAGATAGTGTCCTCAACAACCAGTGGCAGGGAGGGGATAGCAGCGGCAAATATGCCAATCTGCTATGCTGTGAACAGGGGCAGACACTTGTATGGCAAGTAAAAGAAGACCTACCAGAATCTAACACAAGTGTCAATAAAGTTACCAAAACGGGCAGTAGGGATTTTTTTAATAAACACAACACGTCACACTGACTCATCCCCGCCCCCTAGTGGTTAACCCCTTCACTACAACTGTCATTTACATAGGAATCAGTGCTATTTAAATAGCACTGAATTCTATATAAATGACAAATGTCCCAAAAATGTGTCAAAAATGTCCGATGTGTCCGCCAAAATGTCGCAGTCACAATAAAAATCGCTGATCGCCGCCATTACTAATAAAAAAAAAAAAATATTAATAAAAATGTTATCCCCTATTTTGTAAACGCTATAACTTTTGCGCAAACTAATCAATAATCGCTAATTGCGATTTTACCAAAAATATGTAGAAGAATACGTATCGGACTAAACTGAGGAAAAAAAATGTTTTTTTATATATTTTTTGGGGATATTTATTATAGCAAAAAGTAAAAAATATTGCATTTTTTTAAAGGGTCATCGCCGGCGGGATCCCGCCGCCGGTGACGGGCGGACTCTAGCCTCTTGCTGCTGCTTGATAATAAAATTGAAATAAATCGTAGATTGACCCGGGCTAGCCGTCTTAATCATGACCCCAGTTCTCCAGAAAACTGGTATATGATGTTTTTACTGAAAAGTGTTTTGTTGCATTTCCAAGTCCATAGGGGAGATTCATCCCTCTATATGTACGAATCACCATTGTCACTGAGGAAGAAAGTTAAGGGACATTCAAAATGTTAGCATTGTCCCCAGAACAAGAGGTAAGGGGAATTACTCTAATGGGGACAGTTCTGGGGACAGATGTCTAAGACTCCCTTTACATTTGGATATTTTACTAACTTCCTGTTGTGTTGGAACAGGAAAGAAAAGCCATTTTCTCAGTGGTACATGCAGTAAAAAAAAACTGATTGGGGTCGAACACTTTTTATTCTATCAAAAACTTAAAAAAAAAAAGGTGACATTTTTACCATGGCCGTTTAGAGCAAGGGAAGAGAAATGCATGATAAAGCAGTGAAAGGATTTTATTTATTATCTATCCATATTTATCATATTTATCTCAAATTTATCATCTATCATTCACCCAACATGCATTACTGTTCTCACATCAGGTACACAGACCACAAAGGGAGAGGCGACAATGGAAACTGGTTGCATGCATGTACATATTATTTTTACTTTTAGGTGTTTTGTATTGAACAGTTGCTACCAAAATGTAAAGATGTATTTAATGGATTATTGCTTTATTTTTTTATTTAGATATTTTACTCCTATGACCAAATGTGTACTCAGTACTGCCCATTCCTGTTATCAGTCTCACTCTGCTTTAAATATGTTACTTTTTAATGTTGTTATTGTGAATTTGCACAACTTGTATTTTTTAAGTGCAAGGATGACTGGTTGTTTCTTCAAGCTTGTGTTCACTTGTTATGTACTTGTTTTCAAATGTTATATAAAGCTTATTTTAAGAAATATGAAGTGGATGGCCCTGCTTTTTCTGTTACATGTACTGTTTTATTGGGTAATCCGATAACCATCATCTATTCAATATATACTGTGCAGCACTGGAAGGGAGGATTTTCCTTCACAGGCACCCAATCTGATCAGAAGTCTGCCTTCTTACTAATCTGTGTACTTGCAGCTCGGCCCCCAGACTGCAGTGCTCTGATCGTCTGGTGGGCCCTCTGGATTATTAAAGAGGAACTGCAGTCTGCTCACATAATTTGTAAAAAAAAAATCTTTGCCATTCTGAAGCTTCCCTCCAACCACTTGCATATTATTTTATATATACTGTGATTCAAATATGCTGCAGAAATCTCCCTCCGCTGAGTTTTTTTTAAAATTATTAATCTTTAGAATATTTTTTTTTCTAAAATTATTATTTTTTTTAAATGATTATTTTTTCTAAAAATTTTTTTTTCAAACAATTTTTTTTTTCTAAAATATTTTTTTTTTCAAACAATTTTTTTTAATGATTTTTTTTCCAAAATTTTTATTTAAAAATAATTTTTTTTTTTCAAAAATAATTATTTTTATTTTATTTTTTTCAAAAATTATATTTTTTAAAAAAAAATTATATATTTTTTTTTTCTAAAACTATTTTTTTAAAGGTTTGTTTTTTTCTAAAATTTTTTTTTTTTAAAATGATTGTTTTTTTTAAATATTTTTTTCTAAAATTATTTTTCAAAAATTTTTTTTTTAAAATTATTTTTTTTTTTTAAAATTATTTTTTTTTCAAAAATGTTTTTTTTTTTTTTTTATTTTTTTAATATTTTTTTTTTTTACTAAAATTATTTTTATTTCTATTATTTTTTTTTCTAACCACTTCAGCCCCGGACCAATTTGCAGCTAAAGGACCAGGCCCCTTTTTGCAATTCGGCACTGCGTCGCTTTAACTAACAATTGTGCGGTCGTGCGACATGGCTCCAAAACAAAATTGGCGTCCTTTTTTTCCACAAATAGAGCTTTCTTTTGGTGGTATTTGATCGCCCCTGCGGTTTTTATTTTTTGCGCATTTTTGAAAAAAAAATTAATATTTTTTTTTTTTTAATAAATATTAGTAAAAAAATTTTTTTTTTCCTCAGTTTAGGCCGATACGTATTCTTCTACATATTTTTGGTAAAAAAAATCGCAATTAGCGATTATTTTGTTTGCGCAAAAGTTATAGCGTTTACAAAATAGGGGATAGTTTTATAGCATTTTTATTAATATTTTTTTTTTTACATTTTTGACACATTTTTGGGACATTTGTCATTTATACAGCAATCATTGCTATTTAAATAGCACTGATTCCTATGTAAATGACAGTTGTAGTTAGGGGGTTAACCACTAGGGGCGGGGAGGAGTCAGTGTGACGTGTTGTGTTTTTTTTTACAGTAGGGGGGGCGTGGCTGTACGTCTGACGTCATTGATCGGCGTTCCCGATGACAGGGAACCGCCGATCACTGACAGTCAGTGTAGGAAGCGCGGGGAGAGGTTTGTTTACATAGACCTCTCCCCGTTCTTCAGCTCCGTAACCCGATCGCGGGATACCAGCGGCGATCGGGTCCACTGGTCCCGCGGCCGGGGTCACGGAGCTCCCGACCGGGTCGCGAGCGCGTCGCTAGCGGCGCGCGACCACGGGCAGGCACATGCACGATCACGTACCGGTACGTGATTCTGCCTGCCCGTGCCATTCTGCTGACGTATATATGCAGTGGCCGGTCGGGAAGTGGTTAAATGATTTTTTTTTCTAAAATTTTTTTTTTTTTCTAAAATTATTATGATTTTTTTAAATGATTTTTTTTTCTAAAATTATTTTTTTTTTTTAAACATTATAATATTATTATAATAATATTTTTTAAGCAATATATTTGCACAATTTGGAAACTTGAAATTCGAAAATTCAGAAATTTGAAAATACGAAGATTCGAAAATTGGGAAATTTTTTCCAAAAATTATTCAAAATTTTTTTTTTATTATTTTTCATGGGGGTCATAATGTTTTGGCTGATCATGGGGGTTGTCAGCTTTTGTCACCTCCCACTCTAGTTTTGAACATTTCTCCATTGATTCCTATGGGACAAATTTTGCCGCAAAAATTCAGAATGCAGAAATTACACTAGGCTACAATGTAAAGTAGTGAGTGTACAGCTTGTATAACAGTGTAAATTTGCTGTCCCCTAAAAATAACTCAACATCCAGCCATTAATGTCTAAACCGCTGGTGAAAAGTGAGTACACCCCTAAGTGAAAATGTCCAAATTGGGCCCAAAGTTTCAATATTGTGTGTGGCCAACATTATTTTCCAGCACTGCCTTGGGATGTCCGGCGAGTTCACACACTCCACGTGCAGAGCCCATCAGGAAGTCGGCACGACGCTGCGCTAATCACAGGCAGTGAGACATTTTGCGATCTCTGCAGAAGGGGATGGGGAAAATGTCTCACTGCCTGTGATTAGCGCAACGCCGTGCCGACTTCCTGGCGGGCTCTGCACGCGGGGTATGCGAACACGCCAGAGCTCATCCCTACTTTTGGGCATGGAGTTTACCAGAGCCTCACAGGTTGCCACTGGGGTCCTCTTCAACTCCTCCATGACGACATCACAGAGCTGGTGGAAGTTTGGAAGTTAAAGATCTTGCGCTCCTCCACCTTCCGTTTGAGGATGCCTCACAGATGCTCATTACCTTTACCCTTAGCTTCTTTAGCAAGGCAGTGGTCATCTTGGAGGTGTGTTTGGGGTCATTATCATGTTGGAATACTGCCCTGTGGCCCAGTCTCCGAAGGGAGGGGATCATGCTCTGCTTCAGTATGTCACAGTACACGTTAGGATTCATGGTTCCCTCAATGAACTGTAGCTCCCCAGTGCCGGCAGCACTCATCCAGCCCCAGACCGTGACACTCCCACCACCATACTTGACTGTAGGCAAGACACGCTTGTCTTGCCTCACCTGTTTGCCGCCACACACGCTTGAAAACTTTCAGGGAGTTTTGGAGACATATACATGACCATGCTTATGCAATGGAAATTGGTGACCTTTATTTGCCTTTAGGAAGGCATGCAATTCACAGTCATGCATACTGCCCCTTTGAGGATTGGTTAATTCGGGCGGTATCCAGAGCCCGCGCTGAGGAAGCCTATTTAAGGATTGGGAGCACAGGAGTTTCACAGACCGTCTCACAGGACAAGCGACGGAGTGGAAGTGCAGCTCTCCCAGCATGAAGCCCCGTTCGCCAGGAGCTCGTGAGGCGCTGCTATGCCGCCTGCTCGAGAAGGCAGAGACGAGCGGCGGTGAAGAATGGTTACTACGCTGCCTGGAGGAGGAACAGACCTCGGCTCCGCCTGCGGTGACGCCCCCACCTGTCGCCATGATGGATGGACAGTCCGCCTCAGCCGGAGGCGGGACTCGCCAGCAACCTAGTAGAAGGAAGAAGAAGACTAGAGCAGGGGCTTCCCCTCAGCTGTCTGAGGCGAGAGCTAAAGAAAATATGTCACAAGGGGCTCCACTGCTGAGAGGGAGCAACGCTACTCAGCTTCAGGTGGAAGAGAGTGAGCAGGCCGTTTTGCAATGTGGTGAGCATGTGGTACATTCTCCTGTGTCTGAGGTGTCTTTGCTGGTGAATTCCTTATATAATGTTTTACATTTACAATTTAAGGGGGCACAGTTTACTGGTGCACTGTTGAATAGAGAACAAGGGGCACAGGTCACTGGTGCACTGTTAAATAGAGAACAAGGGGCACAGGTCACTGGTGCTGGGAATGTGTGTCAATCACCTCACAGGAATGTCACTGCTTTTAAAAATACAGGAGCGCACGCAAGTGGCGCTGATAATGTTAACAAGAGAGCACAGTCATCTGGTGCTTATGATTTACAACACAATGTTGATGTTAACTCAGGGGCACACTCTAGTGGTGCTTGTGGGAACTCCATGCAGTTTTCAAATTATATGGAGGATGCTAGTGCAGTGTGGCAGAATTTGGGTGAGTCTCCTAAGGAGGACTGTGTTATGGCAGAGAGGCCGCAATTTATGAGTCCTTTGTATTTTAACCCCTTGTTGCCCATTAGGCCTTCTGCGGCTACAGTTGGTGAAACCTCATTCAAAGAACCGCTGCCGTGCGAGCTTTCCCCTTTGGGTTTCCACCTGCCGAAATCGGTTAAAGAAAAAATCTGGAGAGGGGAATTCCTAGATATTTTATCACTTCTGCCAGCTTCCAAGGAATTTTTGGCTAAAGTTTATAAGCAGTCAGGGGAGGAGGATAGACGTCGGGCTATCCCCAAGACATTTCAAAACTGGTTGCAAGCATTCTGCATATACTCTGCTGTTATGGGTGAGCGTTTTCCTACGAAGTGCTCAGGTCTATTCCAGCATTTAGACATCATTGCCGAGGCTTTTCGTCACTTTGGTGGTTCTGCTTGGTTTACATATGACGAGAACTTTCGTCAGAAATTGGCAGTCCACCCCTCTTTACATTGGGGGTCCAAGGATGTGGGATTATGGTTGAATCTCATGCTTCCACCAAAACAGCAATTTGCTCCTCGGCCTACCCCTAGTCCACATACTTTTCGTAAAGGATTTTGTTTTTCCTTTAATGAAGGACAGTGCAAGTTCCTCAACAACTGTAAGCATAATTGCTCGTACTGCTCTGGTACGCACGCAGCAAATAGATGTTTCCGTAAGGCTGCAGCAGCCAGCTTGCAACCTATGCCCGGGCACAGTGCTGGGAAGGGCACTGACCCCAGTGAATCTTCAAAGAATGCTTCCATGGTTAGAGCGTTACCCCGACCGCAAGATGGCGGTTCTGCTAATTGAAGGTTTTAAGGAAGGTTTTTTGGTTCCCCAATTCTCTGGTAAGGGTTGCACGCTGGTAAACAATCTTAAGTCTATTTACCTGCAGCCATCAGTAGTGCAAGCCAAAATTGCACTAGAATTGGCAGAAGGGAGGATTGCAGGCCCCTTCTCTGCTCCCCCCTTCCCCAATTTCAGACTTTCTCCTGTAGGTTTAGTACCTAAAAAGGAGGTTGGTTCCTTCCGCATGATTCACCATTTATCCTATCCACCAGGGACTTCCCTTAATGATGAGGTTATAGGTATCAACGCCCCAGTTAGTTATTCCTCATTCGATGAGGCCTTGATTATTTTGAGGAATTTTGGACAGGGCTCTCTCCTAGCCAAAGCTGATATTAAATCAGCCTTTCGTTTGCTGCCAGTCCATCCTCAGGGTTTCAATTCGCTTGGTTTTCATTTTCAAGAGCAATATTTCTTCGACAAATGTATGCCTATGGGTTTTTCTTTATCTTGTTTTTATTTTGAGACTTTCGCCACATTTTTGCATTGGGTTTTGTCCGAAATGTTTCCGGGTGGGGGGGTTCTCCATTATTTAGATGATTTTTTATTTGTTGGCCCCCCCTCTTCATCGGATTGTTTGCAATCATTAAATTTATTCTTTGATATGTGTGCAACTTTTGGGGTTCCCCTGGCAGCGGAAAAAACAGTTTTTCCTTCCTCTACGATTGAGTTCCTAGGCATCACCATAGATTCTGTATTAATGGAATTTAGGTTACCCCCTTTGAAGTTGGATAAGATGAAATCTATGATTGGGTCTTTCCTTGGGAAGAAGAAAGTTCTTTTGAAGGAAGCTCAATCATTACTGGGTTTATTTGCCTTTGCGGCAAGGGTGATTCCTATGGCTCGGGTTTTCTCCCGCAGATTTTCGTTGGCATTAAGTGGGTTGTCCAACCCTTATTGCCATGTTCGACTTTCCAAGGGCATCAAAGAGGATCTCAAGGTTTGGGATGCCTTTTTGAACAACTTCAATGGGTCAACGATATGGCAGCAGGATTTTGTCTCAAATGACCAGCTGAATTTCTTTACAGATGCAGCTGGGTCGGTGGGTTTCGGCGCCTTTTTGAATGGACATTGGTGTTCCGAGTTATGGCACGAGGAGTGGTTGCAGAAGGATATTCTACAGAATTTGGTCCTTTTGGAACTATTCCCTGTCATAGTTTCGTTAGTGATTTGGGTAGAACAATTTTCTAACCGAAGGGTATTGGTTCGGACAGATAACAAGGGTGTTATGCATGCAGTTAATTCTCTATCGTCTAAATCAGAACCGGTGATAAAATTGTTACGCTTCTTAGTCTTACATTGTATGCGTTTTAACATTTGGTTGAAAGCAGATCACATTGCTGGCTGTAAAAATAATATTGCTGATTCTTTGTCTCGTTCACAGTTCAAGAAGGTTCGGGAATTGGCTCCAGCGGCGGATCTCTTGGGAACCCCGTGCCCAGCTTTCCTCTGGGGCTTAATCTGGAGCTGATGCTCAGGAACCTTAAGAACTCGGTATCGTTAAAAACTTGGGCGGATTATCGCCTTTCCTGGTCAAAATGGCTATCTTTTTGTCAACACTACGGTATAGATACGTTAGATGTCTCCTCTTATGTGGCGTTGTCCTTTGTATCTTATTTAATGCAGGCCAACTTGAGCCCGGCATCTATTAGTAGAATTTTGGCAGGTGTATCCTTTTTTCTCAAATTTGCCGGGGTTTCAGCTTTGACGTCCTTTTTACAAGTGAATCAAGTTCTGAAAGGTTTTAGGAAGGTTAGGCCTTCAAGTGATAATAGGCGCCCTATTTCGGTATCCATGTTAGTGGATCTAATTCGGGTATTGGGTGAGGTTTGCGTTTCAGAATACGAAACTGCATTGTTTAGGGCTGCTTTTTCGGTGGCTTTCTTTGGAGCCTTGAGGCTTGGAGAATTTACTGCCCCAAATAGGACTTCTTCATCCTTTCTGCGATGGGGCCATGTAATACTAGAAGCACAATCGGTTAACCTTTTTCTCTGTCGTTCAAAGACCGCACCATCCGGTGTGGGGCATTGGATTTCTTTATCAAAATCGGGTAACCCATCAATATGCCCGTTTTTATTGGTTTCCAGTTTTATGGCTTTGCGGCCAGTCTTTTCAGATTCATTTTTTATCCATCAAGACCTGTCCTCCTTGTGCAGGTATCAATTCTCGGCTGTCTTGGCTGCCTGTTTAAAACGACTAAATTTGTCAAACTTTTGTTTTTCCTCCCATTCTTTTCGTATTGGGGCAGCCACGACAGCCGACGCTTTAGGCTTTTCTGCCGATGGACTAATGAAAATAGGCCGTTGGGCTAGCAATAGATATAAGATATATGTTCGCCCTGATATGCTAACTCTGTGACTTTCTTTTTCAGATTCCAATAAATCGGTCATCTGGATTGTAGGTCACTCTTACATTTTTTGGGCGGCCAAGCATGCGGATTCCAGGACCTATTCCGCCAATTTAGGACTAGATTCAGGTTCCTTTCAAATCTTATGGTCAGGTGTTAGGGGTTTCCGTTGGCGTAATTTAGTTCCTCACTTAGTCCATCTAGCAGAATCTTGGCCTCCGCCTCGGGTAGTGGTCTTACATATAGGGGCTAATGAATTGGGTAAAGTTGGCACTTGGGAACTATTATGTGAGATGAAAAGGGATCTGAAGGTTATTAAGTCTATGTTTCCTTCCGTCACATTAGCGTTTTCAGAAATTATTCCTCGGCTATTATGGGCTCCTTCTGGAAGCCTGTTTTATGTCGACAGAATCAGAAAACGACTCAATAGGACGGTTCATAGCTTTTTGGTATCATCCGGGGATATATCCTTCCGGCATGTGGAATTGGAAGGTTTTATTCCTGGTCTGTTTCGGGAGGATATGGTTCACTTATCTGAAATTGGTTTGGACATATTTAATATGGGTTTACAAAATTTGATAGAATCAGCCATGGTGTTGGGGGGGGGGGGGGCCTCGGCCTTTGGTTCCCAGTCGGCCTCAGCCGGTGGGGAGTAGTCGTCCAATATTTTGGATGGACATCATGTATTTTATTTAAATTTTGGCCAGAATGGCTTGACATTAATTTATATTTACTTAATGTTGAATATTTAACCCCCTCGGGGATAACACCGTGGCCATATATATCCCATAATAAAGGTTCAATTATTTAAATTTCATGGTGTGTTGCTTCTTTCTTAAATACATTACCTCTGTGCTAGCCCATGTGTGTGCGGGGGTTTGGCATCACGCTCACTGTGAAACTTGGGATCTGGTGGAGCTACCTGGTGGCCCCGTCCCATCCTTGACCTGTATGTCATTTCCATCGGCCGTGTAGTTTGTGCCTCCCCCTTTGCATTATGCTCTGACACGAGCCCATTGGCTGATTTCTGCCCCTCTAGCATGGTGATGCTAGAGGGGTGGGATTGTCACACACCTGGGCTTTATTAGCCCATGGCTTGACTCAGTTGCTTTCCATCTGCAGCTGGGAGTGTACAGTGCATGTGTGGCTCCAACCTTGATCACAGATCTCCATTAGTTATGGTCTTTTTTAATTTGTTATGTATTAGGGCAGGGCTCAAAATTTCAAGTCCTGAGCTACTCGCCACCAGTTGCCCCGCCCAACCCCTACCATGCCCCACCCATAATCCCGCCCCTATACACGACCTCAAAAAATTCTCATGAAATGACACTTAAGTGTTTTATGCAGAATTAAGTTAAACAAATAAATATTAACAACAACTTTATCACCCGTGCCCATCAATGCAGCCTCACACATGTCCATCAACGCAGCATGACCAGTGCCCACTAACGCAGCTTCACCCGTGCAGCCTCACCAGTGTCCATCATTGCAGCCTCACCCATGCAGCCTCACCCATGTCCATCATTGCGGCCTCACCCGTGTCCTTCATTGCAGCCTTACCAGTGCAGCCTCACCTGTGCAGCCTCACCCGTGCAGCCTCACCTGTGTCCATCATTGCAGCCTCACCTGTGTTCATCATGCAGCCTCACCTGTGTCTATCCTGCAGCTTCACCCGTGCAGCCTCACCTGTGTCCATCATTGCAGCCTCACCCGTGTCCATCATTGCAGCCTCACCCGTGTCCATCATTGCAGCCTCACCTGTATCCATCATTGCAGCCTCACCTGTGTCCATCATTGCAGCCTCATCCCTGCAGCCTCACCTGTGTCTATCATTGCAGCCTCACCCGTGCAACCTCACCCGTGCAGCCTCACCTGTGTCTATCATTGCAGCCTCAACCGTGCAGCCTCACCTGTGTCCATCATGCAGCCTCACCTCTGCAGCCTCACCTGTGTCCATTGTGCAGCCTAACCTGTGCAGCCTCACCTGTGTCCATCGTGCAGCCTCACCTGTGTCCATCATGCAGCCTTACCCCGTGCAGAGAGTGTGGCCGGATCATTATAGCACGGAGGAAGAGAAGAGCCAGCTTACATTACATTTGCATTGTGGAGGAAGAGAACCGGCTTGTTCGCAGAGCGGGGTTTGCCCGCTGTATCAGCTTACTTTACATTTGCAGTCCACGCGCCGTCACACACAGCCCCGCCCTCCTGACCCCGCACTTGTGACAGACAGAACGCCGGTCCAATGCCAGGGCGCATTCTGTCTGTCACAGGTGCGGGTTCAGGAGGGCGGGGCTGTGTGTGAAGGCGCACGGACTGCAAAATCAAATGTAATGTAAGCTGATACAGCGGGCAAACCCCGCTCTGTGAACAAGCCGGTTCTCTTCCTCCACAATGATCCAGCCGCCCTCTCTGTTCCTCCACACACTTTTTTTTCTCTGGGAAAACGGCTCCCATTCATCCCCGCCTGACGGCAGTGCTCGCCCCCCCCCCCCCCCCACTCCCAGGCAGCCCAGCTCCTCGCCAGACCTCATTTTCCACAGTAGGCGAGTGGAAAATTTGAGGGCTGTATTAGGGCACTTTATTTGTTTTGTATTGATTTCTCACTTTATTGCACTTTATCTTCTTGAATCAGTGATACCAACATCCCTCACTATGGGCTGACGGCTTAATGGCTGCACCCATCAACCCTCAATAAGTATGTTTCATTTTCTGCGGCACAAAGTCTCCATTATGAACAGCACTAGTCACTTTGTTTTCATAAGACACATTTTTGTTGTTTTAGAGTCTAAGCACAGCATATTTGTCTTACTTTAGGGATATATAATTGCACCAGTAATCAATTGGTTTATTTATACATTCACTAAGTCATTTTTGATGTGACGGTTTGGAATTTTAGTTTTTTGTCTTTTCATTGTGATCTGTTGGGACGCCTGGAGATCCACATATTGGGCACCTGTTCTTACCATCTTCCATGCCACTCTACAACTTCTGGGTAGAGTCTGATGTGCATCTGGGATGGCCCCCTCCTGGCCTGTTACACATATGGAAGTTTTAGTTATTGGATTTTAATTATAAGTTCTACGTGAAGGCGTTATCCAGATTTCATAATTATGTACGTTTTTAACATCAAGCCCGATGGGGATTTTATTTTTTTATATATACCTTTTAACCTCTCATGTGCTTTCTATCTTCAGATATCCCTGTGTGCTTCTCCTGAGTAAGCGAGTTTTTATCTTGCAAAACACGTAGAGAATTTAAGCACATGACATCTTGATTGATGGACAGAATCAGCTCAGTTGTCATATGTTGACGTCAGGTCTTTTCAAACTTGAAGGTTTTTGAATGCTATTTTATGATGTTTTTCACTGTTGGTATACATGTATAATATGTGTTTTATAATATATGTATTTTTTCATGCAATACATTTTTCTTATCTTATATCTTACCTTGGTGTTGTGACTCGATAAAAGTACCAATGGGCTATAGATAGTTGTGGTGTAAATACTGGTTACTAATGCTCTCCTTTCTGACCACATTTAGGGTGCAACATGTTCAGGGACCTCTTCCCAAATCCCTAGATCCTGCCCCCTCCTTGTGACAGCAGGCAAGATATAATCTACCCACACCCGCTGTCACATTTAAAAATAACAGTGGGCTGTGCAGGGTTTTATTCACAGCCGTGTCATTCATTTTCAGGCGTCTGCGATTGAGAAAACTACAAGTCTCCTCTGCCACCTTGGCAGACGGACTTGTAGCTTGAATGGAACGTGAGCATACAAATTGGCGTGCCCTTAGTCCATTCACACTCCTTGCTTGCCAGCTTGCAAGCCGACAGCCCATACAGAAATACAGGCTGAAAGCTGGAGGGAGTGTGTGCAGGAACCTGAAACGGCACCCATGATCTACAAATTGTTGATGCGATACTTTGCACCCCTCCTGTTAAAAAAAAATAAATGCACGTTTTTTTTTTTTTTTTTTAACCTGGCAAAAATATATGTATTTATTAATATTTATTTCTGAGGAAAAGGTGAACTTAGTCTTTTAAGGCATTGTGGGAACATGTCACCTCCAGGCAAATGGGAGAATGAGCCATTTAGGTATATTTAGTTACAAATTTTGAAGCCTAATTTAAAGTCACAGAAATAAATATGCCGCCAGATAGAGGTTATACTAAGGACCGCTATTGCATAGCTTTATCTCCACTTTCTCGTTACAGCATTTGTGCAGGGTATTTAAATATGACTGTGCAGTCTAAAAGGGGTTAGACCTCATGCGCTCAATAACTTATACAGACTTATGCCCCATACACACGGTCGGAAACTCCGACAGAAAATGTCCGATCGGACCATGTTGTCGGAAAATCCGACTGTGTGTGGGCTCCATTGGACTTTTTCCGTCGGAAATTCCTGCTCTCAAATTTTCCGACAACAAAATCCGATTGGACTTTTTCCGATCGTATGTAGAGAATTCCGACGGACAAAATGCCACGCATGCTCAGATCAAATTACGAGACCAAAGCTATTAGCTACTAGCCTCTACGTAGTTCCGTCGTATGTAACGAACGTCACCACGTTCAGAATGATCGGATTTTCCAACAACTTTGTCCGACCGTGTGTATGCAACACCAGCGTCGGACAAAATCCGTCTGAAAAATTCTGACGTATTTTGTGGTCGGAATTTCCAACCGTGTGTACGGGGCATTAGCCACATACGCCTCCTCTGAAATACAAGGTTGTATGAGAATACTTGTGCTGAGGGGGTGTGGATGTTTCTCAGCTCTGTCAGCACAGACCACTGCAGTGTGAGGGCAGGAAAAAGAATTTTCACTGAGAAAATAAAAAGGGGTTTTAAAGCATTTCCAAGCAAGAAGTCACAACATGCAAGTGCACAGGACTGTAAACAGATAAATGTGAGACTTCAAAAGTATCTTTTAACAGAGGGGTGATTGATATTATTTTAGCGTGTATAACTAGAATTATATGTCAAGACAAATTCATTTTACATAAAATTTTGTTTAATATGGTAAATCTGGCTCTTATTTTTTGTTTAAACATTTATAAAATTAGCCTTTCAAGAATTCTTTTTAGTCTTTGTCAGGTCTTCAGTTGTCTGTTTCAGCCATTGGCAGGTCCTCTGCTTGCTTTCCACCCAGCTGTAATAGGGCTTGTAGCCAAAGTGTCTGAATGCCTTATCGGTGTCACAGTAGAATGCAACATATAATAGCTTCAGGATTGGTAAAGTTATGAAAGGTTTTAGTTTCCAAAAAGGCTTCAAAATGAATCTTATCGAGTTGTAAATCATTATAATCAACCACATCTTCCAGTAAGGCATTTGGGACCCAATCTGTATATCCGGGTCTAATTCAGTGAACAATTCTTGATGCAAGTCTTTTAAAAGCTTACACGGGGTGTCATCATACGAGTAGTACGCCTGTCCACCAAGAACATGTGGGTTCAGCTGCATCTGACGAGCGGCAAGCACATGCATCCACGCCACGTTACCTGTAATTAAACCAAAAGATTTCACTTGGCACAACCTTTTGGAAACTTGGGATCACAAAAACAAACAACAAAAAAATAGCTGGCGGGGACTATGAGGAGAGATCCAATGTGCCAACTCTCCTTCCAGGAGTAAACTCACAATTGCCCTGCCCTGAGCATATTTGGGTTCACAGCTGTCAGATGACAGCCGGCTGCTACTGTGATTGATGCTTAAAGTGTAAGCCCCCGTACACACGGTCGGAAATTCCGAAGGAAAATGTCCGATCGGACCATGTTGTCGTAAAATCCACCCGTGTGTGAGCGCCATTGGACTTTTTCTGTCGGAATTTCCGACGGAAAAAATTTGAGATTCTGCTCTCAAATTTTCCGACAACAAAATCCAAACTGACTTTTTCCGATCGTGTGTAGAGAATTCCGACGGATAAAGTGGCACGCATGCTCAGATAAAATTACGAGACCAAAGCTATTGGCTACTAGCCTCTATGTAGTTCCGTCGTATGCAACGAACGTCACCACGTTCAGAATGATCGGATTTTCCGACTACTTTGTCCGAACGTGTGTATGCAACACCAGTGTCGGACAAAATCCGTCCAAAAAAATCTGACGGATTTTGTGGTCGGAATTTCCGACCGTGTGTATGGGGGCTAACTCCACTTTCATGGGAAAAAATAAATAAATAAATAAAATTGCAAATAAAGAAAAACTAATATAGCACATATAATTGCGACACTAATCATATTGTAATTGAATGTTATTAAAAATGACCTTTCCTTTTCAATCTGCAGCCACTGTAATTTTCTGAGAATGCAATGCAACATGGCTACATGGAGTTGTTCTATACACTGACCACTCCCCAGAAACATCATTTCCTGCTTGTGTGATAGGCTTCTGGGAAAATCGGTGAGCCAAAGATACAAGTCATATTTCAGGCATCCCCTTGCAACAAAAGTGTCATTTTTGGAGGGATACGTTCAATCGGAGCACGTCTAAAGGGATGCAGGCCCAGCAGATTTCCTCATTAGTGCCCTGCAGCTGCACACCTGACATTTAGTTATAAACCACTCCCATTAGACCCACTCAGTACAGAGGCACAGAAACATGCATTGGATTTCTTCAGAATAACAAAAGGTAGGAAACTGCAACAACATTTATTATCCTTGTAGTGTACATAAATCACCCAGAGGGGAATGTTTTTTTTCTCAACAAAAGTGGAGTTACGCTTTAATGAGGGATTTCGGTCCTCAATCAGCTCAGGGACAGTGCAGGACAGGATAGTGCAAGGTAGACAGTAGGAGTGAAATAACCTCCACAACATTAGTCATAACCCTGTCATAGCAATTAAGTAAAAAAAAAAGTGATTAAAAGTAGGGCTGTGGAAATTAAAGATTAATTCCTCGATTAATCGTTAATTTTTTTGATCAATCAAAATTTTTTGGACAAAGGGAAGGGGGGAGGAGTCCGGTGACGTTGAAGTTCTGATTGAACGTAACGCGTACGGGGCAGGAGCTATGCATGACGTCACCCGCTGCTGCCCTACAGAACTAACAGGATTGTCGGCTTTACATGCTGTGTTTTTATAATCTTTATGTGAGTAGTTTGTGTTTGAACACAAAAATTTAATCTTATACTTAAAGCGGAAGTAAACCCATCGATTTAACAGTTTAAAAAAAAAAAGGCATGCCGGGAATGCTAACTGCACATTGGCTGTGCTCTCAACCAAACAGTCAAACCATCCAATGGCTGGTGTCATAACGGATCACATGTGCAGCACCGTGGCAGTTGAAGATTAAACCGAGGCAAAGATGGCAGCTTCCTTGGCTGAAAACGATAGGGGGGTTTACTTCCACTTTAAGCGGTGAGCACTTAGATCTTTTCTTTCTACCCATGACCTGGCGTCCTTGCTGAGATCTAAGGAGACGTGAGAGAAGTTTATGGTCCGTGTTAACCCTTTTGATACCCGCTTGCATGACCACCTGTTTACACACGGGTCCATGCCATAAGGTGAGAGTGATTAGTTAGACCGGAGGTGGAGGGATTGTCACACTACTGTGGAAAAAAAATTACTTATGTCAGTGCTACAGTTTGAATTTAAAACGTATTTGTGTGAACTGTGAAGTTAAGTCATGGATTGTGGTAACTAACTAGTGTGTAATTGTATATAGTGTATACCACATTTACCACTGACTAATGCAGAGTTGCAATGCAAGGAGATCAGCTAAAAGTAGTTGGATCTGTATGTGCATTATAGTTAATCGAAATTAGTCAATTAATCGATTAAAAAAAAATCAATTAATCGAACATGAAAATTAACAGTAACAGCCCTAATTAAAAGTGATATTCATAATAAGGCAAGGTTTTATAGAGCCCTGTCCCAAGGCACATATGTAAAAACACGCGCACAGGTGTTCGGCAATTGCATAATGCATACCAAAATCAACCATAACATTATGACCATCCACCCTAGCCTATCGAGGCATGAACCTCTGAAGATATGCTATGGTATTTGGCAAACAGTCAATAGCAGATCCTTTGGATCGGACTTGTTTTTCCAGCACATCCCACAGATGCTCGATTAGATTTCCATCTGGAGAATTTGGATGTCAAGTAAACAAGTCAAACTTGTGTTTCTCACACCATTCTTGAATTCATCAGACCAGGCTACCTTCTTTCATAGCTCCATGGTTTAGTTCTGATGCTCTTGGGCCCATTGTAGGCATTTTTGGCTGTGGATAAGGCTCAGTACAGGCTCCCTGACTGGCAGGGCCACCATCAGGGAGGGGGGGGGGGGACAGCCTATACACATGTACGGGGTGTCTGGATTGGCCCGGGCAACCAGAAAGTGTGCAGGAGAGAGAGGAGGCGGAGGAGACACAGGGCAGGAGAGGCGCCGCAGGCTAAGCACCATAGGTGTGCGCAGCCTATTGCATTAGAGTGTGCACCCCAAAGCTCAAACACACATGCCTGTCTCTGCAGCCTCATTTGCACGGGCAGTGAATGAATGGAAAGTGCTCTGTGCTGAGCAGCTTTCTGTTCATTCACAAACTGAAGCATAGTAAACAAAGTTTACTATGCTTCAGTTGTGAATGAACACCGCGAGCGAGTGTGTTCTCCATGTTCATTTAGAAAAGGAAGGGGCTGGTAAAATTCATATTTACTAGCCCCTTCCCTGGCTCTGCTCTGAACACTGTGAGCGAGTGTGTTCACTGTGTTCATTTAGAAAAGAAAGGGGCTGGTAAATTTCATATTTACTAGCCTCATCCTCGGCTCTGCTCTGAACACTGTGAGCGAGTGTGCTCACTGTGTTCATTTAGAAAAAGAAGGGGCTAGTAAATTACATATTTACTAGCCCCTTCCCATGTTCTCCCTCCTGAAACATATACCACAGCAGAAGGGGGAGAGGAGGGAAGCCAGCAGCACTACGGGGTGGGGGGGACCAACACGGGGGGAAACCCATGCTAAGCACAGTAAGTTGGCGGGGCTGGGGTTTGGGAGATGTAATGAGGGAGGGACTTAAGAGCCTTTCAGCTACTTATTGGCTGAGGAGGCAGCAGGAGGCGGGTTGCCCTTTCTACTGCTCTCTCCTTAGCCAATAGATACACAGGCTGCACTGTACATCACTGCAGAGCCTTGTGCTTCCTTTGTTGGTGGGATGGAATTCCAATGCAAAGAAGCTGCTGCAGAGATCGAGGTGAGCGAAATAAAAAAACTGCTAAAGGAGCATGTACAGTGTATAGCCTGTGCCCCCGTTAATAACAGTCGCTATATTGCCAGCCCTATTGCTGTCCTTTTAGCAGGGTGAAAGTAACTTTACACATGTGTATCATAGATGTCAGCTTATGTCACCATGTTAAAAGGACAGCAATATGGGTAGCATTAAAGAGGAAGTAAAGCCTCTTTTAAAAAAAAAATAAAAAAAGGAACCTGCAAGGCAAAGGCATAATGAGCTAGTATGCATAGCATACTAGCTCATTATGCATAACTTACCTGAGAACGAAGCCCCCGAAGCGACCCTCGTCCACGACCTCCGCCGGCGCCATGAATCGCGGAGTGACTTCCGGGTCTCGCGGTTCCAGCGCTGTCATTCGCTGGAGCGGCGATGACGTCACTCCCGCGCATGCGCACGAGATCAGCATATGGCCGTGATCTCGGCATGATCTCCGCATGCGCGCCGCTGTCTACGGAGCGTGCGCTGTAGATAGCGGTGCCTTTTCTTTTCTAAATATTTCTAAATATTTCCTAAACCATGTAAAGTGACTGTTATTAGTTCAGGTTCACTAAACTAGCCAATGCTCTGAAAAGCAATCCATGCCGATTGCTTTTCAGGCCCCTTTCACACGGGCTGTCCGATTTAGGTCTGCCTGTCTGTTTTTCAGGCTTACCTGATTGGACCATCCATTGTTCTCTATGGAGAGGAGATTTAAAATGGAAATTTGTCAGTTTACACCTGCCTACCTCCAATTTGATCTGATCTGGCAAAAAGAAAAAATGGAAGGGTATGCGTTCCCCTCCGTCTGGCTGGATCAGAGGGCAGTTGGGTGTATACCGACAACATGAGCAGACACAGACCTGTTTGCTACCCGCTCAGTTTAGCAAGGGATCCATGGACAGTTTCCCTGGTGAGAAAAACTGGATCAGGCCTGTGTGAAGATTGCAGCTAGAGTGCAGATCAGGCCGGCCATAGACGGTTGGAATCACGGTCGATTTAGCAGAGACTGGCTGAGATTCAAACTATGTATGAGCTGGTTGAATGTACCCAAGTTGATCGATCAACTTGAGTACAACCAGCCTGTCGGATTTTACACACGATTATCGCTAGCAGCTCTTGTAGCCACTAGCAATAAATCACTGGGTTTCCCCCTCCCCCCACCGGGAGAACACAATGGGGGTTATTTACTAAAGGCAAATCCACTTTGCACTACAAGTGCAAACTACAAGTGCAAAGTGAACTTGAAATTGCACTGAAAGTGCACTTGGAAGTACAGTCGCTGTAGATTTGAGGGGAACATGCAAGGAAAATAAACAGCATTTTAGCTTGCACATAATTGGATAATAAAATCAGCAGAGCTTCCCCTCATTTCAGATCTACCCCTCAGATTTACAGCGATTGCACTTGCAATTGCACTTTGCACTTGTAGTTTGCACTCGTAAATAACCCTCAATGGCTTCACAGGAGGGATCCCCCCCCCCATCAAAACTGTCTGAGTTGATAGGGGAATTAAGGATTTTTTTTTCCTGCAACCCGTTGGACACAGATGGGGGGGGAAGAAAAACTAATGGGATTTTAACTTCCATAACTTTGCCAAAATGGGGAAAAAAGTGCTTGCTTTATATATACTTTAGTTTTATACATAACTAGAACATCTAATAGGGTTTTATCATTGCAGGAGATTTCCCCTCACTTCCTGTCTTGGTGTTACCAGGACAGGAAGTGAGGGAATCTCCCTGTGGGGATATAGCCAGCAATTGTTTCTATAAGAAGGCCAGTATGGTGGCCTGAATTTATGGGAGGAGTCCGGGGGGGGTATTTAAGCAGCCAACTCACATGTATGCCTTGCTGGTCTAGGTCCGCGATACTACATGTATGCCTTGCTGGTCTAGGTCCGCGATACTACATGTCACTAGGCCGTCTCTTCCCAGCTCACTTTGTGTTCGTGAGTCTGTGCGTTCGATTATAAATGTATTGCGGCTTCTCAGTATGTGGTCGTTGGCGGGGGTTCTTGCTCTCTGTTGCAGGTAGGATTCAAGCCCTTTTCATATCATACGCAATGTTGTGATTCGTTATGTTTCCTATCCCTCACCCATTTCGTAGTCAGCTGCCTTCAAGTCGTCGCCGTCGGTCGGGCGTAGTAGATTCGTAGGTTTCCACACATCACAAGCTTCCTGCAGCTCGGCCTCTCTTGTGAGGCTCCTGCCACAAGCAACCAGTCATTACTCAGACCATTCATATGGTCACACTTACACACACACACACACACACACACAATACTCCAGCTTCATAACTCCGACTCGAGTTGGCATGATTTTTCGTGTTTTCGCTTCCCTGATGAGGCTACTTCTTGCAATCGTTGCAAGCATGTCTCCAGTGGTAAACTATCCGGCCACTCACGTTTTCTTGTCTGTTGTTTCTTCATTAGGTCAGTCGAGTTCAGGTTGTTCATCCTGCACCAGGTTGGATGTAGTTTTCTTGAAAAAAACAAAACACACATAGGTTCTGCATCTTCACCCAGGGGGGTCAGTCACATGTGAGGGGGTGGGTCAGGATTCATTCCATAGCAGGTTAAAACCTGGACTCTTAGGTCACCTTTTCTACAGGTTCTTGGTTGACTAGGTTCTCGGCCTCAAACAGGGCAACTAGGGCATTAAGTCAGGCGTGTAGTACATAGGTTCCACCCTTGCATCACTCTGCAGCATCCTTTTCATCACATTCACTTCATATAAGTTATTTGGGCTGCTCATCAGGCGTTAGCTACTGTCACGTTTCTTTGCACTACATTCTGTTTTCGAAGGGCGACCCTTCACCTACGCAGACAAGGCCACTACACATTGGGCTTGTAGGCAGTGCAAGTGTTGGCAGGCCGAACATACGTCACGAACTACAGAATGCAACATTCCTACTTCCAGACTTCTGCTTCTCGCCCAGCCCATCACCTTCCTAGGCATCACTCTTGACACCCGCTCCATGTACACCAGCCTACCTCCCAACAAATGGTCCCAGATCAGGTCGGTCTTTCACACCATCTCACGAGTTTGCACCAGGAGACAGCTGCAGTCCCTGTCAGGGACGCTTCATTTTGCGATGAGGATTGTCCCTCAGGGGCATTCTTTAATTTAACGCCTCCTGGTTTTCCTATTCTAAGGCACAGGACCCCGAGCAAGTCCTTGAAAACTAGGACGTCATCCCAGTGGCATTAGCCTCTTCACCTCACGTAGTAACAGATGCAGCAGCCTCCACAGGCTTCGCCGCAATTTTTGGCCCTCATTCGTTCGCAGGCCCATGGCCACAAGAGATCCTCTTGGTCCCCAGGTTTAGCCAGACGTTGTCCTTATTTGAGCTCTACCCCATCGTTGCAACACCTCATGGTCTTCTTCACAGACAACCTGGTCATGGCTGAAATTGCCAACTAAGCAAGTCCAAGTCCCTGGCCATTTATGTCCTTCCTAAGCAGGCTGGTGCAGATATCTCTTCACTACAAATCCAGTGTGCACTGTATCTACATTCCAGGCAAGTGCAATCTCGCAGCAGACGCACTGTCTCACCTTAATTTACCATTGGTTCCTACAGAAACCAGGTGCCGAATCAACCTCTTCATCTATCCCACCTTGGTCGCAGCTGACGATGGGCTGAAGGACCACCTTCACAACGCAACCCTACTCATAAACCGGTTACTGTCTCGCAACACACTGAAGGCCTACCACGCATCCTGAAACACCTACTGCATGTTTCTAACCACATGCCCTTGGTCGAGGATAGGCAACATCAAGCACGTCCTGGCCTTCATGACTGCCACACGCAGCTGACTTTATCTATCCCATGAAGCTACCAGGCTGTACTTGGCTGGCAACCAGCATTTTCTCTCCTTACAAGAACCTGGAAAGCCTTCCATATTTGCAGCCCACTTGGGCAAGGCCATCCTACGTGGCATCCAGAAGCATCAGCTAATAGCTCGTAGCAAGCGCTTGCCCATATCAAGTGCCAGGTTTCCGGGACATGTTGGCCATCCTGTCAAGGTCCCCCCTCGGGTTACTGACCAGCCTGGTCATCCAAGTGGCCATCTACCTGGCCTTCTATGGTTTTCTACGACCAGACGAGTTTCCCTACAGTGACCCTGGTTGCCAGGTTCTATGCAGCTGCCACCTGACCCACCTCCAAGACCATTTCGTTCTACACCTAACAGTATCCAAGACCCATCATTCTGGCACCAGGGTCGACAACAAGTTCTTCCAGACCCACAACGATTGGTGCCCAGCAGCGATCTTCAACCAGTTTTCATCACACCTGCCTAGTAAGGCTAGCTCCAGCCCGTTATTGCCTTTCCCTACTAGTCTCCTGAGTGCTAACCAGTTCATTAGACATGCTCTTTTCCTCTTGGCTAACCTAGGCCTCAACCCCCGCTTGTTTTCCGGGAACTCCTTTCGTATCGGAGCAGCCTCAGCCACCTCCCGGCACAGGGCACCGGACCACATGATCAGAAGGTCGAGCAAGTGGAAGTCCACCTGCTTTGCTGGCTACATTCCGAACCCTCAGGTTGAAATGTCGCAAGCCTTCACCAAGCTTGCTCTATAAGTGTCATGCCCAATAAATCATTATTCCCTATCCTGGTATTTTTTGCCCCTTTTCTGGCATACCAACCAACTGACCAGGATACACCTCAGGTCTGTGTTATGTTGTGAGTCTTGTGGCGTCTTTATGTGGTTCCACATCTGTCTCGGTTGGAGGGCTCTGATCATAAATAAGCAGGCCAGTATGGTGGCCTGAATTTATGAGAGGAGCCCGGGGGGGGGGGGGGTATTTAAGCAACCCTCTCACCTGTATGCCTTGTTGGTCCAGGTGCGGGATACCCTCCCACCCATTCCCCTTTTCAGGGCATTGGGTATGCTCCCTTTTCTGGCATACGGACCAGCTAACCAGAGCACACTTCAGGTCCGTCTTTATGTGGTTCCACATCTGTCTCGGTTGGGGGGCTTCGACTATAAATATAGTATGGACATTATAATGCAACAATTGTAAGCTATTTCCCCACAGTGAGATTCCCCCACTTCCTGTTCTGGTGACACTAAGACAAGAAAGTGAGGGGGAATCTAATGCAACGATATAACCCTATTAGATGTTCTAATTACAGTATGTATAAAAAGTATATATAAAAGAAAGCACTTTTTTTTTCAATTTTTTGGCTCTTATGGAAGAGTTAAAGCGGTTCTGCACCCATTTCATTTAGTAAATCTCTTTGCCTTCCAAATCAGGCAAAGAGTACTAAATGAAATGTTTTTTTTTTTTTTTTACTTACCTTGTAATTGATGACTTCCGGTCTTCTCTCTCTTCGGCGGCGGGCGGGGTCTCTGCGTCGATCGTCGTCACGCCGCACTGTCTCCTGGGATCTGGTGTCATTGATCCCAGGAGTCAGTGCGGGCATCTTCCGAAATCTCGCGAGATTTCGGCCACATCTTCCGAAATCTCGCGAGATTTCGGCCACATCTTCCGAAATCTCGTGAGATGTCGGCAGATGTGCCGTTACTGCGCACGCGCGAGTAACGGCGGTGCATGCTGGGCCATCTAAAGTGCCTGTGGGGTTTCACATGCCCACAGGCAAGATGGACCCCAGCAGACAAGAAGAAGACAAGAAGAAGATGAAGATGAAAACCGGCGGCGATCGAGATGGAAGATGGAACAGGTAAGTCCCCCAATTGAGCTATATGCCCTTGGCATATAGCCCAAAAAAAAAAAAAAGTGCAGAACCGCTTTAAAACCCCATAATTTTTTTACCATCTGTGTCCTATTGTGAAGTCCCATAGACACAACAGGAAGTGAGAGAGAAGCGCCCTTGGAGACAGTTGTCACTAGAACCCCCACTGGGGGTTCCTCTCGTTTCCTGCCCTGGGGACAACTCAAAGTTTGGGATTTTCCATATGGGGTCACTGGGACAAGGAGCTCCTTGTCCTGGCAACCAAAATGAATTTTTTTTTAGTTGTCACCAGAAGGGGGGGGGGGGGTATAACCCTTCACTACTCCATCAGAAATAAAATAAAAATACGGATTTAGTTTCACTTTAAAATGACAAGTTTCTGAACATCCATAGTGTGATCCTGGGATATGGCACAGATATGGAGGAGAACATGGGATGGAGGGATGGGACTGGAGGAGGAAGAGGATATGGGATGGAAGAGGACATAGAATGGAGGAGATGGGACTGGAGGAGGAGGACATGGGATAGAGGAGATGGGACTGGAGGAGGAGGATATGGGATAGAGGAGAAGGGCATGGGTTAGAGGACATGGGATGGAGGAAATGGGACTGGAGGAAGATAAGGAGATGGGACTTGAGGAGCATGATAAGGACATGGGAGAAAGGAGATGGGACTGGAGGACATACGATGGAGGAGATGGGACTGAAGGAAGATAAGGACGTGGGATGGAGGAGGAGGATGACATGGGATGGAGGCGATTGGACTGGAGGAAGAAGAAGTGCGATGGAGGAGATGGGACTGGAGGAGGATATAGAATGGAAGAGATGGGACTAGGAGGAGGAGGACATGGGATGGAGCAGATGGGACTGGAGAAGGATTACATAGGATGAACGAGATAGGACTGGAGGAGGAGGAGGAGGAGGAGAAGGACATGGGATTGGGGCGACGAGACTGGAAGAGGAGGACATGTGTGTTCTGACTCCTTTCTATTGGAACCAGCATCAGCTTTTTCAGCAATTTGAGCTACAGTAGCTCTTTTATTGGATTGGACTACACAGGCCACCCTTCGCTCACCATGTGCATTAATGAGCCTTTGCCTGCCCATGACCCCATCATTGGTTCACTAGTTTTCCTTCTTTGGATGACTCTTGGTAAGTCCTGACTTTTTTAAACGCAGGCGCGTTTAAAAAAGTCCTTGACCCTTTCCAAAAATGCAGCGGCTGAAAAAAAGCAGAGATGTGAATGTGTCCCATAGGAAACAATGTTAAATGGACTGAAGTGCGTTTCTGCAAAAAGCACCAAAAAACGCATAGGTGTGAACCAGGCCTCACACGGATAGCAAGTTGGAAGCAGCGGCTGTGTCCATGCTACCACTGCATTCCAATTGATATGAATGGAACTGCCTGCATATGGATACACTGTACACCCATGGGAACAAAACCTAATCCTCATGGCCTGTCCTGCAAGAACAGGAAGTGATCTTTCTTTGCTAGGGACAGAAATGGCAATAAAAAACTTGTTTATTTAGTAGTAAGGGAATGGATAGAATAACTGTCAGGTTGTTTTGCTCTGTGTCTTCTTTTCCTGACCACACACTTTGATCTGGTGTCACCAGGGAGTCTCCCTAGTGGGTACACAGATGGCAGTATACATTTTATTTATGCTTTAAAATAAAAAAAAAGTTTTGGTTAGAATCTGCTTTTAAAGAGAATATATAATGATTTGTGGATTGTCTCACTGCTTTTATGAAGCAGAGCTTGAGGCATGGTTTCAGGCACCCTCTGAAATAGGAAATTCATATCTGGATAGTTGCTCAGGAAGGACCAATGTAGAATTGATCAGGTGGCCAAACAGCCATCTGATCATTTCTGCCAAAAAAAAAGGAGGATGGGGATGATTACAAGATAACAAAACATATGGGTTTATTTTTATAATTTTATTGGGACTTGGTGGTTGCACCATATAGATTCTCAGCAAGGAATAACTGTTGCATGAGACAATTTCTCTTAAATATTTTTAAGTAAGTGGGTCAAACCCTTTGCAAAGATGAAAACACTGTAGAAACTCAGCAACACCTTTAAAAAATCACTAGATGGCGCCGTTCCTCTTTCTGATTAATCATAAAGCACTACTGGACTTTAGATGTAAAAAAAAACAACAATTGAGATATGGTTTTACCAAGGAACTGGTCTGTTTGTGCTAATTAGACAATAAGAGAATTTTTATATGGCAATAGCAATGTTTTGTCATGTTGATCCATGTCACCTTACAAAAAAAAGTTGGCGCTAGTGTTCTTTTCAAAAAAAAAAAAAATAGTGCATCAGTCCAGCACAGTTTAAAAGAATAATGGCGGCGATCTGCGATTTTTATCGTGACTGCGATATTGCGGAGGACATATTGGACACTTTTGACACATTTTTGGGACCATTCACATTTATTCAGCGATCCGTGCTATAAAAATGCATTGATTACTGTATAAATGTGACTGGCCAGGAAGGAGTTAACACTAGGGGGTGATCAAGGGGTTAATATGTTTCCTATGGGAGTGATTCTAACTGTGGGGGGAGGGGACCTATGTACAAGGGACACACCATCGGTCTCCTCTGACAGGACGTGGATCTGTGTGTTTACACACACAGATCCACGTCCTGCTCAGTTACTGGGCAATCGCGGGTGCCCGGCGGACATCGCGACAAAAGTTTTGTTTGGGAGCCACGCCGCATGACCGCGCAATTGTCAGTTAAAGCGACGCAGTGCCGAATCGCAAAAAACGATCTGGTCCTTTGCCAGCCAAATGGTCCGAGGCTGAAGTGGTTAAGGGGAACCCTGCACCTAAAAAAAAAGTGGCGTGGGTGTCCCCCCCAAAATCCATACAGACCTTGATCTGAGCATGCAACCTGGCAGGCCCGCAAAAAAAGGGAGGGCCCCCCAAAACACCTTGTCCCCATGTTGATGGGGACAAGGGCCCCTTCCCCACAACCCTTGCCCAATGGTTGTGGGGGTCTGTGGGCGGGGGCTTATCGGAATCTGGAAGCCCCCTTTAACAAGGGGACCCCCAGATCCCGGCCCCCCCTATGTGAATGGGTATTGGGTACATTGTACCCCTACACATTCACCAAAAAAAGTGTCAAAAAAGTAAAACAGTTTGACAGTACCAAAAAGCGATAAACAGGCAAAATCCTTATGATAATCACACAGATAAATGATCTGTATACTGCCGAGCTGTAAATGCAGCTTAGAGGAAAAACGATCCAAGCCCTAGCCTGGCATGTTTCAGCCTATAAAAGAATTTCAGGAAATCTGACCTAATGTTGTGGTAATATGTAATGTCAATGAATAAAAATTAGTTCTTCCATATGATCCGTGACATGTCTATGCTATCATTTCTCTTACCGACATATTCATAGTTTTGTCCTGCATGATCTGGTTGAACGTAGTTTATCCGATTATTCTGGTATTTTACAGATTGATACTGATTCAGGATTTGCTGTTCCTTTTCACCATAGACTGAGCCTGGTCGGATGATGCAGGTAGTTAATTTATTTCCATTGCTCATCTGCAAAGCAGTAACAAAGAGGAAACCATGAGGATAGTCAAATGTGGTTTTCAAAAGGTATCATTAAAATTAGAGGCTTGTTTGTAGCTGCAGCATGATTACTAGATGCACAATTGAACCAGCAATTAGCTGATTTAAGATGGTATAGAAGCAATAGAGAGCAAGTTGCTATGATGAGTGCAGAACCGCTTTAAAGACATATACAGTAACCAATCAGCTGTAAGGTTTTATTGTCAAAGCTTAATTAAACAAGCTGACGTTGGAATTATCCCAATTGTGTTGTCAATGTATAAAAGCTTTTTTCAAACACACGTTTGATATTATTTTCATTTCAGAAGGATGGTGAAAGTATATAATTCAGGATCTGTCACAGAAAGTAGGCGAGTGCTACACTGTTTTATTTATGCCTTGAATGTAACTGTTTTGAGAAACAATAAGTTCTTCTTTGATTTGATTGTTACTACAGTGCTGTTCATTGTTATCCTTGCTGGAGTGGAATCTGTACCAAAGGACCTGCACTGCATGCATCTCCCTGTTTATGCTTCTCGAACATATCTCAAATACAAGCTGATGGCTGTTAAAAGCAATCTGCACCATTTGCCATCAACACAAGCTGTAAGTCATGAAGATTTTGTTACCAGCACAGAGTTTTTTTTTATGTGTAACACCCTCCTAGTTAGAAGAGACAAAAAGGTCACGCACATCACTGCAAGACCCTGTGAATATGTGAATTGATAGGGCACCCCAGCCTATTCTCTGAAGTTGCTGGGAGCAGTTTGGAGGAAGTCCAGAGGATCTGACTTGGTAGCTCATAGTACAGAAACTGGCTGGTACTGCAGGAAAACACTCAAGTACACAGGGCAGGCAGGGTCCCTGTCCTGTGTGGAAAAGACTTAGCCAGAGGGCTGTGGCTCTGGGTCCTGAGAGTTAAAGATCCTAGTGACTGTTCTTATTAACCCTTGGAAAGACTGTTCCAGAGTTGCTGGCTCAGGTTTACTCTTGCATTGGAGTCCACAGAGCTGTAGTTCACCTGTTACTAGTCTCGAAAGGGTTGTCACCCTGAAGAGTCCAGTTATATCCAGAGAGTGTTCTCTGTAGTACTTTTCACCAGGGCCGGACTGAGAATAAAAACCAGCCTTGGAAATAATTTCATACCAGCCCCATAGCATAACGTCACAGAGGCTGTTCACACATGGTACAGGAGATGTCAGAGGCTGTGCACACATGGTACAGGAGATGTCAGAGGCTGTGCGCACATGGTACAGGAGATGTCAGAGGCTGTGCGCACATGGTACAGGAGATGTCAGAGGCTGTGCGCACATGGTACAGGAGATGTCAGAGGCTGTGCGCACATGGTACAGGAGATGTCAGAGGCTGTGCGCACATGGTACAGGAGATGTCAGAGGCTGTGAGCACATGGTACAGGAGGTGGTCTTATGCTGTGCAGACATGGTACAACAAGAGGTGGTCATAGGCTGTGCAGACATAATACAGGAGAGTAACAGGAGGTGCTCAGAGGCCACGGAGGGGTCCGGTCTTAACCGGCTGTGATCTGGAGAGGCGTGCGCCACTGCCGAGACTTCCGCCTGGCCCTGCTTTTCACTAAACTTGGAGTCTCCCAAGGCACCCTGCACCCCAACCAAGTTTAACCAACATTCAAATACAAAAAAGACACGCACTGCCTGTTTGAGTTGTGAAACTGCTGTGTGCCTGGCTGCCTTGTACTTCTTAGGGAATCGAGCCTGGGTCAAAACTGCCAGCCCGGTCTGGGAACTGTGCTACATATGGATCACACTTTGGATATCTTTAGTAAGGCAAAATCTGCACAGGTAAAGAGAGATGCAGCAATAGCATGTACTGTATGCACAATTACAGAACCCTGCATATACAGTACCACTGCTTACTGTCTCCTGCTGGACAGTGTGGACAGGTTCTGCTGCTGTATACAGATTTTATTCTGGTCACGGGATGAAGGTCACTGGAAACAAATACACGCAGGGCCCTCTGATTCCTCCTGTATTGAATTGTGTTGTAACTGTACTGTCTGCTCTCATGTTGTATATAAACTCTGTATAATAACAATATTAAATGTGTACAGCACATGAAATATAACTGCTCAAATGGACTGTATACTGAACTGTCTGACTATTAAAAAATACATACCTGCTGACCATTAGCCAAGATGGCTAATCTTTCGGCCTGAGCCTTTGTTTTACCGTAAGACAGTAAGTGCTCACCATGATATATTGTGTCTTCTGTGACTCTTAAAACAAACAAAAAAAGGATGTTTTTAATAAATATAGATGGCAAGAGATAGAATCCTACATCCATAGCCTCAATGCAAAGTCAAAAGCATATTTTTAAGAGTAAACATAAATAAGTGAAAACCATGTACATAAACAGGTAAACTACAAAGAACATTCATTTAAATAGTAAGAGGTGTGTGAAAAAACATGACCTCGATAGTTTTGTTATGAAACATAATTGGATTTTTTTCCATTTCATATAGTTTTTCGTTACTGTTGAAACTAGGCAATTATAACCACAGTGCCTACGAGAGTAGAGAATGTGTGTGTTCCTGGAGCATGGTAATATGCAGCATTTTGTGCATTAACATGTGTTTTGTTAGGACAGCCAATTTATTTTGAATGGGCTGCCAACAAACCAAATAATTGACATGAACCATTGCAACAGTGGGCTTGGGCAGATTGTGCTTGCCAATGGAAGGAGCTTAAAGAAATATAACCAAAGCTCATTTGGCTGTACTTCTATGGATCACAGGGGTGCAATTAGTTTTGCACTACTGTGTCCCGTTTTCAGCTGAGAGCGGGCTGAAGTCGGCTGTCTGCTAACGTCACGGATTTCACTGGAAATCCACTGGACTGACAACTGTCTCAGCCTCTCAGCGAGCCGCAGAGAGTCTGAGATGGCCGCTCCGCCCCCTCCACAGCTCAGTGCTCCAATGAGAGAGGGGAGAGAAGAGCAGAGCGCTGTGACTGACAGTTTGCAGCTCTCTGCTCACGGAGCTCTGAAAACCGAGCAATCGGCGGTGTTTGATCGCTCGGTTCTTAGTGTAGAGGCGCCGGGGGACAGATTCAGCATCAGACCGATGCTGCATCCACCGAGGTAAGTGTGATTGTCAAAAAAAACATTTTGCATGCTAGACCAGCTAATTTGGGAAATGTTACAGTTTTCCCTGCAAACCAGCTTTTGGATCAAATAATGCAGCCTCACCAGTGCCCATCAAATGCAGCTTATCAGTGTCCATCAAAGGCAGCCTTACCAGGGCCCATCAAAGGAAGCCTCACCAGGGCCCATCAAGCCTCACCAGGGCCCATCAAAGGCATCCTCACCAGGGCCCATCAAAGGCATCCTCACCAGGGCCCATCAAAGGCATCCTCACCAGGGCCTATCAAAGGCATCCTCACCAGGGCCCATCAAAGGCATCCTCACCAGGGCCCATCAAAGGCATCCTCACCAGGGCCCATCAAAGGCATCCTCACCAGGGCCCATCAAAAGCATCCTCACCAGGGCCCATCAAAAGCAGCCTCACCAGTGCCCATCAAAAGCAGCTTAGCAGTGCCCATCAAATGCAGCCTCTCAGTACCCATAAAATGCAGCCTCACCGGGGGGGGCCCTTACATCCAGTCCATGTGCTCGATACGATGACATCACACATTAGTGTGATGGACAGTCACAGATCAGTCTATACAGTAATACAATGCCAGGGTTTCACTCACCGGGCTCTGCATTCGATGACCCTACCAGTGCCAGGAACAAACCCTGCCTCTGTTTCTCCAGGCTCCAGGTGTCACCAAGCCCGGAGCACCCACTACTCCAATAGGCTATAGCAGGTGATGCTGCAGCTGTACAGGACAGACCAGGAGGGAGGGCAGCCTCTACAACACAGGGTCAGCGGTCACATAACTCGGTATAGGAATCGCACAGGGGCAGGGGAAGAGCTGGCTGTACTGGGACAACAATCACTAGAGACTCAGAGAGAGACAGGTCAGTGATTAAAGAGGCGTGCAGAGGAGGTTTGCTTCCGTTCCATCGGGACACAGTCTAGTGCTGCGCCGCCTCTGACACCATGTACGAACGAAGCGGCTGCCTGCTGAGTTACTTATATGCTGCAGAGGAGATTAGGAACACCAGCCTAGTCTACCTAGTGGTAGTGCCGGCCCTGCATAGAGTCTGAGCCTACTCTCTGTATACACACACATGCCAAAGTCCTTGTATCCACAAAATATACCTCCTTACTGTGCCACAAGTGAAAGTCTCAAAGGCAGACATAAATCTCAGCACAAAGGAGGGTCTTCCAAAAAATTAAACTCTTCCATTACACACTTTTCTTTCTTTTATGCACATATTATACACAGAGAGCGTGCCCGCCACCCTATCTGTGCTGTGATTCAGTACAGCAGCGTGCCCGCCACCCTATCTGTGCTGTGATTCAGTACAGCACAAGTTGGTCAGCAGGTCCTGGCCAATGATTTATGTCTGGGACCTGCTGACTGGCTTAGCGAATCACAGTACAGAGCCCTGTGTTTACTAAACACAGGGCTCTGTACATGACGCCGTGATGTTTATTGAAGCCCAACTCCACCTTTTATTTCCCTTTAGTATATTTGTGCCAAGCTGTCCTTTACTAATAGTAGAAGAAAAAAGAAGCCTCCATATATTTTAACCAGAGCATCTCTCAGTCCCAAAAATGTAGCAACACAAAAAAACAAGTGGCCCATGGGGCTTTAATGAGACTAATGCTCATACAAAAGTGCAACAAGGTTTATAAAAATACAACATTTTTATTCAAATTTGGCAAAACATGTATATAAAAAGGTAACAAACATCTCTACTTATAAAAGGGGGCGAATGATATACAAGGTAGTGAGTCATTCACCAGACTGCATCCAAATTGCCTGCCTAAAAAAAGGCATACTGTGGCAATGCTGAAGCTGTAGTCTCTAATGCCCCATACACACTGTCGGAAATTCTGACCACAAAATCCGTCTGATTTTTTCCGACAGATTTTGTCCGACACTGGTGTTGCATACACACGGTCGGACAAAGTTGTCGGAAAATCCGATCCTTCTGAACGTGGTGACGTTCGCTGCATACGACGGAACTACGTAGAGGCTAGTAGCCAATAGCTTTAGTCTTGTAATGTGATCTGAGCATGCGTGGCACTTTGTCCGTCGGAATTCGCTACACGCGATCGGAAAAAGTGCTATCGGACTTTGTTGTCGGAAAATTTGAGAGCAGGATTTTCTGACGGAAAAAGTCTGATGGAGCCCACACACGGTCAAATTTTCCGACAACATGGTCCGATAGGACATTTTCCGTCGGAAATTCCGACTGTGTGTACGGGGCATAAGAGGAGGAACATCCAGAGTTTGGTGGCGTAACGTGTAGAGGTGGAGCCTGGCGGTGGGAATATCTATAAATACGTGAGATCTGCTGGATTATGTTTCTATGCTTGTTTTTAATTCAGTAAATGTGAGTGCATTGTATGAAGCTGGCGTGACGAGGTTTGTTTTGATTAACACCCAGGTACTGCACTATTGGAAGCATTCTTGTTTTTTTATGTCATATTGGAGCTGTCGGTGATCAGTGTGGAGCTACTCTTAAAGGGGAATCGTACAGTGTTCTATGCTTACTTGACCCTGCTAGGGTCTAAGATGGATGTGAGCCTTCATTGAAGGGTGCACAAAGCACGGAGCACACATTTCACATTTAAGACTCTTTTTGGGCACTATTTTTAAGAAGAATTTTGATTTTCAATACTTATGGACTGTTTTTGACTTTTTTTGCACATTTTTTATCTATAGGCACTTGTTTTCAATGGTACTTGCACCTTAATATGAACTGTTTTATTGACACATGCACTTGACTATGAATTGTGTTTCTTTTTAGTTATTAATATATGTGCTTTTATAATAGGAGTTATATAGCAGCGCCATTACAATTATAATTTTACATTTTCTGTGGTCGTGGGAACACATAGGCGATGGCAGCAGCTACAGTCATCTATTTATTTGCTCACCATTAGGTGGCAGCGCGCAACAATTTTTCAGATTTTTCTATTGTTCAGTCATAAAGCGTGTTACCTGGCATAGGCGACAGGTCCACCGGTAATGAGGGGGGGGGTCCATGATCTGGCTCCCTCCCTAGTGGTCCGTTTGCCAAAGTAAGTACCTAGCCACATGGTACGGGAGAGTGAAGGAAATAAGTGAGCATGCATGAGGTCCATGCTACGTGCTTCGCAGGACCTTATTCTTTCACTGGGAGTGAGGTGGCAGAGGTTGGCTGGACTGGTGGAGAGTGTGTGGGCTCAGCAGAGTCCCTCCTAAATGCAAGATACATGAGGACGGTGTGTAGTTAGTGGCGTCGCTATGGGGGTGCAGCCCCCACCCTTGTGACACCTGCCAAAAGGGGTGACACCAGGGCTTTTTTCATCTGGAACTTGGAGTTCCGCCATCTCCGGCGCTGGCCCTGTACTTTCCGTTCTTTAATGTCACTTCTAAGCAAAGAAGCCAGGCTTCTGTATTTAGAAGTGACAGCACTCCTGTCCAGCCTCTGCACTGAACCCTCCGCGGGAGGAGCTGGGGTACTACTAATGCTGGCCACAAACCAAATTTTGGCCCCTGCAGCATCTCTCGCCGCTGCCTAATCACACCAAGCTGGGGAAGCCTTTGCTAGGCAGCTCCTCCTCGGCTCTGACGTTTCTTATGACAGGTCATGAGGAGAGCCTGGGAGGAGGGGCATCTAACCCACTGCATTGAGCCATGCTAAGGCTGAGGTCTGTGTTTGGAGGGGAGATTTGGGGGGGGGAGAAATTAAAGACAGTCCTGTCAAAGGATGGCAATTTAGGGGTGGAACTCTCCACCCAGCACCCACCTGAACTCTCCAACCTGTACCTAGCACCCTCCAGAACCCTGCACTCTTTATGTAGCACCCTCCTGGTATTTAATTACCCTTTAGGACCCTCCCACACCCAGCTGCTGTGCATGCTCTAGAAATGCGCTAGCCTGCTCGGTGCCCTACTGCCTGTCCTGCTGTCACTCTGCAGTGGCAGGACAGAGCACTGTAGCAGGCTAGGCGGGGGGGGGGGACACAATGTTTTACCACACCAGGTGACACCAACCCTAGTGATGCCACTGTGTAGTAACATGGGACAACACACTTCACAAAGGAACTCTGTATGTTTAACTACTCCACACAGTGTATGGCTCAGCTCTAAGCCGGGGTACCGCCATAATGTTGACTTTCACATGAATACAGCCCTGCCTGGTCCTGGGCATTGATGAGCACGCACATGGGAGAAAGGTACCCCCATGTGCAGAGCGGGTAGGTGCTACCCACAAGCTGATCATTGTAAACGCCCCTGTGAGTGGTAAATGGTTTGTCTCAAACCTCTAAAGCCAGCAATAGGTGGATTGAAATTTGGTGTGTTTGGGAGGAACCTGACAAATTTTGAGCCATCTATGGGCATTTCGATCTACTTCAGTACAACCAGTCTGTTTTTATTTGTTACATAGTTACATACATAGTTACATAGTTACATAGTAGGTGAGGTTGAAAAAAGACACAAGTCTATCAAGCCCAACCTATGTGTGTGATTATACGTCAGTATTACATTGTATATCCCTGTATGTTGCGGTCGTCCAGGTGCTTATCTAATAGTTTATTGAAACTATCAATGCCCCCTGCTGAGACCACCACCTGTGGAAGGGAATTCCACATCCTTAATGCATGCCAATATTCTGTTTGCTTTGTTAGCAGCAGCTTGGCATTGCATGCCATTACTGAGCCTATCATCTACTAGGACCCCCAGGTCCTTTTCCATCCCAGATTCCCCTAGAGATTCTCCCCCAGTGTATAGATTGCATTCATATTTTTGCCACCCAAATGCATTATTTTAAATTTTTCTACATTGAATCTCATTTGCCATATAGTTGCCCACCCCATTAATTTGTTCAGATCTTTTTGCAAGGTTTCCACATCCTGCAGAGAAGTTATTGCCCTGCTTAGCTTAGTATCGTCCGCAAATACAGAGATTGAACTGTTTACCCCATCCTCCAGGTCGTTTATGAACAAATTAAATAGGATTGGTCCCAGCAAAGAACCCTGGGGGACCCCACTACCCACCCCTGACCATTCCGAGTACTCCCTATTTATCACCACCCTCTGAACTCGCCCTTGTAGCCAGTTTTCAATCCATGTACTCACCTTATGGTCCATGCCAACGGACCTTATTTTGTACAGTAAACGTTTATGGGGAACTGTGTCAAATGCTTTTGCAAAATCCAGATACATCACGTCTACGGGCCTTCCTTTATCTAGCTGGCAACTCACCTTCTCATAGAAGGTTAGTAGATTAGTTTGGCAAGAACGTTTCTTCATGAATCCATGCTAATTACTGCTAATGATACCGTTGTCATTACCAAAATCTTGTATATAGTCCCTTATCACCCCCTCCAAGAGTTTACATACTATTGATGTTAGGCTAACTGGTCTGTAATTCCCAGGGATGTATTTTGGGCCATTTTTAAATATAGGTGCTACATTTGCTTTTCTCCAATCAGCTGGTACCATTCCAGTCAGTAGACTGTCAGTAAAAAATTAGGAACAATGGTCTGGCAATTACCCTCGGGTGCAAGCCATCTGGTCCCGGGGATTTATTAATGTTAAGTTTCCCAAGTATAATTTTAATTCTGTCCTCTGTTAACCATGGAGGTGCTTCGTGTGATGTGTCATGAGGATAAACACTGCAGTTTTGGTTACTGAAGCCCCTTGATTCCCTTGTGAACACTAATGCCTCGTACACACGTACGGACTTTTCCCGGCGGACCTAAGTCCAGCGGACAATCCGCTGGACTTTCCCGCTAGGTACGCTGGACTAAAAAGCGAACGGACTTGACCACACACGATCACGCAAAAAGTCCGGCGGTTCACGCGATGACGTACAGCACGTACGACGGGACTAGAAAAAGGAAGCTCGAGATCCCAAACGACACCCTTTGGGCACCGTCAGCTGATCTCGTGTGTATCGCGTGTTAGTTGACGTTTGGTTAGAGACGATTCGCGCTTCTCAGACTTCTGCTTAATTCGTTCGCTTCTGCCGTTCAGTTTGTGCTTGTGAGGTTTGTATCTGGCTTTCAGTGCGTGTGGATCAGTTCCTACCTGTTCTCAGGCCGTTCTGGTCCGCTCGTTCCTGTTTTTCAGGTCGTTCTTCATAGGCCTTGCTGTTCTTCAGTGCGTTCTGTTAAGTTGTTTGTTTGATCAGCCGACCGTTTTGAAGCCATGGAGTGTGGACGTACTCGGGAACGAGTTCGTGCTGTGCAGGGGCTCGGTGTTGCGGTTAACACCTTGGCACGAGCCCAGTCCATGAACAGGGTGAGGAGGAGTTCATGGACCAAGAATTGGTTGCGCCAGCGTGACCAATTCTCGCATATGCCTTTGCTCCGTGAGATCCGTGAGAATAATCCTGATGATTTCAGGAATTATCTCCGGATGACGGACCCCATTTTTCACCGTCTGTTGGCTTCGCTGTCCCCTTATATTACCAGGCAGAATACCTGCATGCGGCAAGCCATCAGTGCGGAGCAGAGGCTAGTCGCCACGTTGCGTTACTTGGCGACGGGGAGAAGCTTGCAGGACCTCAAGTTCACGACAGGCATCTCCCCCCAGGCTCTGGGGCTCATTATTCCAGAGACCTGTTCTGCCATTATCCACGTCCTGCAGGAGGAATACATTAAGGTAAGTCTTCTCTTTTAAAATTACCTATGTCTTGTATGTTTGCTAATGTAGTGCATCAATGTCATCATTAGCTAATTTCCATGATAGGACTATTCTATGAATGTCCCCTATTCCTTTTTTTTTTTATTTTTGGTTTTTTGTCTAGTATTTTATGGTTGACTTATCGAAATAGCTTTAAGATTGTATTATTTAGTGGGTCACATGCATATTTCCTTGCACCAACCTCCCCAGCATGGAAGCTTGGCCCCCTAAACACCCCTAGCCTAGTCACTTTCTTTTTTTAAAAATGTATATTACCAGCTCCATTGTACTGCTTTACTCACCCCCCCTTTCACCCCTTTCACCCCCCTTGACCCTCATTTTTAAATTGATTGCATGTGGTTTTGGTCAGCTTGTAATTAACCCACCCCCCCCCCCCCACACCCCCTGATAATTAATTGCATGTGGTTTTGGTCAGCTTGTAATTAACCCACCCCCCCCCCACCCCCCCCACACCCTCTGATAATTAATTGCATGTGGTTTTGGTCAGCTTGTAATTAACCCACACCCCCTGATAATTAATTGCATGTGGTTTTGGTCAGCTTGTAATTAACCCACCCCCCCACACCCCCTGATAATTAATTGCATGTGGTTTTGGTCAGCTTGTAATTAACCCACCCCCCCCCCCCCCCACACCCCCTGATAATTAATTGCATGTGGTTTTGGTCAGCTTGTAATTAACCCACCCCCCCCACACCCCCTGAATTAATTGCATGTGGTTTTGGTCAGCTTGTAATTAACCCACCCCCCCCCCCCACACCCCCCTGATAATTAATTGCATGTGGTTTTGGTCAGCTTGTAATTAACCCACCCCCCCCACACCCCCTGATAATTAATTGCATGTGGTTTTGGTCAGCTTGTAATTAACCCCCACCCCCCACACACACCTTTAATTAATTGCATGTGGTTTGTGTCAGCTTGTAATTAACCCCCCACCCCCCCACACACCTTTAATTAATTGCATGTGTATTGTGTGACCTTACAATTATTTACTCCCCACCCACATCCCCATTATTATCTTCTCTGGTCCATCAGAGGGGTCATCAATCAGAGATTTGTCCCTTTTATCCTTAATCTTTTGGCTTTATTTCAAGGACTTACAAAATAAATACATATGTTCTTCCAAATTGTTTGTTAATTTGTTGCATTTAGTTTGGTGTTTTGCCTGGTTTTTAATTTGAATTGTATCTTTCTGTTTGACTTCACAGTGTCCCTCCACGCCACAGGAATGGCAGACTGTGGCTTCCCAGTTTGCTGCCCGTTGGGACTTTCCCAACTGCGGAGGGGCGATTGACGGCAAACATGTGCGAATTGTGCCCCCACCCCATTCGGGGTCATACTATTGGAATTATAAGGGGTTCCATAGTATCGTGTTGATGGCGGTGGTGTCGGCACAATATGACTTTCTGTATGTGGATGTGGGGAAAAACGGCCGGATGTCGGACGGAGGAGTCTTCAACCACACGGAGTTCGGTCATCGTCTCCAGACTGGTGGGCTGGAGCTGCCACCAGATGAAGATAATGTGGAGGGACTCCCCTTCGTCTTCATTGCCGACGAGGCGTTCGGTCTGGGTGACCATCTGATGAGGCCATTTCCCCAACGATCCCTCACCCCTGAGAGGAGGATTTTTAATTATCGGTTGGCCAGAGCAAGAAGGGTGGTGGAAAATGCCTTTGGTATTATGGCCAACCGTTTCAGATTGCTCCTTACATCCCTACATCTGGCAGAGTACAAACTGAATACTATTATTCTTGCATGCTGTGTCATGCACAATTATTTACGCAAACATTCAGGAACATACTCCTTACCAATTGGCCCTGAGGCCGGAGTGGAAGGCAACATGACAGGGCTGGATAATCGCCCTCTTGGTTCGGCACCACAATCAGCCCAGCAAGTGCGGGACCTTTATTTACAGTATTTTAATGGTAGGGGGGCCATTGAAATGGCAGCAGACCCTTAAACCATCTTTTTGATTTACAAAGAATAAATACAGTTATTTATGTTTGAAATATTGGTAGTTTCGTATTGTTTTGCTTTTAATTTGGCCTGTTTTATATGTTGTCCTAGTGCACATCTTAATAGTGGCAAACTTGTTTTGCGTTTAGTAAATAAGCCCCTTTGTCAATGAACCACAACATGTTTTTGTCAAACTGGTAGTATTTAAAAAGAAGAAGCCACACATTGTTTAATTTGTGCAAACATTTTTTTTTTTATTCTAGTGCACATCCAAACCTTTTTTATGTTTTTTTCTTTTTTTTGTTTTTTTGGTATTTTTGGTTAATTTTTTTTTTTTTTTTTTTTCAACAACATTTTTTTTTTTTTTTTTATGTTATCTTTTTTACATTTTTTTGGTGTTTTTCTCACAACATATTTTTTTTTTATTTTTGAGATTGATTTTTTAAAACAAACATAAAAACATGTTTTAAAATGGTAAAAAATTTAGGCTTAGCATTTGAAATTATTTACACAATGTAAAAGTCCAGAACTTACAAAGTTCAACAGGTAACCCATGAACAGTAGAAGCCAAATTTAGAATATGCACACTAATTTAACTGGAAAATGGGTAATGTCAACATGTGCTATGTTCCATCATGGGGAATCAATGGACGTGTTTTGTGTGTGAAACCCCTTCCCTCTCACCTACTAGCATTAGGGGTTGCAAACACCAAATGCGTCCATTGAGATCCCCTGATGGCACATAGCACATGTTGACATACCGTGTGCATATTAAAAATTTGGCCTCTAAAATTTGTAAAACAGCGCATCAAAAGGGGAATGAAGGACATGATTGATGTTAAGAAATGTAAAAGGGGTCTTTAGATTCTCCCCAAAACATCAATCATGTCCTTCATTCCCTGCTGCATGGTGGCCATCTCCTTCTGCATATTTTCCAGCTGCAGATTCCAGGCCATGATCTGGCCAATAAGCCTGTGGGCACTGTCTGTGGAAAATGGCTCCGCAGCTTGTCCTTCCACAAACAGATCAGCATCACCTAAAAGTTGGGTAGATAAAAACACAAGAAAAAAAGTGTCAAAAACATGCAGACCTTAATTAATTAGCTCAATCTGTGTTCTGAGACACTCACTTGGTGGGGTGCAGATTTGATCCACTTCAACGACCTGTTCCGCCACATCCACGCGCGGGCTTGGGCTAACTGCCCAATTAGTCTGGTGAGGCCGGGAGGTCCTCGTAGGTTCGGACTGACGTCTGAGTCTTTTGCCCCCTATGGTAATGGAACACAAAAAGGTACACTTTTAATCACACTGATATTTGAGTGCCAAAATAGGATTAGTAAACATTGTTTAAAAGTCTTGTCCAATTATTAGCAGTTTGTTAGAAGATCCTACTTGAAGACAGAATTGAAATGTCTATCTAATGAAACTCCAATACTTAAACCGCCCTTCAACCCTAAATTTGAACTTCCGCTCATTGGATCCCTGCACCCCTGTGGTGTCTTATTTTCAACCTTTTAGGGGGGAGGGGTTGCAGATACCTGTGTAAGGCAGGTATTTGCACACACGTCCGGCCCTAGACTCCCACAGAAGTATACGCCACATCCCGTCCCACCGTGCTGTCTGCTGGGACACACAGGGCTCCCCGAGCTCGCGCGGACCAGTCCTATTGCATTGCGCAACTGGCGCATGCCCAATAGTGACCCGGGAAGTGAAGCCGCAAACATTCATTTCATGATTGCAAGATCAGAGATTGTAGCTGCACCATCCAAGGGACAGGTGAGTGTACTTCTTTGAAAAGTCACCACCTACAGTATTTGGAGATGATGAGCATTTTTTGGGAATTGTGAGCATGAGACCCTGCTTAACATATTTATCCCCCCCCCCCAAAACAGCCTCTGGAGTCCCTGTGTAAGTTACCCCTAAAACCCTTACTACAGCAGTAATTGTATAGATAGTGACAATAATAAACAACCTTACAACTCCAACAACCCAAAGCCAGGTAAACTCAATAAACGTTATGAAGACAAACTGAACTTTCATCAAATATGCGCAAGTTTCACGTACGAATGGTAATAACATCTGCGCAAGTTTCACGTACGAATGGTAATAACATCTGCGCAAGTTTCACGGACGAATGGTAATAACATCTGCGCAAGTTTCACGTACGAATGGTAATAACATCTGCGCAAGTTTCACGGACGAATGGTAATAACATCTGCGCAAGTTTCACGTACGAATGGTAATAACATCTGCGCAAGTTTCACGGACGAATGGTAATAACATCTGCGCAAGTTTCACGGACGAATGGTAATAACATGTGCGCAAGTTTCACGTACGAATGGTAATAACATGTGCGCAAGTTTCACGTACGAATGGTAATAACATCTGCGCAAGTTTCACGTACGAATGGTAATAACATGTGCGCAAGTTTCACGTACGAATGGTAATAACATCTGCGCAAGTTTCACGTACGAATGGTAATAACATCTGCGCAAGTTTCACGGACGAATGGTAATAACATCTGCGCAAGTTTCACGGACGAATGGTAATAACATCTGCGCAAGTTTCACGGACGAATGGTAATAACATCTGCGCAAGTTTCACGGACGAATGGTAATAACATCTGCGCAAGATTAGACATATCAAGTATAACCATAGTAGCACACGTGCTTGACTTACTTTTTTGATGGCTTTTCGAATTCTCCTGTACTGATCGTGCTCCCTGGATTTGATGTCGGACCATCGCTTGCGCAGTTGATCCTTGCCCCTTCGTACGCCGAATTTCTGCTCCAGGGTGCTGACGATTGTAGTGAGAATCTTGTCCTTGCGCAAGTTGGGTCGAGGGTACGGGCCATTTTCCCCGTCGTAATCTTCCCTTTGGAGGATGTCCACCATCTCCACCATCTCTTCAAAGGCCATATTGGTGGCTTTATATCTGCTGCTGGATGCAGATGTGTTCGCTTCTTGGCTTTCCTCCGCGCTACTGGCTGAGAATGTGTCCGCCATATTCATGAATTTATTCACCCACAATGCAACGAGGGGAAGCGGGGCGGGGAATACTCGTCAGGAGGAACGTCATGGGCGGGCGACGCGGAGGACGCAGGCGGACTTCGCCGCGTGCGCAGTGTATATAAGGCTGTTTGAGGGCCCCACGTGTTCCCGAACGGAAGTAGCAAGCGCTGTGTACGAAGGTAAGTGTTTTCTAGGATGCATTACTGTGTTATTTTGGGTTTTGGGCCTGCATTTTTTAAGGATATGTGTGTGTTGCTGCCTGTGTGTAGGGGTTGCTGCCTGTGTGTAGGGGTTGCTGCCTGTGTGGATGTGTTGCTGCCTGTGTGTAGGGGTTGCTGCCTGTGTGTAGGGGTTGCTGCCTGTGTGTAGGGGTTGCTGCCTGTGTGTAGGGGTTGCTGCCTGTGTGTAGGGGTTGCTGCCTGTGTGTAGGGTTGCTGCCTGTGTGTAGGGGTTGCTGCCTGTGTGGATGTGTTGCTGCCTGTGTGTGGGTGTGTTGTGTAATGTTTGGTAAGAAAAACTGGTTGTGCGTTTTAAGTAACATTTGTGTTTTTGGTCTTTTGTATTGCCATTACTAACAAAACAGAAACAAACATGTCAGCACCCCAGTTGAATCCATTCAAGGACCAGCAGTTCATGTCCGAATTCATTGCCCTGTACAGAAAAAATACCAACCTGTGGCAGCTCAAGAACCCTTTATATGGCAATAGGGATGTCCGGAAGGCAACACTGGGGCCACTTGTGGATTTTGTGAAGACTCAAGTCCCCAACGCAAACACCAAGTTTGTGGAAGCCAGAATTGCAAGTTTAAGGCACATGTACAAGCGGGAGCGCAAGAAGATTGAGGAATCAGTCAGATCAGGAGCAGCAGCAGAGGATGTTTATGTACCCAAGCTGTGGTACTACAACCAACTGACTTTTATAGGTGACCAGATGGAACCCAGGCAATCACTGTCCACTCTTCCCTCCACCCTTCCCTCCACTCTTCCCTCCACTCTTCCCTCCACCCCAGCTGAGGCTTCCACGGAAGGAGAAGACCCCTCCACCTTGGAGCAGGCTGATGCGCCCAGCTGGAGCCAGGTATATATTTAGTAGCCTAAATTGTGATTGTGTGAATATTAATGCTGTAAACGTTAAAATGTGAACCAATTAACACCCTGAACTCAGAATTGTGAAAAAAGCTCCCAAAAATTCTGCACACTTCTAAAAAGTGTTGGTGCAACATATCGATACATATATAGTGTATACATACATCCAGTAGTGGCAAAAAAAGCGTTATACAACATTGGTGATCTGCTTGGAAAATGCAGGGGTCCAAATGATAGCCTTTTGGATCTTTTAGAAAATTTAGATGCTCGTTCCTAAGTTTACAATTGGATGATTGAGGAGGCCAGAAACCACAAAACAGGTGTTTGATTTTTGTTTTTATTTGCACACAGGATGAGCTGACCCAGGATGATGCCGGGCCAAGTGGTATGGAGGAGGAGGACATGACCAGCGAGAGCCAGGAGGTGGCTGGGCCCAGCACGAGCCAGAGTGACAGCCAGACCCGATTAAGAAGAAGTCTACCTCAACCCCTGCCCTTACCCCCAAGAAGGCCCAGGAGGATGACCATTGTTGAGGAGGAATCACTCCAACTGATTCGGAAGGCGAGTGCGATTCTCGACAAACCCCCCCTTCCAGAAGAGGCCTATGCCAGCTACTTGTCCAGCAGGTTGCTGGAAATGGAGAGGGGCCAACGGCACCTGTGTGAGGGCCTCATTTCTGATGCAATTAGGGGGGGTTTGAGGGGTGAATTACGAGAATCCACCCGCCTGACACATGAAGGCCCGACACCAACTTCTCCTCCTCCTCCTCCTCGTCTTCCTTCTTCTCCTCCTCCTCCTCCTCCTCCTCCTCCTCCTACCACAAGTCAGCCTCCAAGGAAGCGTGCAGGGAAGACTGCAGGGAAGAGTGCAGGGCAGCGTGGTGGGAAGAGTCGGAAGTGATTGCCTGGCTTCAGTCTGGTCTCACAGAAGACACAGGCTGTTGTAGTGCCACAGCTTGGGGACATAGATGTCATCTGCTGCTGTTCCTGGTCTGTCTGATTCCTGGTCAATCTTCTTGTGCTCCCTATATTGGATGAAATGTGCCCAAGCTTAATTTTTGGCTTCACAAACTTGATGTCTGCCGTTGGGGCAAAAAGTCTTCACAAAATCTACAAGTGGCTCCAGTGTTGCCTTCCTATTTTGTTTTGCCTTGTTTGTTTTAACCAGAATAAATGGTCATTTAATTTTCATCAAATAATGATATACGTGCTTGTTATTCAAAAACATAGTTTCTTTAGGAGTAGGCAGGTACATGTCTAAACATTCATTTGACAATACAAGTGTAAAGTGCAACTTCAATGGAACTGCAAGTGCAGTCGCTGGAAAGGTGAGGGTTAAGATCTGAATTAAGGGCAAGCTCTGCTGACTCCACAATTGTATCATGTGTAATAACTAATCCTTTTGATAACCAACAAATAATAAAAAATATCTATATAGAGATATATGTACATATATATATATATATATATATATATATATATATATATATATATATATATATATATATATATATATATATATATATATATATATATATATATATATACACGTATAGATCTATATATCTATATATATTAATATATATATATATATATGTAGATATAGATATATATTTTTTTGGGCTTATTGAGAAATATAGATATATTTTTCATTTGGTGATTTGGATATCTATATATCTATATCTATATATATATATATATATATATATATATATATATAGATAGAGATAGAGATATAGAGATATATATATATATATATATATATACAAATATATAACTTCACTAAAGAATGGTGAAGAAAAAACGTTCGGGAGTACTCTGCGTGAATATACAAGCAGCAAGGCAAAATCATTCTTCAAGTACGATAACATACAAATCCCGCTGTCAGAAAACAAAAAAAAAAAAATTCAGCAGCGTGACGATTGTGCGAGCTTCAAAACGAAGGCTAGTTTTACCAGACCGAGCGAGTCCGTGACATACTAGCTACTGAGCATGCGTCCTTTTTGGTACGCCGGACCATACTACACACGACCGGATTATCCGCTGGACTGCCAAGTCCAGCGGATAATTTGAAAACAAAACCTGAAACTTTAGTCCGCCGTACTTTGGCCAAAAAAAGTCCGCCGGCGCCCACACACGAGGGGATTATCCGCTGGACTTCGGTTCAGCGGATAATCCCGCGGGATAGTCCCTTCGTGTGTACGCGGCATAAGATGAATAAATTCAGTACCTTTGCCATCTCTCCATCCTTTGTAACCAGATGTCCTTCCTCATTCTTTATGGGGCCAATATGGCCTGTTTCTGGTTCTTTTTACTGTTTACTTACTTAAAGAATTTCTTGGGATTTTTTTTTGCTCTCCTCCGCTATGTGTCTTTCATGTTCTATCTTACCGTCCTTATTGTACCCATATGCGGCGTACACACGGTCGGAATTTCCGATGAAAACAGTCCGATGGGAGCTTTTCATCGGATTTTCCGACCGTGTGTATGCCCAACGGTCTTTTTCTGTTGGAATTTCCGACAGACTTTGGATTGAGAACCTGTTCTCAATTTTTCCGACGGAAAACCTTTCTATCGGATTTTCCGATCGTGTGTATGCAATTCCGACACGCAAAATTCCGATGCATGCTCGGAAACAATTCGACGCATGCTCGGAAGCATTAAACTTCCCTTTTATAGTGCTGTCGAACGTGTTTTATGCCGCTGTGTTATTGACCGTCGGAATTTGGTGTGATCGTGTGTAGGCAACACAGCTTGAGTGGAATTCCGTCGGAAAAAACCGTCAGAGTTTTTTCCAACGAGAATTCCGATCGCGTGTATGCGGCATTACATTTCTTGTTGCATTTTTTATCCACTTCAGCCCCGGACCAATTGGCAGCCAAAGGACCAGGCCTCTTTTTGCGATTCGGGACTGCGTCGTTTTAACTGACAATTGCGCGGTCGTGCGACGTGGCTCCCAAAAAAAATTGGCGTCCTTTTTTTCCCACAAATAGAGCTTTCTTTTGGTGGTATTTGATCGCCCCTGCGGTTTTTATTTTTTGCGCTATAAACAAAAATAGAGCGACAATTTTGAAAAAAGCAATATTTTTTGCTTTTTGCTATAATAAATATCCCCAAAAATATATATAAAAAAACGTTTTTTTTCCTCAGTTTAGGCCGATACGTATTCTTCTACATATTTTTGGTAAAAAAAAAAATGCAATTAGCGATTATTGATTGGTTTGCGCAAAAGTTATGGCATTTATAAAATAGGGGATAGTTTTATAGCATTTTTATTAATATTTTTTTTTTTAACTAGTAATGGCGGCGATCAGCAATTTTTATTGTGACTGCGACATTATGGCGGACACATCGAACATTTTTCACACATTTTTGGGACCATTGTCATTTATACAGCAATCAATGCTATTTCAATGCATTGATTCCTGTATAAATGACAGTTGTAGTGAAAGAGTTAACCACTAGGGGGAGGGGAGGGGTTATGGGCTGTGACGTGTGTGCGTCCCGCACACACTTAAAGGGCCAGTATTTTAATTTTTTTATTTTTTATGATAAGTAGCTTGGGGGGGGGGGGGCTAATGGCAGGTCACCACTGGTGTACATTGTACATCACATGAAGCCATGACGCAACTCCTGTGCACATGAGGAGGAGTTACATCATTGGAAGCCACCCAGTGGCCCAAAACAATGGTGTGGCACCCAGAAATAGTGACGGAGCAAATTGTGGTGAAGGATGGTGCAGAAACTGACAGCCTAGGTCGGTCACTGCTGGAGGAGGTTACACTTGTAATGTAAGTGTGTCATAATGTTCCCTACTTGCAGATTATGGCAAAAACGCATCCGCCAGCACAGACTTTACCTCCATTTTAAGTAAAAAAATGTGACCACATCGAAATAAATATAAAGAAATCTGTACAATAATAGCTAAATTGTGGAGGTGCTGAGCACGCACTTTCACTTTAGACTTACCCCACCATTGGATCTAAATTGGTGTTTGGTCCAACTGCAGCTATTGAGCTTGTGCACAGTAAGTAGGGGACATCAGAGGCCAGACAAGCTTTTATAATATTTTCTGTCCCTGCAAAGAGAAATTACAAAAATTTTATGTCAGAGTTCTGCTTTGTTTGTAATCACTGTAGCCACCTTTTAAGTGTATCCAAAGCCATGTCTCTGTCAGGTTTTTATTGCTGGTGACAATTTTTACTGGGACTGAAAATGAAAAATAGAAACATCATTTAGAGTTCATCACCAGAACAGTAATAGAGGGCAAATCTTCCAATGGATAAATTTTTTGCAGTGGCAACTTTCTAAAGCATTTCCCCCATGCTGCAGAGATTTCTTCTCTCTCCCTTTTTGTATCTACAGGACAAAGTCCTCAATTACATGCAGATGATAAAAAAAATAAAATAAATAAATATATAAATAAATAAAAAAAGCAACTGACAAGCGTTTTAACCCTTCCTACACGCCAAAAAAGTTTGGGCTTTAGATACACTTTACTATAGGAATGTCAATCTCCCCCTGGATAAGAGACAGGCTCCATCAACTGCTGAAGGGGCATTTACTACACACATTTAAAAACAGCTCTATCAATCCCCTTCAAAGTAAATGTTAAGGGCAGCATCAGCCTGTACTGCTCTGCTCTCCTTCCAATGCTCACCCCCACAATAAACCTGAAAATCCAGCCAAGTCGTTTATGTGAATGCGGGGCAAAAGATTCTGCGGGGAGATAAGATCAGGCCAGACTGACTGTTTGTGGAAATTATGCTTTCTTAGGCACACCTGAATGATGTTTTTTTTTTTTTTACTAACTCCTCCCCTTGTCATGTGGTTATATTAGAAAAAAAAAAACTCTAAAATGCACTAGATGAGCCAACGTGCTTTCCAGTGGCGACCTGTCCATTAGGGGCGCTCGGGCGCCGCCCCCTCTCTCCACGCCACCCCCTATATGCAATGGATAGATTCATGCATAGCAATGGATAGATTGGATAGCATGGATAATGGATAGATTCATGCATAGCAATGGATAGATTGGATAGCATGGATAATGGATAGATTCATGCATAGCAATGGATAGATTGGATAGCATGGATAATGGATAGATTCATGCATAGCATGAATCTATCCACGACTGCCGCGGCCACCCCCTATTCATGCGTCCAGCCCCTTTCAGGACACCGGGCGCATAAATGACAGCGGCCAGGTTTTTTTTTTTTTAAGCACCTGATTATAGCCAGAGGCTCTAATAGGCTTCAAAATAGGGTGGGCTTGGGTTGCAGAGAATGCTCTCCGATCCCACCGAGGTGTGTTACAACAGTGAATGAAAATTCGCTGTTGAAACACTGATCCTCAATCCGGTAATGGGGTTGGCATACTGTTTGCCGCCCCACCTCCCAAAATAAAATTTCCACCTGCCACCACTGGTGCTTTCTACTTTGTCAATTTTTTTATTGTACAGATCACAAGTCAAGAGAAAAAAAAGGGTTTTTCATGATTCTTAAACTAAATAGAACCTTATGACTACACCCAATGTTCCCTGCGCACCATTCCTGTAATGCCCCGTACACACGGTCGGAAAATCCGACCACAAAATCCATCTGATTTTTTCCGACGGATTTTGTCCCACCTCCCAAAATAAAATTTCCACCTGCCACCACTGGTGCTTTCTACTTTGTCAATTTTTTTATTGTACAGATCACAAGTCGGAAAATTTGAGAGCAGGAGATAAAACTTTGTCCGTCGGAAAATCCGACGGAAAAAGTCCGATGGAGCCTACACACGGTCGGAATTTCCGACAACATTGTCCGATAGGACATTTTCCGTCGGAAAATCCGACCTTGTGTACGGGGCATATCAGTGAAAAGAGAGAAGCAAAATAAGGGAAATGTTATCAAATGTGGCCCCCTCCTAAATATGACCCATTCAAGTGAATGCAAGTTCAGTGCTCTAGAAACTTTGTGCAGTACAACAAACAAGGGGTTAAAGCAGGCAGCATTGTGTTGCTTTCTTACCACCTGCTTTATCCCTCGGACCGACCGGTTCTCCATGCAATTGGGGGATGCTTGCGAATGGCCCCATTTACTTAAATGGGTCATGATTGGCAGGCAAGTAGCATCCACCAAAAGCAAGAGGGGGTGTAATTCCTGCTGCGGAATGTGTACACCTTTTGGCTGCTGCCTCAGCAGCTACATGCGGTAGAGATTGGGGGCGTTAAAACCGTGACTTAATCACAGGGTCTTACCACCCCAAAACTTGACATGTGAACAATCCCTAAGGGTGCCGCTGCCGACTACAACTAAAGGCTCATTCACAAGTGCAACGGGCCTCTGAAAAGCTATCCAATTGTGTTTGAAAGGTGGTGAGGAGGTAATATGTCGCCTCACCACCTGATTTAGACCCATGATTGCCGTACAATGCACACAAATGTGACATGGTAGTACAGCAATTAGAGGTTTAAATCAGTGTGAGGGGGGTGACACTGTGTGATCTTTGACTTCTCTTATGTTGTTCAGGGTCACCTCTTAAAGGTTGCCTACCTCTGCCCTAGGCAATGACACACAAGTACCAATATAGTAAATACAGCCTTGCCCGAAGCTGGGCTCACACTGATGTGCTGCAGTAATGTACGCATTACTGCATTGCATGTCACACATGCTGGTGTGATGCAGTGTCATTCATTATAAATGACCCCCTATGCACCTTCTCAACACATGTATGTTGCAGCACAGCACAACACACATTAGTGCACCAAGGCATGCGCCTTGCGCTACCAAAAATGCTGCATGCTTTTTTTTTGGTGAGTTTTGGTGCATTTGGCAGTTTATTGAAATGAACGAGCTGCCTTAACCCGCCGCATAACGCTGACTGCTCTGTAGTGTCTATCCCCACCTTGATATTGATGATGTAGGATAAACAATTATATAGAGCATTTACATCTAATGCGGTGCTACATGTGTAGGATTTTATTTCTTTAAACTCACCTCCAACATTTGTAGCCTCAAGGTCCTTAAAGGGGCGTTCATCCAAATAATCCACAAGAGCAGCTGTATGAATAACAACATGGACGCCTTTGACAGCTTCCAGAACTTGGTTGTAGTCAGTAATGTTTCCTTTAATGAAGGTAATGGTAGAACCTGTAGTGCAATAGACAGAAATACAAAGAGAGGGGGAATGTATATCTACATATACTGGGACTTTAAATGAGGTGCACCTCCATCCCTAATCTGTGATACAAATATAGAACGTTTGAGACTTTGAATGAGGCAGGCAATAACACAAATATAAAAAAGGTAATGACACATTTATTGATATGGGTATAAAACCCCATAGCAATAGGCAAGTACATAAAAGGGTAATAATCATTTAGCATGCAGAACATGAATAACAAAAAACAAAAATGCACATAAATGGAACCATAGTATAAAAACAAAATTGTATCATATCATGAAAACAATTCCATGTGTGGAATAGAGGCTGCATCCTGTGAATCTCAGCGCGTTTCGTCGATAAATACGACTCATCAGGAGAGGATGCTACAAATCTATCCCATTGAAAGTTCAACCTAAGCAATACGGATGTGAGAGTTGCCATGTGTCTACCCCGGTAGCTGAGGTGTTGGGATCTGCAGGAACACCGGGCACACATATGAGCAACCCCAAGAGGATAGAAGTAATCATATTGTAGTAAGTATTGTGCCAATCATGGGCTACAAATAGTCTTATGGTGGCAGATACCAGGTGTGATGTGCAGTGTATCCGAGCTGTGCAACCTGATTGCCTGAACTGTTCCCAATCCATCCGCTCCTGATGAGTCGTATTTATCGACAAAATGAATAGAGATTCACAGGATGCAGCCTCTATTCCACACATTGCTCCATCAACATCTCATTTCCATCCAATATGGTTTTACTCTATTACATCTATGTACATTTTACATTGTTTTTATGATATGATAAAATTAGCTTTTTATACTTTGGTCCCATTTATGTGCATTTTGGTTTTTGTTATTCATGTAAAAAAATAAGTCAGGATGATAAAACACTGCCATCCCCTTTGTTTTATCAAGAGCTACAGCACTATGTGTCAAGGTATTTATAATTAGAACAAAAAAAAAAAAAAACTTATCTCACAGCAATACCTTGTTGTCAGTGACATTCCTCTACTTGAGCTTCCGAAGTAAAGAATGCAGAGGGAGCGGCTGAGCTAACCCTCTGACATCAGCCGGCCAGCAGAGGAATGTCATGTGACGCTGTGAGATAAGGAATTTACTATTAGAGTTTTAAAAGAACAGACACCTTGTAGTTAAGATCTTGATAAAACAGAGGGGATGCAAGTTATTTTTTTAAAAGGCATTTCAAGTGACAGGGAAGAGCAGTAGGGGCTGAAGGAGATTGCTTTCACACACAGGCATCGTAACTGACATGCAAAGAGGGAGGGGAGAGACAGAGAGCAGACAGGAGAGAACAGACAACGTGATGACAGAGGCATGCAGGCTGACCACGGTATCCTGGATCAGGAGCGCTGATTAACGTGGTCAGCAGAGACAGGGGTACACAGGAACTGGCAGGATCAGCCAGGTATTTCACATCATACAAAAAGGGACAAAATGACATGTCACAAGCACTGTGATATTTAACATGCTTTAAAGTGGTTGTAAACCCTGTTATGCCACTTTTACCTAAAGATAAGCCTATACTACTGTAAATATCTCCTAAACCTGCATGGTTTAGGAGATATTTACAATATATACACTTGCGCCGACGTCATCGGCGCATGCGCACTCAAGAAAGGGCATGATCGTGTAGTTTTAAAAGGGCCCGTGCTGTGACCGGCATTGCGTGGGAGTGATGTCACGTGACTCCAGCCAGTCACAGAGCCGGAGTCCGCGGCCCCGGAAGGAAGAGGGGCGAAGATGGAATGTGGCCACCATTTGCAGGAAAGTGCAACATAATGGGCTAATATGGGTTTACTTCCTCTTTAAATGAACAGGAGATTATATTATAATATATATATATATATATATATATATATATTTTTTTTTTTTAGGTTTACAAACACTTTAATCACAAGTCCATCCAGTTCAACCCATATTTACAAACAAAATTCAGAACCAATAGATCATGGGTCTTCAAACTATGGCCCTCCAGTTGTTCAGGAACTACAATCCCATCATGCCTAGTCATGTCTGTGAATGTCAGAGTTTTACGATGCCTCATGGGATGTGTAGTTTTGCAACAGCTTGAGGGCCGTAGTTTGTTTCCTTTGGACTTTGTTTCACATATATTTTCCCTTTTAGCATTATGAATTGTGATTGCAGGGACACTGGTGGAGCAAGTGAATTGTGGATGATTTGTTTCCTTTGGACTTTGTTTCACATATATTTTTCCTTTTTAGCCCTTGTAAATAGGCTCTTATGGACACTTATTTAATAATAATAATAATAAATAATTTCTTTATACACGTTTTTTCACACAAGTTCGAGGTCATTATATTGATTCATTTTGCTTTTTTACAATATTGGAGTCAAATTTTTTAGCGTTGCTTCATATATTTATCACAATTGCATCTAGTGTCACATGGGCGAGACACAGACACGGAGCCGACAGGCAGGGAGGGAGGGGGGAGGAGGAGGACAGAGGAGAGCTGCGTATTACGGAGGCACGCAAACTGACCAGGGTAGTTAGGGCTCAGCAGCCATGATTATTTTAGTCAGGACACAGAGGGGGGACACAGGAAGTGGCAGGATCAGACCGTTTTTTTTTTTTTTACAGCTTAGAGAGGGGCAGGTTAAACAGCACAAGGACTGTGCTGTTTAATCTGCTATAAAGGAACAGATCATCACTTTTTTTTTAGGGTTAAAAACACTTTTAGTGGAACTTCAGGCCAAGCCCTTTTGCATGTATTACTAATGTAAAATACTAAACCCTTGTTTTTTTTTTTTTTACACTAAAATAACAAACATGTTATACTTACCTGCTCTGTGAAGTGGTTTTGCACAGAGCAGCCTGGATCCTCTTCTTCTCAGGTCCCATGCTGGTGCTCCTGGCCCCTCCCTTCCGCTGGGTGCCCCCACAGCAAGTAGCTTGCTGTGGGGGCACCCAATCGCCAACATGCGTGTTGTGGTTAGTTATCTGATATAGAACATCATAAAACAACATAAAGGTAGTCAGGAGATACACTATCATGCTGACAGAGAAGGGGGAAACAGAGTGGCTCATTCCTCCCGATACTACCAACCGACCCACCACTCTAGGACCACACTGACTACCTTTTGTTTTATTATGTTATATATTAGATAACCAACCGTAACATGAATGTTGGCCCTTTAGGCCCTTTTTGGACTACCCTATCAACCAAGGGAGTTGGCAACAGCTGGTCATAGGATAAATAATTTTTGACACTGTTTATGCTGATGTTTATCTACACAGAGTTTGACTGTGATTCTCTTTCCTGAAGAAGTGGGCAGTGACCAGCGAATCACAACTGCGTCTGAAGTTGCAGCAAGCTATTCATCACCTGATCGCAATAAGGTTGATGATTCAGTTTCACACTGTGTAGTACAAATACAACCCATATATGAAATTATGTGTTATTTTATGTCCTGATTATATGTTTCAATGATTTTAAACGTTATACAATACATTTTTGATACTTTTTAATTAAATGGTACCGTCAAAGTCCTTAATACAAGTCTATAGGGTCTTTTTGTGTAATTTCTCTAATAGGATGTGGTACCGGACATTTTTGTCCAAACACTAGAGGGTCCCCATTGGTGGTCCCTCCTCCCACTCTTTTTCCATCCCATGATACATTGTAGAGCATTCCACTTATCCCACGATACACTGCAGAGCATTACAACTATCCTATGATACACTGCAGAGCATTACAACAGGGGGCACAATGCAGAACATGTGAAAGGGTCCCACAATGAAAGTAAAAGGGCCTGGGCTTGGAGGGAAGCACCTCAGGACCAGTGGGTCAGGGGGGCCCTTTATAGTTTCTTGTACCGGGGGCCTAAAGGTTCTAGTTATGTTTCTGCATTGAGCAGAGTGTTCCTAGAGGTCGTTTTGTTAAAGTTACATTTTCTTTAGAAGAAAAGCAACACTTTATTGTCAAATTGATATAAAGTGTTTTATTGCGCCAGATTGTTGCACTTCCTGTTCTCTTTTGATTTTCAAGATTTTTGCATCACTTTATGCCATTGAAGGATAGCTGCATCCCTGACCTGGCTTTTTTAATATGGTGTGCGAGGAAAATTAGTGCCTCAAAACATTGAAAAGATAAGTGGTTTTACATTTTTTATTACTCACCCCTGCATACCTGTGAAACTGTTGGTGGAGGTGAGTCCTTACCGCTGATGTATATCAGCTCATTTTGCTAGTATGAAAAGATAAATCACTTTTCATGCTGTACGGGGCTGTGCACCTACTTAAATTAGGCCTTAGTACAGAGAAAATTTACCAAAGATCCAGCCTTCTGGCTACTGAAACTTTTCCCAAATGTCCAGAGGACATAACCATCTCTAGGACCACAGCAGTAGTGGGACTTTTTTCAATACATTTGAAGTCGTAAACCAGGTCAAGTACAAGAAATCTCATAAAAACTTTATTTACCTCACATAAAACCACTAATGTTTAAAACCACACATTTAAGCTGGCAGTTCGGCTGCATGTCCTTAACGACATAACCAATGTTAACCCTTTACCAGACCCTGTTCTCCATTTGGTACACCTCAGGTGGCCAGACCATTTTTGCAATTTTTCCTTTGCTTTTTTATTTTTCACTTATAGCTTTCAAAGTTTGTAAAAAAAACTCTGAAAGCACACAACCAGTAAAATAAAAAGAAGGTGCTACTGATTTAAGGTCCCACGGTCCCATGATATTTGCGCAAATGTTTATCAAATCAATATTTTTGCTAAAAATCCACTAAAATCATGATTAGCAGATAAATTCACAGTAAATTTTACAAAATTCCTACTAAAAATAAAAGCTTAACCTGTATGGAGTCAATAAATATTTTTAACTTTTAAATTGCGCCTTGTGCGAAATGGTGAAAATTGAACAGACGCAAAAGTGTAAATATCCAAATTTCTCAAAAAATCTGACGGTTCTCATTTTTCCCTTAAAGCTTTTAGAATTTGTGAAAGACCCCCAAAAACCATATATTTTCTGAAAGCATATGACCTCAAGAATAAAAAGGAGGTACTACTTTTTTTTTAGACCCCGCAGCATATTTGTGCAAATGTTTGAAAGGAATGGAAATTTCCCCATTGGGCTTTTTAGCAGCAAAAATTTGTAAAAGATCACTGGTTTTATTATTAGTTTTAATAAAACCAGTGATCTTTTATGAATTCTTTTGACAAATTTTTGCTGCTAAAAATCCCCATGGGGAAATTTTAATTTCTTTCAAATATTTGTTTCGGGGTGTGCAGCCTCAGACTCCCATTTATGTGTCGCTCTACTTAAGGCTAGTTTCACACTTGGGCGTTGGGGGTGCTGGCGGTAAAGCGGCGCTATATTTAGCGCCGCTTTACCGTCGTTTTAGCGGCGCATTTCGGCCGCTAGCGGGGCGGTTTTACCCCCCGCGAGCGGCCGAAAAAGTGTTAATACCGCCCGCAAACCGCTGCTGCAGCGGCGTTTTGTGGGCGGGTTCGGAGCGCTGCCCCATTGTTTTCAATGGGAAGGGGCACTATAGGAGCGGTAAATATACCGCTCCTACAGCGCACCAAAGATGCAGCTTGCAGGACATTTTTCAGCGTCCTGCAAGCGCACCGCTTCAGTGTGAAAGCCCTCAGGCTTTCACACTGAAGACACAGCAATAGCTGTTTCGGGTGGGTTTGCAGGCGCTATTTTTAGCGCAATAGCGCCTGCAAACCGCCCAGTGTGAAAGGGGCCTTATAGTTTGTGCAAATGTTTATCAAAACAATATATTCACAAAAAAATACACTAAAACCCTTATTAGATAAAAACATACAAAATTCCTGCTAAATCCCTACTAAATATAAAAGCTTAACCTTAATATGGAGTAAATAACAATTTTTTATTTTTACATTGCGCCTTTTTGCAAAATGGTGAAAGTCAAAAACGTACCCAAAAATTTCTCAAAAAATAAAAATAAAATCAGGAGACTTTCATTTTTCACTTACAGCTTTCAGAGTTTGTAAAAGACCCCCCCCCCCCCCAAACCATATTTTTTGAAAGCATAGGACCAGTAGAATAAAAAGAGGGTGCTATTGATTTTTAAGGCCCCACATTATTTGTGCACATTTACCAAATCAATATTTTAGCTAAAAGTTCTAAAATCAGTAATAGTGCACATAAACATAATTTACAAAATTCCTGCTAAATTACTACTAAAGCCTCGTTCACATGTGGTATTCTAAAGTGTACGCCCATGGGGGGCCATGTTTACCCACACAGGCATGCACAGGTATTTCATGCATCCCCGGACAGGCAGTCCCATTTATGTCAATTGGGATACAACCACTGCAAGGCATAGCTGCTGTTCCCAATCTGACATCTGTGTGGGTACATGACCCCGAACGCAGACAGTGTGAGCTCAGGGACATGCATGCGGATCTACATGGATGTAAAATTGGGAGCAACAGCTCTGTTCATGCAGTTGCTGCATCCCAAATGACATCAATGGGACTGCCTGCACAGAGATGCATGGAAAACCTGTGCATCCCTGTAAAGGTACACTGTGTATGCCCTGTGTGAACAAGGCCTTAGGCCCCTTCCACACAAGCACACCGATCGGATTTGCCTGTCTTTTATTCATGTAGCAGATCGGATAAGATGGTATCCGATGGAACTGAACAGACGGTCTGTTTCCATCCGACCTCCCCATAGAGACCAGCGGGCTAATGGGGAGCGGACAGGGACCTGTCATCCACCTGCTCTGCGGGGATCAGCAGACAGATCCCCGCGTAGCAGGCAGATCTGCTTGACAGAGTCCGCTCCATGTGAAAGGGGTCTTATCAAGAGTGGCCAGTCCATTAGAGGCGCTGGAGAGCCATCTCTCTGCAGGGTGCCGGATTTATAGGTTTGTATGATTTTTTTTTTTGAAGCCACATGATTAGAGCCTGAGGCTCTAATTGGCTTGAAAAAGGTTGGGATCAGGGTGCAGAGCATTGCACCCCAAACCTACCCACTTGTGACAATAGCAAATTAAAGGGGTTGTAAAGGTAAAAGTTTTTTCACCTTTGCATTAAGGTGAAAAAACATCCGTCAATGCCGCCCCCCGTTTTACTTACCTGACCAGTCGAAAATTCCCGCAGTCGCCCCTGACATCCTCTTCGCCGCTCACCCAGGCCGTTTTGGTTACCGTGGATTGATTAAAAGCAGCGCAGCCATTGGCTCGTGCTGCTGTCAATCACATCCAATGACCAGGGGGAGGGGCCGATTGATACAGTGAGCGGCTACGGCCGCCAGCTGCATCACGGGAGGACGCCCACAAGCACTCCACACCATGCGAGGGAGCTTGCATGAAGTTGTGGAGTCCTTGCGGGAGGGAGCCGAGACAGCCGCCGAGGGACCCCAGAAGACCAGGTTCGGGGCCACTCTGTGCAAAACGAGCTGCACAGTGGAGGTAAGTATAACATGTTTGTTATTTAAAAAAAAAATAATAATTTGACGTTAGTGATCCTTTAATATTCGCTATTGTCTGCCGACTTCTCCTGAGTAAGGCAAAAAAATACAGTGGTAAAAACACAGTGGATGTATAAACTAAAGACCAAATAGCAGTCTTGCACACCTGGACCACTGATACCGTATGGTGGATGGCCCAAGATACTCCCACACACATTGTAGTGGATCTCTTCCCAGAAAAAAAATGGATTTTGCCCTTTAAAACCATAGGCATCCTTGGTAAACTGGCAGATCCACTGCTTAATATTTGACCTGGATGCCTCCTGCCCTTCCTTGGCTCTTCTGGCTGCACAAATTATGATTTCTGACCTGTGCTGACAACTCAAGTAGACTCTGAGCGTCTGAACTATCTCTAGAGTAGGTAGTGATCTTTCTCCTGCCGACTGTGGATTAGGAGAAAAAACAGATCCCCATATCTCTCTTTTTGAGAAGTCCCTTTCTCTGCAGAACTGTACTTAAATGAAATAAGGAATCTGTATAGAGATTCTTCATTCATTCATAAAATGATAGTCTGATACATAACACTTGCAGTTTACTATGATCAGCTGTCAGTGGGACATCTAGGAGCGATCTGCAGTGATTTCTGCATGCGCCGCGCCTGCTTTACTACAGGGGGAGCTTGGTAAACACATACATACCAAGCCCCCTGAAGCCCCAATTTCACCCACGCCCGCACCGCTACTCTCCCCAGCCTGACAGCTTGCCGGAGCTCAATGCAGGGAAAAGCTGCAGGAGGGAAGGAGGGATGCCGCTCGGAGCAGCCATGGATCGTGGGTGCGGGGGGCAGTATGGGGGTGATCTGAGTGATGGGGGGGACACATCTGGATCCCCCCCAGCCCCATGCAGCACCTGAAGCCGGTGGGAGTGGAAGAGGAGGAATGCCGGCTAATGATGGTAGCTGCAGGGGATGGGGTTTGCTGGGGGGGGGGGGGGGGGAGTAATCAAATTCTGCTATAAGTTTATGGTCATTGAAGTAACCATGAGGTTATAGAGGAGGGAGAAATTACTTGGCCACCTGCGGGCACTTCTTTGCCAGGCGTACGGACCTGGCAGTGAAAGGGTTAATTTATCCTAGTTTGGCTTAGTATCCCCTAAAGTGGAAAAAAAGAAAAAAGTTGAACTACTGGTCTCTTCTGTCATAAATGCTTCTTCCGGTCTGTCAGTGGTAATGTACACTGAGCCACTCATGTGCATTTACAGAGCCCCTCTGTTCTGTGATGTGACTCAGCTGTTTGAGGACCCTTGGATGTAAGCCATCTGGCAAAAGGTGCTTTATTCACCTTAATTTCGTCAAAATATTTCAGGACAAGATCAATTCTGAGCCATTGTGGATCATTTAGGTCTATGTCAATACATCCCCATTAACGATTTGAGCTAACCCATTTTCTTTTGTATACACAGAGCTGAAGGTATTTAATAAACGTGCCTACTCTTTGTCACCAGTAACAAACTCACAATTAAGGCCCCATGCACACGAGACGCAGTTAAACGCGCGTTCAGAGGCAGTTGGACACTTTTTTCAACTGCACCTGAACGCATGCAATGTTATCCTATGTGTCCATGCACACAGTCTAGTTTTTTCCCGTTTTTATGCAGTTGCGTTTAACCTCGTTTTTCCAGAAGCAAAAAAATGCGTTCAGACACTTTGCTTTTCCACGTTTCAGACGCAAAACGCGTCTAAACGCGTCTAAACGCAGGCACCTGCGTTTAGCCGCGTTTGCGTTTATAAGCCTTTTTAAAGGAACCCAATTTTTTTGACCAGAAAACTCAGAAATATGATGGTAAACCATAAAAAATACTAGAAAAAATTGTTTAAAATGTCGTAATTAGTTTAGATAGTTCATAGAGCATATATACTCACTGATGTATACATGTTTGTGAAATGCATACATGTTTGTGAAATATCCAACGGACATTCGCTGTGCCATCAACGGATGGGTCCAATATCGACAAGCTCTGATTCTGGACCTCTCATACAAATTTGCGACGACATTGCTGCCTCATGAAGAGAACATCAGGAGCATTTCCTGACATATAATCAATATGGGATCCATTTAAAAAAAAAAAAAAAAAACACAGAAAGAGAGGCAAATGCAAGTGTACAACTGCTCTCTCTGCTGCTCACTCTGATCAGAATGGCAGAAATAGTTAATAATACATTCTTTCTGAGCTTGGGGAGGGTCTGTATGATGTTATCTTTACAAATGCTTATAGACGCAAACGCGTCTAAACGCGTCTAAACGCGGCATGAAAACACAGCCAAACGCGCGTTTTTAAACGCAGGTTTCTGCTTTTTAAAACACGCGTTCAGCAGAGTTTGCATCTGCGTCTCGTGTGCATGGGGCCTTACTAGGGAAGGTCCTACATGCTCAGATCTGACCTTTTTGCCTGGTGATACATTTGAAAATTCTTTGCCTTTGCCCTACTCTCTTTTTCAAGCTGGAATTCATTTTTGCAGCCTTGGTTACCTTTTTATATATAATTTTCTTATATTCTTTGTAACGTTTAAATGATAGTGTTCCTTCATTTTTATATTTTGTAATTGCTCTTTTCCATATATTTATAGAGAAAGAGAAGAAATGAGTGCGCGTGGAGGGGGGGGGGGGGGGGGGTTGCAGAACAGAGAGTCGGTGACTGACAGTCACCAGCTCTCTGATCACAGAGCTCTGAAAACAGAGTTCTCAGCCTTAGAGGCGGCGGGGGGCAGATGCAGCATCAGACCGATGCTTCATCCACCTAGGCAAGTATGATTTCTCCAAAAAAAAACACCTTAAACTTCTTTTTTAAAATTAAGCATTTTTTATCTTTCCAGTATGTGCTTATTAAATGAAATCATGTTATGGTCACTGCTACCCAGATGTTCTTTTATATGAACATTAGTAATAAGCTCTGCATGGTTTGAGATTACCAGGTTACCAGAACATTGTCTTATAATAGGTTTATAAAATTTCCGCCCTTTTACTGTTCCAGCAGTGCCATTACTCCATCAATTTCCTGGTAGTTGAAATTTGCCATTATCATCACTGTCCCAGCCCTTTCTATATGTACAAGGAGCTGAGTCTCTGAGTCTTTTTCTACAGCTTACCTGTAAAATCCTTTTCTTGGAGAACCTCAGGGGACACAGAGCAGCCATAACTAACTGGGTTATACGCCCCCTACTGGTGAATGGACACTGGTAAATCAAACAAGAAGTCCTCCCCTATATAACCCCTCCTACACAGGAAGTACATCAGTTTTGTAGTAAGCAATAAACTTCCCAGACAAGAGGGGAGGGATCTCCGTGTCCCATGATGTACTCCAATAAAAGGATTTTACAGGTAAGCTGTAGAATAAAATGCAAATTTCTTTATCGTACATCACAGGACACAGAACAGCCATAATAACTGTGATGTCCCCAAGCAAAGAGGGAACCCATTATGACCAAAGAAACACCATCAGAACAACAGAATCTATATTGCTGCCTGCAGTACACTGCGTCCAAATGCAACATCATTCTGGGTCCTAACATTCACTTGATAAAACCTAGTAAATGTATGCACCAAAGACCAATTAGCAGCCTTGCAAATCTGAGCCATCGATGCTTGATGATGAACTGCCCATGAAGCACTCAATCTTCTGGTAGAGTGTGCCCTTACTGGAAAAGGCGGAGCCTTACCCCTTAAACCATATGCCTTAACAATCACTTGTCCAATCCATTGGGAAACAGACAACTTAGATGCTGCCTGCCCCTTCTTGGGTCCTTCTGGCAATACAAACAGAACATCAGTCTTCCGCATCCGAGCCGACATCTTGAGGCTGCCACTATTACCATTTGTAATACGCTGAGACCATGTTCTTGATGTCTAACTGGTAAAAACACAGTGGATGTATAAACTAAAGACCAAATAGCAGTCTTGCACACCTGGACCACTGATACCGTATGGTGGATGGCCCAAGATACTCCCACACACATTGTAGTGGATCTCTTCCCAGAAAAAAAAATGGATTTTGCCCTTTAAAACCATAGGCATCCTTGGTAAACTGGCAGATCCACTGCTTAATATTTGACCTGGATGCCTCCTGCCCTTCCTTGGCTCTTCTGGCTGCACAAATTAGGATTTCTGACCTGTGCCAACAACTCAAGTAGACTCTGAGCGTCTGAACTATCTCTAGAGTAGGTAGTGATCTTTCTCCTGCCGACTGTGGATTAGGAGAAGAAAAAAGGCAAGACACTGTCCTGATTCAGGTGAACACTAGAAGCCACTCTAGGCTATAGAGATGGATTAGGACATCACCTTATGCTGTATTGGTTCAAACAATGTCCTCTGCAAAGACTGCCAAGAGTGAATCCCAGTCCCAAGGACACAAGAGTGGCCTGACATGTGGGACTACCTACACTACAAGCTGTATGAAGTATGAATCAAGGAGTGAGAAACAATGGCCTCTGGAAAAAATGGATAGGGATGAACTAGAACCCTTTATGGTACTTAAAGCCAATCTCCTTTCCCGTACTGATGGGAGAAAGATGAAAATTTCCCACTCATTCCTGTGGGTGACACTTCCTGGCTTCCCCCAGGAAAAAACTTATTTCCAAGTCCTGTAATCGAGGTTCCCTAAAACCAGCTTCCAGGGGCTCAACAGTGTGGAGATACAGGACTCAAGACCATTAGGCCCGCTGGACTAGGAGTGTTCAAGGAGCGACCCCCGCAAGCATCGCCAAGTCAGCGTACCAAGCCTCCTGGGCTAATCCGGTTTACACTATTATCAGTGTTACCACCTCCCGAATTCTTCGCAAATATGTGAGAGAAGTCGAAACAGAGGGAAAGCATCAAATAAGGGAGAACTGGTCCCTAAGGTGTTACCAGTGCATCTGCCCCTATTGTCGTGGGACTTTCGTCCCAGACACAATCTGTTCCCACTTGTTGTAGAACTTAGAATCTAGTAGATCCACCTGCAGAGTTCCCCTTGCCATTATTCTTTACCTGGAATATGTACTAGTGATAGAGACAGCACTTGTTGTACTGTATCAGACAGAATGTGGTTTACCTTCCTGAGCTGCATAACTCCTGGTGGTTGATATATATGCCTGCAGAGGCATTCCGGGATTACACCTACAACTGGTTCGCCCCAACATCCAAAGCAAGGCGAACTGGCTAAAAAATCCAAGCTATTGATGGGTAGTATTTTCTCCTATGGAGACCAAGTCCACTGAACTATAGCCACCTTTAAACCAACTGGAGAAGCTGGCATCAGTGGTTATTGTCTTCCCCATCCCTTCTCTAGAATTCGAACAATCAACCAGCAATCTTAGCTCTGCAATACCCCATGAACAGAGCCCTCTGGCAATCCAATGCCTGGAACGTCATGTTCCAGACAGAGAGAATGATCCCATTTTAAAGACCTGGAGTAGGACTGATAGGGAACGTGCCTTGACCTAGATACAACTTCCTCCTGCAGAAATGTATCAAAGGAAAATCTGGAACAGAAGGCTACCTGAACAAAGATTATTGAGGTTTACTGAGATTGGCACATCTGCGTTTTCAGCAAGTCCAGTACTGGGCTGGGAGCTTTGTGAACCCTCAGGGCTATGGCCAGCCCAAAGAGCAGAGTCACAAAATGAAAAAAAGACAACTTTGCAAAAATAAAAATAAAAACCTTGATGAGCCTGGAAAAAAAAAAAAAAAAACTGCACATGAAGATATGTGTCATTGATGACTATGGACCCCGAAATCGACCTCTCGCAGAGGTGAACACTAAATGGACAGAGCCTATCTCAATCAGAAGGATGTCCAGCGGCTTAAAGTAGTGTTTCCCCCCCCCCCAAAAAAAAAAAAAATTGCTTAAAATTCCTTAAAAAAATAAAAAATAAAATAATTGGAAAAAAAATGAAATGCCTGTTGCTAGGGGGGTCCCTTGTAGTCTGCCTCCTTCAGTGCCCGGGCTGGTGACATCACTTCCCCTCGCCACAGTCAGTCATCTGGGACACGTGACAGGTCCCAGATGACTGCGCGGCATATCAGCGCCGCTTGCGCATGCGCAGTGGGTGCCCGGCTGTGCCCACAGTAAGAATGTCGGCGCCGCCGAGCGGAGCGGGGACTGAGCGGGGCTTCGTTCCCCCGCATCGCTGGACCCTGGGACAGGTAAGTGTCCGATTATTAAAAGTTAGCAGCTGCAGTATTTGTAGCTGCTGACTTTTAATTTTTTTTTTTTAAGGGGCATGCCACTTAAAGCTCTAAGCTAGACCTTATGTCCCCATTTGGTTTTGGGACCCCTACCGGTTGAGTTTTCTTTTTCTAATAATGAGCCCATACCTTCTGCTCCAAGAGTCAAATGCAGCCTTGTCAGTGTCATTTTCAGCTTTGCCATTTAAAAATCTTTCGAGAGCGGCCTAGAGTGGCCGAAGGCGGGCGAAAGCCGCAGAGAACAGGCAAGAGTGGCCGAAGGCGGGCGAAAGCCGCCGAGAACGGCCGAAAGCCGCCGTGAACTGCCGGAAGCAGCCCACAGGCTCACAATCTGCGGGGGATTGGTGTATAACTTGCACCCACGATTTTCGCCTGATTTTAAGGGGAAAAAAGTGCGTGTTATACGCCGATATATATACGGTAATTCACAACCAAGTTAATGGTAACTACGCTCCTAATCTTATAAGTGCTTGCAGTAACTTTCATTCAACCAGGTGTACCAGGAGGGCTAAAGTTGTACTTGAAGACATGTTGCAGAACAGAGAACCAAAATTACCAAGCGACCCATAAGGGGGTAGCTCTGCAGATGCTAGGTGTATGCTATAGTATTATGTAGAACTGTTGATTTATAGTGTTCCTGTAAAAATGCCCTCTGTGGTATCTCCTCTCTCTATTTTGCCCGCAAGACTAAAATGACTTCTGCCAACAATATGGCACTTTGGTTTTAAATTGGCTGGATATAGTTCTAGGTATGTGGGACTTAGTTAATGAAGATTATGCACAATATATATATATATATATATATATATACTGTATATATATATATATATAGTATTATAAATGTTTCCTGTTTGCAGTGGTGGCTAATGCTGTAAATTTGGGGGGGCAGAAAACAAGACATCCCGAGGCCACCCCCCAGGTGGTTGCTCAGACACCCCTGTCACTCGCTCGTCCCCCCCCAGCCCTGCACTTACCCCATCTAGGTCGCGGGCAGCTTCGGCTTCTTCCTGTGTCTCCTCCTTCTGGACGTTCCTGTGCCTCCTCCTGGATGGCGGCTTCCTCCAGGGTGGCTTTACCCTGCGTCTCCAACTTCACGGCAGTTTCTGCCTCAGTGGCTTCCTGCCTCCTTCCCTCAGCAGGCAATACAATCGCTTCTCCTCTTGTCCAATCGGATCTTAAGACCCGCTTCCTGATTGTCTGGGAGGAGAATCAGAAAGACAATAGCAAATATTAATTTGCTATTGTCACACAACTGGGTGGGCTCAGGATGCAGTGCTCTGCACCTGAGCCCACCCATTTTTGAAGGCAATTAGAGCCTCAGGCTCTAATCATGTGCTTAAAAAAAAACAAAAAAAAAACACCCCATTGAAATCCATGCGTCCGGCGCCCTGAATCTAGATTACTGTGAAATTATTGTGAAATACCAATGTAGAAAGGTCCCAGGGGCCCAAGAGGCCTAATGGTGACCTCAAGGGTTAGGGAGAGCTGACATCCTTCTCTGTAGAGTGGGTTACAAGGCGTGGTGGGTGTAATACAAGCTGAAGTGATGGGTGCCAGACACTTTTTGAATGCAATTATTGTCTCTTGAACAAGAACTGTGGGAGAGAGGGTTAGGGCCAGGACACACTTAAGTAGATGCAATGACAATTGGCAGACCCTGAAACTTCTATAGGTAGACAGCAATACAGTGGAAGGTCTCCAGCTGGACACTACTTCTGTAAAGGTAGGACTGCTGTCTCCTATGGCAAAAAATCTTTAACAGTTACTAACGGTAGTTGTATTTAACTATTGGTAACACAAATAGCTCTCCTCACACTCTACAGTCTCTCACTGTAGGTCTTCACTCACCGAGCTTCCAGTCTCTCACTAGACTCTCAGACCCAATTGCCACTGGATCCCCTGAGCTCTTTCACTTCCATAACTCTGGATCTTCCTCAAGCGTCACCCCCACTTGCCTGCTGGGTCCCTGGCTTGGCACTCACAGATACTCCTCAAGCGTCACCCCTGATGACCCGCTAGGTCCCTGGCTTGGCACTCACTAATGCTGCTCAAGCGTCACCTCTGCTGGGTCCCTGGCTTGGCACTTGCTGAAGTTTTTCCCACTTTTTCACCATCCCCAGCTGGTGAGAAGACTGCTCTGGTACTGGCTCCAGCTTACTCACAGTGGTCTCCGGGAACAAGGTGGATGATCCCTTAGTGGCGACAGCTTCCCCGTCTGGCTGAACCGTTACTCTGTTGGACTCCAATCCTGCAGTCCCAACCCTGCGCTGGTCCCCTGCTTCTGGATAGGCCCTCAGACAGCCTAGCAGGCAGATGTCCCCGGTATGGGCCTCAGGCTTCTGGCCTAGCAGCCCAGGGCAGCATAACACACGTCCACCCAGACAGCTGTCCAAGTGGCACAGAACCCCAATCACATGACTCCATCCAAATAAATAGGCTCTCCCAGCAGGCCAAGGGGCTTAAAGAAACCCTTGCCTATTGGCTAAGACACCCCATCCATTCATAACCTGACCTTGCTAAGCCTTTGTCTATCTAATGTCACCAGCATAATGCCACCTAGCGAGAGAAGAGAGAAGGTTCAGCAAGTCCAGAACTAGAGAGGAATCTGTGGATCTACTAACAATTAACCAGGGCAATTACCACCTGGCAAACTAAATTTACTAGCAACCCTGCCTAAACACCAGGGTGCTACAACAACATGCAATATATAGAGGTTACAAAATGCTTAGCCAGATCTGGATAAATGAAAAGTTGTATATATCGGGAAAGAATATGCTGAAAAACTGAACATATAACTACCAGCCTAAAAATGTGGTTTTAAAATAAAAGTTTTATGTCATGTAAATAAAAAGCTTTTATGAGATTTCTTATACTGTACGTGTTTTATGACTTCAGTGTACAGAAAAATTCCCACAGGTGCTGTGTTCCTGGAGTTTATTGCATGAAAAAGAAAACAGACCCTGCACTTTTGTTTGCAACACACCACACTGCATAGCATGTGCAATGTAATATGTAGTAGTGCAGGTGGGTCGCCCACCACTGTAAATGTGCATTGGGGTTCCATATACTGCATAATGGTTTGTGTATTACCATGTAGCAACAAGTGGTATAACAAACATTTTAACACATTTAAAAGAAAGGCAAAGAGGTAATGTGTGGTGTGTGCACTTGGAGCCTGCTAATATGCAAGTGTGAAGTTGTGCAAAACCATATGTGTTGTGTGTGCAAACAAAATTCACTCAGGGCGTTATTGGATCAGTAAAATTTTAGAGAATCAGATTTTAGTGGGGGGGGGGGAGCGGGGATATAGAAAAGGGGGTAAACATGCGAAAACCGATATAAGATATGAAAACAAATTTAATAATTTAGGCATGATTCACACTTCTACATTGCAGTAATGTATGTAACCTGCATTGCGGTGCCATTTATTTCCATAGTTGGTAGGGTTGAATAAAGACATTAGTCCATCCAGTCCAACCTGTGTAGTCGGTGTACACTATATTGTCAAAAGTATTGGCTGAGGCCAGTCAAGTTCCTCCACCCCAAACTCACTCATCCATGTCTTTATGGACCTTGCTTTGTGCACCGCTCCTACAGCCCACCAAAGATGTGGCTTGCAGGACATTTTTCAGTGTCCTGCAAGCGCAATGCTTCAGTGTGAAAGCCCCCGGGCTTTCACACTGAAGACACAACAACAGCTGTTTCGGGTCGGTTTGCAGGCGCTATTTTTAGCGCAATAGTGCCTGCAAACCACCCCAGTGTGAAAGGGGCCTTAGAGTTCCCTTCACTGAAACTAAGGGGCCAAGGCCAACCCCTGAAAAACAACCCCACACCATCCCCTCCCATCCCCTTTGAGAGTTAGTACAGGTCACACCCAGGTGAAAGAATAATAATAATAATAATACCTCCTTTTAAATCTTCAATAAATCCACCTTTATTCATATTAAAAATCTTCACTTCCTTCACGTATTCTTCTTTGTGCAAAAATTTTACAATATGTTCACCAATGAACCCAGAACCCCCAGTCACCAGGTAAACCAGATCCTTCGCCATATTCGCAGAATAATGACTCTTTAATTGGAATCTGAAAAAGTAACAGAGGAAGCCATACAAAGAGAGCAAGATACATTTTAAAACACAAGTACATGGTACAACACACACATATTAGGAACATGACATGGGGTAACATTCTTTAAAGAGAAGCATGTCCAAAGCACTTGATTAACCACTTCCCGACCGCCCACTGCATATATACGTTAGCAGAATGGCACGGGCAGGCAAAAGCACGTACCTGTACGTCCCCTTTAAATGCCTGCCCGTGGGTCGCGCGCGTGGCCGGTTGGGAGCACCGTGACCACGGCCGCGGGAGCAGCGGACCAGATCGCCGCTGGTGTCCCGCGATCGGGTTACGGAGCTGAAGAACGGGGAGAGGTATGTGTAAACAAACCTCTCCCCACGCTTCCTACTCTGCCTGTCATTGATTGGCTGTTCCCGGTCATCGGGAAAGCCGATCAATGACATCAGACGTCAGCCCCGCTCCCTAATGTAAAAAAAATAAACACACGTCACAGCCCATAACCACTCCCCACCCCCTAGTTGTTAACTCTTTCACTACAACTGTCATTTATACAGGAATCAATGCATTTAAATAGCATTGATTGCTGTATAAATGACAATGGTCCCAAAAATGTGTCAAAAATGTCCGATGTGTCCGCCATAATGTCGCAGTCACAAAAAAAAATCGCTGATCGCCATTACTAGTAAAAAAAAAAAAATATTAATAAAAATGCTATAAAACTATCCCCTATTTTGTAAAACGCTATAACTTTTGCGCAAACCAATCAATAATCGCTAATTGCGATTTTTTTTACCAAAAATATGTAGAAGAATCGTATCGGCCTAAACTGAGGAAAAAAATGTTTTTTTATATATTTTTTGGGGATATTTCTTATAGCAAAAATGCAAAAAATTTTGCATTTTTTTCAAAATTGTCGCTCTATTTTTGTTTATAGCGCAAAAAATAAAAACCGCAGGGGCGATCAAATACCACCAAAAGAAATCTCTATTTGTGGGAAAAAAAGGACGCCAATTTTGTTTGGGAGCCACGTCGCACGACCGCGCAATTGTCAGTTAAATCGACGCAGTGCCGAATCGCAAAAAGGGGCCTGGTCCTTTGGCTGCCAATTGGTCCGGGGCTGAAGTGGTTATACTTCTCCTGTGGGTCACTGGAGTGCACTTATTTCCACACTCCTGTAACCCAGAATAAGCCCACAGCAGACTAAAGCTCACTGTCAGCTGACATCACAGAGCCACTCCAGACTCTGGAAGGATCGGATTCACTCCGATGCCTTACCGGCAGCTGGCTCAGCCTCTGCAAACCGTAGAGAGCCTGAGCCAGCCACTCCCACCCCCTCTCCTGCCTGGTGCAGGGGCAGAGCAGAGAGCAGTCACTGACAGTCACTGCTCTCTGTTTAGACTGAACGATCATGTAATCACTCAGTTCTCTGGCTTAAAGCCAGCAGGGAACAGCTGCAGCATCAGACCAATATTGCAGCAGATAGGCAAGTACAGTATCTCACAAGAGTGAGTACACCTATCACATTTTTGTAAATAATATTATATCTTTTCATGTGACAGCACTGAAGAAATTACACTTTGCTACAATGTAAAGTAGTGAGTGTACAGCTTGTATAACGGTGTAAATTTGCTGTCCCCTCAAAATAACTCAACACACAGCCATTAATGTCTAAACCTCTGGCAACAAAAGTGAGTACACCCCTAAGTGAAAATGTCCAAATTGGGCCCAGTTAGTAATTTTCCCTCCCCGGTGTCATGTGATTTGTTAGTGTCACAAGGTCTCAGGTGTGAATGGGGAGCAGGTGTGTTAAATTTGGTGTTATCACTCTAACTCATACTGGTCACTGAAAGTTCAACATGGCACCTCATGGCAAAGAACTCTGAGGATCTGAAAAAAAGAATTGTTGCTCTACATAAAAATGGCATAGGCTATACTGAAAATGAGCTGCAACCCGGTGGCCAGGACCATACAGGGGTTTAACAGGAAAGGTTCCACTCAGAACAGGCCTCGCCATGGTTGACCAAAGAAGTTGAGTGCACATGCTCAGTGTCATATCCAGAGGTTGTCTTTGGGAAATAGACGTATGAGTGCTGCCAGCATTGGTGCAGAGGTTGAAGGGGTGGTGGGGGTCAGCCTGTCAGTGCTCAGACCATATGCCGCACACTGCATCAAATTGGTCTGCATGGCTGTCGTCCCAGAAGGAAGCCTCTTTTAAAGATGCACAAGAAAGCCCCCAAATAGTTTGCTGAAGACAAGCAGACTAAGCACATAGATTACTGGAACCATGTCCTGTGGTCTGATGAAAGCAAGATAAACTTATTTGGTTCAGATGGTGTCAATCGTATGTGGCAGCAACCAGGTGAGGAGTAGGGATGAGCTCCGGCGTGTTCGCATGCTCCACGTGCAAAGTCTGCCAGGAAGTGAGACATTGCCCGATCTCTGCAGCCGCACATCGGGACAATGTCTCACTGCCTGTGATTAGCGCAGCGCTGCACCATCTTCCTGGCGGGCTCTGCACATGGAGCATGCGAACACGCCAGAGCTCATCCTTAGTAAGGAGTGCAAAGACAAGTGTGTCTTGCCTGCAGTCATGGTCTGGGGCTGCATGAGTGCTGCCCGCACTGGGGAGCTAGAGTTCATTGAGGAAACCATGAATGCCAACATATACTGTGACATACTGAAGCAGAGCATGATCCCCTCCCTTCGACTGGGCCGCAGGGCAGTATTCCAACATAACGACCACACTTTCAAGACGACCACTTCCTTGCTAAACAAGCTGAGGGTAAAGGTGATGGACTGGCCAAACATTGTCTCCAGTCCTAAACCCTATTGAGCATCTGTGGGGCATCAAACGGAAGGTGGAGGAGCGCAAGGTCTCCAGCATCCACCAGCTCCATGATGTCATCATGGAGGAGTGGAAGAGGACTCCAGTGGCAACGTGTGAAGCTCTAGTGAACTCCATGCCCAAGAGGGTTAAGGCAGTGCTGGAAAATAATGGTGGCCACACAAAATATTGACACTTTGGGCCCAATTTGGAAATTTTCACTTAGGGGTGTACTCACTTTTGTTGCCAGTGGTTTAGATATTAATGGCTGTGTGTTGAGTTATGTCTGTTAGAGGTGAGGGCTCGTTCACACTCTTTTGCAGTGATTTGAGCTGAAGAGTAAGGATGAGCTCCAGCCTGTTCGCACACACCACGTGCAGAGCCTGCCAGGAAGTCGGCACTGTGCTGTGCTAATCACAGGCAGTGAGACATTGTCCCAATGCGCTGCTGCAGAGATTGGGAAATGTCTCACTGCTTGTGATTAGCGCTCTGCAGTGCCGACTTCCTGGCGGGCTCTGCACGTGCCGTATGCGAACACGCCTGAGCTTATCCTTACTGAAGAGTAATGCCCCGTACACACGGTCGGAAATTTCCGACCACAAAAGATTTTGTCCGACACTGGTGTTGCATACACACGGTCGGACAAAGTTGTCGGAAAATCCAATCATTCTGAACGTGGTGACATTCGTTGCGTACGACGGAACTACGTAGAGGCTAGTAGCCAATAGGTTTGGTCTCCTAATTTGATCTGAGCATGCGTGGCACTTTGTCCGTCGGAATTCTCTACACACGATCGGAAAAAGTCAGATCGGATTTTGTTGTCGGAAAATTTGAGAGCAGGATCTCAAATTTTTTCCGTCAACATGGTCCAATCGTACATTTTCCAATTTTCAAATTTTTTTTTCCGACCATGTGTACGGGGCATAAGGATGAGCTCCGGCGTGTTCGCACAGCCCACGTGCAGAGCCCACCAGGAAGTCAAGACATTTCCCAATCTCTGCAGCCACGCATCAGGACAATGTCTCACTGCCTGTGATTAGCACAGCGCAGTGCTGACTTCCTGGCGGGCTCTGCACGCGGGGTGTGCGAACACGCCTGAGCTCATCCTTACTGAAGAGCAGTGCAGTGGGGCAGTGTGATTCATGTTTAATCACATAGACTTTTTTTAATTATAAAACAAACTTTATTTGAAGTGTACACTGTGACACATCATTCATATAACTGCACAGTGTGGTGTGCTGCTGTGCAGTTACATGGGGACTGAGCAGAGCAAACATGCTGCATAATGTCGGACGGCTCTGGAACACAGTATAACACGGTGTTCTGGTCTGAAAATGATACACAGATAACTATTTTTTTCTGTGCATCATTGTAGTTACCTGCAGTTTTCTAAGTCGAAAAACGCAGGTAACTGCATCTAGTGCGAATTGGCCCTAGGTTGGTGAAAGCTGCAATGTGTTTGTGGCGGCTGACAAGCAGTAGGGTAGGCTTGGACTGCCTGTTAGTTAGGACTGCTACTGTGTAGATAGCGCCGGGACATGGCTAGGGTTTTTTTTTAGAACTGTTTATTTTCAGAGCACAGTACATCCCCTGCATATAGCCTATAAATAGCACAAATAAACGCACCACTGTTTGTCACTATATTATTGGATTTGTATCTGCGCCTGCAAAGGTTGCAAACCCCAGGGAGCATTATAGCCACTATCTACCTCCTACTCAATAAGCATAAACACAAACACGTTATATATGTACACATATAACACTTGCACACAGAGACAAATTGTTAGATATTTGTGTATGATTGAGTCGATGTTTGCCTTACCTTAGCCAAGCCACCTTCTGCTATGCAGGGCAGACACAGACACTATGTGCTGGTTAGATTTGCTGAAAAAAAACTTGAGCAACCTGAAAATTGAGTATATAAAATCTACACGAATCTGACGAAAATAAAACAGTAGGAGTGGCTTTACGAGGAAACACAAGGAAGGCGGATTGATCTGCTTTTATTTCTTTAACCCCACAGTGCTGTGTTTAGCCACTTGACGCCCCCAGCTTTTTCCGGCACTTTTGTTTACATGTAAAAATCATTATTTTTTGCTAGAAAATTAGTTAGAACCCCCAAACATAATATATATATTTTTAAAACATGCTTTAAAATTTTGCACGCTTGTGCAACAGCGATAAAGCATTTTGTCGCATAGGTGAAGCTTTGAAAGCCTTTGGAGGTGTTTACGTTAGATTGATTGACAATCGTATCATCACAGAGTGGTACTGTGGATATGGAATGTATGTATATAGTGCTACATCCCGATAGATTAAATTGTTTAAAAATTGGTTTGTGGATGATGGACTTTATAGGCATAACACAGGTGTATATTAAAAAATTCAATTTATGACAAAAACATACAAAACAATTGCATTAAAATTGATCAGCTATTCAAAGAAATGCCTTTAAGCACAAACAACACACCACCTATATACATATACAATAATTTCCGAGAGATGGGGGACCAATCTGGTCACTTTCCAATACTTGATAAGGAAATGGGAAAGGTGGTGTGTCATAATATAGCTCAGCTCCTACATGTTTTGCGTGTTCAACAGACGCTTCTTCAGGAGCTTATGGCTCCATCTTTCTTTTTCCTTTTTGACTGAAAATAATACGCCATAAGCTCCTGAAGAAGCGTCTGTTGAATACGCGTAACATGTAGAGCTGAGCTATATTATGACACACCGCCTTCTCATTTTCTTTTCAAGTATTGCAGAGTGACCAGATTGGTCGCCCACCTCTCGTTAATTATTGTATATGTATATAGGTGGTGTGTTGTTTGTGCTTAAAGGCATTTTTTTGAATAGTCGATCAATTTTAATGCAATTGTTTTGTATGTTTTTGTAATAAATTTTATTTTTTACAATATACCTGTGTTATGCCTATGAAGCCCATCATCCACAAACCTAGTTATTATGTTACATTTAAACAGGAGGTCTGGTGCTAGAATTAATGCCCATGATCTGATGTTCATGGTGATACCTCACATGTGTGGGATGATCGCTGTTTAGGTGTGTGTGGGACCGATGCGTGTGTTGCCTTTGCGCACGAGCATGGGGGGAAGGGGGACTTTAAAAATGTTTTTATTTTTATTCTCTCACTTTAATCTTTTTTCTATCATTTTCTGTAAACATCCCTTGTGACAGCAATAGGCATGTGACAGGTACTCTTTATGTAGAGATCTGGGGTCTATACCCATCCCCCGTCCCAACGGTTCTCCCATTGGGTCGGGGTATGGGTATCTTTTAGAGGTGCGCCAAATGGAGATTTTGGTGCCGAAACCAAAACCGAAAATGACAGTTTTTAAAAAATATTAATATTTTTATATATAATTGTATTATATTCGAATTTTTAATTAATATCATCAATTTAAATAATATGAATTTATTGTTGGCACCTTAGTGCAAGAAAAGCTCAAGAAAAATGCAGTCTGCAGTCTCTGACAATCTTTTGTATCGTGTCCTCAGTCTCTAACCATCTCTTGTATCATGTCCTCAGTCTCTAACCATCTCTTGTATCATGTCCTCGGTCTCTAACCATCTCTTGTATCATGTCCTCAGTCTCTAACCATCTATTGTATCATATCTGCAATCTCTTACTTAAACTTTAAGTGTTTGTTAAGTCAAACATGGAAATCACTGGCAGCCCCTGTATTAGAGCTATGCATAGCACACTGTATAAGTCTTTTATAAAAACGAGGCATGTAAATACCGCTTTAGAATGATCTTCAGGCCGTTCACGTGATTTGCGGCCACTTTACATCTCTGATACATGGCTTCTGCAGGAGGAGCCGAGATCTCCCTCTGACGTCAGCTGGGGAGATCACATGGCCGCTCAGCCCCTCCTATAGTAGCCCTGGAAACTGTCGGAGAGGCCTGAAGATCACTCTAAAAAGATATTTGCATGCCTCATTTTTGTAAAGACTTATACAGTGTGCTATGCCTATCTGTAATAGAGGGGCTGGCAGACACTATTTCAAATTTTTTTATTTTTTTTTTTCAAAGAAAAGTTTATTGAAAATCGTGATAACAACAAGCAGTTTTACACAGTCAATGCATACATTGTAGCGTATGTTACAGGTAAACAATAAGCGATTGAAACACTGCAGGTAAAGCAGAACAGACACGTATCCTAAGCGATATATCTAAGGCAGGATTGTAGCTCGCGTGAACAAGCCTTGCAACCAAGAACTAATGAACTAACGCCAATGGAAGGGCAGGGGCCTCATTGGCGAGTAGTACAGATAAACTACAGTAAAACACTATCATAATACTAAGTGCTAGGCAAACAAGAGAAACCTCAAAGGAATAAACGAGGGTGAACACTATACCCTTTCCTTACTATAGAAGTGAGGGTGTAACAATTCCGGGAATGCGGTCTCGGACCACAAGCATTCTCCGATGTATGACAGTAGAAAGGCACGGGTAAACCTGGAGTGAGGTAAGTTAAGGCATTGCGGAAAGCAGCGGGGGTGGGAGGCAGGATGGAAAGGGTGTGGACCCACGTTATAGAGAAATAGCCTTGGGCAGCCAGCACCAAAGGTCAAGAGGTGTCATATACCGGGAAAGGGGGAAGGGCTGAAGCGAACCTGTCGGGGCAGATTTGAAACATTAGTCCTGACTCAGGGAGTCCGGGGGTCTGGGAGGACAAGGAGATCGGAAATTTCTGTATTCTTCCGTGGTGGTAAAGTGGTGCCAACAGGACCATATGGTACTGAATTTAGAGGGAGAGTCCTTAGATTGGTGAATCAAATTCTCCATTTCTTCAATTTTTGAAATGCGTCTAAGCCAATCCGCAATTGTCGGTGGATTAGGCGATTTCCAAAGCACAGGTATGCACATTTTCGCTGCATTCAGTAAATGTAGTACAAGTGTGATAATGTTTGAAAGGGATAGAGGAGTGATGTAGGAGCATTTGTGCAGGTGTAAAGGCTATTTGGTATGTGGTAATCTGTGAGGTGAGGTGGTGTACTTCCTGCCAGAATGGTTGTAGTAGAGGGCAGGACCACCATATATGCAAGAGAGAGCCATCCCTGTTAGAGCATCTCCAGCAGTCAGGAGGTATAGCCGGGGTCATTTTGTGAAGTCTGGATGGGGTCCTGTACCACCTGGAGAATACTTTGAAACCATTTTCTTGCGCTGTGACGTTAATGGTCCCTTTATGAATATGTGTGAATACACGTTCCCAATCTTTGTCTGAGAGATCTAGAGATAGATCTCGTTCCCACTGCCGTGTGTAAGCATTGAGTAAATTTCCGAGATCAAGTGTCGTTGCGGTTCCTGTTTGGTACACAGTGTCTCAAAGGGTGTAAGTCGTCTGCTAAAGTCAGGGCGTTTGGCAGGGTCGTTAAGAAAGTGTCGGATCTGGAAGTAGGTCCAATACGGGCAAGATTGGTCATTCTCCCGTTTGGGTATACGGGGGCGGGTGAGGAAGGATTCATTGGAAAAAAAATGTCTAGCTTGAACAGTAGCATGGGGCCAGAATGCAGCCAGGAAGGAGTCTGACATACCCACCGGGAATTCAGGATTGTGCCGAACAGGCGTTAGTGGACTCCGTATTGACGAGATGTGCTGGGTTCGGCAGGATTTTTGAAATGTGTGTAAAGTACTGGCAATTAAAGGGTGTGTTTTACAGGGACGCGGTACGACTGCTGGGGTAATCCATGGTAGTTGGCCTATAGGGAACGTAGAGAATTTGTTTTCAATGTTTATCCAGTCTTTTGATGGTTTGCGAATGTTCCAGTCAATAATCCTCGTCAGTTGACAGGCCCAATGGTATTTGGCAACATCTGGGAGGCCTATCCCACCTTTCAGTTTTGGTAAGCAAAGCTTATCTAGACTAAGTCTAGGTCTGTCTTTACCCCAGAGAAAGTCAGTGCCCCTTTTTGCGATAAGAGTGAAAGAAGGTCTGGGGCAGTTTTATCGGGATCGTTTGTAGGACATATAATAGTCTGGGAAGAACGTTCATTTTGAGTATGGCAGCTCTGCCAAACCATGAGAAGACTCCAGTGGACCAAGCCTTTAGATCTTTTTGGATGCATTGAAGAATGGGGACGTAATTCGTGGTATATAGGTCAGATAGATGGGAAGGGAGTGCAATCCCCAAGTACGTTATTGCGTCGCGGTTCCATTTGAATGGGTAATTAGTTTGGCAAAGTGAAAGGGTGTGCTGGTGTAAGGAGATATTAAGCGCTTCCGACTTCGAGAAGTTGATGAGGAGATTCGAGAGGGTGTGAAAAGTTTTAAAATCTGCTAGTAAGTTGGGTAGAGAGACATGGGGTTCAGTGAGGAATAGAAGGATATCGTCCGCGAAAGCAGAGAGTTTGTAAGTGGTATCAGACACAGTCACTCCTTTGATGTCAGGGTTGGCACGCAGGCGTTGGAGAAGGGGTTCAAGAGTGAGTACAAATATTAATGGGGACAAGGGACAGCCCTGGCGGGTGCCATTAGATATGGAGAAGGCATTCGACAGGTGGCCATTGACTCGGACCTTCGCAGTGGGAGATGAATAGAGAGCCATGATGAATTGGAGCATACGATCTCGTATCCCGATCATTTTGAGAACTTCCTCCATGTAGTCCCATGCCACTCTGTCGAATGCCTTCTCCGCATCAAGTGAGAGAAAAAATCCCTGTTGTTTCGACAAAGTCAGCCAGTGCAGTGCAAGTTAATTGCTTTAGTCGTGTTGTCTCTCGCCTCTCTACCCGGGATAAACCCTACTTGGTCAAGTGAGACTAGGTTGGGTAAGAGTGGCAAGAGACAGTTGGCCAGAATTTTAGCAAAAATTTTCAGATCGACATTAAGGAGGGAGATTGGCCGGTAATTAGTCACTAATGTGGGATCTTTGTTTGGTTTGGGTATGACTGTAATGTGGGCTGTCAACAGGTCCCGGGGTGGGGGGTTAGAAGAAGAGATGGAATTGAAGGCCGTCAAAAAGTGGGGCTTAAGAATGTATGCAAAAGTTTTATAGTACGCCGTTGTCAAGCCGTCAGGGCCCGGGCTCTTACCGGGTTTCAGTTGCTTGAGAACTGCGTCTACTTCTGAGGACGTGATAGGTCGGTTAAGGTCACAGGTCTCAGCGTCAGATAAGGGTGGCATATTATATTTAGTAAGAAAGTCCCTGATGAGCTGTCGTCGAGCTGCGTCCTCAGTGAGCGAGGTGCTGGGATGTAGGTTGTAAAGCTGTGAGTAATATCAAACGAATTGGCTCGCTATCTGGTCGTTGACCGCCGTGGTAAGTCCCTGGGAATTTGTTATAGAGTGTACAGTCATTGAAGCTTTTTTAGTTCTGAGAGTTCTAGTTAAGAGCTTACCAGCCATTTTCCCATACTCATAAAAAGTTTTTTGTGACAGAATGTAGTTTCTCATAATTTGTTTATTTAAGGCGTCTAGGAGCTCAGTACGTGCTTGGATAAGTTCAGGAAGGGAGTCTATGGCTAGGGAATGTTTGTGAGCTTTTTCCAGTTTTTGTATTGTGTTGGATAAAGCGGAAATGTGTGACTTCCTTTCTCTTCTCCTCTTGGCAGCTATTGCAATGAGTTCTCCACGTATGGTACTTTTATGGGCTTCCCACAGTATCATAGGGGAGATCTCCGGGGAGGCATTTTCTCGGAAATATAGCTCCAAACGTTTTGTAATGGCAGCCGAAATTGCGACGTCTGTAAGGAGAGATGGGTCCAGTCTCCAAATATGGTGTCTCGGGGGTGACTGTGTCATTTCAATCGTCAGAGAAATTCTAATTTTTAATAATAGAGACGGGGGGAGGAGCTCAGACAGAGACATAGGCACAGAGCTGACAGGCAGGGAGGAGCAGGTGAGGGGAGAGAGGAGAGCAGAGCAGGGCTGTGGACGACAGAGGGATCTACGCTGACTACAGTGGTCACGGCTCAGCAGCCCCGATTATCCTGGTCAGTGCAGAGAAGGGGATACAGGAATATGCAGATTCAGCCTATTTAATCTGCTTTAAGGGACCAGGATCTCTATTTTTTTTTTTTTGGTTAACAAACACTTTAAACCAGGACTTTTATTCAGGGGGAATATGGGGGAACGCAGTTCTGGCACCTCCGGCACTGAATGTATGTAATGGCAAGGGGTGCTCAAGGGTCTATCATGCTGACTGTTGGGGTATCTATTTTTACATGGGGGTTTATGGTTGCTAGGGGGTGTCTTATGTTGCTAAGGGGTCAATTGTTGCGGGGAGGGATCTACTGTTAAGGGAGAGGTCTATTGTTCCTTGCTGCTGGAAGATCTGTTGTTGCTGAGGTGGATCTATTGTTGTTGAGGTGGTATTTTGTAACGGGGTGCCATTGTTGCTGGGGGCAGTGCCAGGACAAGGTCATCTAGATAACAACAAAGCCTGGGGAATGCCCAGGAAAAAACCAAGCCTACTTACCACCAGCTTGCAGACAACCAAATTAACCTGTCTAACAGTATACGTTAAAAACAGGGGTTTAGTCCGCACGCATTTGCAAACGCATGCGTAAGCCACAGAGCCTCGTCAAGGCACCCTGATATCTGTGGTCCTAACACTAAACTAAGGGTGTCCCCACAGTGGAGGCACATACATTCTAATGGGTAGATGAGGGCAGGTGGACTGAAGGGGAGCCACCCCTTCTTAAAGGTACAGGAGCACACCAAACCCCAGCAGATTGCACAATGGCGAGTTTTTGTTATCACGAGGTCATCTAGAGCCCAGGGCAAACATGCCAAACGCAAAAGCCCCCCCAAGATGTATGAGCATTATGTGTCAGCAAACCCCCCCCCCCCCGCAAAAACACTGAGCACTAATCTGCATGCTTACCTCCCAAGAATAAATCCCCCCTCGTCCCAGTACACATCCGCCCCCCTGCTGAAATCCTACCTCTCAGCACAAATCTTTGCCCCCCCAAACAAAAATAACATCTAAAATGTCCCCTCCTAGTACACATTTCCCCCCACTTCAAATTCCCCCTCGCAGCACAAATTTCCCCCAAATCCCCCCTCCTAACACAAATCCCCCTAAATCAACACTCTTAGCACCCCCCCTAAATTCCCCCTACTAGAAAAACACATACCCTTAGCCGCTCCACAAATTTCCCCCCACCAATCTCCTTGTGGCATCCCTCCACCACCTCACATGATACCACAGTGCCTCCTGCCCACCCCTTCCTGGGGGTATAATGTTGTGTGATGGATCTATTGTTGCGGCTGATCTATTAATGCTGGGGGATCTATTGTTGCTGGGGTGGGATCTATTGTTGCTGGGGAGGGGGGTCTATTATTGCTGGGCGATCTATTATTGCTGGGGTGGGGTCTATTGTTGCTGGGGGAGATATTTTGTTGCTGGGTGAATCTGTTATTGCTGGGGGATCTAATGTGCCTGGGATGGGAGTCTGTTGTTGCTGGGGGGTCCATTGTTGCTGGCTTCAGGAGATCTATTTTACTGCTTTTTTTGTTATCGTTAACAACTTATATACAAATGACTTAACACCACTAAATAATACTTGGTACTGAGAGGTGGGTAATGGATGGAAACAAGGGACGGTACTTGGATGTGGGTAGTGGGGTGAGACAAGGGGTGGCTTTAAAGGGGGGAGTTCCTGCATCTATTCTCTGAGAAAAAAAAAAAGCCCTGGTGCCATCTATTTTGAATATATTCTAAAAGTGAAAAAAAAAAGTCAGTTTACCAAAAACAGTACTCTATCTGCCCTTTCTTATAATACCATATAAAAATCAGGCAGCAAAGTTTCATAAACCAAAACAGTGTATCAATAATAATAAAATATACTAATAATAAACCCTCTACACAGTAAGTTTACACTGTGATCGCACAGGAAGCGTGCCGCATTCCCGTGCTGTGCAATTTTGCAGCCCATTAATTTGAGTAAAATGTAGCGCTAACAAAAATATATGTTATAGATAGTTATATAGATGTGTGCAATGTGGGGGAGCAGTTAGATGCCCCTGTAGATGTCGTATTAGGACGAAACGCATCGGACAAGGTTCACCACTCCCCACATTGCTTTTACTTATCGTGATAACTTTTATTCCATGTATGCTGGTTTTAATAAACCTACTTTTTTTGACGTGCACTGATTTTTTGGGATTTTGGGTGCTGTTAACATTACATTGGCTCCTGCATGGAGATCGCAAAGGAAGTGCATTTTTTTTTTTGTTAAAGTGAAAAATTATATCTGTGAAAATTATCAATGTTCATAAATCATCCTTCTATATTCTTTAACATCTTGAAAACGTTCCAAACATTAATATTGTGTTTGTCCACCACTTCAGTATAATTATCCACTCACTAGAAGTATGTGACCTTACTATTATTTCAGGTCATGTGCTTTTAGGGCCCTTTTGATCAGTTTTTGATGCGCTTTTGGTGTTTAACTGCTTCTCTTCCAGCCTATTGTAAAATAATGGCCAGACGGGAGCCCTGTTATCCTAGGAGAACGTCATATGTTGTCCTCCCAGGATCATGCCTTGTGCGTGCCCCACCGTACACAGTGGAGGACAGATCAATGTACTGCCCTGCTACCCAATCACAACAGATCACATAATTGTACATAATGAATGGCTTTGATTCATGCCATTCATTGCGTACTATTGTGCTGATCTCTGTGATTGGTCACAGTGATCACATGGTACATATGTGACCAATCACAGCCCATGTGTATCATGTGATTAGCTGTGGCCAATCACAACTAATCACAATAGTAAACACTGAATGAATAGTTTTCATTCAGAAAAAAACGGTTGCTTATACTGTAACAGTAAGGCGCCTTTCACACATACGGACCGTTCATTTCATCAGTTCAGTCACATCAAAACAGATGAAGTATTCATCGGTTTTTCATCAGTGATCATCAGTTTTCATTTGTTTTTCATCAGTTTTCATTTGTTTTTCATCAGTGATCATCAGTTTTCATCAGTATTAATGCAAAAAATGAATGAAAAACATCTGTTTTTCATCCGATCCGTTTTTTTGACGGATGAAAAATAGGGCTTTTATCCATTCAAAAAAACGGATGGTGATGGAAGCAGATCCAAATGGATGATCATTTGTTGTCATCTGTTTTTCCATAGGAATGCATTGATGTCCATTTTTCATCCGTCAACGAATGGATGAAAAGCGGACGAACGGTCCAGATGTGTGAAAGGGGCCTAAAATTCACTGTTAGGCCCCTTTCACACATACGGATCGTTCGTCCGTTTTTCATCCATCCGTTGATGGATGAAAAACGGACATCAATGCATTCCTATGTAAAAACGGATGACAACGGATGATCATCTATTTTTATCCGCTTACGTCAACATCCATTTTTTTGAACGGATGAAAGCTCTATTTTTTATCCGTCAAAAAAACGGATCGGACGAAAAATGGATGTTAACTGATAAATGGTCAGTTTTTTCATCCGTTTTTGCATTGATAGTGGATGTAAAAAAAAAATGATAAAAAACGGATGAACTGAACTGATAAAAAAAAACAGATGAACTAATGATGAACTGAATGGTCCGTTTGTGTGAAAGGACCCCAATAAGCAATTACGGTGTATATAAAAAAATAAAAAATAAAAAAAATTGATCACCTCCCCAGAGTAGTACAGTGTTACTATGATAACACTGTTATTGGTCTGGTTACTATGTGTAAAAAAAAATTCCTTTTTTTTTTGCATATTATCACCAGTCAGTGTCCTTGATCACTGCCACATCGATTATAAGATGACGCTGTACTGCATTGGTGACATTATGTAAAAAAAATTTAAAATGGGAAAAATGAAAATGTGAACTTTGAAAAAGATATTTTTTTTATTTCTTCATTTTCACAAAAAATTACAATTTCAAAAAACTCGCCATGTCTTTTACTAAATACCTTGGACTGTCTACTCTCTAAATGGGGGTCATTTGTACTGTCCTGGCACTCTCGTGCCTCAGGAAATGATAGGCCATCAGTACATCAGGTATTTTCCTACCTCTTGAAATGTCACACATTTTGTCATGTTACAACCAAAAAACTTAAATGTATTTTATTGGGATTTTATGTGATAGACCAACACAAAGTGGGACATAATTGTGAATTGGAAGGGAAATGATAAATGGTTTTCAAAAGTTTTTACAAATAAATATGTAAAAAGTGTGGCGTGCATTTGTATCCAGCCCCTTTGAGTCAATACTTTGTAGAACCACCTTTTGCTGCAATTACATTGCATTTTTGATTTGTTTTCCATTCATTTCAATGGGGAGGTGCTTTTTAAACATGCACCAAAAATGCAGCATGCTCATCTCTCAAAAACATACCGCACCCGCAGCTCATTGGTGTGAAGAGTTCCATAAGATTTAAAGGGATACAATTTTCATGCATTTTTGTTCTGCTTTTTAACCACTTCAATAACGGTCACCTTTACCCCCTTCCTGCCCAGACCAGCTTTCAGCGCTGTCACACTTTGAATGACAATTGCGCTGTCATGCAACACTGTACCCATATGACATTTTTATAAATTTTTTTCACACACAAATAGAGCTTTCTTTTGGTGGTATTTAATCAACATGGGGCTTTTTATTTTTTTGCTAAATAAATGTAAAACAATAATTAAAAAAAAAAAAATAGTTTTTTCTTCATTTCTGTTATAACATTTTGCAAATAAATTATCTTTCTTCATACATTTAGGCCAACATGTATTCTGCTACATTTCTTTGGTGAAAATAACCCAAATCAGTATCTTATTAAGCCTGTAGGAAAGTAGGAGAGTCCACAAACTATGGTATATACTGTACAGAATACATGTTGACTTGAATTTATGAAGAAAGAAATTCCTTTATGAAGAAAGAGCTCCCCCCCATGTTGAGAGCACGAGGCCTGGTGTGACCTGGTATGGGTTGGGGGAGGGGGGTTGTCAGCTTGGATGAGGGTCCGGTATGGATTTTGGGGGACCACACGCCATTTTTTTTTTGTCTTGGGGTTCCCCTCAAAATCCATACCAGACTGAAGCATCTGGTATGGTCTTGGGGGGGCTGGACCCCATGCTGTTTTTTTTTTATTTTTTTAATATTGGCGTGGGGTTTCCCTTCAAGATTCTCAGAGCACAAGTCGCATGCCATAAGTCGGATCATGATGATCCGACTTGGATGCGACTTCCATTAAAATCAATGGGCTGAAAGTCAGATCAGTTAAGACGGCTCTCATAGGGAACCATTGATTTTAACATGTAGAAAATGTAAGGATTACTGCGCTGTCCTAAAATTATAGTGACCCAATGTGAATGGTGTCCCATAAACTCAAAATAAATGTAAAAAACAAAATAAAAAACAAAATAAAAATAGCTGCTGCAGTTGTAAAGTGTACCAAATAATTGTGAATTCAAAATTCAGCTAGGATAGGTATAATAGGTATACACCTCCTAGGACATATACAAGTGGTAAATGGTTCAGTAGTAAAAGTCCATAGTGACAAAGAAGTTATAAACCAAACAATCTTTAGTGATAGTCTTTCTTTAAGAAGCCTGTGTGATTCGGCAATAGAAAATAAAACAGGGACTCCAAGGTTCCACAGTGATCTTATTCAGTAAACACCAGCTGGAAGGGGTGATCTGATAAGAGAAAGAAAGGCACCTCCACCGTCAAAACACACTGACCCTTACCAGATTGTGCGACCCCCTGTTACAGAGGTCACACTAGCTTGTGGCTTAATCCCGGCCAAGGGTTCCAATGGGCAATAACTGGTCACTCAGGATAAGAGATACGGGCTCAGAGGCAGTCAGGCGAAGGACAATGTAACAATCAGATAAAAACGTGTATTAGCCGGCCGGCTCGATTTCGCTGCCCGTTCACTTCCGGGATCTGCGTGGTTGTGTGGTGACGTCAGCACGCCGCTCCTCCCTACACCGTTTCGTCACAGATGACGTCTTCCAGGGGCACGGGCGGCGTGCTGACTCACCACCTATAAATACTCCTACACACAGAGGGAACGCCCAGCTCTGAGCCACTGAGGACCCGATGTGTGTCCACCATTTTGGTGAAGGGCAAATTGCCCTGACTTAAAAAAGTTTGCTAGCTCAAAGGCTAAGTTTGCTAACTCACTGCTGCCTTTGAGCTAGCAAACTTTTTTAAGTCAGGGCAATTTGCCCTTCACCAAAATGGTGGACACACATCGGGTCCTCAGTGGCTCAGAGCTGGGCGTTCCCTCTGTGTGTAGGAGTATTTATAGGTGGTGAGTCAGCATGCCGCCCGTGCCCCTGGAAGACGTCATCTGTGACGAAACGGCGTAGGGAGGAGCGGCGTGCTGACGTCACCACACAACCACGCAGATCCCGGAAGTGAACGGGCAGCGAAATCGAGCCGGCCGGCTAATACACGTTTTTATCTGATTGTTACATTGTCCTTCGCCTGACTGCCTCTGAGCCTGTATCTCTTATCCTGAGTGACCAGTTATTGCCCATTGGAACCCTTGGCCGGGATTAAGCCACAAGCTAGTGTGACCTCTGTAACAGGGGGTCGCACAATCTGGTAAGGGTCAGTGTGTTTTGACGGTGGAGGTGCCTTTCTTTCTCTTATCAGATCACCCCTTCTAGCTGGTGTTTACTGAATAAGATCACTGTGGAACCTTGGAGTCCCTGTTTTATTTTCTATTGCCGAATCACACAGGCTTCTTAAAGAAAGACTATCACTAAAGATTGTTTGGTTTATAACTTCTTTGTCACTATGTCCTAGGAGGTGTATACCTATTATACCTATCCTAGCTGAATTTTGAATTCACAATTATTTGGTACACTTTTGCGATTCAGTCAACACTTATATGATTGTTTGCAGTGCAGTTGTTTGTTTTTTATTGATTTTAACATGTCATGTGACTTGTAATCTGTAGTAATTGTATTTGGGAGTGAAAAATAATAGAGGCAGAGAAACGCTAAATGTGCATTTACGCCAATGCGAAAAGCAACTAAAAGCGCGTTTACAGCTTCTTTTTCCTGGCGTCGGTACTGGCTTTGCAGCTAATTTTTCTTACGCCCTGTGTACATGAGGACTTTAAATCTTATGGAACTCTTCACACCAATGTGCTGCAGGTGCGATATGTTTTTGAGAGTTCTGCATGCTGCATTTTTGGTGCATGTTTAAATAGCACCTCCCGATTGAAGTGAATGAAAAACACATAAAAAATGCACCGCAGGTTGCATTTTTGGTGTGCTTTTTGAGTCATATTTCCATGTTTCATAGGTGCATGATTGGAGTCAGGCAACCAGAAATGGCACAAGAAATGCATAAAAGAAACATACCAAAAAAAGTAGTAAAAACGCATATGCATTTTTTTTTTTCAAAGGAGCAGTGTGAAAGGGCCCTTAGGGTATGAACCTACTATTAGTTGTATTCTTCCTTCAATTCACCCCTGTAACACCCACATTACATTGTACCGAGACATCATGTATTTGTGTTGAAATGTAGCATTGGGAAGTGTGGGAAGTTAATATTTTATAGAGGTATTACTATATAGGGGTATGTGGGTGAGGGGTATTATTTTGGAGCAACTTGTGTGTAACTAGAATTTTAAATAAAAATCTCATTATAATATGGTAGCATTGGCACTTTTATTTTTGTTAAGACATATATAGAATCAGCCTTTAAGAATTATTTTTAGTCTCTCTCAGGTCTTCAGTTGTCTGTTTCAGCCATTGGCAGGTCCTCTGCTTGCTTTCCACCCAGCTGTAATAGGGCTTGTAGCCAAAGTGTCTGAATGCCTTATCGGTGTCAGCATAGAATGTAGTATGCACCAACTTCAGGATTGGTACAGTTAAGAAGGGTCTCAGTTTCCAAAACGGCTTCACAATGAATATTATTGCGCTGTAAATCATTATAATAAACCACATCTGCCAGTACGGCATGTATGACCCCATTTGTATATCAGGGTCAAATTCAGTGAACAGTTCCAGATTAAAGTCCTTTATACGCCTAAACGGGGTGTCATCATACGCGAAGTACGCCTGTCCACCAAGAACATGTGGGTTCAGCTGCATCTGACGAGCGGCAAGCACATGCATCCACGCCACGTTACCTGTAATTAAACCAAAAGATTCAGCCAAAAGCTCTAGTGACATTGGGGTTACAAGAAAAAAAATCTGTTTCACAATGGCAAGCAGGGACCATGGAGTATAGATCTGAGCCCGATCTCTCCGTGCAGTGAACTCACAAGGTTCATAGCTGCCAGAGATGCTTAAAGGCTCATTCACACGAGCATCAATACCCTTTGTTTAACCACTTCAGCCCTAGAAGAATTTACCCCCGTCCTGACCGGGCCATATTTTGCGATACGACACTGCGTCACTTTAACTGACAATTGCGCGTGCGATGCTGTAACCAAACAAAATTGACTTCCTTTTTCCCCACAAATAGAGCTTTCTTTGGTGATATTTGATCACCTCCTGCGGTTTTTTATTTTTTGCACTATAAACAAAAAAAGTACAGACAATTTTGAAAAAAAAACACAATGGTTTTCACTTTTTGCTATAATAAAGATCCCCAAAAATAAAATTTCTTCATCAGTTTAAGCCAATATATACTCTTCTACATATTTTTGGTAAAAATAAAATCCCAATAAGCGTATATTGATTGGTTTGCGCAAAAGTTATAGCATCTAAAAACTATGGGAAAGATTTTTATGGCATTTTTATTATTATTTTTTTTCTAGTAATGGCAGTGATCTGTGATTTTTAGCGGTACTGCGACATTGCAGCGAACAGATCGGACACTTTTGACACATTTTTCGGACCAGTAACATTTATACAGCGATCAATGCTATAAATATGCACTGATTACTGTATAAATGTCACTGGCAGGGAAGGGGTTAACACTAGGGGGCGATCAAGGGGTTAAATGTGTTCCCTCCTGAGTGATTCTAAAGCCTCGTACACGCGATTAGATTGTTGGCCAACAGAGCATCCGACTTTTGTCCGAAGGGTGTGTGCCCGGAACATGTCTGTACAAATGGTACACAATTGTCGGCCAACAAACACGAACGTAGTGACGTACTACGAGAAATTTCAGCTCTTGAGCACCACCCTTTGGGCACCTTCTGCTAATGTCATGTTTGGTGAGCATTGATTCTGAGCATGCGTGTTCGTACTTTGGACTTTTGTGTGACGAATTTGTGTACACACGATATGAAAATCTGACAACAGACCGAAAATATACTAGCCTGCCATCCAACATTTGTTGGCCGAACGTTGGACACCTATTGTCTGATGGAGCGTACTAACGGTTAGATTTTAGGCAATCTGTCATCACACAATTCCCAGTCGAAAATTGGATTGTGTGTATGAGGCTTAACTGTATGGGGATGTGACTGACTGGGGGGAGGAGACAGATTGCACAATCTTTCTCCTGTCCCCTGACAGAACAGAGAAGTCACCGTATTGTATGTGTGAAACCCCCCGCTGTCAGACCTGGCAGCAAAAGGGTTAAAGCCTCCTAATTACCCTCCAATGCCTGCTATGAATATTACAATGGGCTACACACAGTTGCGGTAGAGTTGTGTTAAAAAAAAATGTCGCTTTCTAGAGGCATTGCTACTTGTCATCTGCCTCCGTTAATTTCAATGGTAGCGTGTTGTAAACGTGATATTATTATATAGAAAATGAAATGTCATTCAGTTAAGGTTCACACCTACTTTAGTCCACTCTGCTACATTATTAATAGGTTGCACCTTAACCACTTAAGCCCCGGACCATTTTACTGGCCAAAGACCAGAGCACTTTTTGCGATTCGGCACTTCGTCGCTTTAACTGACAATTGCGCGGTCGTGCAACGTGGCTCCCAAAAAAAATTTACGTCCTTTTTTTCCCACAAATAGAGCTTTCTTTTGGTGGTATTTGATCACCTCTGCGGTTTTTATTTTTTGCGCCATAAACAAAAGAAGAGCGACAATTTTGAAAAAAACACAATATTTTTTACTTTTTTTATAATAAATATCCCCCAAAAATATATAATTTTTTTTTCCCTCAGTTTAGGCCGATACGTATTCGTCTACATATTTTTGGTAAGAAAGAAAAAATCAAAGAAAATCGCAATAAGCGTTTATTGATTGGTCTGTGCAAAAGTTATAGCTTCTACAACATAGGGGATAGTTTTATGCCATTTTTATTAATTTTTTTTTTTACTAGTAATGATTTTTATCCTGACTGCGACATTATGGCGGACACATCGGACATTTTTGACACATTTTTGGGACCATTGTCATTTATACAGCAATCAGTGCTATACAAATACACTGATTCCTGTGCAAATGACACTGGCAGTGAAGGGGTTAACCACTAGGTGGCAGTGTAGGGGTTAAGTGTGTCCTGGCGTGGCTACGTATAGCACGTCACTGATCTCTGCTCCCGATCACAGGGCAGAACGGGGAGATACTAACAGAGCTTGCCGCGTGCGCCCACAGGCCGCCTCTTAAAGGGCATCGTACAGGTACGTTAGTTTGCCTGTACGTGCCATTCTGCCGCAGTATATCTGCGTGAGGCGGTCGGCAAGCGGTTAATGCACAAACCCCCCCAAAAAAACATGAGTACACCACAAAGCATGGTATGTGTATGGTGTATCACTGCAGTGTGGGTGCATTACCCACTACAGTAGTAGTCCATTGTGGTGCCACGCAACACACTACATTTCGGACTGAGTGTTGACATGCATTGTGGTAAGGCCTAATAAAACCCACATTCCAACCAGAAGTGCTAGTCAGGTGGCAGAGTTTACAGGTGGCAGCGTTTACAGGACACCCTGACCGGTCTGTGACTACACAGCCCCATACGCAACAAACTGCGAAGCACTGTGTATTCTGACGCTCTTCTATCAGAACTAACATTAACTTTCAGCAATCTAAGTTACAGTAGCCCTTCTATTGGATAATACAACACGGGCCAACCTTCGCTCCCCACATGCATCAATGAGCTTTGGACACCCATGACCCTATTGCCAGTTTACTGGTCTTTCTTTTCCCACTTTTGGTAGGTCCTGACCACTGCAAACCGGGAACATCCCCTAAGTGCTCTTTCACACGGATGTGTCCGTGTACGGAGCCCGCTCTGCTCAGCGGGGGATCCCCGCTGAGCAGGAAGATGACAGAGTGCCGCTCTCCCCTATGGGGGAATCGGATGACGATGGACCGTAGAGTCCGTCGTCGCCCGATCTGATGACGGATGGAAAAAAAGGGTTTTCCTCCGTCACACTTTTTCGGATCAGAGCGGGTCGGATGTCAGCGGACATGTCACCGCTGACATCCATCCCTCCGTAGAGATCTATGGAGTGTCCATTCAGGTCCGCCTAAAACAGACCGTCCGTGTGAAAGGGGCCTAAGAGCTGCAGTTTTGGAGATTCTCTGACACAGTCATCCAGCCATTACGATTCTGCCCTTGTCAAAGTCGTTCAAATCCTTACGCTTGCCCATTTTCTTTACTTTCTACACATCATTGATCAACTTCAAGGACAACATGTTCACTTGCTGCTTACTACATCTCAGCCACGTTTATTTTTATTACGTTCATTGTCACAAGATAATCAATGTTATTTACTTTACCTGTCAGCGGTATATTGTTATGCTCAGTTTTATATATATATATATATATATATATATATATATATATTTACCATTTTTTAAAATTCCAGATTTTCAGTTAAATTTATAAATAATGAAAACGACACGCAATACAGATGTACATAATTGTTTCACATAATCCAACACAATTGTTTAAGATTGCTGGTGGAAAACGTAAAACGGCAATTTGAAAATGTTTGCCAACATAATTACATACCAGTCATAGGTATAGTCCTGGCTGCTAGAAACTGTAAAATTGTGTAGTGAACAGCGCCATCATGTGTCCAAAGTGCTGCTTTACAATTGATCTTATTTCTTTTGTGATGTTATTACATTTAATTGAGACTCAATTGAGTCCTATTATAGTGAATGTAATTATTGACATTCTACTTTTCTGCAACATAGAGAGATTGTGACCCTCACGGTGCTACATAAAGTTACATTGTTTAAAGTTGAAATCTAGTCAAATCATTCTGTTCAGATCTGGATTCAGGAAAACATTTCTATGGTTGGAATTTTTCCTCATTCCCTGTCCCCGTTTCACACACAGATGAACAGGAAGTCTCCCTTGTCAGAGACTGACAAGTTCCAACAATTCTATAATCTATCTAAAATAAAAATAACATTTTGGCTTTATTTTCACAAAAAATCTTCAAAAAGGATTTGTAAAAATTAAAATACTAATAATAATTTAAAAAATTACAACATAAATCTCCCTTAAAGGTGCCAGTCAAAAACTTGTCTGGCCATTCAAGAGACTTACCCTCATATCATGTCCCGCAAGGACAGGAAGTGATGTAATCTTCCTTTGCTAAGAGACAGATAAGAAAGTAAATTCACAGGGAGAGAAGTGTCAGGTTTTACTGCTCTGTCTCTTCCTTTCCTGACCCACACACTCATTTTTTGTTCAGGTGTCACCAGGACAGGAAAATAGAAAAAGTGTCCCCAGCGGGTACACAGATAGCAGTATAAATTTGACTCTGGTTTAAAAAATGAAAAAGTTTGCTGGTAGAGGGAAACTATAATGGTTTGTGGATTGTCTCGCTGCTTTTACCCAACAGGACTTGGGGAAAAGTTTTAGGCACCCCCTGCAGTAGGAGTTTTAAATCATTTAAATTTATCTAGTTAGTTGCTCATGAAAGAACAAGGTAGAAGTGATCCAGTGGCTGAACAGCTGTCTGATTACTTCAACCCTAAAAAGGGGGGTGGGTATGTTTAAAAAAACAAAAACAAAAAGAGAGAGAGAGAGAGAGAGAGAGAGTCTGAGAAAGAATGTACTACGGCAACATCAGTTCATTTGGAATAAAGAAACACAAAAGATAAAACATCTGCAATGACATTTGCATAGAATGAATATTTTTTTCTCTCTCAAGAAAACGTAAAGCGGAGCTCCACCCAAAAGGGGAAGCTCTGCTTGTTTGCACCTTCCCCCCTCCACTGCAACATTTGACACTTATGCGGTGGGGGGGGGGGGGTTGGGTTGTTTGACAGGTACCCGTTCTCACTTTCAGGTAGGATTGTGATCAGCAATCTACGACACTTCCGGTCCCTCCTCATTCCCCCGCTGCATTCTGGGACACACAGGTCCCAGAAGATGGCAGAACCATTTAGAAAGTGTGAATTGTGCACCGTTTTCCTTTACCTACAATGCCGGCGCTGCCACCCGAAGCCAACTGCCCTTGTCCCCATGTTGATGGGGACAAGGGCCTCTTCCCCACAACTGTGGGCTGTGGTTGTGGGGGTCTGCGAGCAGGGGGCTTATCAGAATCTTGAAGCCCCCTTTAACAAGAGGGCCCCAGGATCCTGCCCCCTCCCCCATGTGAATGAGTATGGGGTACATTGTACCTTTACTTATTCCCAAAAAAAAGTGTCACATAGAAAATGAAACAAAGTTTTTGACAATTCCTTTATTAAAATCCCCAAATAATGCCCCCCATAGTAAATCAACTGTCAAACACACAGCTCGCCAAACCTGAAAAAGAAAAAAAGCTCTGCATTCGTCGAAGGCTAACCGCCAACTGCCTGCTCCTACTTCTGACAGTTCTTAAATAGGGAAGGGACGGGGGCCACCTGAAGATGTCACCTGGTGGCCCCACCCCTTTGTGACGTCTCCACCCGGTGCAGGTGATTATTGGCACTTGCTTGGTATAAATTGGTTAATCATATAAAATCCCTGACTTTGTGCAAGTGTACAAAGTGTGCAAGTCTAATGCCGTGTACACACGGTTGGACTTTCCAGCAGAAAAAGTCAGACGGAATCTTTTCATCGAATATTCCGATAGGGTGTGGGCCTATTTTTTTTTCTAAAATTCTGATGGACCTAGAAATAGAACATGTTTTAAATCTTTCAATTCCTATCGGGAAAACCGCTCGTCTGTATGCTGTTCCGACGGACCAAAAATTGACGCATGCTCTGAAGCAAGTACGAGACGGCAGCTATTGGCTACTGGCTATTGAACTTCCTTTTTCTAGTCCCATTGTACGTGTTGTACGTCACTGCATTCTAGACAGTCGGACTTTGGTGTGATCGTGTGTGGGCAAGACAGTTTCAGCGGAACTCCATCGGAAAAACCTTCGGAGCTTATTCTGATGGGAAATCCGGTCGTGTGTACGCGGCATAAGGCCTCATGCACACTTGACTTTATAAAAAAGCCAGTAACGTTAGCTGTAGAGAGCTGTAGAGTAGAGAGTTTTTCAGCGTTTTTAGCTGAAGCTAAAAATAGCTTTTTTCAGCAGAACTATACTCCCATAAAAGCATATGGCTCAAAAATGCTGATGAACGCCGAATAGCTGCGTTGTTCAGCGTTTCTTAAGCTGTTTTCAGCTTAGAGCATTTTTACAGCTGAAAAACACCTCTGCCAAAAACTGCTGCTTACAGCCTATGTGTGCATAGACACATAGAATAACATGCTCTGGAGTTTATTGACAGCAGAAAAAAACTTCTGAAGCCAAAAACAGCAGCTGTAAAAACGTCCAATGTGCATGAGGCCTTGGAATTGATGCTGGTTTGAAGTCAAAAGGGTAGTCACACCAAATATTGATTTGATTTAGATTTTTCTTTCGGTTCGCTCACTTTGTAAATTTTTTTTTGTTTTTGAAAGCATTCATACGTAACAGCATTTCTTCACACCTGCCTACAACTTTTACACAGTACTGTAGAATCTCAGTAGGGGAAAACAGTTACAAAAGACAACTTCTCCACGATTAAGAAACATGCTCATCTAGTGGGTAAAACACTTTACAAAGGTAAAAAATGTTCTGGAAACTGCGGTGTCTTTTAAAATCACTAGATGGTGCCATTCCTCTTTCTGAGTTATCGTAAAGCACTACTGGTCTTTGGATGTAAAAAAACAGAGATATGATTTTAACGAGACAATGGTCTGTTTGTGCTAATTAGACAAAAAAGCATTTTTATGTGACAATAAAGTTTTGTCAGTTGATTCATGTTCGTAGACATAAAAAAAACTGTTGGAAAAAGCGTTCCTCTCAAAAAAATAGTGTATAAAAAATAAATAAATCGTAAAAAATGTTTAAAAAAAGTAACAAAAAAATGTTTTAACCACTTGCCGACCGCTGCACGCTGATATACGTCAGCACAATCGCAGTGGTGGGCAAATGGGCCTACCTGTACCCCTTTAATTGGCGGGGCTCACGCGCACGACGCGTACAGCGTGACCGTGTCCGCGGGACCGGCGGACCCGATGTCCGCTGGTCTCCCGGCGATCGTGTCATGGAGCCGCAGAATGGGGAAGTGCCTATGTAAACCAGGCATTTCCCCGTTCTGCCTTGTGACATGACAGAGATCACTGCTCCCTGTCATCGGGAGCAGTGATCTCTGTCATGGGAGTTGAAGCCCATCCCCCCCACAGTTAGAATCACTCCCTAGGACACACTTAACCCCTTGATCGCCCCCTAGTATTTAACCCCTTCCCTGCCAGTGTCATTTACACAGTAATCAGTGCATTTTTATAGCACTGATTGCTGTATAAATGACAATGGTCCCAAAATAGTGTCAAAAGTGTCCGAGGTGTCCGCCATAATGTCGCAGTCACGATAAAAATCGTAGATCACCACCATTACTAGTAAAAAAAAAAATTATAATAAAAATGCCATAAAACTATCCCCTATTTTGTAGACGCTATAAAAACTTTTGTGCAAACCAATGAATATACGCTTATTGCGATTTTTTTTGTACCAAAAATATGTAGAAGAATACATATGGGCCTAAACTGAGGAAAACATTTTTTATATATTTTTGGGAGATATTTATTACAGCAAAAAGTTAAAAATATTGCTTTTTTTTCAAAATTGTCACTTTTTTTTGTTTACATCGCAAAAAATTTAAACCGCAGAGGTGATCCAATACCAATAAAAAAAGCTCTATTTGTGGGAAAAAAAAGGAAGTCAATTTTGTTTGGGTGCAACGTCAATTATCAGTTAAAGTGACGCAGTGCCGAATCGCAAAAAAGTGCTCTGGTCAGGAAGGGGGTAAAATCTTCGAGGCTGAAGCGGTTAAACAATTGGGAAAAAAATTATTATTATTTTAGTTTTTTTTTACATACTGTCACCAGTCCGTGTCCCTGCTCGCCCCCACACCTGTTATATGATAACCCTGTACTGCACTGGTGACAGTATATAAAAATTTAATAAAAAATGTTCTTTATTTTTAAAATAATTGTGACAAAAAAAAACTCGCCATGCCTCTTACTAAATACCTTGGACTTTCTACTTTCCAAAAAGGGGTAAGTTGGGGGATTTTTTTCACTGGCCTGGTGTTTTTAGGCCTTAAGGACCTAAATAGGCTATCAGTACATCTGATTGATCGATTTTTAGATATATGCCATACTTTGTGGACGCTATAACTTTCCTACAGACTAAATAATATACATTGATTTGTGTTATTTTCACAAAAAAAAAAGTAGCAGAATACATTTTGGCCTACATTTATGAAGAACATTTTTTTTAAATTCAAATTTTACAACAGAACCAAAGAAAAACTATTTTTTTTCCAAACATTTGTTTTTTTTTTCCGATTATTTAGCAAAAAATAAAAAATACAATGGTTATTATATACCATCAAAAGAAGGCTCTATTTGAGTGAAAATGGGTACAGTGTTGCATAACCACACAATTATCAAAGTGCGACAACGCTGAAAGCTAAAAATTGGCCTGAGCAGGAAGGGGGTAAAAGGGTATTGAAGTGATTAATGTTGTTAGGGTTTAAGTTATTTGTTAGGTTAAGTCTAATAGTTAGATTTAGAGCTGAACTAATTCTTCCTATCCCAGCGATGCAAGGTCCATAGGCTCCTTTTCACTTTGCTTGGTCTTCTTCTGGGATCATTGTCTTTTGATTATCTTGATTGGCCTGTCCAGGATGAAATAATTCCTGCCCATGTGCATGGGAGTTCCACCTATTTAAATGCATTTCCGGGGCGTGTTCAAGATGGCGCCGGGAGCAGACATGCTGTAGAGGAGCTCCCGATTCCTGGCCTACAATTCTCCTCCTATCCTGGTGCATAAGTGTAATTTCTTACCTGATTAACTACCCGGTGTACTGGGCGATGACAAAGGGTAAACATGTGGGCCAGCAGAAGTGTGCAAAAGTTACTCCTCCCCGACCCACCACATGAAGACCCAAACTGACTCCGTGCCTGACATGCCATCCAGGCTGGCTCAGCTGCCTTTGATGCCTTAATGTTGGCTATCGCCACATGCCAGTCTACCCTAACTGTGAAAATAGAACATGTCCAGACAGAGATGGCTCCCCTACACCGAGACATGGATAAATTTAGAGACCAGGTGACTGAGGTGGAAAGACTGGTCTCTGGAACTGAGGATGTGCAGAGGGATCACCATGAGGACCTGCAGACTTTAAAAATCAAGGTCAAACAAACAACTAGAGGCCAGGGTGGAGGATGTGGAGAACCAGAACCGCCGCAATAATCTGTGGATCCTGGGTCTCCCTGAGGGTGCTGAGGGGTCGGCCCTTGTGACCTTTATGGAGCATCTACTCCAATCCCTGCTCCCAAGAGCAAAATTCCCCACACTTCTCAATTGAGCGGGTCCACCACATGCGGGCTACTGGAGGCCCTCATCTTTAAGCTCCTGTGCTACAGGGACAGAGACGTGGTGCTTCGTGCAGCCCACTTACAAGGAGATTAGAAGTTTGACAATGTGAAGTTGCTCATCTTTCTGGATTACTTGGTGGGAACACAAAGATAGTGTAAATCCTTTGATCACCTCCGTGCCAAGCTGAGAGAGAAATGGGTCAAATACAGCATGCTTTTTCCTGCCAAACTTCGTGTCCAAGATGGTAACCGCGTGCAGTTCTTCCCTTTGCCCAGGGATGCTACTGCATGGGCTGACACGATTCAACACTGATGTCCTTGTTGCGCTTTATATTCTAGTTTACCCCTGCAAAGCTTACTGGAGTTCCCCTCTACCCATGGCGGTTTTCATTATCTTGGGCTTGCTGCTCTGGTGTTACTGTATCCTAAATGCCTCGGGGGCCCAGGAGCCCTACTCTGCTAGGTATTGATGGCAGGCCCTGTCTGCTGCAGTGACCACTGCTTGCCGTTTTCTGTTAGTACTGTGCCCTGGAACCCATGGGTGACAGTCTGTGTGTAATGGGGTTGACACACCCTATTTCAAGCTGAGACCGCTGACTCACTGTTTCTATGTGTCATGTCTCCTGGGGATCCGGGAGATGTTCACTGCCCCATCAGGGTTATGGCTATATATACTGTTTATATTCATGGCCATGATCTGATTATCCAACTTGCTTTCCCCTTTCCCCAGGGCGCCTCTTGAACATCTGCCTCCATGCCCGTCTGGTGAGCTAGTGTTTTGGGGATCCAGACCCTCCTCCATTGTTGGGGGGGCTGTCGGTTAGTTTAGTTGGGCCACTTTTGATGGCTCCAAGTTCAGTTTTTTATGTTATCTGACAGGAAATTTTTATGCCACTATGCCATATTGCTATGGTTGTCTAGGCTTTCCCTCTGTTATGTTATCTCTTAAAGTCTTCTCCTGGAAGGGGGCGAGTGTTCTGGTTCTCAAGATGCTCCCCTTTAAGCTCCTTGGCCTGGCACTGGATCCGGAGGGTAGATTTATGCACAAATACAGTGTCTGCCGTGGGTTATAGTTAGCCTATATCTGACACCACCTGCTTCTCTTAAACTGCTGAATCAGATTACTGTCAAGATAGCAGAGTTTCCTACTGATAATGTTGTTTTAATGGAGGATTTTAATCTGGTCCCGGATTCTGGTTTGGTCAGATTTGTCAGTCTCGGGCCTTTACCTGCCATTCTGCATCGCACAAGACCTTTTTCCATATCGACCTGGCCTATGTTGGGGGATCTGTCCTGCCTAGAACCCGCAACATCACTATTTTAGGGGTATCTCAGATTTTGCTCCGTGATTCCAGACCCTGGACCTGTTGGCTACCCCTTCAGACAGACTCTGGAGGCTTTCCCGGTTCTGGGTCTCGGATGCGGAGGTGGAATTGCAATTTAGGGGAGATGGAAACATATTGGAGAGTCAACTCTGACATCTGTGTAGGATGTCTTCAAGGCCTACTCCAGAGGACAGTACCAGACCATCGTTGCCAGGGTCAGGAAGGAGCACAGGGCAGAAGTCACTAGGGTGGAGGTGGAGGCTACTAGGCAAGAAGCCTTGTATGTTAGAACCAAGGAGCCCCAACATTATGACCGGTTACAGACCCTGACCAAGCAGCTGCTCCTATTAAGGACGGCACTGATGCAGAAGATATTACTCCATCAGACCCAATGTATTTTCGAACAGTGGGAAAAAACTGGGCGATTACTGGCCTGGCTGTCCAGGGAGCAATCGGGAGGGATGACCATTGCTCAGATCCTTGGTCCCAATGGTGCCCTCCTTTCTGCCCCCGAGGAGATCAACCAGTGCTTTGCCTCCTAATATCAAACGCTTTATAGCTCCCGGGTGACTTATGAGCATAGTGAACTGACCACTTGTCTAGAGACCATTGACATCTCAGTTCTCACCTCAGCCTATTCAGAAAAACTGGACACCCCATTAAAGTGGAGGAGATACAGAAGGCACTGAAGATGATGCAGGCGGGTAAGACACGGTGTCCTGATGGTATCCTGGTTGAATTTTATAAAATGTATGCAGAAGACCTGGCTCCCAGGTTCCAATCACTACTGGCTAAGTCATTGGAGATGGAAGTGCTTCCTGGCACAATGAGTGATGCAGTAATAGTGGTCACCCCCAAGCCTTGGAAGGATCCTACTCTGTGTTCCTCCTACCATCCTACTTCCCTCAATGTTGATGCTAATACTAATGCTAATACTCGCCAAACGGTTAAATACTATCATCCTTACAGCCCTAATACACCCTGATGAGACAGGCTTTATGCCGTCAGACGGAACGAATATTAATATTCGTCGTCTCCATACCCATATTGCAATGGCGGACCCCAAAAACCCTGGGGTGGTGGCCTCTCTTGACGCAGAAGGCCTTCGACTCAGTTGAGTGGGGGTATTTGTGGGCTGTTCTGACTAGTTTTGGATTTGGGCCCCAGTTCTTGTCCTTGCTGCGGATGCTGTATGCCCACCCTTGAGCGTGTATACGCATTCTGTAGGAGCTATTTTCTTTGGAAAGGGGGACACGCCAGGGCTGCCCGCTGTCCATGGCACTATTTGCCTTGGCTTTAGAAACGCTTGCCATTTTCCTTAGGTCGGACGCGAGGGTTCAGGCCAAAAGGTTGGGCTCATTGGAAGAGAAGCTCTCCCTATATGCTGATGACGATCTCCTGAATCTGGCTGGTGCTTCCTCCTCCCTACACTCGGCACTGGCCCTTTTTGATCAATTTATCGTTTGTCTATACTCCGGTATTCGCATCAATTGGGACAGATCGGTGTTCCTGTTACATCCGTCGCTACCCTGCATCGACACTCACACACCTTTACATTGGATAGACGAGTTCATATACCTGGGGGTGAGGGTGGGGGACGCAGTGGCTGGGTACTTAGACAGGAATGTGTACCGGGTGTTGGTACAGCTCACTCAGATGAACGACATGGAGAAATCTCCCCCTGACACCGGTGGGCAGAGGGAATCTTCTTAACCACTTCAGCCCCGGACCAATTGGCAGCCAAAGGACCAGGCCCCTTTTTGCGATTTGGCACTGTGTCGCTTTAACTGACAATTGCGCGGTCGTGCGACGTGGCTCCCAAACAAAATCAGCGTCCTTTTTTCCCCACAAATAGAGCTTTCTTTTGGTGGTATTTGATCGCCCCTACGGTTTTTATTTTTTGCGCTATAAACAAAAATAGAGTGACAATTTTGAAAAAAATTCAATATTTTTTGCTTTTTGCTATAATAAATATCCCCAAAAAATATATAAAAAAAACATTTTTTTTCCTCAGTTTAGGACGATACGTATTCTTCTACATATTTTTGGTTAAAAAAAAAAATCGCAATTAGCGATGATTGGTTTGCGCAAAAGTTATAGAGTTTACAAAATAGGGGATAGTTTTATAGCATTTTTATTAATATTTTTTTTTTTTACTAGTAATGGTGGTGATCTACGATTTTTATCCTGACTGCGACATTATGGCGGACACATCGGACATTTTTGACACCATTGTCATTTATACAGTAATCAATGCTATTTAAATGCATTGATTCCTGTATAAATGACACTGGCAGTGAAAGAGTTAACGACTAGGGGGAGGGGTTATGGGCTGTGACGTGTGTGTTTTTTTTACCATTAGGGGGCGGGGCTGACGTCTGACGTCATTGATCGGCTTTCCCGATGACAGGGAACAGCCGATCAATGACAGGCAGAGTAGGAAGCGCAGGGAGAGGTTTGTTTACACAGACCTCTCCCCGTTCTTCAGCTCTGTGACCCGATCGCGGGACACCAGCGGCAATCGGGTCCGCTGGTCCCGCGGCCGTGGTCATGGAGCTCCCGACCGGGTCACGAGCGTGCCGCCGCGCGCGCGACCCACGGTTAGGCTCTTAAAGGGCCAGGTACCTGTACGTGGTTCTGCCTAGCCGTGCCATTCTGCCAACGTACATCGGCGTGAGGCAGTCGGGAAGCGGTTAAAATGATCTATTTACCAAAACTTTTGTCTTTTTTTTAGACATACACCAACGCATATCCTTAGGCCATTCTATCGGCGCCTCATGAGTGTCGTGACCTCCTTTATTTGGGCTGGATGACTCCCAAGGGTGGCAAGACGGATTCTCTACTTTCCGTTATCTAGCGGCGGGTTGGCCCTTCCCAATTTCCTGCTCTGTTATTGGGCGGCGGAACTTGTCACTGTGCGGTGGTGATTCTCCAAACCTAAGCAAAATCCTGCAGTAAATCTGGAGGCGGCCCTCTTAGGCTCCTATGCGGCACTGTCTAATTTAGTGTTTTCAGGGTTCTAAGACTCACCCTTCTGTGACGGGCCCTATGAAAACTACGATCTGGGTAAGGCAGTGCTCTAGAGTAGCAGGCCAGTAGCCGCCCTGTGTCTCTCTGCATATGCCGCTCTGGGGTAACCTTCTGCTCCCTCAATTATATCCACTCCCTGACCCTGCAGTGTGGGCCAACAAGGGAATCCTTACACTGAAACATGTGATAATGTGGGTAATGTAATTTCAGAAGTTGAGACAGACACATCTCCCCAGATCATTTCAATTTAGGTATTGGCAGTTGAGGCACGCCCTTTAGACTGTTTCCTAACCTGGTGGTTCTTGAATCCGATCCACTAGAGCATCTTCTGATCTCTGGGGTGATGGGGAAGCCCCTTTCTTCCCTGTACCTAGATCTGACAGTAACCTAGGACATTAAGCCTACCCATTCGCTGAGCAGATGGAGAGTAGAAATTCCTTCATTGGGGGATGAGGAGTGGGATGATTGTTTCTCAACATTAATTCCTTCTATGATCCCGGCCAAGGACCGATTTATTCAGCTAAAATTTTTACACATGACATACTACACCCCGCAGAGGCTAGCTGATATCTATCCCAATCTTAGCCTATTGTGTACTCAATGCAACCTTTTTTCATATGGCTTGGTTCTGTCCCAAACTCTGTCCTTACTGGCAGGCTGTGGCAGATACCCTAATACACACGAGTGGAATTTCCATCGGAAAAATCTTGGATGGTTTTTCCGATGGAATTCCGTTCAAGCTTGAACTTTCGACCGCCAAGAACGCGGTGGCGTACAACACTACAACGAGCCGCGAAAATGAAGTTCAATGCTTTCGAGCATGCGTCAAATTGTTTCCGAGCATACGTAGGAATTTCCGATCGGAACTTTTTCCGACCGAAAAATTGAGAACGTGCTCTCAATCTTTTGCTGGCGGAAATTCAGCTAGCAAAAGTCCGATGGAGCATACACACGGTCGCATTTTCCGACCAAAAACTCTCATCAGTCTTTTGCTGGCCCAATTTCCGATCGTGTGTACTCGGCATAAGTGTTATAAGTGGACTTGATATACCTTTGGATCCTCTGATCCAATTATTGAGCTACTTGGAGGATGTGGAGGGAGACAGATATACCATGCTATGCATTACCTTCACCTGTTTTATGGCAGGAGAGAAATCCTGCTGAGATGAAAGGGGAAGGATTCTCCTTTGCGAGACTCATGGCAGCAGACGATTAATAACGTGCTACCACTATATAAGATCACGTATGAGAGCAGGAACTGCCCAGGAAACTTTGACAAAGTGTAGTCGAACTGGATAGATGCTTGTGGTTAATCCCAGGATCCTCCTCCCCCCTCCCTTTTTATTTTTTTTAGATCCTTGTTGTTTTACCTGCTGGCACTATGGGGTAGTGCAGGATTAGGGCTACCTATCAGTTTAAACTCCTAATTTAACTTTTCTTGTGCATATTTTGCTCCCTCTACATGAGGTTTTATTGTGGATAATCGATACTCTATGTGCTACTTTCGCTCTCGTGCTTTTTTAATGACATCTACTGTACTGCATGACTTTTCTTCGATATTTTGCTCATGTTTTTGTACTGTCATTGTTTGTCCAATAAAAAAAATCTCTTCTGTTAAAAAAAAAAAAAAAAATGTATTTTCATAAATTCTAACACTACGGACCCAGAAGAATACAGATAAAAAAAAACAGCTGCCAACCCATCCTTGTGTACTGGGAGGGGCTGAATGCTTGCAATGACGTTTTTAGTTTGTCACTAATCTAATGCCATGCTGCTATTTGAGGTTATACTGTTATCTCTCATACGCCCAAAGAGCAGTAAAACTAGGCAAATTATTTGTCATAATTACACAAGTCAATGGAATGTGTACTGCTGAGCTGTAAATGCAGCTTAGGGGCAACATGGGCTAAGTGCTAGCCTGGTCATGGTCTATATAAGTAACGTATGTTAAATGTTTCAGAGTAAAATGTCTAACAAAGAATAGTAATCTTAGGAAATATGAAATCTGAGGTACTATGTGATATCAATGAATGAAAATGGGTTCTGACATATGATCAGAAGCATGTCTGTGCTATAAATCCTCTTACCAACATATTCATAGCTTTGCGCTTTATCATCTGGTTGAATGTAGTTTATCCGATTATTCTTGGATTTTGCAGTCTGATATTGGTTCAGGAAAGTTGGTGACTTTTCACCATAGACACCGCTTGGTCGGATGCTGCAGGTAGTCAATTTATTGCCATTGCTCATCTGCAAAGCAGAAACATTAAGAGGACATTTTGAAACAAATGTGATTTTCAAAGGGTATCATTGAAATTAGAAGGATCATATATGGACTGGGAATAATCAATGTAGCTATGCCAATACCAATACTAATCAAATATCTGTAATTGACTCGTGGAATTGTGTTTGGCTGTGAGGCCATTCTAACCCGCCTTTTGGTGGAAGTGTCCATAAACTTACTACAGCTCTGCATGTTCCTTCTTTCCTCTGCCTATGAGGAGGGGGCTGTGTCCCTTTCTTCCAATCAGCTCACACACAGTGTAATCCCAGTCTCTCCACCCACCCCTATGTGCTGCTGAAAGAGGAAGAAAGATTTTTTTAACATGCTCTGCACTTTTCAAATTTAGCGGCTGGGGTCTAGTCAGGGAGCCCAGTCACTACATTGGTTTGCTTTGGATGGGAACACTTGGCATCTACACGGGGCAGACCTTTAATGGCCTTGACAGGACATCCATGTTCTTTGAAGGAATGCTTCTGCTAAATATGCATATTTGATCAACTCATGCACATTTATAGGTATGAAATTGTATTGATTTACTAATATGGGCTGTTTTTTCAGAAGTGGTACTATTCCCTGAAGAAGATTTATAATACAATTTTGAAACGCGTTGGATATCCCTCTCTGCAGTGTTCCTTATTAGAAACCACGAATATAGGGAGCAGCAAGTAGACTGGGACTAACACTGCAATTTTTATTCATTCAATGTGCAATGTTGACAATTTTTCAATGATGTGTTGTATCATTAACACAAGATTTTTAATACATTTTTCTATAATAAATTACATTTTTTTTTATACATATACATTTATGTATATTTTTTATTGCCCATAAAATCCCACTTTTTGAGGTTATTCATATATTCACATGGTTGGAAAGGGCTGTACAGTGTAAACAACGGGCAGTCTCTGCTAGAGACAGCGCATACAGTACGTCCCTGTTCGCAAGTACCTCTCAGATGTCTGTCTACCAGTATACAGCTGTAGTGCACCCCCTAAGGAGCCGCAAGTAGAAGGGGATTCCTCACCCTGCACAGCCAGGCATACTATATATTTACAGCACACTTGAGTCAAAGAACAATCCAGGTGTTTTGCTTTATGTTTTATTGAGGGGAATAAACTTTGATAGGGATATTATGGGATGCCCACTTGATCAAAGCAGTGAAACTCTTCAGAGACACAGTGAAAAGGAGGGCTTGGAGAGCTCTAAATAGGTTATACCTCGTCCCGGGTTGAATGGTAGATGGAGGAGCAAGTATAGAGATAGGGGACTATAGCGGTAATGAGTAAAGGTGACACTTGCAACTTTTTGAAAAGAAATTTTAACAAAGTAATTTATTAATAATCGATTTAAAAAACAAAACCGACACCAAATACAATATACATACAATACAGAGAGAGAGAATACATTGAGATTGGTCCGCCAGTCATATCAATTCCCCAGCAAAAAATGGGGGCGCAAGGGACTCAGAGATGGCTGGGGGACCAAGGAAATGCAAAGCCCAAGGGGGCAGACAGCGGCCTAGGGGTACGTTTTGTCTGCCCCCCCAGGGGATTCTATGGGACCAGCACTGGTTGTTTGTGTGTGTGGGAGGGGATGTAGGGTCCTGTGGCGATATGTTTGATGTGGCCCTGCGTATTAAACTTCTATGTACTGATTGAGTTATATAACTAACTTTTTGCTTTTTATATTTTCATAGACTCTTTCCCTAATCGGTACAAAACTATCTATTGACCCTGAAGAAGCCATTGTATGGCGAAACATGTCGGTCAGCTCTCTCTAACAGCCCTACTGTACCCAGGATCTATACAATCTTTGTAGACCCTTTTTATCCTACCCCTGTTTCCTTTTTGCATTTCCTTGGTCCCCCAGCCATCTCTGAGTCCCTTGCGCCCCCATTTTTTGCTGGGGAATTGATATGACTGGCGGACCAATCTCAATGTATTCTCTCTCTCTGTATTGTATGTATATTGTATTTGGTGTCGGTTTTGTTTTTTAAATCGATTATTAATAAATTACTTTGTTAAAATTTCTTTTCAAAAAGTTGCAAGTGTCACCTTTACTCATTACCGCTATAGTCCCCTATCTCTATACTTGCTCCTCCATCTTCAGAGACACAACTATATACAGTCCGTATATACACTTCTCTTTCTACCTCCAGCACAGATCTTGCTTGTAGAATGACATCTCCCAAGACCAGCTGGCACTGTATGGGTGATCTAGCAAAGGCTCAGTTAGACCGGTAGCAAATGCCCTTTACAGGCAGGGACCACGGGCCCCTTTGGTAGTAAAAAAGTCCCAGTCCTCCTGTGGCCACTGATTCAGCACCACCCACCTGGCTGCAGCTGCCCCTTTTACTAGCCCTCCTGGCTAAAACTCCGCAGTCCTCCCAGACTGACTCTGCATCCATCCCAGACTGATGGACCCAGTCCTCTCATGCATGCCTCTCAGTCCTCTTGACTGTAACACTCACCAGCCCACCTGCTGTCTTCCACTTGCTCCCGTGCCTCTGGTCAGGACACCACTGTGTGTCATGAAGAGGGTCCCTTTTGCACCCAAGCCCAGGCCCAAGGTCACCCCCCCAAGACTAGGGGGCACCCTCAAGGGCCACTGACAGCCTAATACTCCATCTCCAACCTCCACCCAAACTCCACTGCCCCAGCTGGGCTGACCCAGAGTATTTGAGGGGGTCTTCCCCCTACCAACCCATCTGTTAGGGATTGGTCAGGGCCTTCAGAATACTCCTGGCAGCTCCTCCTCACCTCCACTCCCATACTTCTAGAATCTTCTCCAAGTTTCTAGAAGCAGGGGGAGGTCTCAGAGATGCTGCCTGTGAGTCATCCAGCCCTCACTCAAACCCTGACCCAGAAAAACACACAGGATTGGCTGCCAGCTAAGCCTGAACAATTGACCTACTCTGTACAAGAAAAATCTACTTCTAGCACACTGCGTATTTCAACCTGTTATTGTGAATCATGTGCGCAGAAATTCGCCTGCTCTGTATGCAAAAGCCCAAAATCATACTTTTGTGTAGATTTGAAGCATGTTAAAAACAAGGATTTGTGTATTTTCAATGTCGCCTTCAAAGCCACATGAAAAGACCTTCACCCTCCTTTATGGTACCTTTTGTTAATTATTTTTTATGCATTAGTACATGTCCCATTTGGAAGTGCTTGGTTTTCCATGTTTTCTTTTGTTACAGTAATTTGCTTTTTAGCCCTACAAATGGTCAGAATTTACTGGGATCCACTTTTGGGATTTCCATTTTTGGTGTACATTCAGAAAACGCACCAAAAATGCCAGATGTCATAGAAGTCTATGGGAAAACACAGGTAACCTGCATGAAATCTATGGGGAAACCTCTCTGCACCTGTGCTGCGAACAAACCACAGCGGAGCAGTATGAAATAAGTCATGTAGACAGGCCATTTTGCTAACAGCTAGACACTTTTATGAATCACAAATTAGATATCTTTGGCAAGGCCCAAAGTCTATGCAGGTAATAAGAAATGCAGAAACAGCACACACAATGACAGGACCCTCCATACACAGTACCACTGCTTCATGCATGACAGCGTGGAAAGTCTCTGCTGCTGTATGAGGGCCCATACAGAGTTTATTCCTGTCATGGGAAGAATGTTACTGGAAACAAAGACTTGTGTACAGTACATGAAATAGAACTGCTCTACTGAACTGTCTGATTATTAAAGTACATACCTGCTGACCATTAGCCGAGAGGATTAACTTTTCAGCCTGACCCTTTACTTTACCATAAGACAGTAAGTGCTCACCATGATAGATTGTGTCTTCTGTGATTCTTAAAACAAAAGAAACAGGAGGTTTTTAATAAATATAGATGGCAAGATATAGAATTCTACTTTTACTTTTTAATATGGAGTCAAAACGAGTAAACCTAAAGAGTTTGTTACCCCAACTCTTCATAATCCTGATATGTGCCTGCTGTACCATCTACGAGACACTATCAGTTTCTCCTTGTATTGCTTCCTTTGTATGAAATCACTGGTGTTTCTGCTAGTCCCCTTGCTTCCCTATTAAAAACTGACCACACTAAGCAAGAGAGCACAACGTGGTCAGTTCTCTAGCTCTGCTGGTAGCTCAGTGTACTCTCTTCCAATGATAAGACATTCACTGGTAAGCTCAGTGTGCTGCTGCTTCTCCTCCCCCCAGCTCGTATGCAGCTAAGAACAGAGGGAATGTAATCATTTAAAAAAAGGGAAAAAAGGTATTTATAATGATTTTTTTATATATCTATACAAAAATGTTTTGCCTTTCATTTCTATTTTAACAACTTCAATACTGGGCACTTAGACACCTTCCTGCCCAGGCCAATTTTCAGCTTTGCACGGTCATACAACACTGTACACAACACACATTTTTTATCATTTTGTTCCCACAAATAGAGCTTTCTTTTGGTGGTATTTGATCACCTCTTCGATTTTTTTTTTTTGCGCAAAAAATAGAAAAAGACAGAATTGTTTTTTAAAAAATTGTTTTTGTTTCTGTTATTTTTTTTGGAAAATAAGTATGTTTTCTTCAATGACGGGCACTGGTAAGGCTGCACTGATAAGGCGCACTGATGGGCACCGATGAGGTGGCACTGATAGGCAGCACTGGTATGCGGCACTCATAGGCGGCACTGATGGGTATTTATGGGTGGCATTGCTGGGCATCACTGATGTAATGTGTTACATAATGGTGCCAGTCAGTGCCCATTTGTGGGCACTGATTGGCACAGATTGGGCATTCATTTGCACATGTGGATGTCCATGGGGTACATACCTGGCCATCCACATGTTGCCCCCTTCCCTGGTGGTCCTGGCGGCTTCCCTGGTGGTCCAGTGTGGGCATCCGAGGGAAGGATAAACAATCAGCGCAGACCCCCGTCAGGAGAGCTGCCAATCGGCTCTCCTCTGTCAGACGCGAGTGAGGAAAAGCAGATCAATGGCTTTTCCTGTTTACATCGTGATCAGCCGTGATTGGACACTGGCGCGCGGTGGCTGTTATCCTGAAGGACTTTATATGACGCCCAGTCAGGATAACTGAACGACCGCCCAGCCATCATTTTTCTATAGGCCGGGCGGGAAGTGGTTAAACTGAATGGGTTGTTTTACAAGGTAATTGTTTGCAATCACTTTAAATACCAGGTGGTATCAAAAATGTTTGAGTCAAGATTTGTAACAAGCCAACAGAGGGCATGCGCATAAGTCAGTCAGTGTACCAAAAGACATCGCCATGTGTACATCGGGAGCTGTGCAACTGGTGCTATTCTGACCATGTGCGTTAACACTTCTGCTATTTCATCATAAATAGCAAATAGAACAAAGTGCAAATGTGAAATTCTGCGTGAAACGGGGTAAATCCACCACAGAGACTGTTGACATGATTCAGTAAGTTTTACAGTGATGCTGCAATGAGTTGAAGATCCAACTCAAAGGTCGCTGTTTTGACTCCATTGCGGAGAGCCAGCACGAATAGCAGGAGGCTCTGACACGTTTCGAAAAAGAAGACTTTCAGAACACATTTCAAAATTGTCAGGAACGCGGGGAGCACTGTATTGCTGTGCAATAGGACTATTTTGTAGGTGATAGTGTGTAAACATAGATAAATAAAGTACTTTCTTCTAAACAGAGGCAGTCTCGAAACTTTTAGATACACCTTGTATGAATGCGCCAGCGATTTGCATAGCAATGCTGCCCGTGATTTACATATCAACCATGTGTACACTGCACACAGAGCAGGGCTGGGTGGGGCAGCATTAGTGACTCACTGGGATGGGCCTATCTTAAGGTAGGGGCCTGGAGCTGCAGCGCCAACAGCCCTTATGTTAAATCGGTCCCTGGTTATACCCCATCATTTTTTTGTGTTTTCTTTTGCTAACTGTATCACACTGGGGAGATTTCCCTTCACATCCTGTCCCATAGCAAAAACAGGAAGTTGAGGAAATCCCTGGTTGTTAACAGGGTGTCCCCATTGGAAGATTTCCCCTTGATTCCTGTTGTGGCGACAACCAAAAATGTTGACTTGATAATAACGGTAAATAGGAAAAATAGGGAGAATCTCCCCAAGTCCCCTTTCACACTTATACGCCTTTTCCCACGATTTTGGCCTGCAAAGTAGCATGACAAGTCGTTCCCCATGATTTTCAATGACAGCCATTCATATTAGTACGACTTCAAGTCGTTCCGACTTCAAAGTAGTCCCTGGTCCGATTTTGATGCCACTTACACAGGCATTCTTTGAAATCGCGGAAAAATCGTGCGACTTTGAAGTCGCACAAGTGTGAAAGGGGCCTAACTGGGATACCGACAGTATTAAATACTTGAGAGTTGTTCTAAACCATCTCCACTCTATCAAAAACGAAAAACTTTAGATTTTTTAAAGAAGAACTTCATTAATTAGGAGCTACTTTGCAACCAGTGACTGTTGAGGTAGTAAAAACCTGGGCAAGGAGTATGTAATGCACAACATAGTGTATACAATATAGCATTCAGGACAATATGATGCACAATATAGTGTATAAAGTGTAGCTGGTAGGACAGTATCATGTCCACCATAACAGTGTATCCCCTTACGTTGGTAGTCAGTGTGCCACCTTATGTTGGTGGTCAATGTGTCCCCTTCCCCTTGGCCCCTAGAAGCCCTGGAATGGTGCATTGGGGTCCCATTTAAAGCAAATGGCACTGAGACATACCAAACCAGGATTGTGCATCACTTTGTGTTGCAATAAAATGCATTTAACTGGGTGTTGCTGCCACATAGGTGTTAAGTCAGCTTGACATTTATACATCTTGCTTACTTTTTGTAAATCCCAATAAAGTATCCACATAGCATTATCAAAGATGAACAGTCCGGCAAGCAAGCATACTCACTTAGTAAATCAAGTGCTGGGACCTAATGTATTTTTCACATCATCGTTACTCTTTGCACTGCCTCATTTATTAAAGAGCACATACAACACAAAAATGTATAGTACTTAACCTGCTTTTGATCTTCCTAATACTTTTAGTACATCGGACCTCACACTCACAGTACGTATATTTACAGAAGATAAGAGCAATACATGTATTACCAAGACTAAAGAAAATTTCCCTCTAAAATGACACAGAGTTCAGTAACCTTGGCCATGAGAATGGCTAAGCACCTAATCCCAAGGTATTTACTAATGAATGTATGTTATCAGCTTTTCAGACTCCTTTGAACTCTTAAAAGCAAGGATGTCAGTAATTTAAATACTGCATAGCATCTGTTTAAAGTGGATGAGGCTTACAAATGATGGCATTAGGTATTGTTATTGCTTTGTGTTTTAATGTTTGGCATTACTTGTTTTTATATTTCAGCAGCAACCACAGGCAACACAAAGTAATTAACCTCCCTGGCGGTTTGATTATTTCAGATTTTTGATGCTGAAAGCGGTACAATTATTTTGCATGGAAATTTGGCGTTTCATATTGTAGGCCTGTAATTCTTAATAATAACACACTTAAATCTGTCCAAACAAGAGTCTAGTAGACATCCCGGGTATGATAAAGTTTGAAAAACGAAATCATAAATTCGAATATAATAAATAATATAACAAATAAAAATGATTCAATAATGTAATCAAAAAACACTGAAATTTGCTCAGTTGCAGAATTGTCGCTGTCATTACTTTCAGTGTTTGATGACGGATTTCCCCATCAACCACTATCGCTCAATTCTGCAAGTGATTCTAATTTATTATCGCTGCTTTCCAGCTGGCCTAAAACCACTTTTGATGTAAAGGTATGGTTTTGGTTGCTAGTTTCCAGGCAGAAAGAACAGTATTTATAATATAAAACTGCATGCAGGGCATGGGACAAACCACTAGGGACAAAAGGGATGTGAAATAAATTGATACAGTAATGTAATCTGTAAGATTACAGTGTACTGTATATGTATTGTGCGTTTTAGTTTTTGAATTTGGCGCCGTTCTCAGTCTCTGTGCATCGCAATGCTTGCAGGGAACGTAGCTCGGCTCCGTGATAGATTGAGCAGAGGACACGGCTCGCACACACAGCGGGGAGGACATCGCAAGATCCTGGGGACAAGGCAAGTAACCTCTTCCTGGATCCTGCAATGCAATCCCGAGTGTGGCTCGGGTTACCGCTTTTGGTACTGAAAATCCACCCCGAGTCACACTCAGGAATACCACCAGGGGGGTTAATGAACTTGTAATGCCTGCCCAGAAACATTAAAATAGTGCCAGAAAGTATAAAAAATGCTTCTACATATGTTATTTTTAAGTAGCCCTGGATGACAGAAGAAATGGCAACTACTAATTAGCTCACCTAGGAGGTGATTAACCATTATATATACAGCCCTGGCCAAAATTTGAGAATTACACAAAATATTAACAAAGTCTGCTGCCTCAATTTTTATGATGGCAATTTGCATATACTCCAGAATGTTACGAAGAGTAATCAGATGAATTGCAATTAATTGCAAAGTCCCTCTTTACCATGAAAATTAACTTAATGTCATTAAAAAACACTTCCACTACATTTTTGAAGAAGGCTTCAGGGCGCCCAAGAAAGTCCAGCAAGCGCCGTCTCAGTTGATTCAGTTGCAGTATTGGGGTACCACCAGTGCAGAGATTGCTCATGAATGGTAGGTGGTAGGCGTGAATACATCTGCCTTCACATTGAGGCGAAGATTTTTGGAGGATGGCCTGGTGTCAAGAATGGCAGCAAAGACACCACTTCTCTCCAGGAAAAACATCGGGGACAGACTGATATTCTGCAAAAGGTACAGGGATTGGACTACTGAGGACTGAGGTAAAGTCATTTTCTCTGATGAATCCCCTTCCCGATTGTTGGGGGCATCAAGAAAAAAACCTTGTTCAGAGAAGAAAAGGGGAACCCTACCATCAGCCCTGTGTCATGCCAAAAGCAAAGCATCCTGAGACCATTCATGTGTGGAAGGGGGATCACCGCTCCAAGTAGATCAATGGAAATAAACCTCTCCTCAAAGTTGAAGCAACAGGTGCTGGCAATGCATATAGCAATTAGGATGAGAGAAGATTCAGGACAGCCGCACTCCGAAAATTAGCCTTTATTCATAAAAAAAAAATGTAGAAAATACATGCCAAAAGCAGAACACAGGACAGAAGTTCTGACGCGTTTCACAATATCAAACAGTGCCTAACCGCATGCCGACCAACATGGCCTCGGCTGCGCGAATCGCCGCTATGGTACGTCGGTACCATAAATGACCACTAGCGGTGCCCGCACGCCCCCTCTCACTCCCTGAGACGATGCGAGTACCCGGCGGTCTTGATCACCAACGGGCTCCCGCGATCACTCTGGGCACACGGAGAACCAGGAGCTGTGTGTGTAAACACACAGTTTTCGGTTCTTTGAGGAGTGAACTGACAGATCGTCTGTTCATACAGAGTATGAACCGCAATCTGTTAGTTTCCCTACACAGTCCCATCCCCCCTTCAGTTAGAACATGTACTAGGAACACATTAAACCCTTCACTGCCCCCTAGTGTTAACCCCTTCGCTGCCAGTGACATTTTTAAAGTAATCAATGCAATTTTAATCGCACTGATCGCTGTATTAATGCCAATGGTCCCAAAAATGTGTCAAAATTGTCCGACGTGTTCACCATAATGTGTAACAGTGTAAATTTGCTGTCCCCTCCAAATAACTCAACACAGCCATTCATGTCTAAACCGCTGGCAACAAAAGTGAGTACACCCCTAAGTAAAAATTTCCAAATTGGGCCCACTGAGAACAGGCCTCACCAGAGCTTCACAGGTTGTCACAGGAATCCTCATCCACCCCTCCATGACGACATCACGGAGCTGGTGGATTTTAGAGACCTTGCGCTCCTCCACCTTACGTTTGAGGATGCCCCACAGATGCTCAATAGGGTTTAGGTTTGGAGACATGTTTGGCCAGTCCATCACCTTTACCCTCAGCTTCTTTAGCAGGGCGGTGGTCGTCTTGGAGGTGTGTTTGGGGTCCTTATGTTGGAATACTGCCCTGTGGCCCAGTCTCCGAGGGGAGGGGATCATGCTCTGCTTCAGCACGTCACAGTACATGCTGGCATTAATGGGTCCCTCAATGAACTGTAGCTCCCCAGTGCCGGCAGCACTCATGCAGCCCCAGACCATGACACTCCCACCACCATGCTTGACTGTAGGCAAGACACACTTGTCTTTGTACTCCTCACCTGGTTGACGCCACACACGCTTGACACCATCTGAACCAAATAAGTTTATCTTGGTCTCATCAGACCACAGGACATGGTTCCAGTAACCCATGTTCTTAGTTTGCTTGTCTTCAGCCAACTGTTTGGGGGCTTTCTTGGGCATCATCTTTGGAAGAGGCTTCCTTCTGGGACGACAGCCATGCAGGCCAATTTGATGCGGTGTATGGTCTGAACACTGACCGGCTGACCCCCCCCCCCCCCTTCTCCTTCAACCTCTGCCGCAATGCTGACAGCACTCAAATGTCTATTTCCCAAAGACTACCTCTGGATATGACGCTGAGCACGTGCACTCAACTTTTTTGGCTAACCATGGCGAGGCCTGTCCAAACACAGCTGATCACGGAGTAAACAGGAAAAGCCGGGTACCTCGTCTGTCAGAAGCAAGTAGAAGTGAGCCAATCAGCTTCTCCTCTGACATGTGGGGTCTGCGCCGATTATCAGCGCAGCCTCCCCCCCAGGATGTTTACCCTCGACCACCAGGGACGCCACCAGGACCACCAGGGACGCCACCAAGACCACCAGGGATGCCACCAAGACCACCAGGGACGCCACGAGGACCACCAGGGATGCCCACCACATGTGATCAACCAGATATGCCACCCATGGCCACCAGGGATGCCAAGTAGTGCCCACAATTGATGCCAATCAGTGCCTACAACTGATGCCAATCAGTGCCCATCACTAATGCCTGCCAGTGCCTGCCAATCAGTAATCCCCATCAGGTGTGTTTTTTTCAGCCTATGTAGCTAGGTAACACATTACGTTAATGTTAAAATGTTATCTTGTAGAATCCCTTTAACATAATGATCACATTCTTTTTGAAAGGTCAATGACCAGCGATACAGACCTAGTTCAATGAACAAACTAGTTTAATTAGCTTCAGCAAAAAATAGTTATTGGAGCCAGATGGTAATTCAGAAAATATAGTGTTGGAGGAAATCTAATCTGGAGCTAACTTAAAGAGCACCTGTCACAAAAAAAATCTAGGGGCAACGATTGGTGTTTCCCTTTTGAAAATGCCTGTCTGTGTGGGGCTTAAAACAAGCATGTGCTAAAGGAATTTTAGAAATGAGTGGCAGAATTCACAATGTCCTATTTTACTATTTCCAGGTCAGTGTAATTTGCTAGGTATTGTAGCAAAACATCAATGGGGGGGGGGGGGGGCTGGGTTAACATAGAAATGGTAGCCTATATACTTCTCTTATGATAGGAGTGCATAAAAAGATTTTTGCAAAGTTTTTTTAATCTGAATATCCAGGAAAACGTAGACTTTAGTGTGGGGGTCAAACCTGTTTGAGTGCTCACTGAAAAGTAATTTTTTAATGTGATTTTTACGTTTTCACATGCCCACAATTGATGACAATCAGTGCCCACAGCTGATGCCAGTGCCCATCACTAATGCCTGCCAATCAGTAATGCCCATCAGTGCCATCTATCAGTGCCCATCAGTGCCGCCTACAGTGTAGCATGACTGTGCAATTGTCATTTGGAAAGCGACAGCGCTGAAAGCTGAAAATTTGGCTTGGACAGAAAGGGGGGAAAGTGGCCAGTCTTGAAATGGTTAATGCATTATTAAAAATCACTGCTCCTGAAAAAAATTAAATTTTTAAAACTTTTTTTTGCATTGATACATGTCCCCTGGGGCAGGAACCAGGTCCCAATACAATTTTTATGGCAATAACGTGCATATAAGCCTTTAAAATGTTCGTGTCCCATAGACTTTAATGCCCCGTACACACGGTCTGAGTTTCCGACGGACAAAGTTTTATCTCCTGCTCTCAAATTTTCCGACAACAAAGTCCTATCGGACTTTTTCCGATCGTGTGTAGCGAATTCCGACGGACAAAGTGCCACGCATGCTCAGATCACATTACAAGACCAAAGCTATTGGCTACTAGCCTCTACGTAGTCCCGTCGTAGGCAACAAACGTCACCACGTTCAAAATGATCGGATTTTCCGACAACTTTGTCCAACCGTGTGTATGCAACACCAGTGTCAGAAAAAATCCGTCAGAAAAAATCTGATGGATTTTGTGGTCGGATTTTCCGACCGTGTGCACGGGGCATAACAGTGTTTGGCTCATCCCGACTCACTACTTTACATTGTAGCAAAGTGTAATTTCTTCAGTGCTGTCACATAAAAAGATATAACAAAATATTTACAAAAATGTGAGGGGTGTACTCACATTTGTGAGAAATTATATATATATATATATATATATATATATATATATATATATATATATATATAATGTTTGTAGTCTATAAAAAAAAAATATATATATATATAGAAAATTTATATGGAAATTTGTTCAATACAGAGAGGATTCTTTACTGTAAGGGCAGTACAGAACGTGGAATTTCCTAACATGGGAATTGATTCTAGCAGATTAAAAAAAAAAAAAAAGGTTTGGAGATCTTCCTAAAAGTACATTAGGAACATTACACGTGAATGTAGTTTTATACATTGTACAAGTACATTACAAAAATAAAAAACCCTAGCAAATTGTTGATCCAGGGAGCAAACACCACATGAAAACTGAACCACACACGCACTCTTTGCTTGCTTCTGGATCAACCAGATGTCAGGGAATTTGAGGATGTCAGATTTTCTTTTAATATAAGTGGTTGAATTTGATGTCACAGCATAGTGAAAGTATAGTGAAAGCTATGCTATACAGCAATGATGAAACTGTAAGTGATAAAGGCCAGTGATCCTGGAGGTGGCATACACCTCATGGGAGTTAATACAAACAAAATGCTTGGAATTCTGCTTTATTGCAGAAGTATTGTGTAAGGCTGGATTCACACTATTGCGAATTGGATGCAGGTTTCTCCGTATCCAATTCACATAGCAGGAGATTCTGACCGGCTCTCTATGGAGCCGGTTCACACATCTCCGCAGTGGCTTTGTGTCTTTTGGTCCATTTTAGGTCTGAATTCAGCCAAAAATTTGGGCTGAAATCGGACCTAAGATGGTGAATAGAGACACACCGGACTCCTGCTGTGAGCCGCTGCATTCTCCAGTGTGAACCCAGCCCTACGGCATTCCTGCATATTAGCAGCAGGGGGTCACTCACTCTGCATCACCACCATTTACTGAATGCCTTGTATTTTTTTTTTATGAATACAAGGTAATCTCTGACTGGACATGTTTGAGAGGTAGGGCACTGACATCTTAATCTCCACCTCATGCAATCAAATAATTGAAAATACAAGGCGTTGTGTGAATGGCGACGGTGCAGTGAGAGTGACCCCCTATTGTTACTATGTAGAAGGGCAGCCTTCCGGTGTTCTGTACATTGATAGCTAAAATGTGGAGGTGCTGAGAACACACTCTTTAAAGACTCACCCCACCATAGGATCTAGATTTGTGTTTGGTCCAACTGCAGCTATTGAGCTTGTGTACAGTAAGTAGGGGACATCTGAGGCCAGACAAGCTTTTAGAACATTCTCTGTCCCTGCAAAGAAAAAAAAAAGTGACAACAAATTTAATATAGAGGTTCTGTTTTCTAGGTAATCACTGTAGCTACTCTCAAAAACCTATCTTAAGCCAAACCTCAGTCAGGTTTTTAGTGCTGTCTGTGCCCCCATTGGGATGATTTACCCTCTATACAGTGCATCCGGAAAGTATTTGCAGCGCTTCACTTTTTCTTCTCACAACTAAACCTGTATGGGTGTTTATCCTCCACCTATTTAAGAAATGGTCATCCAGGGTTGGATTGAACTCTAAAAATGTCCCAGTCTGGTTTAATGGATACTCCCCTGATAAGAGACCTTAAGGAATAGCAATAGGTTTCGATAGGAACACATCATTTAATTTAAAAGCAATGGAATCTGACTCCGAAGGAAGGTACCTGTTCATTAAGGGATCCTTGTTTTATATTGAATATACATTAGTGAACATATATTGTCCTAATATCCATCCGTGTCCCTTCTTGAGAAAGGTAATGAATAAGCTAGAAAATTTTAAAGAGGGGAAAAGTAATTTTGGGCAGGGGATTTCAACTTTGTGCTCAATCCTATCCTGAATATCCAGCCCCTCTCCGTACGTTTAGAGGGTAAATATCTCAAGGCAATTAAACAAAAACTACACCAGCAGCAGCTTGTGTAGGCCTGGAGAATTATGCACCCTAGGGGGGAGAGACATTACATACTACTCTCAGGTACACTCTTCCTAGTCGAGAATTGTTTTTCTATATCATCAGCTTTTAGAGGGACTATTAAAAGGCAGAAGTGAAATACATCACCCTCTCGGATCACGCTCCGGTTATAGTTAGCCTGGATTTAAAGAATATACCAGATAGGCAAAGATCCTGAAGGTTGGATGAATCCCTTCTATATGAACATGGTATAGTGGAGGAATTGGAAAGGGATCTGAACTTGTTTTTTTAACCTCCCTGGCGGTATGATAATGTCAGATTTTTGCGTCTTAAAAGCGGTACAATTGTTTTGCATAGAAATTTGGCGTTTTATATTGTAAGCCTGTAATTCTTAGCAATAACACACTTATATCTGTCCAAACAAGAGTCTAGTAGGCATCCCGGGTATGATAAAGTTTGAAACACAAAATCATAAAGTATAATATAATAAATATAAATAATTATAAAAAATACTATAATAATAATAATAAAATGTATTTCCCCACGATTCACTATCGCTCAATTCTGCAAGTGTTCTAATTTACTATCGCTGTTTTCTAGCTGGTCTAAAACCACTTTTGACGTAAAGGGACACTTTTTAGTTGCTATGGACAATCTCAAGTTTCCAGGCAGAAAGAACAGTAATTTATAATATAAAACTGCATGCAGGGCATTGGACAAAGCACTAGGGACAAAAGGGATGTGAAATGATTTCATACAGTAATGTAATCTGTAAGATTACAGTGTACTGTATGTGTTATGAATTTTCTATTTTTTGAATTTGCTGCCGGGCTCCGCCCCGTGCGTTGTGACATTTGAAAGGAACGGAGCCCGGCACACAGAGGTATCGGGCAGAGGACAGAGCCCGCAGACACAGCAGGGGGGGGGGGGGGGGGGGACTTTGCAGGATCCTGGGGCAAGGTAAGTACACTGCACCAGGATCCTGCAATGCAATCCCGAGTGTGGCTCGGGGTTACCGCTAATGGTACTGAGCCAGACTCAAGAAAAACGCCAGGGAGATTAAAGAGAATAATGTAGAGAATATTGCACCAACTGTACTGTGGGAAACCCATAAAGTACCGTATTTATCGGCGTATAACACGCACCGGCGTATTACACGCACCCCAAGTTTAGGAGAGAATTTTAAGGAAAAAAATAAAAAAACTTACATTTAAATGCCCATCAATGCAGCCTTATCAGTGTTCATCTGCAGTCTTGTCCATCATTGCAGAATGAACAGTGTCCATCTGCAGCCTTGCCCAGTGCCATTTGCAGCCTTGCCCAGTGCAATTTGCAGCCTTGCCCAGTGCCATTTGCAGCATGATCATTTAAAATTACAGCCGCCGAGATAGACAGAGCTGGATGTCCTGTGTACTTGGCTCCTCTTGGCTCCTCTCACAGTCCCAAACAAAGGTCCAATGGCGGGACTGGGCGTGATTGCGAGCAGAACTGAGCCTAGCCGAGTACACAGTACACTCGGCTATGTGTATATTGGCGGCACTCACTGCTTTTCCCCTCACAGACAGCGGGGATCGGTGTATAACACGCACCCCCGGTTTTCCCCTGATTTTAAGGGGAAAAAAAGGTGTGTGTTATACGCCGATAAATACGGTATTCATGAGAGGGAGATTAATAGCAGAAGGGGTCAAGTGAAAAAAATTTGGACAGCTCAAAAACAAATATCTTCTACAAGAAATCCAGGACCTGGAGCAGTTACATAAAAATGTAAACGATAATAAGGTAAAGGTGGAATCAATAGGAAAATGTGAGGCATTAAGTAACTTGATGGACCAAGAAGCTAAACGAGCATTAGAACAGCAAAAAGGCAGTACGAGTTTGGTATCAGACCTGGGAGAGTGTTGGCGGGGGCAATCAAACCTAGAAGGAACCTAAATTACATTGCAAAAATAAAAGATAAAAAAGGGAGAGATTAAATATTCTACTAGGGACATTAGTACCGTATATACTCGAGTAAAGGCCGACCCGAATATAAGCCGAGGCACCTAATTTTACCACAAAAAAAAATGGGAAAACTTATTGACTCGAGTAAAAGCCTAGGGTGAGAAATGCGCAGCTACTGTAAGTGAAAAAGAGGGTCAACAATGCCCATTTGCAGCCTCACTGTGCCCATTTGCATGCCTCACTGTGCCCATTTGCAGCCATAGGTCCCCCGGACTTCAAACTCTGTAGTTAAGGGTTCCTAGATGCCTCCTAGCTGCAGCCAAAATTTGGGGTCTCTGAACCCAAAGGGTCCTAAAATGACATTGCTGCAGATGGACACAGCTGACCGAATTTGGGGCCCCGTATCTCGGGGCCACTTAGTGCTAGGAACCCCAAGTTTGGTGTGCAAACCCAGCGGAACTAGCACTACAACATATCCAAGATGAGGTTCCTAGCACCAAGTGGCTCCGAGAAAAGTGCTTGACTCGAGTATAAGCCGAGGGGGGGAATTTTCAGCACAAAAAAAAAAAATTGTGCTAAAAAACTTGGCTTATACTCGAGTATATAAGTTTTTGGAGTACCATCAATCATTATATAAAGTAAACGATACTCAAATATGCGATGATAGACAAAACAGAGGAAATAAAATAGAATAGTGCTTACGGAAGAAAAAGTTACCGGTGATATCGGAGGAGGATTCAAGTAAATTAGAAAAATATATTTCTAGGGATGAAATCGAGAAGGCAATAAGGAAAAGTACGGCTGGTAAAAGTCCAGGCCCGGACAGCTATACATCCTTATATTTTAAAAGGTTTTTAGGTACTCTGACTCCCTTCTATCATTTATACATGAATTCTATTGGGGAAGGCCCGAAAATTTGTGAAGAAGCTTTGGGGGCCTATATATCACTGTTATGTAAGGAAGGGAAGGATCCAACACTGTGCTCTAGCTTTAGGCCAATATACCTGATCAATGAGGATGATAAAATATATGCAAGGATTTTGGCTGAAAGATTGAGACCATTTATGCCTGACTGTATCGAGAAAGATCAAGCAGGTTTTGTCCCCGGGAGGGAGGCACAAAATAATATATTAAGAACAACTTTATTGATGCATGTTGCAAAAAAGGGAAAGAAACCTGTTCTTTTTCTATCAATAGATGCCGAAAAGGCTTTTGATAGGTTAGATTGGGACTTTATGTTGCGGACATTATATAAATTTGGCATAGACCCGCGAATGCTGAGGTGGATGAAGGCTTTGTACTCGAACCCCGCGGCTAAAATGCAGGTAAATGGAACCCTGTCTGAGACCTTTCGGCTACTTAATGGTACACAACAAGGTTGCCCACTCTCACCCCTACTTTTTGTGCTCTCTTTGGAACCCATTTTAGCTTCTGTAAGAGCCAATTATAAAATTAAGGTTATAGAAGTCACGGGACAAGAATATAAGATATCCGCGTTTGCGGACAATGTTATGTTATACATAACGAACCCCACACAAACACTCCTGGAGATTTTGACAGAATTGAGTAACTACGGGGTTGTATCAAACCTCAAGATAAATATGGAGAAAACTGAGATATTAGATATCTGTTTCCTCAGATGAAGGTAGGGATCTTAGAATTCTGTATCCCTCTAAGTGGAGGAAGAGGGGACTGAAGTATCTGGGAGTGTTTCTGTCAATATTAACAATGGTTCTATATCAGGATAATTATCTGCCCCTATTGAATAAAATCAAGCAAGATTTGAAAGGATACCCTGCACATAGACTAGGGGTGCCCAACCTTTTGAAGAGCGAGGGCCACTTAAGTGACTTAGTAACCAGTCGCGGGCCACAATAAGCGGAGTGGTCTGTGTCCACTCTGCATATGCAAAGGGGTCACAGACACAGCCCACTCTACTCTATGGGCCCTCTTATCCGATCAGATGGAAGGGGACGGATCCACTTCTGTTTTTTTAGCAAATCGGATCTGAGGTAGGTGGGTGTAAACGGACACAAGTCTGTTTTCATCTGCTGCTCCACAGAGGTGAATAGAGGGTCCAATTGGGTTTGACCGATCATGTAAAAGGGGCCTAAGGCAGCATTTACACTGTTGGTCTGTGGTCTACCCATGCCGCAGGTGCAGCACAGTTCACCTGTGGTTTTCCTGTGGGTTAGGTGCACTTTGCCATACAATTCTATTATATCCTGCAGGTTTGGTGCACTTTCTGAAAGCGCCCCAACCCGCAGGTAAAACCAGAAGTCTGTGGCTCAGTGCAGGTAACCCGCAGGTGCACCTGCGGATCAGTTTGAAAGCAGCCCAGTAACCACTGCAGAACAGATATGCCCTTACATACATTGTGATTTTAGTTCCATTCAGTTATTGCCAGCTGCTGCTGTAACAGACAGAGCACATTTGGTATCACTATGCCTATGACAGGAGCAGGCGCAATACAGTTACCGTTGGCTTATGTGGCTCTGCAGGCACTTGCTTCCTCTATCGGCGGCTTCATTCACAACACTGATGCCCTGGGATGGCGGGTCAGCAATCCGTAATCTTGGCTTGCCAACCTGCCATCCCAGGGCAAGAGGTCGCGGGTCACATCAGAGGCCTCCGCGGGCCACATGTGGCCCCCGGGCCACTGGTTGGGCACCCCTGACAGACTGTCATGGTTTGACAGGATAAGTGTGATTAAAATGATGACTCTCCTGAAAGCTTTGTATATCTTTCAGTGTCTCCCGATAAACATCCCTGTGTCCTACTTTAAAAAAACTCTTAAGCCCCATACACACGGTCGGACTTTTTCATGGATTCTGTCCGATCGGACAATGTTGTTGAAAAATCAGACCGTGTGTATGCACCATCGGACAGTGTACGTCGGTTTGTCCGACGGACAAAGTCTTATCTCCTGCTGGAAAGATTTGCCGTCAACACGGTCCGATCACACCAAATCCGATCGTGTGTACGGTTGTCCGACCGGACAAAGTGCTACGCATGCTCAGATCACATTACAAGACCAAAGCTATTGGCTACTAGCCTCTACGTAGTCCCGTCGTAGGCAACAAACGTCACCACGTTCAGAATGATCGGATTTTCCGACAACTTTGTCCGACCGTGTGTACGCAAAACCAACATCGGACAAAGTATGACGGACATGGTCCGACGGACCTGGTCCGCGGATTGTCCGACTGTGTGTATGGGGCTTTAGATTGATATTGCAAAAGTTTAAATGGAATAACAGGGGCAATCGCATTGTCTATAAAATTCTGAGCAGACCAAAGAAGAGGGGGGACTATTTCTCCCAGATTTTGAAAAATATCACGTGGCGGCGGTACTGCGGAGAGTTATGAACTGGCTCCATGGTTCCCCGTATAAAAAATGTGTGTCACTTGAGGCAAATGAGTAATTGAGTAAATGAGCTTTGAACCAGATTATTTGGATCCCAAGGCAATAGAGGTTTCCCTAGAACAATGGCTCCAATTACCATAGAAACACATAGAATATGGGATAAGCTTCTCAAAAGTAGATCTTGGCAATATAATAGCCCTCTAATAGGTAATAACTATTTTCCTCCAGGTAAGTATAATTGCTTATGCACCTTTTTTGGTGCATTAGGCAGCTTCTTAAAATGAATGTACTGCGTTAACACAATGCACGCTGACACACAGCATAACATGGACCACCTTGTAGTGTTTATTCCAACTATGATGATATTAGAAATGTAGGGGAAATAGTTATACATGTCCAGTGCCTTAAAAAAGTATTCATACCCTTTTGAAATTTTCCACATTTTGTCATGTTACAACAAAAAAAAAACGTAAATGTATTTTATTGGGATTTTGTGTGATAAACCAACACAAAGTGGCACATAATTGTGAAGTGGAAGGAAAATAAATGTTTTTCATTTTTTTTTACAAATAAATATCTGAAAAGTGTGGTGTGCATTTGTATTCAGCCCCCCTGAGTCAATACTTTGTAGAACCTCTTTTCGCTGAAAATACAGGTACAAGTCTTTTTGGGGATGTCTCCCACATCTAGAGAGTGACATTTTTGTCCATTCTTTGGAAAATAGCTCAAGTTCTGTCAGATTGGATGGAGAGCATCAGAACAGCAATTTTCAAGTCTTGCCACATATTCTCAATTGGATTTAGGTCTGGACTTTGACTGGGCCATTCTAACACATGAATACGCTTTGATCTAAACCAGGGGTCTTAAACTGACGGCCCTCCAGCTGTTGCGAAACTACAAGTCCCATCATGCCTCTGCCTGTGGGAGTCATGCTTGTAACTGTCAGCCTTGCAATGCCTCATGGGACTTGTAGTTTTGCAACAGCTGGAGGGCCACCAGTTTGAGACCCCTGATAAACCATTCCATTGTAGCTCTGGCTGTATGTTTAGGGTAGTTGTCCTGCTGGAAGGTGAACCTCCACCCCAGTCTCAATTTTTTTTGCAGACTCTAATGCCGCGTACACACGGCCGTAATTTCCGATGGAAACAGTCCGATGGGAGCTTTCCATCGGATTTTTCGATCGTGTGTATGCAATTCTGACGCGCAAAATTCCGGCGCATGCTCGGAAACAATTGGACGCACGCTCGGATGCATTAAACTTCCCTTTTATAGTGCCGTTGAATGTGTTGTATGTCGCAGTGTTATTGACCATCGGAATTTGGTGTGACCGTGTGTAGACAAGACAGTTTGAGTGAAATTCCGTCGGAATTCAGATGGGAAAACCATCAGAGCTTTTTCCGGCGAGAATTTCAATCGTGTGTACGCGGCATTACAGGTTTTCTTCTAAGATTGCCCTGTGTTTGGCTCCATCCATCTTCTCATCAACTCTGATCAGCTTCCCTGTCCCTGCTGAAGAAAAGCATCCCAACATGATGCTGCCACCACCATGTTTCACAGATGGTGTGTTCAGGGTGATGTGCAGTGTTTTTCGCCACACAGTTTTGCTTTTAGATCAAAAAGTTAAATTTTGGTCTCATCTGACCAGGTCACCTTCTTCCACATGTTTGCTGTGTCCCCCTATATGGTTTCTCGCAAACTGCAAACGGGACTTCTTATGGCTTTCTTTCAACAATGGCTTTCTTCTTGCCTCTCTTCCATAAAGGCTATATTTGTGGAGCGTACAACTATTAGTTGTCCTGTGGACAGATTCTCCCACCTGAGCTGTGGATCCCTGCAGCTCCTCCAGAGTTACTATAGGCCTCTTGGCTGCTTCCCTAATTAATACTCTCCTTGCCTGACCTGTCAGTTTTGGTGGACAGCGATGTCTTGGTAGGTTTGCAGTTGTGCCAAACTCGGATGATGGATTGAACAGCGCTCCGTAAGATGTTCAAAACTTGGGATATTTTTTTAATACCGAACTCTGCTTCAAACTTCTTCACAACTTTTGATCTGTCTGGTGTAATCCTTGGCCTTCATGGTGCTGTTTGTTCACCAAGGCTCTCTAACAAACATGACAAAATGTGGAAAATGTCAAGGGGTATGAATACTTTTTCAAGGCACTGTAGCGCACCCGCTAGGGAACCGCAGATGAACTTGATCCCCCATTCCTGCACATTCAGGCACACCACATTTTCACAGTCACTCCACAGTCAGAGAACAGGTAATGGCTTTGTTTTTGTAATTTATTAGAGGGTTAAAAACTTGGATAGGGATGGGGGGGTTATGGGATGCCCACTTCAACTTCAGCAGACGTCAGGGACATTCTTCCTATATACAGTTTATATATACAGCTACAACTTCTTCCTCCAGCACACTAGTTTCTAGCAATAGCCCATTACAGGCAGACTCTGAACCCCTAGGAGTGTAGAACAGTAGAGTGACACAGGCTGTACTTTAACATCACTTCCTCCCTGTGGTCACTGATCCCAGCACAACCTCATCGGGCACTGTCAACCCACCTGGCTGCAGCTGCCCCTTTCAATAGCCCTTTAGGCTAACTCTTCACCAGCCCACCCAGCTGACTCTCTCTCTCCAGTCCACCTGACTGACTCTCATGAGATCTCCTGGGGAAGGATGAAGACTTAAGCACACCGCAGTGTACAGCGAGAACTGGCTACATGTAACAGTCTCACCCCTTGCAAGTTCCCAGTAGTGCTGACCTACTCACGCTGTTCTATCTCTTGCTCCCATGCCCCCAGGAAGGGCTTCCTTCATGTGTCGTGGCAGGATCTATCCAGCACCCGAGCCCAGACTAGGGGCACCCTTGAGGGCCACCGACAGCCTCCTTAACACTAGATCTTCATCTTCCACCTGACTGCCCCCGCTGGCATGGCTCATGCCTATTTATCAGGTAAGCACTGCCCCCTGCCAGTCCACTCAAAAGGGATTAGCTGATGCCTCATAAATATTCCAGGCAGCTCCTCCTAACCTCCTGCCCACTAGCTCTAGAACACTCTCCAATGTCACAGAAACAGGGGGAGGCACCGGAGGAGCTGTCAGAAGTCAGGAGTCATCCAGCCCTGAGTCACTGATCCCTGACCCAGATTCAGAGCTCGGGCTTAGCCCTGAGCCAAATAAATTGACCTACACTAACAAGAACCTATACTACATCTAGCACACACACTAGAGGGTGCTACAGTATGTATAGAACATTATCATATAACGCAGTTTAACATGTGTAGGGTTTTATATTCCTTTAGAAAACTCACCTCCAACATTTATAGCCTCAAGTTCCTTAAAGGGACGTTCAGACAAAACATCCACAAGAGCAGCTGTATGAATGACAACATGAACACCTTTAACAGCTCCCAGAACTTGGTTATAGTTAGTAAGGTCTCCTTTAATGAAGGTAACGGTGGCAGGACCTATAGTGCAATAGACAAATACAAGCATGAATATGAAGACATTAACAAACAAGATTCATAACTTAAAGATAATCTAAGAAACTATATAGTAACTGAGCTGAAGTGTTGCCTATAACAATTCTGATGTTTATTCCATTTTTCCTTCCTACACTGGACTGGTCAACCGGGATCTGAGTGATCGGACTTTCCACTTACTCCTCAGCCCCTTGTTCACTCATGAAGCTTATTAATTTACAGTTCCCATCTCAGCTATAATTATCTCAGTTTAAAATGTTATGCATCTGCCTGGACAAAGCACAGGTTCTCTTTAAAAGTAATTGGACCACAGTTTCAACCAGAATACAATCAGCCTGATTAAGTCAACTACTCCCAACAAGAATCTACATGTTAAACATTTTACTCTGCTTTGAATGTGCATTAAGACATGATTAAAAAAGTTTTTATGCGCACCAGTATTACGCAAACTTGTGTGCATCACTCTTAAGCCTCGTACACACGATCGGATTTTCCGCAGACAAAACCTTGGCCCCAAATTTGTATTGCACACAAAATGGCACACAATTGTCGGCCAACAAACACGAACGTAGTGACGTACTACGTGGTTTTTCAGTTCTTTAGCGCCACCCTTTGGGCTCCTTCTGCTAATTTCGTGTTAGTAGAAGTTTGGCGAGTGTTGATTCGCTCTTTTCAGTTTGTTTCTGAAGGCTGTTCGTCAACCAGATATGTTGTGGAATCGGAGGAGATAATGGGTTATTTATTATTGGCCTTGGAGATATTGCTTTGACCCAAGTCCAGTCCAGACAAAAGGAGGATTTATTGGACCAAAAATTGGTTGCTTCATTAATCGTAACCAATTATGTCATATGCCTTTGCTGCAGGAGCATAATCCAGATGATTTTCAGAATTCTCTCTGGATGACGGACCCCTGTTTTCACCAAGTCTTGGCATTGTTGACCCCCTATATTAAAGCGGTTGTATACCAACAGGTGAAAAAAAAAAAAAAAAAAAAAAAAAAACCTGTAAGGCAAAGGCATAATGAGCTAGTATGCAGCACATACTATCTCTTTATGAAACACTTACCTTAAAACGAGGCGCCAGTATCTCACCCGATCCACGCCAAGGGAGCTGACATTTTGCCTCGGCGTGTCTGCTGGGTATCGCGGCTCCGGCGCTGTGAGTGGCTGGAGCCGCGATATGCATGTGCGCGGGAGACTTCTTTCCGGCAAGGTCCTGGTCGTCTGCCGAATCTTCAGCCGGGAACTCAGAGCGCATGCATCACTGAAGTCAGCGGCTGCATGCAAAGGGAATATCTCCTAAACCGTACAGGTTTAGGACATATTCTTTTAACCTACAGGTAAGCCTTATTATAGGCTTACCTGTAGGTAAAAGTTCATATTTTGGGTATACAACTGCTTTAAGAAGCAGCACACATGCATGAGGCGTTTATTTTATTTTTTGGTTGAATAATGATTTGGTATATTTTCTATATTTTTGGATGCATAGAATGTACTTTTTGGTTAAGTTCTATTGGCAGATAGCATGTCTAATTGTATTTGTTTTCTTTTTTTAATGCACAATAAAAAAATTGTGTTGAATAATACTTGCCTATGTGTTTTACTTCAAATGACAATTTGGGAGTAGGCAGTTACATTTTAAAAAATACAATGTAAAATTAACAAGGGACACCAACATAGTTGCATCTTTGATCTTAAAAACTACAGGATAAGTGTGTTGTGGTAACTTGCACCGGAAAAAAATAAAAAACAAGTATAATAATATTATTCTTGATATTATTATAAAAAAAAGCCTTGGAAAATTAGTTTGCAATAACTCTCAGTATCACCAGCAAAGCAGCTTCATTATTATCCCATTAAAGAAGAAGAGAATGTGCGCTGCATTTTGAAATTTCATAATTTTCTGCGTCACGAATGTTAATTCTCCATTACGAACGCTAGTTTACAAGACCGCATGTTTGTACTTTGGACCTTTATCCGACGGACTTGTGTACACAAGCTCGGAAAATCTGACAGACATTTGTTTGCAGAAAATTTTAAAGCCTGCCATCCAACATTTGTCCGTGGAAAATCTGACAACAATTGTCCGATGGAGCATACAAATGGTCGGATTTTCCGCCAACAGCCTGTCATTACACATTTCACATCGGTAAATCCGATTGTGTGTACGAGGCTTAAGAAAATAGTCCATGAATACACATTTTCCTATGCAAAGCTGAACTGCCTGCACACACTTTAGTGATGCTTAAATGCCAGAAAAGCATGAAAGTGAATAAATAACATGAAGCAGAGAGTGTTCCCAGAGGGTGATTTTTTTAAAATAAGTGTAGCCAGGTGCTTGGCTAAAGCAATATTGGAGGAGAAGACTGCTTTTTATTCTTCTCTCCCTCTACTGAGATCCTGATGTTATGCCTCACCATTCTCCTCTGGACAGCAGGGGGATAGCTAAAGCCAAGCAGAGTGCTGAGAATCCTGGAGGTTGTAGTTTGAGACAACAGCATATAATGGGACACCTATTCCCCTCACACTATAGATCCTACTGTGCAGTAGGAGGAGTGGAGAGATGATCATTATTAGACTGCCTGCAAAGCTCTTGCTTTTGGCAGCAAAGGAGCGAGAAAGATCACCTCTGTCGGTATTTTCTCTTGAGGAGACCATACCAGCAGAGATCTGAGCCTGAGACTGGGAGTGAGGACTCCCAGGGTCAGCGCAACACCGCCCACATCACAACACCTGCATCACTGCTCAGGAACATTGGAGCATCCACTCACCCTCTGCTTCCCACTGCTGATCACTGGAGGCTTTTGGGAGAGATCGAAGGGCTCCCCCTTCTACAGCAAGAGGTCACCACAGCATCTTAGAGGCTGGTGAGAGGGGAACTCAGCCATTCATGATCCTGCTAACAGGGTCTGAGCCACTGAGAGCAGGACACCTAGAGTACCCAATCAATACTGCACTCTGTACCGCACTTATTCAAATCCTAGACTGCACCTATACCAACCCAATACTGCATTATACCGAACCTTTACCACAACTAAACCACATCTACCTTACAGCTGTGACTATACTGTATCTATACTGTATAAAGGTTAACTGGGACTGTCGTTAAATGCACCATCGCTTTTAAAGGGCCCAACGATAGCCAGCAGAAGAACATTTCAAAATGACTGTCCCTCTTATTATTCTGCAAGCCTTTGTTCCCCTTCCTCCTCTGCTACCATCCTCCTTTTGGAAAATGCATAACAAGTCATTTTAGGACTAGCATCACGTGCCATAAATGTGTTCTGGCAATATACTGTAGTTCCAGCACTCGGTAGATTACTTGAGATGGCCTTGCTACTGTTTATGTTGATCTGGATGCCAAATGTCATATTATGCCTAGTTCCTTCTGTTAATCACTTTGTATTCTTAATTGTGTTATTACCATGGTTAAGCCATTTTATGCATGGCTAGTTACCAACCATATTGGGTGGCAATATATTAAGTGTGCCTATACTACTTGGTTTGGTGCCCATCTTCTTTGATATAGCACTACTACTGGGTACCAAGTATTACGTATTAAGTATTACTTAAGTGAATTCTTATGGGGTAGCGCTACATAAGTTACCTAAAACTAAAACATTTTAATGCCAAAATAATACAGTATCTCACAAAAGTGAGCACACCCCTCACATTTTTGTAAATATTTTATTATATCTTTTCATGTGACAACCCTAAAGAAATGACCTTTTGCTACAATTTAAAGTAGTGAGCGTACAACTTGTATAACAGTGTAAATTTGCTGTCCCCTCAAAATAACTCAACACACAGCCATTAATGTCTAACCACTTTAGCCCCGGACCAATTGTCAGCTTAAGGACCAGAGGTCTTTTTTCAATTTCGCACTGCACTACTTTAACTGGTAATTGCGCGGTCATGCAATTTTGTAACCAAACGAAATTTGCGTCCTTTTCTTCCCACAAATAGAGCTTTCTTTTGATGGTATTTGATTGCCTCTGTGATTTTTATTTTTTGCGATATAAACGGAAAAGGAGCGAAAATTTTGAAAAAAAAAGAGATTTTCTACTTTTTGTTATAAAAAAAATCTAATAAACTCAATTTTAGTCAAACATTTGGGCCAAAATGTATTCAGCCACATGTCTTTAGTAAAAAAAATGCCAATAAGCGTATATTTATTGGTTTGCGCAAAAGTTATAGCGTCTACAAACTAGAGTACATTTTCTGGAATTTACACGGCTTTTAATTTATGACTACCTATCTCATTTCTTGAGGTGCTAAAATGGCAGGGAAGTACAAAACCCCCCCAAATGACCCCATTTTGGAAAGTAGACACCCCAAGCTATTTGCTGAGAGGCATGTTGAGCCCATTGAATATTTTTTTTTTTAGTCCCAAGGGATTGAATAAAGACAAAAAAAAAAAAAAAAAAATTTTTTTTCATAAAGTTGTCACTAAATGATATATTCCTCACACATGCCATCGTTATATGTGGAGATGCACCCCAAAATACATTTTGCTGCTTCTCCCAAGTATGGGGATACCACATGTGTGGGACTTTTTGGGAGCCTAGCCGCGCACGGGGCCCCGAAACCCAATCAACGCCTTCAGGGTTTCTAAGGGTGCAAATTTTTGATTTCACTCCTCACTACCTATCACAGTTTTGAAGGCCATAAAATGCCAAAATAGCACAAAACCCCCCCAAATGACCCCATTTTGGAAAGTAGACACCCCAAGCTATTTGCTGAGAGGCATGTTGAGTACATGGAATATTTTATATTTTGCCACAAGTTGCGGGAATATTACAAACTTTTTTTTTTTTGCCCAAAGTTGTCACTAAATGATATATTGCCCACACATGCCATGGGCATATGTGGAATTACACCCCAAAATACATTCTGCTGCTTCTCCTGAGTACGAGGATACCACATGTGTGGGACTTTTTGGGAGCCTATCCGCATACGGGACCCCGAAAACCAAGCACCGCCTTCAGGATTTCTAAGGGCATAAATTTTTGATTTCACTCCTCACTACCTATCACTACCTATCACAGTTTTGAAGGCCATAAAATGCCAAGATGGCACAAAACCCCCCCAAATGACCCCATTTTGGAAAGTAGACACCCCAAGCTATTTGCTGAGAGGCATGTTGAGCCCATTGAATATTTTTTTTTTTAGTCCCAAGTGATTGAATAAAGACAAAAAAAAAAAAAAAAAAAAAAAATGTATTCAAAAAGTTGTCACTAAATGATATATTGCTCACACATGCCATGGTTATATGTGGAATTGCACCCCAAAATACATTTTGCCACTTCTCCTGAGTACGGGGATACCACATGTGTGGGACTTTTTGGGAGCCTAGCCGCGTACGGGGCCCCGAAACCCAAGCACCACCTTCAGCATTTCTAAGGGTGTAAATTTTTGATTTCACTCCTCACTACCTATCACAGTTTCGAAGGCCATAAAATGCCAAAATTGCACAAAACCCCCCCAAATGACCCCATTTTGGAAAGTAGACACCCCAAGCTATTTGCTGAGAGGCATGTTGAGTACATGGAATATTTTATATTTTGCCACAAGTTGCGGGAATATTACAAACTTTTTTTTTTTTGCCCAAAGTTGTCACTAAATGATATATTGCCCACACATGCCATGGGCATATGTGGAATTACACCCCAAAATACATTCTGCTGCTTCTCCTGAGTACGGGGATACCACATGTGTGGGACTTTTTGGGAGCCTATCCGCATACGGGACCCCGAAAACCAAGCACCGCCTTCAGGATTTCTAAGGGCATAAATTTTTGATTTCACTCCTCACTACCTATCACTACCTATCACAGTTTTGAAGGCCATAAAATGCCAAGATGGCACAAAACCCCCCCAAATGACCCCATTTTGGAAAGTAGACACCCCAAGCTATTTGCTGAGAGGCATGTTGAGCCCGTTGAATATTTTTTTTTTTAGTCCCAAGTGATTGAATAAAGACAAAAAAAAAAAATAAAAAAAATTTATTCAAAAAGTTGTCACTAAATGATATATTGCTCACACATGCCATGGTTATATGTGGAATTGCACCCCAAAATACATTTTGCTGCTTCTCCTGAGTATGGGGATACCACATGTGTGGGACTTTTTGGGAGCCTAGCCGCGTACGGGGCCCCGAAACCCAAGCACCGCCTTCAGGATTTCTAAGGGTGCAAATTTTTGATTTCACTCCTCACTACCTATCACAGTTTCGAAGGCCATAAAATGCCAAAATAGCACAAAACCCCCCCAATGACCCCATTTTGGAAAGTAGACACCCCAAGCTATTTGTTGAGAGGCATGGTGAGTATTTTACAGCTCTCATGTGTTTTTGAAAATGAAGAAAGTAAAGAAAAAAAAATTTTTTTTTTCTTTTTTCAATTTTCAAAACATTGTGACAAAAAGCGAGATCTGCAAAATACTCACCATACCTCTCAGCAAATAGCTTGGGGTGTCTACTTTCCAAAATGGGGTCATTTGGGGGTGGTTTGTGCCATCTGGGCATTCCATGGCCTCCGAAACTGTGATTGGCAGTGAGGAGTGAAATAAAAAAATTACACCCTTAGAAAGCCTGAAAGCGGTGCTTGGATTTTGGGGTCCCGTACGCGGCTAGGCTCCCAAAAAGTCCCACACATGTGGTATCCCCGTACTCAGGAGAAGCAACAGAATGTATTTTGGGGTGTATCTCCACATATGCCCATGGCATGTTTGAGCAATATATCATTTAGTGACAAGTTTTTGTAAAAAAAAATATTATTTTTTTTTTTTTCATTATTCAATCTCTTGGGACCAAAAAAAAAAATATTTAATGGGCTCAACATTGCTCTCAGCAAATAGCTTGGGGTGTCTACTTTCCAAAATGGGGTCATTTGGGGGGGGTTTGAACTGTCCTGGCATTTTATGCACAACATTTAGAAGCCTATGTCACACGTCACCCACTCTTCTAACCACTTGAAGATAAAGCCCTTTCTGACACTTTTGTTTACATGAAAACATATTTTTTTTTTGCAAGAAAATTACGTTGAACCCCCAAACACTATATATATTGTTAAAGCAAAGGCCCTACAGATTAAAATGGTGGGTGTTGCATTTTTTTTTTCCACACAGTATTTGCGCAGCGATTTTTCAAACGCATTTTTTGTGGAAAAAATACACTTTTTTTTATTTTAATGCACTAAAACACACTATATTGCTCAAATTTTTGATGAAATAAAAAATATGATCTTAGGCCGAGTACATGGATACCAAACACGACATGCTTTAAAATTGCGCACAAACACGCAGTGGCGACAAACTACATACATTTTTAAAAGCCTTTAAAAGCCTTTACAGGTTACCACATTAGATTCACGGAGGAGGTCTACTGCTAAAATTACTGCCCTCGATCTGACCTTCGCGGTGATACCTCACATGCATGGTGCAATTGCTGTTTACATATGACGCCAGACCAACGCTTGTGTTCGCCTTTGCGCAAAAGAAGGGGGGGCAGGGGTGCTTTTTTTTTTTTTTTTTAGTTTTTTTTCTTTTTATTTAGCTTTTTTATTTTATTTTTAAACTGTTCCTTCCATTTTTTTTTTCTTAGTTGTCATTTTTATTGTTATCGCAGGGAATGTAAATATCCCCTATGATAGCAATAGGCAGTGACAGGTACTCTTTTTTTGAAAAAATTGGGGTCTATTAGACCCTAGATCTTTCCTGTGCCCTCAAAGCATCTGACCACACCAAGATCGGTGTGATAAAATGCTTTCCCAATTTCCCAATGGCGCGGTGGGTATGCCCACCATTAGAATACCTCCCTTCATCCACCCACTTCTAATGATGGGCATACATGCACCATTTATATATGCCGAAGCATGGGGGCATCCTCCCGCAAAAAAAGTTATGCCACGTATACATGGTCGAACTTTTTTCGACCGTATGTACGTGGCATTAGGAGCAAAATCGCTCCTCCGCCCTCTGCTGCCCCCATGCTTCGGCATATATGCTCTTTTTTTTAACTGTGGTGGTGAAATCACCTCCTACAGCATTGGAGTCGCGGCTTTATGTATCGTGGGAGCAAACGCTGTTGCTGTCAAGATAAATAAATCCACGCTGCAACTGTATGGCGTACCTGCTAAGCAAATAATGGTTAACATTAAAACAAAGTAACATTACAGTATAACAGTAAGACCTTACCATACCATACCTGCAAAGCAAATACCAAAAAAAAAACATAGTAAAAAATAAAACATTTTGTTAACGCAACCGGTGCCTAAAATATATATATGCCGAAGCATGGGGGCATCCTCCCGCAAAAAAGTTATGCCACGTACACATGGTCGGACTTTTTTCGACCGTATGTACGTGGCATTAGGAGCAAAATCGCTCCTCCGCCCTCTGCTGCCCCCATGCTTCGGCATATATGCTCTTTTTTTTAACTGTGGTGGTGAAATCACCTCCTACAGCGTTGGAGTCGCGGCTTTATGTATCGTGGGAGCAAACGCTGTTGCTGTCAAGATAAATAAATCCACGCTGCAACTGAATGGCGTACCTGCTAAGCAAATAATGGTTAACATTAAAACAAAGTAACATTAGAGTATAACAGTAAGACCTTACCATACCATACCTGCAAAGCAAATACCAAAAAAAAAACATAGTAAAAAATAAAACATTTTGTTAACGCAACCGGTGCCTAAAATATATATATGCCGAAGCATGGGGGCATCCTCCCGCAAAAAAGTTATGCCACGTACACATGGTCGGACTTTTTTCGACCGTATGTACGTGGCATTAGGAGCAAAATCGCTCCTCCGCCCTCTGCTGCCCCCATGCTTCGGCATATATGCTCTTTTTTTTTAACTGTGGTGGTGAAATCACCTCCTACAGTGTTGGAGTCGCGGCTTTATGTATCGTGGGAGCAAACGCTGTTGCTGTCAAGATAAATAAATCCACGCTGCAACTGAATGGCGCACCTGAAAACAAAAAAAATGGTTAACAATAAAACATACCTGAAAAGCAAGCATGATAAAACATAATAAAACATTGCAGAATAGAATAGAGTAAAAAAGAGCAACAATAGAGAGAGAACAATAAAACGACAACTATTTTTGGTTTTTTATTTTATATTTTTTTTGGGGTTTTTTTTTTTTTGTACTTTTTTTTTTTATTTTTATTTTTTACACTTTTTTTTTAAACTATAACTATAATTTTAACTGTAACGGTCGGGTCTCAAAATGCGATGGCATTCTTGAGACCCTGTAACTATAATTTTAACTGCAACGGTCGGGTCTCAAAATGCGATGGCATTCTTGAGACCCTGTGAAAGTGTATCCTAGCCTGTGAAATGCTGTACCCTACGCTAAAACCTCACTAGTTCGTGGTAGCGTTCAAAGCATTCACCAACGCAGAGACCAGGATTGTCAGGACAGCGTGGACAATAATAACGGGTGTCACGCCTAAATCCGCGCTTGGTACAGACACGACATCTTCTTTGGGGGGCTCGTTGGGTAGGGGTACTCTGGAGGACATGAGGATAATGCCTCTCATGCAGCCGGCTTACTGCATTTGGTAGGGGATGGTGAGGTGTGGAATCGCCTGGATACAGGAGTTCCATGACAACCGCTCCCTGGAATTCAAGGAAGGGTAACGTCCCGCCTGAAGCTCCGTATAGCACATGAGCATTCAGCAAAGCCAATTGGAATAAATAAATAGACACTTTTTTGTACCAGCGTCTAGCCTTACGGACAACTAGGTACGGCGCCAACAACTGGTCGTTGAGGTCCACCCCCCCCATATTAAGGTTGTATTCGTGGATACAGAGGGGTTTCGTCACAACACCAGCCGCCGTACGAATTTGGACTGTCGTGTCTGCATGAAGGGAGGTAAGAACGAAAACATTCCTATTATCCCTCCACTTCACAGCGAGCAAGTTATTACACTTCAAGCAGGCTCTCTCCCCCAGCCTAAGACGGGAATCTACAAGCCGCTGGGGAAAGCCCCGCGATTAGGTCGCACGGTGCCACATGCTCCAATCTGATGATCAAACAAGTGACTAAACAGTGGCACGCTCGTGTAATAATTGTCCACGTACAAGTGGTACCCCTTTCCGAATAAGGGTGACACCAAGTTCCACACTATCTTGCCAGCGCTCCCTATGTAATCTGGACAGTTCTCCGGCTCTACGTGACTATCTTTTCCCTCATAAACCGTAAAGCTCCACGTATAGCCTGTTGCCCTGTCACAGAGCTTGTAGAGCTTGACCCCGTATCTGGCACGCTTGCTGGGAAGGAACTGTTTGAAAGACAAGCGGCCAGAAAACTTAATCAGGGACTCGTCAACGCAGACAACTTGATTGGGCGTAAACAAGGCTGCAAAACATTGGTTGAAGTGGTTTATGAGGGGCCGAATTTTGTAGAGCCGATCAAATTCAGGGTCTCCACGAGGACGACAAAGTTCATTGTCACTGAAGTGCATGAAGCGCAAAATCATCTCGTATCGTGCCCTGGACATGGAGGCAGAGAACACGGGCATATGGTGGTGCGGTGAGGTGGACCAATAAGACCTCAGCGTCGGGAATTTGTGTAAGCCCATGTTGAGGGAAAGGCCCAGAAAGGTCTTAAATTCGGAAACCGTAATTGGTTTCCAATCTCTGGCAAGGGAAGGCACTTGGGGATTAGCGGCGATGTGTTGACCAGCGTATATATTACTTTGGTCCACAATAGATCTATAGAGATCTTCCGTGAAAAACAGCGAATAAAAATCGGATGGCTTAAAATCAGCTGTTTCCACCTGAATACCGGGTTGGCCAGTGAATGGGGGAAGTACGGGTTCTGCAGAAGTGGTGGGCACCCAATCAGGATTGGCGAATTCTGCAGGAAGGACACTATGTGATCGACGGGCCTGCCTTTGTCTTCTTCTTGGTGGCAGCGGGACACTACTTGTGCTTGCCACCTCGCCAGCTTGAACTGCACTTATGGGACTCGCCACGTCACCAAGTGTTACTGCAGTGCTGGTTTGACTACGTCCAGGGTGTACTAGGCCGCTGGTGCTTGCCAGTTCACCAGAAGGAATAGCGGCGCTAGTACTTCTCTGCTCCATACGAGAGACCTGCGGTTCCTGCACCTCAACAACATCAGAAGATCGGGATCGGGTACGCCTGACCTTAGCAGGGACCTCACCTTCGTCGTCAGAGCTATCTGTCATGGAGCCACTGTCGTCTACTGGATCGTATTCTGAGCCTGATTCTGACAGATGAGTGACCTCCTCTTCACTATCTGACATACTCAGAAACAAGTAGGCCTGTTCACTAGTGTACTTGCGATTTGCCATTTTGGGCTCTAAATTTAGTAGTACACTAGTGAGATTCACAGGAAAAAAAGCTCCTAGGCTGCTGGCGAATGAATCAAAACGCTACCAAAAAAACTGTTAGCGATCGCAGGGATCAGGCCTGACTCTGCGAACGCTGCAGTTATGTGTGCTTAGTGTTTTGGAAGTGACAGTGATCGATCGATACTGCACTTGGGTGGGCTGGGCTGGGCTGGGCGGAGGGGGAAAACGCAGGTGCTAGCAGGTATCTGGGCTGATCCCGCTAACAATGCGTTTTTTGGAACCCTAAACTGCTGGGACGCTAGTATAGATCTGATCAGATCAGATATTGATCTGTTCAGATACTATACCACTAAGGGAGGTGTATGCTTTGCGCGTGGGTGTTTGCGGTACTGGCACTAACCTGGGGCGACGCAGACCTTATTTGACCCTAACACCTAATTGATATCACCCGCCGGGCGATCAGGGGGTTAAACCGATAGTTGGGTAATAAATGGCGGGTGCCCTGACAGTATAAAAAAATAAGCTAACTAACCAGCGTCACCCGTAACAGTTATACGGTGATCACTGGTGAAAGGGTTAACTAGGGGCAATCAGGGGGTTAAAACCTTTATTAGGTAATATATGGGGGTACCTGACGATATATAAAAACCTGACGGGGAACCTAAATAACTAAATAACTAACTGGCTAACCAGCGTCACCAGTGACACTTATACTGTGATCACTGGTGAAAGAGTTAACTCTAGGGGCAATCAAGGGGTTAAAACCTTTATTTAGGTTGTAATATGGGGGTACCTGACCTATAAACCTATTTATAATCCTATATAAACCTGGCGGTTACCTAAAAAAAAAACTGGCTACCTAGCGGCACCAGTGACACTAATAGAGCGATCAAAAAAACGATCGCTTAGTGACACTGGCAAAAGGGGGTGAAAGGGTTACCTAGGGGGCAATCAAGGGGTTAAACCTTTATTGGGGGGGGGGTGCGGGGGCTACCTTGGACCTAAAGGGGCCTAAAACTAACTGCCCTGACAGTTATTGCAGTCACACTGACACTAAATGCAGTGATCAGTAAATAAATGATCACTGCAATCAGTGACACTGTGACAGGGGGGGCAGGGGGTGATCTGGGGGGTGATCAGGGGGTGACAGGGGGGTGAAATATGTGCCTATGTGTGCCTGGTGTCAGTGTAGTGTTGGTGCACTAACCTGATGTCTTCACAGCTCCGCGTCCCGGTCAGAAAGACCGACACGAGGAGCGTGACATCACTTCCCCTTGCCTGTGTTTACAATTACACAGGAAGGGGAAGGAAGCGGACGAATCCCATTGGCCAGAGCGATCGGGAGGGGGTGGCCAGAAACGACTGGCCGTTACCTCGTCCCGCATCGCTTCTGAAGCCATCCCGACCGTCCCCGCCGGCGGAGGGGGGTCCGATCGGACCCCCCAACCGCCTGAAGAATGGCACGTACAGGTACGTGCTTCTGCCTGTACGTGCCATTCTGCCGACGTATATATACAGGGGGCGGTCGGGAAGTGGCTAAACTGCTGGCAACAAAAGTGAGTACACCCCTAAGTGAAAATGTCCAAATTGGGCCCAAAAGTGTCAATCTGAAATCTTGAAGGCATCAGAAATCTAGAAGGTAGAAATATCCTCAGGCCCTCCTTTGCAATAATGACCATATTTTTTTGTACCAAATGTTTGCTTTATAGTAATGGTTTGGTGGTAAATCTATGAATCCTGACATTGTGTTCCATTGTCTGTTAAGAAACTGAAAACCTAAAAAGATCTAATCATCTATCTTTTTTAACATCCAACTCACCAACTACATTATAATCAAAGTTTCATAAACAAAAACTTTTTTCAGAAAAAATAGAAAATGTAATAATGTTTTATATGGAATGCAGTCTTCTTTTTTTTTTTACACATGTGAGAGATGTAAACCACTATTCAACTGTTGATCAGTATCTCTTGTTGTGGATCAGCACCCCGGGCTGCAGCACTAACCTCTACACCTACCTTGTGCCTGGTTCCAGAGATGAAGCAGGATTTTGGGACTGTTATTTTTCAGCAAGGTGGTAAAGTCCGCCCGTGTGAAAGAAGGTTAATAAAATCATAATATAATAAAATATAAATACCTCCTTCTAAATGTTTAATAAATCCACCTTCATTAACATCAAAAATCTTCACTTCTTTCACATATTCTTCTTTGTGCAGAAATTTTACAATATGTTCACCAATTAACCCAGAACCGCCTGTCACCAGGTAAACCAGATCCTTGGCCATGTTCACAGAATAATGACTGCTTAATTTGAATCTGAAAAAGAATTAACAGATTTTCACTTTTTCTTAAACTTAAAGTAAAACTTTACCCATAACAACTAATGTTCATTTACAAGGAACATACATTCCATTTTAAGAATTATGCTACCACATTATTGTGTGCTGTAAATTGCCCCCAGCTTTGTTCCTGTTTCTTCTTGCTGGAGACTGCCTTTTTGCTGAAGCCCAGAGCCCCTGAGCAGGAGTACTTCTTTAGGTAGTCAGCAGATCGGCCTCTAGTGGCTCTGATTTTAGCCACAGTGCCTAAAAATAGAGAGCAACTGAGCATGTGCAGAGCAGGGTGAGGCAGGATTACTGGATTTTGACTATTGTCTCCTGTATAGAATTTGATGGAAAATCCAAAGTTGTCAATGAAACAGAAAATTGAAAGAATTTTTTTTAGTGGCAAACGTGTCGGTTGACACTTGTCTATGAGCTTTCCTTTACGTTTTGAGAAAGGAAGTGAAGGAAAAGCACCCTAAAAAAAGGACAAAAGAAAATAAATAAATAAATAAATAAATAAAAAACAACACACGACATGTCTGAACTATTCTCCATTTTATCCAAAACTAAAAAAAGTTTACATAAAATGTAACTGTCCTGTATTTTCATTAAAACTTGTTATGCCATTTCCTTCACTCCTCTGTGAATAAAGTTGTTTTGTAAAATAAATGTTTATCAATTAATCACAAGCCCATGACACATAAAGCATCAGCTTTGTTCCATCCTATTCTGTTTTTTAATGTTTATGAATTTTTAAGCCATATTTCTGTCTGCTGCTTGTCTCTTTGTGTGCTAATTTTATTCAAAAGGGTAATTGTTATTTTTTTACTGTCCTAGGAAACAGTTGTAAACACTACAGCTGGTTGTACATCTCAGACATGAAATATAAACAAAGCATATCCTTCTATAGTGGGTACTTATCTCAAAAGCACCAAGTATAATTTCTGTCTGCTGCTTCGTTCCTCTGCTATCAGCATGAATCACTTCTGACAAGTTTCCTGACACCAAGAGAAAAAAAAAGGTGACAGGGGAGGGACCTCCAACTGATTGACAGCCTCAGCTGTGTCCCTTCCCTCCAATCAGCTATCAGAGCTCTCCTCACTAAGCTCTGCAGAGCATGTTTTCAGCTCTCCGCCCCTTTTTTATGATGGCTCAGACAAGCTTTATAAATTCTGGACTTTGAACAGATGCAGAGAAGAGAAGAGAAGACTGCGGATAAACAGGTACAACTTATGTAGGGGGATTGGTTTCATCATTGTATATGTAAGGGTTTACAATCACTTTAATTATTGTTTTCAGTAACTGAAGGTAGGGTCTTCATCTTGATTAGCACCAAAAGTGTTCGATCAACCAATCGGCTGCCTTTACATTTTAGTAAGTAGGGGGAAAAAAAAGATGAATATTAACCACTTAACATTTGAAAGATTTACCACCTTCCGGACCAGGACATTTTTGCAATATGGCCCTGCGTCACTTTAACTGACAATTGCGTGGTCATGCGACACTGTACCCAAATAAAATGTGCTTTTTTTCCCACAAATAGAGCTTTCTTTTGGTGGTATTTGATCGCCTCTGCATTTTTTTTTGCGCTATAAACAAAATAAGACCGACAATTTAGAAAAAACAAACATTTTCTACTTTCTGCTATAAAACACATGTAATAAAAAAATAAAAATAAAAAAAAATAAAGGGAAAAAAAAAATAGATAAAAAAAAAAAAAATCGAAATTTCTTCATCAATCTAGGCCATTATGTATTCTGCTACATTTTTGGTTAAAAAAAGAAAATCCCAGTCAGCGCCTACAAATTGTGGTTTATTTTTATTTATTTATTTTACTAGTAATGATGGCAATCAGCGACTTATAGCGGGACTGTGACACTTTCCACACTTTTTGGGAACCAGAGACACTAAATACAGTGATTGAAAGGAATTCTGGTTCTGGACGACCATCCTTGGTTAATTCAGGCAGACCACCGGAATCCTCAGATCCGCGAGAGACCACATGAGACGCGAGAAACAAGCTGGAGTGTGTACATAAGATCTCTGACTTTATTGAATACAACGGTAGTATATATACACCAGTAAAAAATACATGTCTGTTTACAAACTTTACACTACCCTATACTTTCTTATCAAGAGTTAGGCTGCTTGACTAGATAACAAGAAATATTTGATGACTTGCCTACACAAATTCAGCTTAACCACAATATCTCTTAGGGTGTGGTTCTATGCCAAGCTGATTATGGCAAACCTCACACAAAAATGTTAATTTCTACTGTATGTAAAATGGAAGAGAATCTAAGATAGAGTCAGTTGTTTATACATTCTATTACACTGATCTGTGCTAACAAATATGTCTGCAGGCAATAGTGAAGCATGGTGGAGGATCCTTGCAAGTTTTGGGCTGCATTTCTGCAAATGGAGTTGGAGATTTGGTCAGGACCAATGGTGTCCTTAATGCTGCGAAATACAGGCAGATACTTATCCATCATGCCATACAATCAAAGATTGAAAGAATTTTAAACAGAACACAAAGCAGGGGGCGGAGAGCTGCAGTTACACACTGTACAATAACTCTTAGAGCTGATTGGAGGAATGGGACACCCCACCTTCACATAGCACATAGAAACAGAGCTGAGCCTGTCAATCTTAGATTGCTCCCTCCCCTGTCACCTTTTTTCTCTTGGTGTGAGAAAAACCTGTCATAAGGGACTTATGCTGATAGCAGAGGAACAAGACAGCAGAGAAATTACACTTAGGGGTTGGTTTACTGAAGGCAAATTTACTGTTACTACAGAGCTTAGTAAATGAGCTTCCATTATCCAATCATGTGCAAGCCAAAACGGCAGTTTTCTTTTAAATTTCCCCTGCTTGTGATTGGGTATGCTTTCCAAAGTGAAGTTTTACTTTATTAAGGCTCCATGCACACTGGGCTTAAAAAAAAAAAAAAAGAGGGGGGGGGGGTGGAAACTCCTGTAATGAAATAATTGATTAGGATCTGTCGCTATCCCATACTGTAGAAATATCATCAATAAATCTGAACCACTCCTTACAGTGTTCAGTAAACATTTTGTTATTATAAATAAATGAAGCCTCAATCATATTCATAAATATATTTGCGTATGGGGGTGCGACATTGGAACCCATCGCTGCCCCTTTAAGCTGTTAATAATGAGTTTCTTTAAACAGAAAATGGTTCAAGAACAATTTTAAGACAGATTAAAATGAGTTGAAGGCTTCTGTTGAAACTATGGGAGGGCTCTACGCTTTGCTAGCCATTTCCCCACCTGTGAAATAAAGATGTATAAGATAAGGATCTAATTTGCATTTGATTGACTAACTACATAATTGATTCCAAATGTGTAATAATGAAGGTATTTAAGCCATGTGTGTAACCTCTACTTTAGATTTTTTTTGATCTGAAGAAGGGAGTAAGCTTGTGAGCCCGAAACGTAAGGAATTTTCACATTTTGCAACTGTCAGGGCTGGGCTCAGCCCTTCCTTCTCTGAGCTGGCCGCTCAGCTGTCGCCTAATTGCCAACTCCCATCTCTCTCCACAGTTACCCAGCTGTTGATGATTTGCTCATCAGTCCTGCCTACTTAAGCCATCCAGTCCAGAGGAGCTTTGCATTCGCCTTGGTCACATCACAAGAAACTATCTCCTGTGTTCCTGTTTAAAGACTGGCTTTGCTGCCATCCTTTTCCGGCTACAGATCCTGCTTGCTGTTCCACTACTTTGATTCCTGACTTCTGGCTTTGCTGACGATCCGTTCCGGTTACTGAACTTTGGCTATGTTTTGACTCTGTTTGTTCTTTTTACTTTTATTATTAAACTAGTGTGATTTAACTGTACTTCTGTCTCAGTCTGATTTCATGGTTTCTGACAGTAAGGTTTGCTTGAACTTTGGTTTAATAAAAAGATTTTAAGTGCAGCGGTCCTGTGGACTTTTTCTTATATTCGGTTAGTGGGATGACCAGATTGCATTGCACTAGTTGAACACTGGGTGCGGCTTTCCTTTACTTTGAAAAGTTATATACCCCTGAAGACCATCACCAGTATTTTTTGGAATCCGTGTAGAAATGGCTACCAGTGGATCCTTCTCATTCACGGAAAGCAGATGCTTCAAAAATCTTCACAGATACGGTAGGATCAAGAGACTTCCTAACTCAATCATCTTGTATAGAGCTGACACGTAAAACTGAGAAATTGGCACAATGATCAAGTAACCTTGGCAGAATATTACAGGTTACAGATGATCCTAAGAAGACTGAGAGTCCGTCTTGTACCTACATTATTTTTACAGAATGTTGATTTCAAAACAAAAGTTTGCCCAGATCGTGAACAAATGCTCGTTTGATATAATGAAATTGACAGTACAATTCCTACAGCAGGAATGAGTGGTGATTAAACAGCAGATTGCTGATATTGAGAAACAACTTGAGGATTTTTCCAACAGTGGTGAATTCACCAGTATTAAAACAAAAAATGAAGAGAAACTATCTGCTTTCAGAAAGAATGTGGAACCAAAATGGAACATGATAGAGATGATTATACTAACAATCGAGTATACAACTGGTCTAATCCTAATTACCATCATACTAAAGGCCCGTACACACGATCAGACTTTTTGACAACCAACATGCAAATTAGCTGGTTTGGACCAACATGCGACCGTGTGTACGCTCCATCGGACCAACTTTTTCCAGGTTTCATCGGACTTTTGTTGGCTGTGCGAACGGACCAACTTTCTGCCAACAAAAGTCCGATGGACCAAAGTCCGACCGTGTGTACACAAAACCAACGGACTTTTGTACAAACCAATGCAGAAGATCAGACAACAATACAGAAGTTGACCAAAGGTGGCGGTAAAGAGCAGAAAAACCAAGTGATTTGGTGAAAGTTGGCTGAAAAAGTCCTGCCGTGTGTATGCAATACCAACTTGGGGCCAACGCCCTTTGGACAAAAATCCACGGGAAAGTTGGTCCACGGTCCGATCGTGTGTATGAGGCTTTAGACATACAGACGAGGACAACAGAACAAACAAATTTCCACCTCCTCCTCTTTAATTGCTTCAACAGGGTCATCAGCCAGTGTATCTACTACTTCTTTTTTGACCAAGGCTACAACAGACCAAGCAACAGGAGGGGAGGCAAACGATACACGAAAAGGAGTATCCAGAGGTGTAACAACCAGAATCCAGAACCGTCGGAGGCATTAGAGGACAATGTGGTATATAATATCTCTTATTCATTATCAGAAACTGAAGTGCAAGTTTTAAATAGAGGTTTGGGCTTTTTTCCTAAAGAGAAAATGAACAATTTTGTGTTAAGACAGGATTTATATCGCTTTTATAGGCAACTTAGATGGAAAGCTTATTTTTCTTTAAAACCAGGTTTACCAGATTTAGGCATATTACAATTGTCTATTAAAAAATTTAATCTCCAGTATGTGGAAGCAGCAGTCCCCCCCGACAGTGAAACAGTGGTTTGCGAGGATTAGCGACATTCAGCGGATGGAAAGCCTTACAGCAGCCCTGGGGGACAGGGAGGAAGAACATAACACGCGATGGACATATTGAGATCTGTTTCGGTATTCAGACAACTACAAGTCCTACATTTAACCAGGCAGTCCTTGGGCAGATTAGGGCTAGGGGTCGTTGGCCCCGCCAGAGCAACACTCTTACTTCCTCTCCCTCTGCTTTCCCCATTCTTACTCCCCTTTATTGCTATCCTTTCCCTTCTCTAGGGACACCAATGGTGTTACCCACCCCTTTTTCTCATAAATAAGAAAATCCCCTGGAATGCGATACCCCACTTTGGAACCACTCCCATACTCCTAGGAGTGAGTCCCATACCTTAGACGAAAGACGACAATTGGACCCAGCTGACTGAAATGGGCTAACTTAATATCCGACCAAGAGGGATAAACCAGTATCGTCCCTCAGAGAGTCTCATGCCACTCGGTTGATCATATTAAATATGTAACACAGCTTCCCCCTGGACAGAAGGTCGCTCATACTGTCCGGGTGGTACTGTAAGATAATTATAGTTGAAATCTTTTAACCATAAATGGTTGCTACACCAACATGTTCTGACAGATCTTAGTTCTTTATCTTATCAATATACATAGACATGTGTGGGTTCTCATGAATGTTCAATAACGGACACAGATAATTGTTATGTCGTCTTACTTGTATACTTGTATATTCAGCATTCTTTAAATAAAAAGTTAAAAAAAAAAAATAATTTAATCTGAGAATTAAAAGCACCACTGTACCTCCTACCTCATGATCTGCCATTGAGGTGTTCATTGATAAAGTAAATGCAGAAACCAATTCCTTTTTGGATGATAGGTCTAAATTGGACCAGATACCGAACAACTTTAGTCGCAAAGAAAGTGAAGCTCTGTCCTTGTCGGCTCTGTTATCAAACTTGCCAACAATGGGGGGGGGGGGGGGGGGGAGTGATTGTAGTTATGGACACCCTGCAGTATGAAGCTGAGGTATTAAGAATATCAGACATTCATACATATAAACACTTGGACTCCTGTCCGGTTTTTCAGGTACAGTCCACAATAAAATAAAAAAAGTGGTATTGAGAGCTCTCAAAGAAGGTATTATTGATAAAGACACCCAGAAAATTCTAACATGCGATTATGTCACACCGGTAATGTATATATAACCAAAGATTCATAAGGATGTTTTGAATCCCCCCGGCCATCCCATATTGTCTGGAACAGAGTCTGTTACCACTCCATTGGCGCAATACTTGGATAGATGCACTCCATTGGTAATTAACATCATATCTATGGGATACTGGTGATTTTTTTAGAGAAGATTAAGAATATACATGTGGGACCAGACTCTTTTCTAGTCACTTGAGACGTTTCTAGTCTTTACACTATTATTCTACACAATCTAGGTATAGAAGCCTGCCGACACCTGCTGGTACAGTCTCATCGTTATAATGATGAACAAATTGATTTTATGCTTGCTCTACTTAAAATTGTTGTTGAAGAGAACAATTTTCTGTTTAACTACTTGATGTCCGGGCCATAGCTGAATGACGGCTACAGCACGGAGCTCAATTCCCCCCTACTGGAGAAAGGCTACCATTTATACGTAGACAACTTCTACACATCTCTGCCCCTGTTCCACAACCTTCACCGGAAGAAGACGCCAGCATGTGGCACCGTAAAAAAGAACCGGAAGGGCTTTCCTCAAAGTCTTGTCAATAAGAAGTTGAGAAAAGGAGAAGTGGCAAGTCTGCAAAATAAGGAGATTTTGGCAGTGAAGTGGAGGGACAAAAGGGATGTCTACATGTTGTCTTCGATCCACAATGATACCTTTGTGGAAATCCCCAGAAGGAATGGCCCCATACAAAAACCAAAATGCATCTATGAATATAATTTGTTCATAGGGGGAGTCAACTTCAATGGCCAAATGCTGGAACCATACCTGGCCACAAGACGGACATACCATTGGTATAAAAAAGAAGTCAATTTATTTTTTTCAATTGGCCATATACAACTCATATGTAATTTACCGCAACTCCACCCAAAACCCCAAACGCTTCCTTGGCTACCAGGAGGAAGTTTTCACTGCCCTTTTATTCCCGAACGGCCCACCAAAAAATATCTGATCCAATGTTCTTAGTCGACTCTCCGAGCGCCACTTTCCCAATAAAATCCCTCCCAAACCAACAGGCCAACAATGTAAAAAAAAAAAAATGTAAGGTGTGTACCAGTGGAGGAGTCAGAAGAGACACATCCTTTTATTGTGCACAATGTCCTGCCCAACCAGGCCTCTGCATAGGTGAATGTTTTCGTCGTTACCATACTTCAATAAATTATTAGTGAAGTACGGTAAACGTAATCCTCAGTTCCTGCCTTCACACACCTTCACACCCCTTATGCCACTGCCTGCTTTGTAACTGACCCTGGCTTGTTATTCGACCATGGTTCTGCCTAACGATTCTGTACATACCTCTTCCTGATCTGGAACTGACCTTGGACTGTTTCACCGTGTTTTTTGCCTGCCTCATGGACTGATCTTGTACCCTGCTACTGGACTAGTGGGATCCTCTTCTATTTTTTTCCTTATCCTTTTTACTTTTTCTTCTTTCCCGCTTTTTTATCTTTTTTCCTTCCCTTCTTGTCCTTTCGCTTTCCTCCCTCCTCTCTTCAGAAGTATTCTATCTTTACAATTTTTCTCCTTCTTCCCCCTTTTTTCTTTTTCTTTCCTTATCTCCCCTTTCTGTTCCTTCTTCTCTTGCTCCTCTTTTCCCTCTTTCTTCTCTCCTTCTATCCTATCTCTATCTGTCCTTCTTCTTTTCTTTTTTTTATTTTTTTTCCTATCTATTCTCTTTTTTCCCTCCCTCACCTTCTTTTCCCATTTTTTAACTCCTTCCTTATCTTTTTTTTTTTTTCTCTAATTCCCCTGCTCTTTTTATCCTTTTCCGATTACTTTTTCCTTTTCTTCTCTCTTTCTTCTTATATTTCTTTTACTTCCTTCTTCTCTTTTCTTCTATCTCTTTTTTCATTTTCTTTCTGTTTGTCTTTCTATTTCAATTTTCTTTTTTTATTTGTTTGTCTGCTTATACTTCTTTTTCTTTCCTTTCTACCCTCTCTCTCTATTTCTTTCTTTCTCTTTCTATCTTCTTTTTTCTTCTTTTCTTTGCTTCTTTTCTCTTAACAAAAGGGTCACACATATGTGAAGGGCTCCACAATTGTTTTTCTGGATGAAGAACATTTTTTTTTGTTCTCTCATTCCTAGATTAGGTTCTGGAGACTCTGAGGCTTCAAAGAGATTTGGGTGGGAGAAGCCTCTACCCCTGTCCCCATTCTGTCCTGAACAAGGCCCTACTTCTGATTGTAGGACTTACTGCCATGATGTCTCTGCCTGTCGCACTGACCACACCACATGTTCCTGTCTACTACCAGGACCAATATTTTTGGCACTGTTGATAATATCTCTGCCTGCACTGACCCTGGACTTCATATGGACAGTATCCCTGCCTGCTGCCTGGACAATTGTGTTAGCCATTGCTGACCAAGTCCCTGCCTGCTGCCGGAACCAGTGCTTTACTCCTGTGTACAACTGCGCTACTACAACCACAGGTAATCTTTTGTTTACGCTTTGCTCAGCATAATGTATTTTGGGGTGTAATTCTTGGTATGTGCATGCTATGTCTCCCTGGAACACCTGATGGTGCTCCCTGCATGTTGGGCCTCTATGTGGCAGGGCAGTGAAAAAGTCCCACACATGTGGTATTGTAATACTCAGGAGGAGTAGCAGAATGTATTTTGGGGTTTCATTTGTGGTATGCACATGCCATGTGAGAGAAATAAGCTATTACAATGACAATTTTGTGAAAAAAAAATATATATATTAATTTTGAAAAGAATTGTGGGAAACATTTACAACTTCAAATAACTCGCCATGCCTCTTACTAAATACCTTGAAATGCATACTTTCCAAAAAGGGGTTATTTGGGGGGCATTTGTACTTTCCTGGCTTGTTAGGGTCTCAAGAAATGAGATAGGCCACCAGTACATCAGATGTGATAATTTTTTTTATGATTTGCACCATAGCTTGTAGACTAAAACTTTCACACAGACCAAATAATTTCCACAAAATAGTGGTTATTTTTACCAAAGATATGTATCAGTATAAATTGTGGCCAAAATTTATTAAGAAAAATTACTAATTTGCAAAATTTTATCACAGAAATTAATAAAAAAAAATTTTTTGTTCAAAATTTTCGATCTTTTTTAATTTAAAGCGCAAAAAATAAAAAACCCAGAGGTGATCAAAGACCACAAAAAGAAAGCTCTATTTGTATGAAAAAAAAGGACAAAAAAATAATTTGGGTACAGTGTTGCATGACTGAGTAATTGTCATTCAAATTGTGAGAGCACTGAAAGCTGAAAATTGGTCTGGACAGGAGGGGGGTTTAAGTGCCCAGTAAGCAAGTGGTTAAAGAAACTCATTATTTACAACTTAAATGGGCAGTGACAGGTTCCAATGTCACACCCCTGTACACAAATATATTTAGGAATATGATTGAGACCTCATTTATTTATAAATACAAATGTATTGATGATATTTTCGCAGTATGGGATAGCGACATTGGAACCCTTCTATTGTTTGATCAGTAATTAATTATCTTGTACCTGGTCTGAAATTAAATGTCTTGTCTAGCAATAGGGAGATTTCATTTTTGAACACATTGTTGAAAATAATTGTTATGAACATAGAGAGCGATCTGTTCATAAAAAGTACAGATCGTAATTAATACATTACAGGAGTTTCCACCCCCATGGGGTGTTTAACTCGGTACCTAGGAGCCAGTTACAACAGGTTTAAAGGATTGTTAGTGAGCCACAAAAATGTGAAGTGAGATTAAATGAAATGGAAGCCAGGCTTGTTAAGCAAGGTTATCCAGTTTCATTAATTAGGAAGGAAGGTGTACATTTAGCAGAGAACAGGCATCACAATAGAAATTATAGAATTCCATTCGTGTCACAATATCATCCATACTCACTTCGTATCCATAATATCCTCAAAAAACATTGGGATTTATTAAGAGAAAATTACCTAAATATTAGTGAATTTCAAGCCCCGCTGTTATCCTCGTATAGAAAATGAAGAACACTAAGGGGTAGGTTGGTCAGATCTGACCAATATATCCCCCCAAGCCCATTTTTAGGATCCCGTAATACAGGGTCATACCCATGTTTATTGTGTATACTAGGGATGAGCCGAACACCCCCGGGTTCGGTTCGCACCAGAACCTGCGAACGGACCGAAAGTTTGCGCGAACATTCAAATTCTATTAGTTACAATGGACGCGAACGTTCGAAATCTAAAGTGCTAATTATAACGGCCAATATGCATGTTAATGTCATAAAAGAGGTTTGAAGGCCCGGGTCATGCCCCAGGGGACATGTATCAATGCAAAAAGAAGTCAGTCATTTTAATGATGCATAAAGTGAAAAAAATATCTGCCTGTGAAGTGGCATGTGTTTCCCGTGTTTAGAACTGTCCCTGCAAAAAATGACATTTGTAAGGAAAAAAATAAGCCATTTAAAACTGCTTGTGGCTTTAATGTCATGTCTTGTCCTGGCAATATGGATGAAAATCTTTGAGAAAAATAGTATGGCTGTAGGTTTGTTCTTAAGTAGAATCTGAACAGGTACATTATGAAGTGTAGCTCCATCCCAAAAAAATCTATTTTTAAGCTTTTTGGAGAACATAGGGAGGGGTACCCCTGTAACATTTGCTGTCTTTGCACATCTGTTCAGAACATTTCACCTCACTTTCCGTCCTAATGACAAATGTTTTTGGAAAAGTGGGGTTTTAATTGAAACAAGGATTGGTGATAAAGCATCAGTAGAGTGGAGATACCTTTTTCCCAAATTAAATCTAACAGGATAGAATTTCCCTTCCTAGGGGTAGATTTTCTCTCACTTCCTGTTTTCTCTTTCCGTTTGCAAGTAGGAGTCGTTTGTAAGTTGGATGTTTGAAAGTAGGGGCCTGCCGTATATACTCTGCATAAATTTGCCCCATTAGATGTTGGTGTAGCCACAACACTGTAAGCCCTCACAGTTACTCTTGGTGGGCACAGGAATGGGCCCTGCTGTGAGTTATTAGATCAAGATTTGTAATTGCATGCACCTGTTGAACAGGGCAGAAAAATTGGGCCTTTGGTGGTGGTGGTGGTGGTGGACGGTGTTGCCACAAGACTGTAAGCCCTCACAGTTACTCTTGGTGGGCGCAGGAAGGGGCCTTCTGTGAACTATTAGATCAAGATTTGTAATTACACGCCCCTGTTAAACAGGGGCTGAAAAATTGTGCCTTAGGCATTGGTGCTGGTGCCACAACACTGCAACCCCTCACAGATACTGTACTCTGAGCACAGCAATGAGACCTGTTGCAAAGCATTGCCTAAAAATTGTAATTACACGCCCCAACAGGGGCTGAAAAATTGTGCCTTAGGCACTGGTGCTGGTGCCACAACACTGCAACCCCTCACAGATACTGTACTTGGAGCACAGCAGTCACACCTGTTGCGAAGCATTTTTTTTAAAAATTGTAATTACACGCCCCTGGCCTTAGGCACTGGTCTGGTGGCATGGATCATTGAGGAGGAGGAAGAGGATAGTGAGTGAACATAACAGGACAGTCACTCAGCATCAGCATAGGCAGTCTTGAAGGGATGTGACATTATAAATTATTCAGTTATATCCGCTTCAGGTGCCTGGTAGCTGGTGGTGATCCAAGACTGATTCATTTTTATGAAGGTCAGTCGATCAACCGAGTCGGTGGACAGGCGCACCCTGTGATCGGTGACAAATCCTCCAGCAGCACTGAATGTGCGTTCGGAAAGAACGCTGGATGCAGGACAGGCCAGTAGCTCAATTGCATACTGTGCAAGCTCTGGCCAGTGATCCATCCTCAAGACCCAGTAAGCCAGAGGATTTTCGGTGGGAAAGGTGTCCAAGTCTGACCTTGCCCCTAGGTATTCCTGCACCATGTATATCAGACGCTGGCGATGGTTGCTGGAACCAATCATACCTTGGGGCTGCGGACTAAAAAATTGTCTGAACGCATCGGTCAGACGTCCACCTTCCCCACCGCTCCTTCTGCTACTGACCGAAGCCTCAGCAACTCGTCGTCCAGGACCAGGAGTTTGTAACCTCCCAGAGATGTCTCATCCTCTGCTCCCTCTGCGACGGCAAGATAAGGTCCGCAACCTTACCCTTGTACCGTGGATCAAGGAGAGTGGCCAGCCAGTAATGGTCCCTCTCCTTGATCCGAAGAACACGAGGATCCTTCCGCAGGCTTTGCAGGATCAGGGAGGCCATGCAACATAGGTTAGCTGAGGCATTCAGTCCGGAGTCTTCTGGGTCACTGAGGACGACATGATCGCCAGCCACCTTCTCCCAGCCACGTACAAGTCCACTGGTTTGTTGGGACTGTACATCATCCCTAAAAGACTGCTGCTGCTGATGCTGAGTGCCAGGCTCCACCTCCATGCTCACACAATCCTCCTCCTCCTCCTCATCCTCTTCCTGTGTGATGGGTGGGACAGAAGGAACACTGTCTGGATAAAGGGGGCCTTGAGAGGCAAGGAAGTCCTTCTCTTCCTGCCTCTGTTCTGCCTCAAGTGCCCTGTCCATTATCCCACGCAGCGTATGCTCCAACAGGTGGACAAGAGGTACAGTGTCACTGATGCATGCACTGTCACTGCTCACCATCCTCATGGCTTCCTCAAATGGTGAGAGGACAGTGCATGCATCCCTGATCATGCTCCACTGGCGTGGGGAAAAAAAGCCAAGCTCCCCTGACCCTGTCCTGGTGCCGTAGTCACAAAGGTACTCATTGATGGCCCTCCCACCTGGTGGGCATGTCACATATTAGGCGGTTCTTGGGCAGGTTCAGCTCATTTTGCAGCTCAGCCAGCCGAGCACTGGCATTATAAGATCGGCGGAAATGCACACAGACTTTCCTGGCCTGCCTCAGGACATCCTGTAAGCCTGGGAACCTGCCCAAGAACCGCTGCACCACCAGGTTGAGGACGTGAGCCATACAGGGCACATGGGTGAGCTGCCCCTGTCGCAGGGCGGAGAGGAGGTTGGTGCCATTGTCAGAAACCACCATTCCTGGCTTAAGCTGGCGTGGCGTCAACCACCTCTTGGCCTGCCCCTGCAGAGCTGCCAGAACCTCTGCCCCAGTGTGGCTCCTGTCCCCCAAACACACCAGCGCAAGCACGGCATGGCATCTTTTTGCCTGCGTACTCGCGTAGCCCCTTGTACGCCTATGGAGCACCGCTGGTTCCGAGGACAGAGCACTCGAAGAGGCCATGGAGGAAGAAGAAAAGGAGGTGTCACGTACCTGGTGGTGCGAGCCCGAAATTGCAGAGAGAGACCTCCCTTGCGTCTCCCACTCCTGGTCCCCTGGTGTGGGGACAGGAGATCCAACTTAGCGGACACGGTGGAGGCCTGGATAGCAGGGAAGGCTGGATACAGACTGATGAGCTGGACCACTGGTAAACAGGTTAGCAGAGCTGGCAGGAACTGGACGGGCAGCTTAGCAGACTGGTTAGCAGAGTAGGCCGGAACCAAACAGGTAAGCAGGCTCACAGGTAAACAGGATAGTAGAGCTGGCTGGATCTGGACAAACGGCTTAGCAGACTGGTCAGCAGAGTAGACTGGAACTGAACAGGTAAGCAGGCTCACAGGTAAACAGGATAGCAGAGCTGGCTGGATCTGGACAAACAGCTTAGCAGACTGGTCAGCAGAGTAGACTGGAACTGAACAGGTAAGCAGGCTCACAGGTAAACAGGATAGCAGAGCTGGCTGGATCTGGACAAACAGCTTAGCAAACTGGTCAGCAGAGTAGACTGGAACTGAACAGGTAAGCAGGTTCACAGGTAAACAGGATAGCAGAGCTGGCTGGATCTGGATAAACAGCTTAGCAGACTGGTCAGCAGAGTAGACTGGAACTGAACAGGTAAGCAGGCTCACAGGTAAACAGGATAGCAGAGCTGGCTGGATCTGGACAAACAGCTTAGCAGACTGGTCAGCAGAGTAGACTGGAACTGAACAGGTAAGCAGGCTCACAGGTAAATGGGATAGCAGAGCTGGCTGGATCTGGACAAACAGCTTAGCAGACTGGTCAGCAGAGTAGACTGGAACTGAACAGGTAAGCAGGCTCACAGGTAAACAGGATAGCAGAGCTGGCTGGATCTGGACAAACAGCTTAGCAGACTGGTCAGCAGAGTAGACTGGAACTGAACAGGTAAGCAGGCTCACAGGTAAACGGGATAGCAGAGCTGGCTGGATCTGGACAAACAGCTTAGCAGACTGGTCAGCAGAGTAGACTGGAACTGAACAGGTAAGCAGGCTCGCAGGTAAACAGGATAGCAGAGCTGGCTGGATCTGGACAAACAGCTTAGCAGACTGGTCAGCAGGATAGACTGGAACTGAACAGGTAAGCAGGCTCACAGGTAAACGGGATAGCAGAGCTGGCTGGACCTGGACAAACAGCTTAGCAGACTGGTCAGCAGAGTAGGTAGGATCTGTGCAGATGATCAGACTGGGAACAGGAAACAGAACCACTGAATGGGCTGGAGCAATGCAGGTGGTCAGGTTCGTTACAGGGATCAGACTGCAGACCGGACAGGGACCATGCAGATAATCAGAGTTCATCAGGTCAGGAATCAAACTGGTGTTGAGGTACAATGGATGAGACAGAAGGATGGTCACAACAAGCCGGGGTCGGGTACAGGCAGATAGCTGGGTAGTCACAGGTAAGCCGGGTCAATAGGACAGATAAATCAGGATCAGATTACACACACCACAACGCTGTAGAGCAGACAGCCAAGGGCATCTGCTCAGGTCAAGTTTAAATAGGCTAGCTGGCGCTAACTAGAGCGCGCGCCCGTCTCCCTGTGCACGGCTGCACACGTGCACGCGCCCGGGCGCGCATGCGCATGCGCAATGGAATCCGAGGGCCGGGACGGCCCGGGTTTAGGTTTCTGGCAGGATCTTCATGACAGGAGGGGGTGGAGGAGAGAGGTGTGTCACAACCAGTAGTAGCATTTTGGAGGCGTGGTGGCGGAACAACCTCCAACACTACTGCACCTTGTCCTGCATCCCTCCCAGCTGCCAATAGAGTGACCCAATGGGCCGTGAAAGACAGATAACGTCAGATAACGTCCCTGTCCATGCCAGCTGGACCATGAGTCAGCGGTAATATGCACCTTACCGCTGACCGCCCTGTCCAGCGAGGCATGGACATTGCCTTCCACATGCCGGTAGAGAGACGGAATCGCCTTCCGTGAGAAAAAGTGGCATTTGGGAACCTGCCACTGAGGAACCGCACATTGAACAAACTCACGGAAGGGGGCCGAGTCTACCAACTGAAAAGGCAGCAGTTGAAGTGCTAGCAATTTAGCCAAGCTAGCATTCAACCGCTGGGCATGTGGATGGCTGGGAGTATACTTATTTCGACGGTCCAGCAGCTGGGGCAGGGAAATTTGCCTGCTACAATCGGACGTCGGTGTACTGCAAGTACTTGGTTGTGACACACCTAATTCTACACCTTCAGTCCTCTCAGAGCAGCTTTCAGAGAGGACTGAAGATATAGTGGGGATGGAGATCCCAGCTGATGAGGAGCAAGGAGAGGTCCGCTTTGTTCTTTGGTGTGGGTCTTTTATGTGCGCTTGCCAACGAGCTGCATGGCAGGTCAACATATGTCTGCTCATGCTTGTGGTGCCCAAGCGGCTGATGTTTTGGCCACGCGAGATACGCTTGAGACAAATATTGCAAATAGCAGTGGTGCGATCTGATGCACTCGTCTCAAAAAAGGCCCACACCAAAGAACTTTTGTGATAACGTGCAGAGGCAGCGCCCTGCACAGGCGGAGCTCTGCGGTGTGATACAGTTGGTGTGCTGGCCTCTAGCTGGCCTCCATGGGGCATCCTGCCTCGTTGGACATGTGCCGCCGCATCCTCCTCCTCCTCCTCCACCTCCTCTCTCCCTTCAGGCAGCCACGTGGAGTCAGTGACCTCATCATCCCCTCCCTCTTCACCACTAGAGCAAACCTGGCAGTAAGCTGCAGCTGGTGGAACATTACTGCCAGATTGCTGTCCTTCAGCATTCCCTCTCTCTGCGCGCACACTACTGCCTTCCTCAAGCTGGGTATCATCATCCGAGCCTTCGAATCGTTGGGCATCCTCCTGGAGCATGTACCCAACACTGTGCTCAAACAGTTCGGGGGACTCCTCAGGAGGACATGGTGGGTCTAGGGAAGGGGTGGCTGATGATGCCATTGAGTACGCGTTGGCAGCTGCTCTGCCAGTACCCTGAGCCTGGGTGAGAGAGGAGGATGAGGAGGGCTTGGTCATCCATTCTACCAAGCCTTCGGCATGATGCGGCTCAACATGTCCAGCTGCCGAAAACAAAGATAAGCGTGTCCCATGGCCACGTGCTGATGACGATGCATGACCACGTCTACGACCAGCACTGTTGTCTCTAGAAACAGAGCCTGCTTGCCCTGTGTTCTTGCCTCGGGACGGTCTGCCTCTCCTTGGCGGTCTTCCAGCCATTGTAGTCGGTAGTGTATATTGTATAAAAAATAGAGCTCCTATGTGTGCTCACAACACACTGTAGATCCTATGGGTGCTGACACAAACACACTATAGGTACTATGTGTGCTGCTGAAAAGGAAATATAGGACCTATGTGTGCTGCCACAAACACACTATAAGTCCTATGGGTGCTGACACAAACACACTATAGGTACTATGTGTGCTGCTGACAAGAAAATATAGGACCTATGTGTGCTGCCACAAACACACTATAAGTCCTATGGGTGCTGACACAAACACACTATAGGTACTATGTGTGCTGCTGAACAGGAAATATAGGACCTATGTGTGCTGCTGAACAGGAAATATAGGACCTATGTGTGCTGCCACAAACACACTATAAGTCCTATGGGTGCTGACACAAACACACTATAGGTACTATATGTGTGCTGCTGACAAGAAAATATAGGACCTATGTGTGCTGCCACAAACACACTATAAGTCCTATGGGTGCTGACACAAACACACTATAGGTACTATATGTGTGCTGCTGAAAAGAAAATATAGGACCTATGTGTGCTGTCACAAACACACTATAAGTCCTATGAGTGCTGACACAAACACACTATAGGTACTATGTGTGTGCTGCTGACAAGAAAATATAGGACCTATGTGTGCTGCCACAAACACACTATAAGTCCTATGGGTGCTGACACAAACACACTATAGGTACTATATGTGTGCTGCTGACAAGAAAATATAGGACCTATGTGTGCTGCCACAAACACACTATAAGTCCTATGGGTGCTGACACAAACACACTATAGGTACTATGTGTGTGCTGCTGACAAGAAAATATAGGACCTATGTGTGCTGCCACAAACACACTATAAGTCCTATGGGTGCTGACACAAACACACTATAGGTACTATATGTGTGCTGCTGACAAGAAAATATAGGACCTATGTGTGCTGCCACAAACCCACTATAAGTCCTATGGGTGCTGACACAAACACACTATAGGTACTATATGTGTGCTGCTGACAAGAAAATATAGGACATATGTGTGCTGCCACAAACACAATATGGCTCCTATAAATCCCTGCCTGGGATGGGACAGAAGGTTGGGACAGAAGTTGGGGTGCAATGCTGTTCTAACAGCACTGCGATTGGTGCTACTGCTATGCTGTACTAACAGCACGCACACACCAGACTAATCCCCAGCAGCAGCTAATATCACACTCACTGTGCAATCAGCCGCAATGAATGATCAGTAATGATGAATGACTCAGGTAGCAATGGTTTAGCAAAGAAATAGCAATCAAGCAAATCAATCAGCAGCCTGCTCTCCCTAAAGCCGGAACACATGTGACCTGGGCCGACGGCGTGGCGGCCTTTTATATGGTGGGGCGTGTACTAAAGCCCCTGAGCTTTAATTGGCTACAGGCGTCCTGCCTGTAGCCAATTATTGCTCTCCTAGTTTCCGGCGCTGTGATTGGCCAAGCATGCGGGGTCACAGTGCATGCTTGGCCAATCATCAGCCAGCAATGCACTGCGCCAGCCGCAATGCATTGCGGGCCGCTCGCATCACACGAATGTGATGCGAACGGCCCAAATAGTTCTGGGCTCGCCGAGCGAGCGAATGCCCGGTGCTCGATTCGAACGTGGGTTCGAATCGAGCACCGGGCCCATCCCTACTGGCTAGCTGGCTGCCTGCCTTAGATGACAACACGCCAGAAGAGCAGATACAGCTTAATGTGGTTTAGTGTGCTGTGCTATAGTCACAGAGCACACACACACACTGCTGCAGATGGCTGACTGTCTGGCTAGCTGGCTGCATTAGATGATAAAACACGCCAGAAGAGCAGATACAGGGAAAGGTGGTTTAGTGTGCTACTGCTGTGCTATATTAACACAGCACGCACACACACTAACTACTCCTGCAGGTGGCTGGATTGGTAGAGATTGAGAACAGCACTGAGAAGAATAAACTGCCCTGCCTATTTTTTCTCTTTCCCTACACTAATCCCCAGAATCCACAAGCAGATAATGTAGATGAATCACAAGCAGATAATGCAGATGAATCAAAACAGCAGATAATGCACAAGCAGACACTGTACAGAACAGTACAGTCTCTCACTGTTCATAACGCTGGAACACACTACATGAGGCCGCCGATGCGGCGGCCTTATATAGTGTGGGGCGTGTACTAAACCCCCTGAGCTATAATTGGCCAATTATTGCTCTCCTCGCCGCTGGCTCTATGATTGGCCAAGCATGCGGGGTCACAGTGCATGCTTGGCCAATCATCAGCCAGCAATGCACAGCGACTGGCGCAGTGCATTGTAGACCGTTCGCATCACATGAATTTGATCCACAAGCAGATAATGTAGATGAATCACAAGCAGATAATGCAGATGAATCAAAACAGCAGATAATGCACAAGCAGACACTGTACAGAACAGTACAGTCTCTCACTGTTCCTAACGCCGGAACACACTACATGAGGCCGCCGGCGCGGCGGTCTTATATAGTGTGGGGCGTGTACTAAACCCCCTGAGCTATAAGTGGCCAATTATTGCTCTCCTCGCCGCTGGATCTATGATTGGCCAAGCATGCGGGGTCACAGTGCATGCTTGGCCAATCATAAGCCACCAATGCACAGCGACTGGCGCAGTGCACTGTGGACCGTCCGCATCACACAAATTTGATGCGAACGGCCCACATAGTTCTGGGCTCGACGAGCGGACGAACGGCCGGTGTTCGATTCGAACGTGGGTTCGAATCGAACACCGGGCCCATCCCTAGTGTATACAATGTAACTCCATGATTAAAGGCAAGTGTAAATCCCATCCACATAAAGGGTATGATATTAAAAGGTTATTACACTTGCCAATCGTCATATGTAATATATGCAATAAAATGTCCATGTGGGTTACTATACATAGGGGATAACACTCAAAAGGTCAAAGATAGGATAGCAAGTCACAAATATTCAATCAGGAATAAATTTGTACAGCAAGACATTTTTTGGAGAATGGACATTCAATCTCCCAATTAAAATTCATGGTATTGGAGGGAATTAATAAGAATAGGAGAGGTGGTGATCGGGAATTTATTCTAAAAAAAGTGTAAGGTACATTGGATCACTTTTTTTGACACTATTGCCCCTAAGGGGTTAAATATAGATCTGGATTTATATATTTAGAGGATATAATTCATTCTATGTGATAGCTAGATAGTTTTGACAGATTAAACGAGTTGAAGGCTTCTGTTGAAACTTTGGGAGGGCTCAACGCTTTGCTAGCCATTTCCCACCTATGATATAAAGATGTATAAAATAAGGATCTAATTTGCATTTGATTGACTAATCACATAACTGATTCCAAATGTGTAATAATGAAGGTTTTTAAGCCGTGTAACTTCTACTTTAGATGTGTTTTTGATCTGAAGAAGGGCGTAAGCTTGTGAGCCTGAAACGTAATGAATTTTCACATTATTATTTATTATTTCATATGTAACGTTTGCTTGAACTTTGGTTCAATAAAATGATTTTAAGTGAGGCGATCCTGTGGACTTTTTCCTATATTCGGTCAGTGGGATGACAAGATCGCATTGCACTAGTTGAAGACTGGGTGCGGCTTTCCTTTACTTTGGAAAGAGAGATAGCGAGAGATAGAGAGAGAATATATATATACACACACACACACACACACACACACGGATTGTCCCCACAGGGGTTCTTCTCCAGCAGAACTGCAATGAAAAATGCCAATCCACCTGGCTCTTAAGGCTCACTCAGCCTTGGGTGCAGTACCTTGCTGCACAGGCCCACTCCTGGCCTCTAGGAGGGGGTTCTCCTGACACTCCAGGCTTTCCCACTCCAAGACTCATGGTCCCCTCTGGTCCCCAGGATTTTCTCTTCCAGTTGTCTAGTTTTCTCTGCTCACCAATCTTCTGCTGGAACTTCTCAAACTGCCTCTTTGAGAGTCCTGTGTCCATTTTACACAAATTTTCACCTAGACAGGGGCTCTCACTCTCACAATATATATATATATATATATATATATATATATATATATATATATATATATATATATATATATATATATATATGTCTGTGTATATATGTCTGTGTATAGCAGGTACCTCTCCAGGCTGATTGAATCCATGAGGGACAGAGCTGCCTGCTAACAGCTGCGTCAGCTTTTTCACCCCCTCTTTTCATACACACAGACACACAGAACTGCTTGCTCTGTAGCCTCCCTATTGGAAGAGACTGAGAGCCAATCACCAGGAAACAGTAGCAGGGAAGTGTGGAATATGAAGTCTAAACACAAGGCAGCCTGATTGACTTTGTAAGGGGACAGGACTGCAAATCCCAGGCTGCACTGCTCAGAGTCAGGAGGATCGTGGGAGAGACTATAAAAGATACTGAGGGACTAGGCCAAAAAGCCTTGTTCCTGGATCCCATCAGGAGAGCAACCCCTCTGTTGCTATGTGTAATTAGGGATTGCGGCCTACCAAGGGGCACACAGTCTGCAGCCCAGCCCAGAGGAACAGAGCCTGCATGCTCCAGCAGGACGTTCTGCACCCGCACGGAACATCCATGGAAGAGGCCGTTTCAACAGCTCAGAGACAGGATGCCATTGCGACACACCTGCAGCCAGGAGAGTCGATCGATTGCTCTGTGAAGGACCGCTGATTGCGTATAGGTTTGGTGAGAAGGCTTTTCCCAGGAACCTTATTGCCTGCTGTAAGTTACCACACCTGAATACTGTGTACAGACACTAGAGCTGCACAATTAATCGTTAAAAAATCGTGATCTCGATTCAACCCCCCTGACGATCTCTATTGCAGAGTTTGACGATTCTTTCATATAACAAGTGGAGAGACTTACCTACTCACTCAGAAGAAAACATCCTGGCAGTCTGCCAAGTTTTTAACATGAAACATTGTAACTAACTCTTCCTTCTTAGATCAAAGGGATAAACTTCTGTGTATAAAGAAAAAATCCAGGCAGTCTCCCAAGTTTTTAACAACATGCAGGAAGTTTAACCACTTTAAGTCTTATGCCCCATACACACGGTCGGATATTCCGATGGAAAAAGTCTGATCGGATTATGTTGTCGGAAAATCCGATCGTGTGTGGGCTCTAGCGGACTTTTTCCGTCGGGATTTCCAACAGAATAAATTTAAGGGCAGGAACTCAAATTTTCCGACAACAAAATCAGACTTTTATCCGATCGCGTGTAGAGAATTCCGACGCACAAAGTGCCACGCATGCTCAGAAGAAATTTGGAGACAAAAGCTATTGGCTACTGGCCTCTACGTAGTCCTGTTGTACGTTTTATACGTCACCGTGTTTAGAACGATCAGATTTTCCCACAACTTTGTCCGACCAAGTGTGTGAAACACAAGTTTCGGACAAAATCTGTCGGAAAAAAATCAGACGGATATTGTGGTCGGAATGTCCGACCGTGTGTACGGGGCAATAATCTTTTTCTGACACTTGTTTCCTAAAGTGGTGTTTCCCCCAAAAAATAAATAGCTTAAAAATATTAAAAAAATAATAATAATAATAATTTAACTCGCCTCAAATGTCTGTTGCTAGGGGGTCCCTTGTAGTCTGCCTCCTTCAGTGCCCGGGCACGGACATCACTTCCCCTTGGCGCAGTCAGTCATCCGGTACACCTGACAGGTCCCAGATTACTGTACAGCGTATCACGGCACGCTGCGCCGCTCGCGCATGCGCAGTGGGTGCCCGAATGTGAAGCCACAGCCGGGTGCCCACAGTAACAATGCCGGCACCGCGAGCAGAGCGGGGAACAAGGGGGGGCTTTGTTCCCCCACATCGCTGGACCCTGGGACAGGTAAGTGTCCGATTATTAAAAGTCAGCAGCTGCAGTATTTGTTGGCACTGACTTTTAAAAAAACATTTTTAAGGGGCACTCCCCTTTAAAGCGGTTCTGCATTTCATTTAGTAAATCTCTTTGCCTTCCAAATCAGGCAAAGAGTACTAAATGAAATGTTTTTTTTTTTTTTTTTTTTTTTTTTACTTACCTTGTAATTGATGACTTCCGGTCTTCTCTCTCTTCGGCGGCGGGCGGGGTCTCTGCGTCGATCGTCGTCACGCCGCACTGTCTCCTGGGATCTGGTGTCATTGATCCCAGGAGTCAGTGCGGGCATCTTCCGAAATCTCCCTAGATTTCGGCCACATCTTCCGAAATCTCCCGAGATTTCGGCCACATCTGCCGAAATCTCGTGAGATGTCGGCAGATGTGCCGTTACTGCGCACGTGCGAGTAACGGCGGTGCATGCTGGGCCATCTACAGGTCCTGTGGGGTTTCACATGCCCACAGGCAAGATGGACCCCAGCAGACAAGAAGAAGACAAGAAGAAGATGAAGATGAAAACCGGCGGCGATCGAGATGGACGATGGAACAGGTAAGTCCCCCAATTGAGCTATATGCCCTAGGCATATAGCCCAAAAAAAAAAAAAAAAGAGTGCAGAACCGCTTTAAGGCTGCTTTCACACTGGGGCGGTTTGCAGGCGCTATTGCGCTAAAAATAGCGCCTGCAAACCGACACGAAACAGCTGTTGCTGTGTCTCCAGTGTGAAAGCCCTGAGGGCTTTCACACTGGATCGGTGCGCTAGCAGGACGGTAAAAAAAGTCCTGCTAGCTGCATCTTTGGAGTGGTGAAGGAGCGGTGTGTTCACCGCTCCTATACCGCTCCTACCCATTGAAATCAATGGGAGACCGCGGGGATACCGCCCGCAAAGCGCCACTGCAGCGGCGCTTTGCGGAGGTTTTTAACCCTTTTTCGGCCGCTAGCGGGGGTTAAAACCACCCCGCTAGCGGCCGCATACCGCGGGTAAAACGATGGTAAAGCAGCGCTAAATATAGCGCTGCTTTACCGTCGCCGTCCCGCACCGCCCCAGTGTGAAAGCAGCCTAAGTTTAAATCAAAATTTTTTGCTAGAAAATTACTTGGAACCCCCAAACATTATATACCGTATATACTCGAGTATAGGCCGACCCGAATATAAGCCGAGGCACCTAATTTTACCACAAACAACTGGGAAAACTTATTGACTCGAGTATAAGCCTAGGGTGAGAAATGCGCAGCTACTGTAAGTGGAAAAGAGGGTCAACGATGCCCATTTGCAGCCTCACTGTGCCCATGCAGATGGACACAGTTGACTGATTTGGGGCCCTGTATCTCGGGGTCACTTAGTGCTAGGAACCCCATCTTTGGATATGTTGTAGTGCTAATTCCACTGGGTTGGAATACAACATTTGGGGTTCCTAGCACCAAGTGTCCCCGAGATATGGGGCCCCAAATTCGGGTCAGAAAATCTCAAGCACTTTTCTGCAGCAGAGAATGACATTTTCTGAACCGACTTTGGGGCCCTGTATCTCGGGGCCACTTAGTGCTAGGAACCCCATCTTTGGATATGTTGTAGTGCTAGTTCAACTGGGTTTGAATGCCAAATTTGGGGTTCCTAGCTCCAAGTGTCCCCGAGATATGGGGCCCCAAATTCGGGTCAGAAAATGTCAAGCACTTTTCTGCAGCAGAGAATGACATTTTCCGAACCGACTTTGGGGCCCCGTATCTCGGGGCCACTTAGATCTAGGAACCCCATCTTTGGATATGTTGTAGTGCTAGGTCAACTGGGTTGGCACAGCAAATTTGGGATTCTTAGACCAAAGTGGCCCCGAGATACGGGGCCCCAAAGTCAGGTCGGATTTTTTTTTTTTTTGCTGCAGAAAAGTGCTTGACTCAAGTATAAGCCTGAGGGGGGCACTTTCAGCACAAAAAAATGTGCTGAAAAACTCGGCTTATACTCGAGTATATACGGTATATTTTAGCAGAGACCCTAGGGAATAAAATGACAATGCAATATTTTATGTCACACTGTATTTGCCCAGCAGTCTTTCAAACGCAATTTTTTGGGAAAAAATACACTTCAATGAATTTAAAAAAAAACGAAACAGTAAAGTTAACCCAATTTTTTTTTTTTGTTTTAACGTGAAAGATGTTACGCCACAAGAATCGTGAGAGAATCGTGATCTATCTTCTAAAATTGTGATTCTCATTTTAGCCAGAGTCGTGCAGCTCTAACAGACACATGTTATCTGGATCACATAGAGGAGTGCTACATCACAGCACCAGCTACTTACATTCCTACTCATCACTCTGTTATCTTGAGTGACCTTTTATCCACAGAGCTCCTACATGCTGGTGAAGAGAATAAATGCAAAGCTTTGCTCATAGAACATTACTGTGGTGACTCTTAAAAGGGATACAACCCGGGTGTTTAAATGACTGCATTATGTGTATTGGAAGTATTATAGGCCGGCCTGGGATTCCCCTTTAGCCATAGCATTCTACATACATAGTGGGTTTGGGGGAGCCTATTTAATCTGTGTACATGGTTATTTACCCTTTTTTTGTTGCATGACGTTACTGACTGTTTTTTTGAAAACTGTTTCAGCCAAGTCCTGGCTACTTACACAGGCCTTGGCTGACTAATGTTAATCTAAACTTTATTCTGCTCCAAGTAAACTTGAAGAACAGAATTGTGTTGTGTATTATTAATCTTGCTATGTGTGCCAGAGGGGCTGGCAGTTCTTTGTGGTTGAGAGGCAGAGTAACGGACTGAACCAACAACAGCAGCTCCTTCGGGGGTGTTGCTACATTATATATATATATATATATATATATATATATATATATATATATATATATATATATATATCAGTGATGTAAGTAACTGAGTTAAAATAAACTGAGTTACCTAACGCAGTTACTTTAGAGGGTAACGAGTAATCTAACTGATTACTTTTCCCCTCATGGTAACTCAGTTCCCATTACTTTGGCTTAGTTACCCCAATTACATCTACCGCCACTAGATGGCAGTAGTGTAATTCCGGTGTCCTTCCGAAAAAGTTCCCCCGCCAGATAAGGACCCCCTGTACTGCGCAGGCGCAGGGCTTGTGCAGTACGAAGGACTACGGAGCTTCCGAAAATTGCCGAACCTAAACAGCTCTGAGTGAACTCTACACCGTGTGGATTTAACCCCTTTTCGGTCGCTAGTGGGTCGGTTTTAGTGCCGCTAAAACTACGGTAAAGCGCAGTTAACATGTAATTGTACGAGGCGATGCCCCACGCTCCTGATGCTCGTGCTACTCTGCAAGGGGCGTCTATCCTGTAAGTAAGGGGCGGGTCTAGTATTACTGTAACCAAGGGGCGCATTTATTATTATTGTTATATATCGAGCTCTGCCCATTAATTTAACATTCGCCCTCTTCTGTAGCCATCCGCCCCTTACACGATATAATAATAATAGACCCGCCACTTGCTTATATGCTACAACAGATCTGCCCCTTGGTTAGAGTAATAATAGAGCAGCCCCTTGGTTACACGATATATAACAATAATAATAAATGCCCCCCTTGGTTACAGTAATACTAGACCCGCCCCTTAGTTACACGTATAGAATATTTTTAAAAAAAGTCAGTTACTTTGCTGCGTAACTAATTACTTTTCCAATGTAGTAACTGAGTTACTAACGCAATTACTTTTTGGGAGAAGTAATTTGTAACTTAACTAATTACTTTTTTAAAGTAAGATGACCAACACTGTATATATATATATATATATATATATATACACACACATACACATACCTATACATATATATGTGTGTGCGTGTGTGTATATATATATGTATGTGTGTGTGTGTATATGTATGTGTGTGTGTGTATATGTATGTGTGTGTGTGTGTGTGTATGTATATATATATATATATATATATATATATATATATATATATATATGTTATATTTGTAAGATGTGTATACAGATAATTAGATATTAGTTTCCAATCAGATGAATGGTTTGCCTTACCTTTGTCGCACAACCTTTTCCTGGCACATCTACTATTATCTGGTTAAATTTACTGCACATACATAAACCTGAAAACTGAGTAGAGTAGAAAACAGTAGGAGTGACTTCAGGAGGTAACACCCTGGTCAGATTGCACTGTCTCTAATTCATTAACCACTTGTCCACCAGGCAGGTATCATCCATGGTTTGCCTGTGTGCAGAGAACACCGGCTGCTGAGGGAAGGGACCCCCCTGTTTCCTGTCACACACTGCACACCTGGAGTAAATGAAAAGTAACTCTATATCATTTCCCCGGGCCCCGTCATTTCATGAGAGAAGCACAAGAGGCAGTAGCTAGCACGGCAGAATCAGAACAGGATTCTAGTGATCGGGTGGTGGCGATGGGCATGCATGCATGGACATGTATACTAAATGGTAATCATTTAAGATGCTTTCAGTGAAACAGGCTGCAGGGTTTTCTATATTATTACCACTCCTAATAGCAGTAGTAATAGTATACAGTGCGACACTGTCTTGCAGCCATGAATGATACAGCACTTGTGATCGTCATTATTATCATGATCACAGGTGCTGTGGCTGTATCATTCATGGCTGCAGACAGTGTTCACACTGTATACTATTAAGACCCCTTTCACACCGAGCCACCTAGGGCGTCAGCGGTAAAGCGGCGCTATTTTTAGCGACGCTTTACCGTAGTTTTAGCGGCACTAAAACCGACCCACTAGCGACCAAAAAGGGGTTAAATCCACCCGCAAAATGCCACCAGAGCGGCGTTTTGCCAGCGGTATCGCAGCGCTGCCCCATTGATTTCAATAGGGAGGAGCGGTGAGTTCACCGCTCCAAAGAAGCTGCTGGCAGGACTTTTTCTGACGCCCTGCCAGCACACCGTGAATGGAGCTGCTTTTTTCAGGCGCTATGTAGGCACTATTTTTAGCGCTGTAGCACCTGAAAAATGCCCGCAGTGTGAAAGGGGTATGATACTTCAAACCTCCTTAACCACTTGACCTCCGGACCGGAAGGTTTACCCCCCTTCATGACCAGGCCATTTTTTGAGATACGGCACTGCGTTACTTTAACTGACAATTGCACGGTCCTGCAATGCTATACTCAAATACATTTTATTTTTTCCCCCGCAAATAGAGCTTTCTTTTTCTGATATTTGATCACCTCTGCATTTTTTTGTTTTTGCACTATAAGGGCCAGTTCACACCAGACATAGTTCCGTTCAGTTCCGTGTGCTATTTTTCTGCACAAAATGCATGCACAGTGTTTTCCATGTATTCCAATAGCTCTAGTTCACACCATGCAGTCAGTTTCCAGTCAGTTTTCCTGACTGCATGGTGTGAACTAGAGCCATTGGAATACATGAAAACACAGTGCATGCATTTTTAGTGCAGAAAAAAAGCACACGGAACTGAACGGAACTGCGTCTGGTGTGAACTAGCACTAAACAAAAAAAGACCAACCATTTTGAAAAAAATATATATTTTTTTACTTTCTGCAATAAAACATATCCAATTCAAAAATGTAAAAATAAAATCAAAATTCTTTATCAATTTAGGCCAATATTTATTCTGCTACATATTTTTGGTCAAAATATAAAAATATGCGTAAACTGATTGGTTTGGGCAAAAGTTATAGCGTCTACAAACTATGGGATATATTTATGGAATTTGTATTTATTTATTTTTATTGTTAGTAATGGCGGCAGTCAGCGACACTGAAACTTTTGATACTTTTTAGGACCCTGTTACACTAATACAGTGATCAGTGCTAAAAATATGCACTGTCACTGCACTAATGACACTGGCTGGGAAGGGGTTAAAATCAGGGGCGATCAAAGAGCTAACTGAGTGCCTAGCCAGTGCTTGTGTACTGTGAGCAGTAGTGTATTTAGGTTTTGTGCTGCACTAGGCCTGACTAAACTCGTACACCCCCTAATTTAAATATGACCCACCCCTCCCCGTCAAGGTCACACCCCTTGCTGTTTAAGACCCGCTGTGAAATTTTCGAGTGGGGACACTAGTTCTGAGGGCCTGGGGGGGGGATGGATTCCCTTAATTTGCATAGATTTCCTCTCACTTCCTGTTTGGCTATGGGGCAGGAAGGGAAATCTCTGCAATGGGACAAGGATGGTAAAAAATAAACTGACAGGGGCTATAACCCTCCCTTATTCTATCCAAAATGAAAAAAAAAAGTGTTGCTGATAGTTCTACTTCAAGCACAAATTTCTGATAATTTTATGGAGAGGACTAAGAAGATATAACTGCCAATGGTGCAGCAGAAAACATATAGCACAGTGAGGAAGGTTTGTGGTCCAGGATGATAGGACAGTCACAGTTGCGGAATTCTGGCCGACCGCATACCGGAAGCAGTTTGGCCGCTTTATGGGGGTGCTAGACTAATTTGCCTCTCAGCCCAGTTCGCCCCATAAGACTGGCGCAGGAACAAAGGATCCATGCACTCCCTACTGTAAGAACGGCGATCTGCCTTGTTTACATAGGCAGATTGCCGTTCTGGCTCTCTGCTTAATGATCGTCGGGACCTCAAATCTTTGGTACCCGCAGATCAGCTCCCGCTGTATATAATCACAGTGTGAGCACGTCCCTGGCGGTGCACATGTATATGTGATCTTGAACTTCCGGGTATCGGGCTTGAGTTTGCACCACCGGTGGCACGCTCCCACTGAGATTCTACACAGTGGGAGCTGATCAACGGGTCCAGTGGACTCGATGTCTGCCAGCACCCACTGATCATTCTGTACACAGGCAGAGCAGCAGTCAGCCTATGTAAGCAAGGCAGATTGCCATTCTGTCAGTACAGAAGGCATGGATCGTGTCCTCCTGTACAGCAATGACATGGATCCATGCCTTGCACTAGTAAAAGCACCTCCCCCAAAGTTAGAAAACACATTTTAGGCACACAGTTAACCCTTGATATTAACACAAACAAGGTCAATAAAGACATGGATAAGGGAGTTTGGGGTGGAGGAACTTGTCTGGCCTGCACAGAGTCCTGACCTCAACCAGATATAACACTTTTGGGATGATCACAAATGCCCTTCTGGAAGAATGGGCAAACATTCCCATAGACACACTCTGAAACCTTGTGGACAGCCTTCCCAGAAGAGTTGAAGCTGTTATAGCTGCAAAGGGTGGGCCGACTCAATATTGAACCCTACGGATAAAATATTATATAGATTGTATTCTTTGTGGACATTTATTAGGGGAGCCTTTGTCTCGTGCACTGCTGTATGAGTTTTTTTTCTGCTTGTGTGATTCGCTTTTTGATTTTCCCAGAAGTCTGCACTAGGATACAAGTCATATTTTGGGCATCACCTGCAACAAAAATTAAATTTTCGGTGAGATACTCTCAAAGGTAAATCATGTCTAAAAGGATGCAGACCCTGCCACTTTCCTCATTAGAGCTCTGTAAGTGCAGCAGCTGATTGATAATCATAAAATTACTCCCATAGAAATTCACTCTAAACATGGACAAAGACAAACGGTTTCTTCTGAATAACAAAAGGCAGGAATTGGCAGCAAAGTTTGTAAAAATCCCTGCAATGTACATTAAAAACCACCTCAGCCCTGGCTGCTCAATGATCAGGCCATTTTTTGTGATACGGCACTGCGTCGCTTTAACTGACAATTGCGCGGTCGTGCAACGTATCTAAACAATTGACAAACTTTTTTTCCCCACAGATAGAGCTTTCTTTTGGTGGTATTTGATCATCTCTGCGGTTTTTATTTTTTTGCGCTATAAACAAAAAAAGAGCAACAATTTTGAACAAAAAACACACAATATTTTGTACTTTTTGCTATAATAAATATCCCCAATTTTTTTTTAAAAAAAGGAAATTTTTTTCCTCAGTTTATGCCGATATGTATTATTTTACATATTCTTGGTAATAAAAATCACAATAAGCGCATATTGATTTGTTTGCATAAAAGTTATAGCATCTACAAAATAGGGTTAAGATTTATGTCATTTTTATTATTATTTCTTTTTTTTACTAGTAATGGCGGTGATCATCGATTTTTTATCGGGACTGCAACATTATAGCAGACAGATCGGACACTTTTGACACATTTTTGGGACCATTGGCATTTATACAGTGATCAATGCTATAAAAATGCATTGATTACTGTGTAAATGTCACTGTCACAGTTTACACTAAGGCACATTGTTCATACTTAGTATGAACAACAGATCACTCTCCTCACCCCCGACAGCACGGAGATCTGTCTGTTTACATTGACAGATCTCCATTCTGTCTCTGTGTGGAGCGATCGCGGGTGCACACATCGGCTCCGGCGTCGTGCCAGTGGCGTGCACGCGCCCCCTAGTGGTCAAAAGGCCAGGGGCCTGCGGCTGGTCGGGAAGGGGTTAATCATCCATAGGGGAATGTTTTCTTCTCATCAAAAGTTAAGTTAGCCCCCGTACACACGGTCAGAAATTCCGACCACAAAATCCGTCCGATTTTTTTTCGACGGATTTTGTCCGAAACTGGTGTTGCATACACACAGTCGGGCAAAGTTGTTGGAAAATCTGATTGTTCCGAATGTGGTGACATTCGTTGCGTACGACGGAACTAAGTAGAGGCTAGTAGCCAATAGCTTTGGTCTCGTAATTTGATCTGAGCATGAGTGGCGCTTGATGTCTACACACGATCGGAAAAAGTCTGATTGGATTTTGTTGTCAGAAAATTTGAGATCCTGCTCTCAAATTTTGTCCCGTCAGAAGTTCCGATGGAAAAAAACCCGCTAGAGCCCACACACGAACGGATTTTCCGACAACACAATCCGTTTTTTTTCCAATGGAATATCCGACCGTGTGTACAGGGCATTACTCTTTAAGGGCCTATTCACACTGATCCACAGGCCAAAATGCTGCTGCCTGCACAATGATTTGGACTGCAGATCAGCTCCCATTTAAAAAAAAATAAAAGTTTGTTTTACATGTACAATGTGACACTTCATGTATGCCACTGCAGAGAAGTTGCATAATTGGTACGAATGAATAAAGACACCAGTCTATCTAGTTCAAGCTGTGTGGGGGGGTGTATCCAGAGGTGGCTCTTAGGCTTTGTGAGGCCTTGGGCAAATCTGAGACATGAGCCCCCACTCACTCCCATAATGGGAAAAATAATTCAAACGATAAAAATTAACTGTATCAATTGCATATATTAAGAGCCTTAAATCCTATGAAATATGTATTCACAGTGTCTAGAATAGATCGATAGGTGTATATATATATCACGCACACATAGATAACATTTGTGCAGTTGCTACTAGCAATGTGTTTAAGTTAACAAAAAACATAGGGCTGTTACTGATTAAAATTTTCGTATTCGATTAATCGATTTTATTTGTAATCGATTTAATCGACTAATTTAGATTAATTATAACGCACATACAGATCCAACTACCTTTAGCTGATCTCCTTGCATTGCAACTCTGCATTAGTCAGTGGTAAATGGGGTATACACTATATACAATCACCCGACACTAGTTAGTTTCCACAATCCATGACTTAACTTCACAGTTCACACAAATACGTTTTAAATTCAAACTAGCACTGACGTAAGTAATTTTTTTTTCCACAGTAGCTTGACAATCCCTCCACCTCCGGTCTAACTAATCACTCTCCCCTTATGGCATGGACCCCTGTGCAAACATGCAACAGGTGGTCATGCAAGTGGGTATCAAAAGGGTTAACACGGACCATAAACTTCTCTCACGTCTCCTTAGATCTCAGCAGGGATGCCAGGTCATGGGTAGAAAGAAAAGATCAAAGTGCTCACCGCTTAAGTATAAGATTACATTTTTGTGTTCAAACACAAACTACTCACATAAAGATAAAAACACAGCATGTAAAGCCGAAAATCGTGTTAGTTCCGTAGGGCAGCAGCGGGTGACGTCATGTGTAGCTCCTCCCCCGTACGCGTTGCATTCAATCAGAACTTCAACGTCACCGGACTCCTCCCCTTCCCAGCGTTAGCAGACAGGCATTTGGGGAAGGGGGGAGGAGTCCGGCGACCTTGATGTATGTGACGTCACCAGATCTCTGACGGAACTCCCTGAAGACCCGGAAGCCGGTGGAGAGGTGAGTACCAAGAATTTTGAACGATCAAAAGAATTTTGAACGATCAAAAGAATTTTGAACGATCAAAAGAATTTTGAACGATCAAAAGAATTTTGAACGATCAAAAAAATGTATCGATTAATTGAGGAATTAATCTTTAATTTCCACAGCCCTAAAAAAAACATATTTCTCAGTTTACATGAAGATCAGGTTAATATAACTGTGCTGGGGGCAGTGGCGGCTGGTGCTCACATTTTTTTTGGGGGGGGGGGGGGGGCAAACAAACTGAAAAACTCTGAAAAAACCCCATCAAATGCAGCCACTGTGCCCATCAAATGCAGCCACTACTATGCCCATCAAATGCAGCCACTACTATGCCCATCAAATGCAGCCACTACTGTGCCCATCAAACGCAGCCACTACTGTGCCCATCAAACGCAGCCACTACTGTGCCCATCAAATGCAGCCACTACTGTGCCCATCAAATGCAGCCACTACTGTGCCCATCAAATGCAGCCACTACTGTGCCCATCAAATGCAGCCACTACTGTGCCCATCAAATGCAGCTGCCTCTGTGCCCATCAAATGCAGCTGCCTCTGTGCCCATCATATGCAGCCTCTGTGCCCATCATATGCAGCCTCTGTGCCCATCATATGCAGCCTCTGTGCCCATATGTGCTGGGGGCGCTTGGAGGGGTCAGATATGTGCTGGCGGGGTGCTTTGTGAGAGAAGAGGGCCAGTGCAGGGGGGGATCGGATATGTGCTGGAGGGGTGCTTTGGGAAGGTAGAGCAATAGTGCTAGGAGGGGTTGTCAGATTTCAAATCCAATCCACACTTCTAGCATGTCTTCCCCCTGCCAAAGCTCCTCCAGCACATATCCTAACCCCTTGATCTCTCATTTTCTACCTTGTCCACCTTTCCAAACACTTTCTCCCCCTCCCTCCTCCATCTACAGAGCATAATAAAAAACTTTCTACAGACCTGAGATCAGCGCGTCCCTGTTCCCCCTTCCTCCTCTGTGTGTACAGAAAAAAGACGGGGAGGAGCTTTTATACACTGACACTGTGCTCTGCTGAACCAAGGTCAGGGAGAGGGGAAGATATGTCACTCTCGGTGCAGTCCGTGTGAATGATGTGTCAGGGTCTGGGGCATAAGTAAACCCGAACACATCATTCAAATACCGGACTGCCCGGAAGAAAACCTTACAGGTGGCAACCCTACTTACAGTGCAAGGGGACCTTTGATGTAAAGAGGAATGCTGCAGAGATCACCTTATATCAGCACATCATTCCCCTTTACATCAGAGTTTCCCTTTACATCATTGTCCACAGAGTTCCAACTTGCATTTAAAATGGGAACTCTAATGTGGGGGGGGGAGCTCTGGTGACCATAGAGCACCTTCCGCAGGTAAGGGGGGGGGTTACTGACAGTGGCAGCTGGTGCTAAATTTTTTTGGGGGGGGGGGCACAAAAAATAAAAAATTCTGAAAAAAAAAACTATCAATTGCAGCCTTACTGTGCCCATCAAACGCTCCCACTGTGCCCATCAAATGCTGCCACTGCCCCCCACCCGCACTTACCTTGTCTCAATGAGGCAGCGGGTGATGGCGGCGGGCGGTGTCCTTCATGCTCCTCCATGTCCTCAATGTCTTCTCCTGTCCTCTCCTCCCATCCTCTTCTATGATTGCACACCTGATAGGTGTCCAATCACAGCGTCTGTTTCAGCCAATCAGGTTACGGGTAACAGACCCGAGCACCTGATTGGCAGAGAGGCGTTCAGTGTTAGGAAAGCAAATATTCATTTTGCTTTTCTAACACAGCTGGGTAAACTGCGAGCGCCAATCATGGCACTCGCTGCTTACCTTTTTTGACGCCTATTAGAGCCTACGGCTATAATCAGGTGCTTCAAACCCCCCCCTTGCGGCAAGGGGCCGGGTGCCTGAATTGGGGGTGGCAGCGGCGGCCATGGATAGATTCATGCAATGCAGGAAACTACCTATTGGTGATAGAGGGGGTGGCTGGAGAGAGGGGCGGCGCCTGTGCACCCTTATGGACGCACCGCCACTGATTATTGATATAAGGGGGAACCTTTATATCAGTGCCCCCTAATCTTACTGTATTCACTCCCCCTTACATCAGTGACCCCTCTCAGACTGGCCTTGCAGCCCTGTCACTGACTTCTTCTCAGGTGCACAGTGCAGGGCTCAGTCAGACGGTCCTCTCTGGGCTCCAGCTTGGTGGTTCTGGTTTCATCCTATATTATCCTCACCACAGTCCACAAACATCTGACTCCTCCTGTGACCCCTGTCCTGGCAGCGCTCTAGCTCGACTACTCTTTAGGCTCCCCCCCTAAAGACTAGTGAAATGAAACAGGAGATAGTCAGAGACTGTGTGGCTATAATACAAGAGATGGTCAGAGACTGAGCGGCCATAATACAGGAGTTGGTCAGAGACTGAGCAGCCATAATACAGGAGATGGTCAGAGACTGAGCAGCCATAATACAGGAGATGGTCAGAGACTGTGTGGCTATAATACAAGAGATGGTCAGAGACTGAGCGGCCATAATACAGGAGTTGGTCAGAGACTGAGCAGCCATAATACAGGAGATGGTCAGAGACTGAGCAGCCATAATACAGGAGATGGTCAGAGACTGAGCAGCCATAATACAGGAGATGGTCAGAGACTGAGCAGCCATAATACAGGAGATGGTCAGAGACTGAGCAGCCATAATACAGAAGATGGTCAGAGACTGAGCAGCCATAATACAGGAGATGGTCAGAGACTGAGCAGCCATAATACAGGAGATGGTCAGAGACTGAGCAGCCATAATACAGGAGATGGTCAGAGACTGAGCGGACATAATACAGGACATGGTCAGAGACTGTGCGGACATGATGCAGGAGATGGTCAGAGACTGTGCAGACATGATACGATACAGGAGATGGTCAGAGAATTGTGTGGCCATAAATCAAGAGATGATCAGAGACTGTGCGGCTATAATACTGGAGATGGTGAGCGACTGTGTGGACATAATACAAGAGATGTTCAGAGACTAAGGATATGGTCAGAGACTGTGCAGACACGATACAAGAGATGGTCAGAGACTGTGTGGACATGATACAAGAGATGGTCAGAGACTGTGTGGACATGATACAAGAGATGGTCAGAGACTGTGTGGACATGATACAAGAGATGGTCAGAGACTGTGTGGACATGATACAAGAGATGGTCAGAGACTGTGTGGACATGATACAAGAGATGGTCAGAGACTGTGTGGACATGATACAAGAGATGGTCAGAGACTGTGCAGAGATGATACAAGAGATGGTCAGACATTGCAGACATGATATAGAAGATGGTCAGAGACTGTGCGGCTATAATACTGGAGATGGTGAGCGACTGTGTGGACATAATACAAGAGATGTTCAGAGACTAAGGATATGGTCAGAGACTGTGCAGACACGATACAAGAGATGGTCAGAGACTGCGTGGACATGATACAAGGGATGGCCAGAGACTGTGTGGATATGATACAAGGGATGGCCAGAGACTGTGTGGACATGATACAAGAGATGGTCAGAGACTCTGTGGACATGATACAAGAAATGGTCAGAGACTGTGCAAACATGATACAAGAGATGGTCTTCACCCAGCTAACATGGTAACACCCCATTGTTGCAGCAGTCACCAAACACTAGAGCCACAACCACAGCCACAGACAATCCCTCCACATACAGATAATCCCTCTATACACTCCTCCGTCCCCTACTACAAGCAGGAGATGCCGACATATTCGCTTTGAACGCCAAACAGTGCATTCTGGGAGGTGTACTCTCTGCAGAGCGCAGGCACTGGAGAGCCAAGTGTGTGGAGTGTCATGGTTATGCAGTAATCTTCCTCTGTTTGCTTACCTCTCCTCATGTGTTCAGACTAAGAGGCCAGCCACTTCCACCTGGTGGTTTTTATAACCTCTCCTCTAGGCATGGCTCCACCCCAGGCCCTATCAGGGAACCCTATATTAACCTGTGCACTGCAAGCCAGTGGTGCTGATCAAGCATTGTGGTTTCGGCTTCCTGGTTCCTGCTTGCTGTGTGCTCTATGTTTGTCTCTGTTACCGACCTTGGTGGGTTCTCAACGATTCCTGTCTGTTGTGACCTTGATCTTTTGGCATGTCCCCGACCATCCCTGTCTGCCTGTGACCCTGAACCTTTGGCGTGTACTCTGTTGTTCCTGTCTGCTAGTTGCCCTGACCTCTGCCTTATCCCCTTACTATCCTTGTCGTTCCAGCCTGCTTCTTCCTTCTCCTGTAGTCTACTGTGAGCTGTGAGACCCTAGGGGCCATGACCTGGAGCCAGACTGCAGCGAAGTCCATCCTCACCACTAGAGGCTCTGGCGAACACCTGCTGGCTCTTAGACTCCACGCCCTGGGTAATCTATGCTCTAGCTCCCACTGGGATCTGTGTTAGTGATCCAGTAGACCTGTGTCCTGAATCTCCCTGGGTACAATCCGCAGCAGTCAGTCCTAAGGTTCACTACCTAGCGGTGCACTTCCGACTCATACAGAGTGCACCTGTAACCTGGTCTCAGGTCACCTGACAGTTTGATCAGCCCCGGACCCAGCTGATGTGCTGCTACCCGCAGATGATCCATTGCAGGGCTTAGTTCTCAGACTTGAGACACAAGAATCGCATCAGACCCAGGTGATGCGTTTCCCTCAGGATTTGGCATCCCGTTTTGAAAAGGTTCAGGCCTCATTAGGACCCCCGGTTCAACAACCTCAACCGCTATCTGCTGCTGCACCTATCGAATCATTGGCAGCCACACATTCATTACAACTACCAGCTCCGGCTCGTTTCTCTGGGGACTCCAAGGCTTGCAGGGGGTTCCTTAGCCAGTGCACAATTCATTTTGAGCTTCAGCCCCAAAACTTCCTGTCCGATCGGGCGAAAGTAGCATATTATATCCCTCCTGTCCGGCGAGGCGCTAGCTTGGGCTGCCCCTCTGTGGGAACTGAATAATTCAGTGGTTTCTAGCCTGTCTGATTTCTTGAAACTTTTTCGTAATATCTTCGAGGAACCAGGTCGTGTCTCCTCAGCGGCTAGCGCTCTTTTACATCTCCGTCAAGAGTCCGCTTCTGTGGGACAGTACGCTCTTCAGTTCCATATCCTCACAGCTGAATTGAGCTGGAATACTGAGGCCCTAGTTGCAACCTTTTTACATGGCCTCTCTGATAGTGAAGGATGAATTAGCAGGAAGATCCCTTCCTGCTGATCTGGACAGTGTCATCACCTTGTGTAACCAGATCGATATTCGCTTTCAGGATAGGGCCCTGGAAAATAGACGCCAGCACTCCCCGTTCTTTAGTCAGCCTGAGCTTCCAGTCCCTTCTCTTCGATCCGATGAACACCCCCTGCCTGCTGAGGAACCTATGCAGTTGGGCTGGACCAAGTTATCTCCCGAAGAACGCGCTAGGTGCAGAACTCTGGGCCTATGCCTCTATTGTGGGGCCAAAGGTCATTTTCGTGACACTTGTTCTCTTCGTCCGGAAAAACGCTCAGGGCTAATACATCTGGAAGGTAGAGTATTAGACCCTGAAATATCACCTTCACCTTCTCGTCTTCTCCTTTCTGTGTTGCTTCATGTCGGCACTTCCTCTCGTTCAGTCTCAGCACATCTGGATTCCGGAGCCGCTGCCAATTTCATGGATTGGGAAACTGCATCCTCCATGAGACTTACCCTTTTGCCCCTTACAACACCATTGGTGGTCTTGGCGATTGATGGCACTGTTCTTCCAGGGGGCCCTATCCGCTTCCAGACCCTTGCTGTTAAGATGTCAGTAGGGACACTCCACCAGGAGTGGATATCCTTCCTTGTCTTACCTAAGGCTCCATCTCCTATCATATTAGGTCTTCCTTGGTTACGGCTCCATTCCCCAAATGTTGCCTGGACTGCTGGACAGATCCTGGCTTGGAGTTCCTCCTGTTCCTCTTCCTGCCTACTCAAGGTTACCACAAAAGAGAAACTTCCTGTTGCCACCATCCCAGTAGCTTCTGCTCTTCCCGAGGTATATAGTGATCTCTGGGATGTCCTGCTTTAGTCGGACTAATGCACTCTCTAGGTCATGTGGCACTCTGGATGAGGGGCCCACCTATGAACCTGAGTCGATCATTCACTCCAGTTTGCATAACCATTTACATTTGCCTGTCCCTAATCTCCCTTGGACGCACAGCCAGGTTAACTTGTCCGCAAGTTCCACAGTTGCTATGCCCTGTGATGCGATTGAGATGGTCACTACACCTGACAATACTATTCAGTCGGCCTCTGCACTAGTTATGCCAGTCCAGCCCATGCCCAGTGAGCTTCTTGTTCAGGACCTTCTGTAACCTGGTCTCACCCTACTGCTATTATGCCCTTACCCATTCCTAAAAAGCCTTTAGTCCTCAACAAGACCTCAGTTCCGGTCTCTGAGGATAATCTAAAATACAAGGTTAGTCAAGTTTTGGATTCTCGGCTCCGTAAAGGCATTCTTCAGTACCTTGTACGTTGGAAAGGGTTTGGCCCTGAGGAGAGGTCTTGGATCACTGCATCTGAGGACTTTGCTCCTCGTCTGTTAAGGAGGTTCCATCTGGATTTTCCCTTTAAGGCTGGACCCAGGCGGGGGAAGCGTTGTAAGAGGTGGGGTACTGTCATGGTTATGCAGTAATCTTCCTCTGTTTTGCTTACCTCTCCTCATGTGTACAGCCACTTCCACCTGGTTGTTTTTATAACCTCTCCTCTAAGCATGGCTCCACTCCCGGCCCTATCAGGGAACCCTATATTAACCTGTGCACTGCAAGCCAGTGGTGCTGATCAACCATTGTTTATCCATTGTGGTTTTGGCTTCCTGTTTCCTGCTTGCCGTATGCTCTACGTTTGTCTCTGTTACCGACCTTGGCGTGCTCTCAACGATTCCTGTCTGCTTGTGACCTTGACCTTTTGGCATGTCCCCGACCATCCCTGTCTGCCTGTGACCCTGAAACTTTGGCGTGTACTCTGTTGTTCCTGTCTGCTAGTTGCCCTGACCTCTGCCTTATCCCCTTACTATCCTTGTCGTTCCAGCCTGCTGCTTCCTTCTCCTTTAGTCTACTGTGAGTGTGAGCTGTGAGAACCTAGGGGCCGTGACCTGGAGCCAGACTGCAGCGAAGTCCATCCTCACCACTAGAGGCTCTGGCGAACACCTGCTGGCTCTTAGACTCCGCGCCCTGGGGAATCTATGCTCTAGCTCCCACTGGGATCTGCGTTAGTGATCCAGTAGACCTGTGTCCTGAATCTCCCTGGGTACAATCCGCAGCAGTCCGTCCACTAGCGGTGCACTTCTGACTCCTACAGAGTGCACCTGTCACCTGGTCTCAGGTGACCTGACATGGAGAACTACAATTCCTGCCATGCAATATGGTGCCGGAATTTGGGAGAAGGCCAGGACAGCGTTAGAGCCTGCTTTTGGCTGCCGCTAATGAGATGTTCTCAGTCTGGGGGGGTGTTACAGCTGGCTGGAACCTCCATGGCTTTACCCCAGTGTGTGCCGGCCCGCTCACTCCTTTAGCCTGGGGACACCCAGGGCCGTCTTTAATATTGATTGGACCCTGGGCAAACTATTTCCTGGGCCCCACCAGCAATTTTCCTCTCCACCCCAACATCCTAAAAAACAAACATGCACATAGACTTATCTAAAAAAAAACTTTAATAATGTAAACATAATCATCTGGTTCACACTCACTGATTGCTCCAGGCTCACTGGTTACTAGGCTACTGCACATAAAAAAACCGCCCACTGATTGGTTGCTAGAGGTTACTGCACATCACTACCACTCACCCATTTGTTGCTTGAGGTTACTGGACATCATTACCGCTCATCGATTGGTTGCTAGAGGTTACTGCACATCATTTCCTCTCACTGGGTGGCAGATCAGTATTGTGGTGTGTGTGATGTAACTGTTGGGGTACCGTTGGTTCGATGGCAGGATGCAGATTGGGGTGAGGGTGGTAGCATTGGGGTGAGATGCTGAGATCATATCTTCCCTATAATAATAGGGGGTAGGCTGATAGGATGCCAGAGGTGGGGTGCAGGAGGGATGAGGATGATATTGACAAGAGGCAGGGTGGTAGGATGCCAGAGGTGGGGTACAGGAGGATGATGAGGGTAATGATGACAGGGGGTGGGGTGGTAGGAAGCTGGCAATGGGGTACAGGGGGGATGAAGATGACAAGGGTAGGATGCCAGAGGTGGGGTACAGGAGGATAATGAGGATAATGATGACAGGGGGTGGGGTGGTAGGAAGCTGGCAATGGGGTACAGGGGGGATGAAGATGACAAGGGGTGGGGTGGTAGGAAGCTGGCAGACGGGTGAAGAGGGGATGAAGATGACAGGGGGTGGGATGGTAGGAAGCTGACAAAAGTACTGGGGGGTGAAGATGACAGGGGTGGGGTGGTAGGAAGCTGGTGGACGGGTAAAGGGGGATGAAGATGACAGGGGTGGTGTGGTAGGAAACTGACAGATGGGTGCAAGGTGGATGAAGATGATAGGGGTTGGTTAGAAGCTGGCAGATGGATGCAGGGGGGGATGAAGATGACAGGGGGTGGGGTGGTAGGAAGCTGGGAGAGGGGTGAAGGGGGGATGAATATTACAGGGGTGGGGTGGTAGGAAGCTGGAAGAAGGTTGCAGGGGGATGAAGATGACATGGGTGGGGTTGTAGGAAGCTAGCAGATGGGTACAGGGGGGATGAAGATGAGAGGGGTGGTAGGAAGCTGGCAGATGGGTACAGGGGGGGTGAAGATAGCAGGGGTGGGGTGGTAGGAAGCTGACAAAAGGGTGCAGGGAGGATTAAGATGACAGGGATGGGGTGGTAGGAAGCTGGCAGGCTAGGGTTGCCACCTTTTCTTCAAGCTAAACCTGAACACTGTAGCAGCACACGGCTATTTTTTTTTTTTGTAGTGCATTAAATTCATTACCTCTGTACAATGCAATGCACGGCAATTTTTTATGTAGTATACACTATACATATAGTTTTGTGATTAAATAACATTTCTGATTATATTGAGTGCAGAGGGTATGATGGGGGCAGTATGTATAGGAGAGGAGTGTGGAGGGTATGATGGAGCGGTATGTACAGAAGCGGAGTGAGGAGGGTATGATGAGGACAGTATGTACAGGAGAGGAGTTTGGAGGGTATGATGGGGACAGTATGTATAGGAGAGGAGTGTTCTTACTCTGCGGCCTCCCCTCTCGGTCTCTCTCTCCCGGGCTGAGTGGAGTAGTGGCGGCTGTCAGGCGGGGAGGGCGGGAGAGGAGGGGGGGGACGTTCCGTGTGACGAGCCGCTCAATTTACAGACACTAGTACCTGCAGGGTGTTACAGTTATATTTTACTGTGCTTTGTCGAGGTACTACGAGCAACAATAATAATTAGAGCTAGTGAGCCATTGATCAGCAGATGGATTCCCGGGAAGATGCAGTGGGCTAAGTGATGTATACCTCTTGCTAATGTGCCTCAGTAAAGTACAAAAAGTAGAGCTGACTTCTGTTATCCATTGCTAACTGAAATAGTATGGAATATTAGGGGAAGGTATATTTTACTTTGTCATCTTAATTGTAATTATATTTATAAAAAAACAGGTGGGAGAGACGAGGGTTCCCTGTGTGGGACCTCAAGTCTTTGCTTTGAGAGAGTGTGTCACGGCCGTCTTGTCACTTCCCTGTGTAAGAGAGGCTTATTTCCCAGAGTGCAGGGTGTGTATGCCTCCTCCCTGTCTCTGTGCAAGAGTGGCCTATTTTCCCAGTGCACAGTATGCAGGGTAGAAGAGAAGCTGATCCAGCACTGCAGATTCAGATGGACCAGTTTGGGTTTTCTTTTAGCGCCAATTGATATACGCCATGGGTAGATCGGTTGGGGAAGGGTACTAAAATAAGTGATGCCCACACAACTTACAAGGCGTGGAAAGCCTGTTATGGAAAAGGGTTGGTTAAATACCAATGTAAGTGGCACAAGCTTGCCAAGTCTACAGACTGCAGGTCTCCATACACCTATGATGTAAAGGTTTAAACCGCTCTGCACCATAAATTTAAAAAATAGGATGACTGAAGCAAATTAGGTGGCCATCTGGTCACAGTAGTTTTGACTGAAGCATACAACAGGAAAGCCATAGTACTGTTTAATATTTTACCCAAGGCATGCGATGAGGAGAGATGGCTAAGCCGTTATCAGAAACAGCAAATGTGAGCTTGGGACACCACACTTCTGAAATAGCAAGTGATAATAGTGCAAGTTTGAGTTAAAAATAGACACTAGTAATGTCTAATGCAGCTGCCACCCTTATACCCATATTGAAGAAGCAGGGCAAGGTGAGCCCTTTTATGGTTAAGGATATAGTTGTGGTATTCCCAGAGGAAGAATGGAAGTCATTGAGTGTCCAGCAAAAGGTGAAAAGGATGGACAGGATTAAAGAATGGTATGGACCTCTTGTGTTTCTGGGGTTAAAAGTTCCCTCCCCTTTGTTACAGGATGGTATTAGTCAACCAGAATGTCAAAAAGGTATCCTTGTTGTAAGGAAGAGAAGGGAAAGAGAATATATAAAAACTATGTATTATAATCTAGATAGGTCCATTGTACAATTAAGAGAACCAACACCTTTCTGGGTAATAATGGGAAATACTGACTCTGCTTTGTAGTTAACCCTCTCGCTCTTCAGATGGTCTAGAAGGGGAAATCTTAGGAACAGTTACAATGCTGTCACAAATTAGACATGTGCAATTCGTTTCTGTCCGAGTACAAATTGTAACGAATAGCAACGAATTTCATTGAACTTTGTTAAACTTAGTTTTGTTTATTCATTTCCTAACAAATTAAACATTTTCCGAACGATTAGAATTCAGATTGGTCAAAAAATGATCGATCGATTTAAATTCTGTGTGAAGAATAGCTGTTTTGTCTGCTACTCCTCCTGAGTATGTTGATGCCACATGTGTGAGACTTTTCCACAACCTGGCCACATTCAGAGGCCCAACATCTGAGTAGCACCGTCAGGCGTTCTAAAGGCATAAATTACACATATAATTTCCTGACTAGCTATCACATTTTTGAAGGCCCTGGAGCACCAGGACAACATAATTACCCACAAAATTACCCCATTTTGGAAAGAAAACACCCCAATGTATATCTTATGAGGCATAATGAGCCCTTTGAACATGTCATTTTTTTCCACAAGTTTTTGGAAAATGTGGAAAGAAAATGAAAACTTTTTTATTTTATTTTTTTTACACAAAGTTGTCAATGTATAAGATATTTCTAACACACAGCATGTACATACCAGGACTGACACCCTAAAATACATTCTGCTACTCCTCCTGAGTATGGCTATACCACACATGTGAGACACCCCAAAATACATTCTGCTGAACAAAGGGTAAAAAAAAGGATTGCCTGTGATTTTAGCAGGCAGGAATACTGTCCCAGCACAGGCAAAGCATTGGTCCATACAGCAAGCAGAGATGTGGTCAACAACAGCCAAAGGAATTGTCCAGGAATTGTCCAGGCAACAGGCAGAGATATGCCAAAGTATTGGTCCTGGCAGTAGGCAAGATCATGGTTCATAAGTAGGCAGTTCAGGTGGCTGGCAGAGGCATGGCCAGTTCAGGTGGCAGGCAGAGGCATGGTCAGTTCAGGTGGCAGGCAGAGGCATGGCCAGTTCAGGTGGGAGCAGGCAGAACTATAAGGCTTAGGGCCTCAGTCAGGTAAGACCTGAGGACAAGGGTGGAGGCGTGCGCATGCGCGAGTTCCCGCGTGCGCATGCGCGTGTTCCGGCGTGCGCAGGATGCCATGACGTCACGCGCCTTGCGGCGGAGATGACGACAGTGGTCGGGGCTTACCGGCCTTCCGGGACGCCGAGGGAGTCACACATGGGCGGCTTTCCAAAGCGGCCCTCACGCTATACCTCTTGGGGGGATTCAAGTGAGGGGGGAGACGAGCGCCTGCGTAGGACCACCCCAGCTTTTTTCACATTTTTGTTTCACTATTTATATTTATCACTTATTATTCAATATTTAATTCCTTCACATCACGCCAGTATATTGGTAGGTAGTCACTAGGTATTTTTGTATCGGTGATGTCCCGGTGATTGGAGTCCCCCTATATCAACATACTTCACTATTGGAGGCACTCCTTTTTTGCTTTTGCTTTCTCCCACCATTACCGTTTGGCGGTGTATTCATTTGGAGAGTGGCCACATCGACCCACCCTGAGTTTGGCTGGCTAAAGGACAGTGATTCCAGTGACGGCTTTCGACACAGTATACCGGGGTAAGGCTCCTCCAAACAAGGAAAAGAATTCCAAGAGCAAAGGAGACCGGATCCATTTTAGACTACACGCTGAATGAAAGAATCTATGAGGTGAGAGGCTAGATAGCCCGTTATTGGATTTCATATACCACGTTTGCTGACAGTTGTCTTTTGCATACTGGGGATATCAATTAAGAGAACGACCTACACAGGACTTTTCACTTTGCCTACCTCCTTTATACCTCTTTATGGGTATCACCATAGTGACCCATTGATTGTACCGTCCACCTATCTCCACAATTTATTAGAGACTCTTCTCTGAATTATCAATCATTCACTTGGTGCTCTATTATTATTTGTACATTTGTATTGATTTATTTATTTATTTATTTACCACATTAGATGCACTTTATATTTATACAGATGCATAATTGTTAGTGGTAACACATATTTTATGTTTTTAGGAGTGTGTTTATATTTATGCGCTAGATCACTTTATTTTATACTACAGGAGATGGTCAGAGAATGCAGGCATGATACAAGAGATGGTCAGAGACTGCGGACATAGTACAAGTGTCTCCTAGCAGTGAACACTGTGGAAAAACATTGATCAATGCACTATGTGTACACAGGAGTTTACAAGATATAACAAAGTGCCAAAAAAATAAAACCCAAAAAACTTTACTAACAGTCAATTCTCAAGCACAGAAGGACAGTAAATGGTTAACAGGTCTGCGAAGCTCCCAGCCTGGCCAGCCTAATTCTTTCAAAGATAAGAAGGTACATGGATGAATGAAACTGGACTCTGGAACAAATAGCTCTATAGAAACAGCTGACTTTGCAGCTTCTTCTAGAAGTCTAATCATCATTCTCCTGTCCTGTGTGCATTGTAAAAAAAACATAGATAAGAAGCAGTGTGAGAAGATGGAGGCAAAGTCAGATCACTGTGAGCATTGCTTTTTCAGTACACAGGACGGGCGAACACACCGATTAGACTTCTGCAGTCAGTATTGCCATTGAGTGTGTAGCATGTTTGATCATACCTCCTTCTGCATGCTCAGGTATGTTGGATCTTCTCCATCCCGCCCTGCTCTGGCTACTAGCATCTTCTGGTCAAATGTGGCGGGCTGGGCAATCTGATTAGCTAAAGAGGTGGTGGGCGGTGGAGCAACTAAATCCCACTCAAGAGAGCAGCACTATTGGCTGCCTTTCTGTCACACTGGTCTGTCCCTCTCCCTCCAGCATCTGAAAGCCGCAGGGAGGGAGAGGGGGAAAGTCACATACCGCTCTGCAAGTGTTACCACCCACCCGCCACACCAAACTCCTTGCTGTTAGGGCTTCTCTATCAGCGACTCTGCCGGTAGCCTGGGGGGCGTCGCGAAGGAGGAAGAGGTGAGGCAAAGGGTCAGCTGTGCCCCTAGGCAGCAGTGCGCCCTAGCCGGCTGTCTAGTTCGCCTAGTGAGAGCACCGGCCCTTGTGATGAGCTGTGTCCAGGGGACACAGTTATACCGGGATCGTGCAGCTGCATGGCCTCATTCTGAGAGACGTTCCTGTACATCCACTCAGAGCAGCGAAGCTCCCACCCGGCCACTGCACATAAACGGCCGTGTGGGAGCTTAGCTGTTCTGAGTGCATGTACGGGAATGTCCCTCAGAAGGAGGCTGCACAGCTGCGCGATCCCGGTGTGAAGTTAGCAACCGATTAATCATCAGCTGAAACGTTTTTATTTTTTTGGGGTTTTTTTTGTGGTGTTGGGTTCCCCTTAGAATCCATACCAGACCCAAAGGTTCTGGTATGGACTGGGGGTGACCCCACACTGTTTATTTCTGAATTTTCTATTGCTTTGCTTACATTTCAGCTGTCAGTGGGGAAGCCAGCTGACAGCTAAAAACTCATTGGTTTTGAATGACGCGGCGGCCAGCTTCCCGAATTTGAATCGGTCGATAATTTTTCGACTGATCTGATTTCAAATCGTTCTAAAAATTTGAAATTCATTACAAAATTAAGAAACAAAACAAAATTTTATGAAAACGAAACGAAACATAACGAATTCCAAAACCACACTAAATGAATTCCGAAATTAAAACGAAAATGGTAACATAACGAATACAGTTGTGATCATAAGTTTACATACCCTGGCAGAATTTATGATTTCTTGGCCATTTTTTAGAGAGTATGAATGATAACATAAAAACGTTTCTTTAACTCATGGTTAGTGTTTGGCTGAAGCCATTTATTATCAATCAACTGCGTTTACTCTTTTTAAATCATAATGGCAACAGAAACTACCCAAATGACCCTGATCAAACGTTTACATACCCCCTTAATACAGTGTATTGCCACCTTTAACATCAATGATAACTTGAAGTCTTTTGTGGTATTTATGGATGAGGCTCTTTATCTTCTCAGATGGTAAAGCTGCCCATTCCCCTTGGCAAAAAGCCTCCAGTTTCTAAAAATTCTTGGGCTGTCTTGCATGAACTGCACGTTTGAGATCTCCCCAAAATGTCTCAATGATATTGAGGTCAGGAGACTGAGATGGCCACTCCAAAACCTTCACTTTATTCTGCTGTAGCAATGATAGGTCGACTTGGCCTTGTGTTTTGGATCATTGTTATGTTGGAATGTCCAAGTACGTCCCATGAGCAGCTTCCTGGCTGATGAATGCAAATGTTCCTGCAGTATTTTTTATAACATACTGCATTCATCTTGCCATCAATTTTGACCAAATTCCCTGTGCCTTTTGTAGCTCACATATCCCCAAAACATCCTCCTCCGTGTTTCACAGTAGGAATGGTGTACCTTTCATCATAGGCCTTGTTGACTCCTCTCCAAACGAATCATTTATGGTTGTGGCTAAAAAGCTAAATTTTGGTCTCATCACTCCAAATGACTTTGTGCCAGAAGATTTGAGGCTTGTCTCTGTGCTGTTTGGCATGTTGTAAGTGGGATACTTTGTGGCATTTGCGTAGTAATGGCTTTCTTCTGGCGACTTGACCATGCAGCCCATCTTTCTTCAAGTGCCTCCTTATTGTGCATCTTGAAACAGCCACACCACATGTTTTCAGAGAGTCCTGTATTTCACCTGAAGTTATTTATGGGTTTTTCTTTGAATCCCGAACAATTTTCCTGGCAGTTGTGGCTGAAATTTTAGTTGGTCTACCTGACCGTGGCTTGGTTTCAACAGAACCCCTTATTTTCCACTTCTTGATTAGAGTTTGAACACTACTGATTGGCATCCTCGGTTCCTTGGATATCTTTTTATAGCCCTTTCCTGTTTTATACAGTTAAACTACCATTTCCTGCAGATCCTTTAACAATTCTTTTGCTTTACCCATGACTCAGAATCCAGAGACGTCAGTGCAGCACTGGATGAAAGATGCAAGGGTCTGTCAGGGGTCCAGAAACTCATTGACCTTTTATACACACACTAATTAGCGAAGCTCCCAGCCTGGCCAGCCTAATTCTTTCAAAGATAAGAAGGTACATGGATGAATGACACTGGACTCTGGAACAAATAGCTCTATAGAAACAGCTGACTTTGCAGCTTCTTCTAGAAGTCTAATCATCATTCTCCTGTCCTGTGTGCATTGTAAAAAAAACATAGATAAGAAGCAGTGTGAGAAGATGGAGGGAAAGTCAGATCACTGTGAGCATTGCTTTTTCAGTACACAGGACGGGCGAACACACCGATTAGACTTCTGCAGTCAGTATTGCCATTGAGTGTGTAGCATGTTTGATCATACCTCCTTCTGCATGCTCAGGTATGTCAGATCTTCTCCATCCCGCCCTGCTCTGGCTACTAGCATCTTCTGGTCAAATGTGGCGGGCTGGGCGATCTGATTGGCTAAAGAGGTGGTGGGCGGTGGAGCAACTGAATCCCACTCAAGAGAGCAGCACTATTGGCTGCCTTTCTGTCACACTGGTCTGTCCCTCTCCCTCCAGCATCTGAAAGCCGCAGGGAGGGAGAGGGGGAAAGACACATACCGCTCTGCAATTGTTACCACCCACCCGCCACACCAAACTCCTTGCTGTTAGGGCTCCTCTATCATCGGCTCTGCCGGTAGCCTGGGGGGCATCGCGAAGGAGGAAGAGGTGAGGCAAGGGTCAGCTGTGCCCCTAGGCAGCAGTGCGCCCTAGCCGGCTGTCTAGTTCGCCTAGTAAGAGCACCGGCCCTTGTGATGAGCTGTGTCCAGGGGACACAGTTATACCGGGATCGTGCAGCTGCATGGCCTCATTCTGAGGGACGTTCCTGTACATCCACTCAGAGCAGCGAAGCTCCCACCCGGCCACTGCACATAAACGGCCGGGTGGGAGCTTAGCTGTTCTGAGTGCATGTACGGGAATGTCCCTCAGAAGGAGGCTGCACAGCTGCGCGATCCCGGTGTGAAGTTAGCAACCGATTAATCATCAGCTAAAAAGTTTTTATTTTTTGGGGTTTTTTTTTGTGGTGTTGGGTTCCCCTTAGAATCCATACCAGACCCAAAGGTTCTGGTATGGACTGGGGGTGATCCCACACTGTTTTTTTCTGAATTTTCTATTGCTTTGCTTACATTTCAGCTGTCAGTGGGGAAGCCAGCTGACAGCTAAAAACTCATTGGTTGTGAAGGACGCGGCGGCCAGCTTCCCGAATTTGAATCGGTCGATAATTTTTCGACTGATCTGATTTCAAATCGTTCTAAAAATTTGAAATTCATTACAAGATTAAGAAACAAAACAATTTTATGAAAACGAAACGAAACATAACGAATTCCAAAACCACACTAAATGAATTCCGAAATTAAAACGAAAATGGTAACATAACGAATACAGTTGTGATCATAAGTTTACATACCCTGGCAGAATTTATGATTTCTTTGCCATTTTTCAGAGAGTATGAATGATAACACAAAAATGTTTCTTTAACTCATGGTTAGTGTTTGGCTGAAGCCATTTATTATCAATCAACTGCGTTTACTCTTTTTAAATCATAATGGCAACAGAAACTACCCAAATGACCCTGATCAAACGTTTACATACCCCCTTAATACAGTGTATTGCCACCTTTAACATCAATGATAACTTGAAGTCTTTTGTGGTATGTATGGATGAGGCTCTTTATCTTCTCAGATGGTAAAGCTGCCCATTCCCCTTGGCAAAAAGCCTCCAGTTTCTATAAATTCTTGGGCTGTCTTGCATGAACTGCACGTTTGAGATCTCCCCAGAATGTCTCAATGATATTGAGGTCAGGAGACTGAGATGGCCACTACAAAACCTTCACTTTATTCTGCTGTAGCAATGATAGGTCGACTTGACCTTGTGTTTTGGATCATTGTTATGTTGGAATGTCCAAGTACGTCCCATGAGCAGCTTTCTGGCTGATGAATGCAAATGTTCCTGCAGTATTTTTTATAACATACTGCATTCATCTTGCCATCAATTTTGACCAAATTCCCTGTGCCTTTTGTAGCTCGTATATCCCCAAAACATCCTCCTCCGTGTTTCACAGTAGGAATGGTGTACCTTTCATCCGTGGCGTTGTTAGCCGGGTGCGGGGGGTGCACGCCGCACCCGGGTGACACCCGCCAAAGGGGTGACACCCATGGGTAGCGGCACCGCTAACACCGCCTGCCACCCTGTGTCTCACTGCCGCCGCGGCTGTGTCCCTCAGCGGAGCGGAACGTAGCCGCCTCCCCCTCCTCTCTGTTTACATCCACAGAGGAGGAGGAGCTCAAGGGACACACACCGCTGTCTGTGTCTGAGGTCTGTAAGGGGGGTGTCTGTATTGAGGAATGTCCGTACTGGGGGGATTTGCACTGGGGGTGTTTCTGTAAAATGGGGGGTCTGCACTGGGGGGGTGTCTGTACTTTGGGGGTCTGCACTGGGGGGGTCTGCACTGCTGGGTGGTCTGTACTGAGGGGGGATATCTGTACAGCTGGGGGGGGTCTGCCTTGGGGGGTGTCTGTACTGAGGGGGGTCTGCACTAAGGGAGGGGTGTCTGTACTGCTGGGGGGGGGGTCTGCACTGCTGGGGGTCTGTACTGGGGGGTGTCTGTACTGAGGGGTGCCTGCCTTAAGGGGGGTGTCTGTACTGCTGGGGGGTCTGCACTGGGGGGTCTGCACTGAGGGGGATGTCTGTACTGAGGGGGGTCTGCACTGGGGGGTGTCTGTACTGAGGGGTGCCTGCCTTAAGGGGGGGTGTCTGTACTGCTGGGGGGTCTGCACTGGGGGGTCTGCACTGAGGGGGATGTCTGCACTGGGGGGTGTCTGTACTGCTGGGGGGTCTGCACTGCTGGGGGGTATCTGTACTGCTGGGGAGGTCTGCACTGGGGGGTGTGGGTCTGCACTGGGGGGGGGGGTCTGCACTGAGGGGGATGTCTGTCCTGAGGGGGGTGTCTGTAATGCTGGGGGGGTCTGCACTGAGAGGGGTATCTGTACTGCTGGGGGGGTCTGCACTGGGGGGTGTCTGTACTGAGGGGGGTCTGCACTAAGGGGGGTTGTCTGCACCGAGGTGGGGGTGTCTGTACTGATGGAGGGGTCTGCACTGAAGGGGTGTCTGTACTGAGGGAGGAGGTTTATACTGAGGGAGGGGGGTCTATATTAATGGAGGGTGGTCTGTACTTAGTGGGGGGTCTGTACTGAAGGAGGGGGATCTATATTGCGGGAGGGGGGTCTGTAGTTAGTGAAGGACTATAGTTGGGGGGGTGACACCATTTTTTTTCGCACCGGGTGACACCAACCCTAGTGACGCCACTGCCTTTCATCATAGGCCTTGTTGACTCCTCTCCAAATGAAGCATTTATGGTTGTGGCCAAAAAGCTAAATTTTGGTCTCATCACTCCAAATGACTTTGTGCCAGAAGATTTGAGGCTTGTCTCTGTGCTGTTTGGCATGTTGTAAGTGGGATACTTTGTGGCATTTGCGTAGTAATGGCTTTCTTCTGGCGACTTGACCATGCAGCCCATCTTTCTTCAAGTGCCTCCTTATTGTGCATCTTGAAACAGCCACACCACATGTTTTCAGAGAGTCCTGTATTTCACCTGAAGTTATTTGTGGGTTTTTCTTTGAATCCCGAACAATTTTCCTTGCAGTTGTGGCTCAAATTTTAGTTGGTCTACCTGACCGTGTCTTGGTTTCAACAGAACCCCTCATTTTCCACTTCTTGATTAGAGTTTGAACACTACTGATTGGCATTCTCGGTTCCTTGGATATCTTTTTATAGCCCTTTCCTGTTTTATACAGCTAAACTACCATTTCCTGCAGATCCTTTAACAATTCTTTTGCTTTACCCATGACTCAGAATCCAGAGACGTCAGTGCAGCACTGGATGAAAGATGCAAGGGTCTGTCAGGGGTCCAGAAACTCATTGACCTTTTATACACACACTAATTACAAGCAAACAGATAACAGGTGAGGATGGTTACCTTTAATAGCCATTCAAACCCATTTGTGTCAACTTGTGTGCATGTTACCAGGCCAAATTCACCAGGGTATGTAAACTTTTAATCAGGGTCATTTGGATACCTTCTCTTGTGATTATGATTTAAAAAGAGTAAACAAATTGATAACAAATTGAAATAAAAAAGGTAACTTGCATTGACTTCAATACAGAAGTCATTTTGCAAGCTGCCGCTGAAGTCGTGTACAGGTCGCCTGAGGCAGTCGCGTTGCAAGTCGTGCTGCCCCTGTGTGAACCGGCTCTTAGTGAAAAAAAATGTTTTTGTGTTATCATTCATATTCTCTGAAAAATGGCCAAGAAATCATAAATTATGCCAGGGTATGTAAACTTATGAGCACAACTGTATATATGAATCAAAACAAATGTTTCTGTTCTGCACGTGTCTATTAAATATTGCAATAATATAATTTGAGGACAATCCATGAGGTCCCTTTTTAATAGGCTGAGATAATTTTATTTGTACCTTTGAGTATCAGAGCATCGATCAGGAATGTATGAAGTTTTGTTAAGCATGATTGATTTTATAGATTGTGAGGATGGTTGTGCTCATGGAAGGCATGTGTACATGTGTACATGCATATAGATGTGGGTGTGTGTGTAGGTCTGCAGGTATATACAGTATCTCACAAACGTGAGTACACCCCTCACATTTTTGTAAATATTTTATTATATCTTTTCATGTGACAACACTGAAGAAATTACACTTTGCTACAATGTAAAGTAGTGAGTGTACAGCTTGTATATTGTATATTGTACAAATTGTACATTTTCTGTCCCCTCAAAATATCTCAACACACAACAACAAAAGTGAGTACACCTCCTAAGTGAAAATGTGCAAATTGAGGCTAAAGTGTCAATATTTTGTGTGGCCACCATTATTTTCCAGCACTGCCTTAACCCTCTTGGGCATGGAGGTCACCAGAGCTTCACAAGTTGCCACTGGAGTCCTCTTCCACCACAGAGCTGGTGGATGTTAGAGACCTTGCTCTCCTCCAACTTCCGTTTGAGGATGCCCCACAGATGCTCAATAGGGTTTAGGTCTGGAGACATGCTTGGCCTGTCCATCACCTTTAGCTTCTTTAACAAGGAAGTGGGCGTCTTGGAGTAGTGTTTTGGGTCGCTATCATGTTGGTATACTGCCCTGCAGCCCAGTCTCCGAAGGGAGGGGATCATGCTCTGCTTCAGTATGTCACAGTACATGTTGGCATTCATGGTTCCCTCAAGGAACTGTAGCTCCCCAGTGCCGGCAGCACTCATGCAGCCCCAGACCATGCAGGCTTTCTTGTGCTTCATCTTTATAAGAGGCTTCCTTCTGGGACTATAGCCATGCAGACAAATTTGATGCAGTGTGCTGCGTATGGTCTGAGCACTGACAGGCTGACCTCCCACCCCTTCAACCTCTGCAGCAATGCTGGCAGCACTCATATGTCTATTTCCCCAAATCAACCTCTGGATATGACGCTGAGCACGTGCACTCAACTTCTTTGGTCGACCATGGCGAGGCCTGTTCGGCGTGGAACCTGTCCTGTTAAACCACTGTGTAGTCTTGGCCAACGTGCTGCAGCTCAGTTTCAGGGTCTTGGCAATCTTCTTATAGCCTAGGTCATCTTTATGTAGAGCAGCAATATTTTTTTCAGATCCTCAAAGAGTTCTTTGCCATGAGGTGCCATGTTCAACTTCCAGTGACCAGTACAAGTGAGTGAGAGCAATAACACACCTGCTCCCCATTCACACCGGAGACCTTAACAGTAACGAGTCACATGATATGATATATATATATATATATATATATATGTGTGTGTGTGTGTGTGTATGTACTGTATGTATATATCCTTCTCATAAAGTGTCATTTTCTAAAAGGAAACTTTTACATTTGAAAATTGTAAGGCTATAGGAGCAGATCAAGCACACTGAATATGACAATTGTCTGAGAGCTTGAAAGTATAGTCTTATTTGGGAAGGTCTGTATCCAAATCCTTGACATATCTTGGACTCCATTTAATTAAGTATACTGTGCCGCGGTTAAAAGAGACCTCTCACAGTGGACACAGATGGCCTTTACGTGGCTAGGAAGGGTAAACATAATAAAGATGAACGTCCTACCGCGCATACTCTTCTACCTACAGATGCTATCAAATCCCCCTACCTAGACTCTTCTTCGACCGAGTATCCAGCCTACTGTCCGAATTTATTTGGAACGCACGTAAACCTCGGATAGCCTTACGGGTACTACGGCGCCCAAAACGTAGGGGTGGTTTGGGGGTCCCAGACATTAGACAGTACTACCGAGCCATAGCCTTGCAGAAGATATTCGACTGGCGTTTCCATACTCACACGAAGCTTTGGGTTCCACTAGAGAAATGTCTGGCGGGCAGGAACTTGTCATATGCGCCCTGGCTACACCGGGAACATAGGGGGCTGTCAGACACGACTTCCCCGCTGACGGCCCATGTGCTGTCAATATGGGATAGGGTAAACCCGCAGCTGAAACTGGCTCCCCCTATGTCCCCGCTGGCTCCATTGGGAGGTTTCCTATGGTTCCCCCCGGGCGAACAGATGACTTTCTTTGAACCGTGGGTAGAGGATGGGAACGCCAGTTGTGGTACACTCATGAAGGAAGGCAGGCTCCTGTGTTACGAAGCACTACCAGCAGGACGACAGGGCCCGCGGATGAATTTCTGGAAATACAGGCAGCTACATCATTTCTTCCAGATGCATAGACACACAATCAGAGACCAGTCGGCCCTCACCCCATTTGAACGTATTTTCACTGCAGAGGAACCAACGCCACACCTGGTCTCAGAGCTATACCAACTCATGAGCTCAGCCGGCCCCCAAACTACGCCCGCCTATATCCGACGCTGGGAGAATGATTTAGGACTAACTTTAACAGAGACGCAGCTATCCCACTTATACTACCTCACCCACGCATCCTCCATAGACTCAAAAACCCAAGAGACAAATTTTAAACGAATGTCCCGCTGGTATAGGGTACCTGCAGATTTAGCTTGCATATACCCTTCCACATCCGAGTTGTGCTGGAGGGGTTGCGGACACAGGGGAACGTTAACTCACATATGGTGGGAATGCCCCATGATTAAGCCCTTCTGGGAAGATCTGCAAGAACAGATAAAAACTGTAACGGGAATAGAGGTCCCGTTCTCCCCGCTACATTTTCTTCTGAACATACCCCCGCTCCCGCTTAGTCGCTACAAAAAGAATGTGCTGCCACACCTGCTGAATGCAGCAAGACGCCTAGTCCCAATATATTGGAAGACTTCCAGAATCCCCACTCGAGAAGAGTGGCACAGTAAAGTAGGAGAGATCCGAGAGGCTGAAAACTGGGTGGCCACCTGTAAAGGCCTAGAGGATAGATTTCACAGCACCTGGGCACTCTGGGCTGAATACACCTCAGACCCCAACCAAATTCCCTCTAGCCTAGATATTGCCTTACTGGAGCTGGCAGACCCCTCACTTAAGGTGCTTAGGGAGGCTAGGGCCCGGGGGACAGCCACACCACCCTCAAGAGACCGCAGTGACTAGTCCATATCCCTGGACTTCACGTTTTGGCGACGCGCGCCCGAAGCAGACGAAGATGACGTCTCGGCCTAAAGAAGCAGGTAATCTGACCTAACCTCCCTCCCCCTACCCCCCCTATTTTCCCTCTCTGCTACCCACCCTCCTTTCAGTTGCCAAGCAACTACGACTTACCTTAACTCTGTTCCTCTCCTCTTCATTTATTTTTCTCTGCTGTATTTTGTGGACGATATGTGAACTCATGTTGGACTGTGGGCTGGTGGGGGTCTGGTGGCCCTGGTGGCCACAAAAGTGGACATCGGGGTTGTCTAGGGGGGTGGCGGTCCCAGCCAGACACTTATTATTGCCGTGGGTTTCCCGGGCTGGCGGGGGGTCTGGGGTGGTATGTTGGAGGCCACTGAGCCCCCCTCCCCAGCCCCGGCTGCAGGTCTCGGGACCACGCGCTTTATGCATTTTTAGGCGGGAGTCCCAGCCCCGGGCTCACACCCGGAGATGGGGCCCCCATAGATGGGACCCCACCCGCCCCTCTTGCCCACGCAGTCCTCTAGCTAATATTTTGTAGCCCTGTTATTCAGGACCCACAACAACTTCTTTAACTTACGATTTTCCCCTATCTTTATGTATGTCTGTTCACCCAAGCACGTCTTATTGTTGACACCAAGACTCTGCGTAGTCAACGGTTTATTATCTTCACAAATGGTGACCATGTTTTGTTCATATGTTATTTTTCCAATAAAAATTGATTATACAAAAAAAATTAAGTATACTGGAGTTTGGAGGTGTCAGTGTTTTTGAATCTTGTGGATTACCTTTTAAATAGTTTATTTTCCATCATACTAAGGGATTGTGTTTAACATTGTGCTTAACATTATTTTGCTCACTAAACGTACAGTATAGTCAACTTATCTAGGCATTTAGCTAAACTAGGTCTTATCTCTGTCCATCAATGGTTACTTTAAGCAAGTAATGTATACGCCTTAGCCTTAAAGAACTATTAACCCTTGAAATGCATGCTTATCCTATTTGAAAGGAAAACTAAAGTTTATGTTAATATAAGTTAACAAAGGAAGTCCTATTTTATAAGATAATTAATGTAAAATGTGTTTGTAGCTTCTAGGTAAAATGAACAGATCTAAATTAACACTCAGAAGTAAGAATATAATGATTTTAGTGAAGATAAAAGCTGTTCATTTTCTAGGAATATGATTATGTCCCTCGCAGGGGGTGGTGGACACAGCAATCACCCTGACCCCCCCCCCCCCCAGACCAGCATAGGGGAAGATATAACACTCCTCCAGTGTATTCTTTTATCACCCCCTCCCCCCCCCCCCCATCAGGTCAGACAGTTACAGAATACACATGGCAGGGGGAGGGGGTGGTGGACACAGCAATCACACTGACCCCCCCCCCCCCAAACCAGCACAGGGGTAGATACATCACCCCCCCCCCCCATCAGGTCAGACAGTTACAGAATACACATGGCAGGGGGAGGGGGTGGTGGACACAGCAATCAAAATGACCCCCCAGACCAGCACAGGGGTAGATACAACACTCCTCCAGACTATTCTTTTATCACCCCCCCCCCATCAGGTCAGACAGTTACAGAATACACATGGCAGGGGGAGGGGGTGGTGTGAGGTTTAATTTTCATCCTTCTCAGGCAGATTGATGTCTAAAACACTGGAGACCTATAATGGTGATAAGCATTATAGGTGTCATGTGAGGCTTTGCTTGGATGAGGGGGGCTTCCCTTGGTGCAATATGCTACTACAGTGGTCATTGTACTATCATGTATGTCTGACACAACATCTGCTGAGTAATCAGACCGAATGGCATTTGCCTAGGGGGCAGTTCGTGTCTTCGGTAAGACATTGCTCAGTATTAATGAATTTTTTTCAGTCCTACAGAAGGTAGAAGAAGAAAAGCCTGGAGCCACAGAGGGGGAGAGCACCTTGACCAATGACCGGAAGTTGTCAACTGGTTAACTGATCCTGTTGGACAGCATTTGTGAGGAATGAAGCCTTCTTAAATTCATAAGGTGAACAGTACAATTTGATACATTGTTATATGATACACGTGTTATGATTCCTCCTATTGTATGAAAATATATCAATCTTGTTGTTAGTGTATGAAGTAGTAAACAGTATATTAGCAAGGAAACTAGAATTGTAGACTTTATGTTAATTGATAGAGATAAGCAGAAGAATATGAATTAGAGTTTATGTTAAATAAGAGGAAAACGATTATTACAAATGGTTAACGTTGACAGTGACTTAACAAATGATTGAGGTTAAAGCGGTTGTAAACCACGGATGATAAAAAAAAACAAAAAAACTTGCAAGGCAATAGCATAATGTGCTAGTATGCATCGCATACTAGCACATTATATAATACTCACCTTGGAACGAAGCCCTCCAGTACTGTAAAGTCACAGCTGAGAGGCCTGACATGTTTCCCCTGTGTTTCTTCCAGATTCCCAAGCTCCGGCTATGTGATTGCTTCCAGCAAGAAGCTCTGAAGTTCCGGCAAGGGATGCCAGACCCTCAGAGCGCATGCACCAGTGATGTCACTGGCTGCATGCAAGGTGAATATCTCCTAAATAGTGCACGTTTAGGAGAATAATTTTACCTACAGGTGAGCCTTATTATAGGCTTACCTGTAGGTAAAAATGACCAAGCAGGGTTTACAACTGCTTTAATGATAAGGCTATATGAAGTTACGTTGCTATATGTTATGTATTTAAATAGACTTCTGGTGGAGTGGAAGAGACCTACTAAAGTAAAGTGTGTTTTTGTATTGGCTGCCCAGTTGAATTGAGATGTAACAGTTGTGGTAGCTAAATTTATATCTCACTTAAATGATTAAAGATACAAAAGATAAATGATTAAACCTTTGTCTAGATAAGAATAAAAACGAACGATAACAGTGCGAAAAGACAAAACAATTACATTTATTTATACAGAAAAGAAACGTTATAATAATTAGAACTCATCATATATCTCAAGTGATGTTACAGGTATAGTGTTGCTTAGGCTGCAAAGATAATTTAGGCCATATGGTTACAATAGACATACACTATCATTATGGTTATCAATATTTCAAGACAAGTCCTAGGAAAGAAATAGGTTAAAGATAGAAATAGGTTAGAGATACAAGTATACATTACACGGACATCCTGTCGCCCCGATGGTCTGGAACTGAAGAGGACATCAGCTAGCTCTCCCCTATTTTATATACATCCTTCGCCAAACAAAAGATGGAACACATTTATTGGCTATAGATCTAATTATCTAATTCTGAAGTCTAAATTCTGATTGGTTCTCATTGGCTCACCCTCTGATTGGTTCTCGTTGGCTCACCCTTCTGATTGGCTAATACTGAAGTCTCCTAAAATGTCCATATTCAAGTCTAAACTACTGGTGCCATTCAGTCTACGAATTAATGAACCACCTCCTTTGATCCCTTAGCCCAACCAGTTCTGACATTAGTATGTTAATGACCCCTGGGGAGAGGGAGCCGTGAAGTCTGCAAAGATGATTGGTGAAACAAAAGGGAATTCACTTAGCACCTGGAGACAATGGTTCCCACAAGACCGGAGACATTTGTATTTCCAACAGGTCATGATATCACAAAGCATATTACACATACATATATATATATCTGCACATCTCCCTGATATATATTTATACATCCGATGGGGCATGGCAATCTAAGTCCCTGTCCCTTGGAACTCCTTGATATAAATATGGATTTCAAAATCCCCACCACACAGTGTGGGAAAGTTAAACAAGAATATTGTACTCATGTAAGAGATGTTAGTTATGATAAATGTTCGAGGGGAGATTCATGATACCCTCTATCAGAACTCAGATCTCTCAGAACAAAGAAGTAACATATTTTATAATTAAATGAAATTGGAAAATGGTCTAAAAAGGTTTACTTAAAATGTTAACGTGATCATGTGTTGCTTTATGAAGATATACAAAAATGTGATAAGAAATTCTCAGGTACTCTTTTTGTTCTCCTGAGGAAAAAGTTAAAGGGTACCTCGAGAGAATGAATGGAAAAAAGCTGCTGCATTTTACTGGTATATCTCCTCTGACAAACATCAAATTCCGAAAGTGCGACCTCAAAAGAGTTTGTTTTAAAGGACTTTGGATCATTGGACGTTCGTATGTGTTTTATGCCTGCAACCAAAGCATTAATCGAGAAATTTAAAGATCTTGAGGACAGTGTGATTGCTGAAGATAGAGATCCATGGACAGAGCATAGAGATCGATAGACATGTGCAATTCAGACAAATTTTGAATCTTTCGGACATTAGGATGCATCCGAATGTCCGTGTCAGGGCTCCGCTCGCACTGCACGGGCGAATCGGCGTGCGCGCATGCGCACATGCGCCGCCGGAATGCCCAGGCATCAGCGCGGGTGTGCGCCCAGCGTATCCCTCAGGCGCGCGTGTGCGCGGCGAGCGCGGGCACGCGCATCGCGGGTGCACACGTGAGCGCTCTAGCGCTGTTTGGCGCCAGTGGCCCTTTTTAAGAAATCGCAGTTGCACCTGATTGGTGCTGTTCGTCTGCAGCTGTACCCTGCTTTAACCTGTTCCTTACCTGTGTGTTCCTGAACTCTGACCCGGCTTCCTTGACTCTGCTGTTCTCTCCATTCCTGACCCCGGCTTGTTTGACTCTGCTTTGGACTGATACCAGAACGCTGACCCCAGCCTGCCTTGACCCTGCTTCTGCCTGCATCTACTTACCTGCCTGCCCAGTGTACCAGACCCGGCCTGCCTCACGACTCTCCTGCCTGATCCCACATATGCTGTATGTTTCCAGAACCGCTGCCATCACCTTGGGACCACCCTGCATCCGGGTACTGGTCTCCTGCCTGCCAGGTCCTGCTGCTCCTGCCATCAGAGGATTCCTGCCTGCTTCCAGCATCTGCCGCAGCATCCAGTTCAGGCACTCCTGCCCCGCTGCGCTCACGGGTCCACTGTCTCCATTCCAGTGGTCCCTGAACCAGAGCCGTAAGAGGGGCCTCCTCCCAGCAAAGTCAGGCTCTCCACCCAGGTACCTAACAGTACGAACAGCCATGACTGAGCCTGCGGGAGAAGCCTCTGCAATGAAGGAGATCTGCTCACATCTCGCAGCCCTCACCCAGGCGGTGCAATCCCTCCAAGATGGGTATACAAGACTGGAAGGACAAGTACAGCAACTCGCTGGTTCCAACGCTGCGGCTCCCACACCTCCTCAGCTCCCTGCACAGCCTGATACCCCACCAGCAGTGGTGATGCTACCACCTGAACCGAGAGTGCCCGTTCCGGATAAATTTACAGGGGACCGTTCCAAGTCTTCCGTAACGCCTGCCAGTTATACTTTGCCCTGCAGCCAAGAACTTTCTCCCTTGAAGCCACCAAGGTGGGGTTTGTGATCTCGCTACTACAGGGCGAGCCCCAGATCTGGGCACACCGACTGCTGGAGGGAAGTAGCCTACTGACTCAGTCCCTCTCATCCTTCTTTAAGGCTATGGCACAACTTTATGAGGACCCCCAGTTGACCACCACAGCTGAATCTGCTTTGTATGCGCTCCAGCAAGGTCGCAGAGCGGCCGAGGACTATGTAACGGACTTCAGACGCTGGAGCGCAGACACCCAATGGAATGACGCTGCACTAAGGCATCAATTCCGTATGGGCCTCTCCGATGGCCTAAAGGATGAGCTTGCTCGTGTTGGTACCCCAGACACCCTGGAGGACTTAATAACCCTGAGCATCCAGATCGACCGTCGGCTTCGGGAACGCAGATTTGAGAGATCTGCCCAAGTTCATCGGCCAACCTGGATGACCGCAAGAGCTCCATTACCTGCTACCCGCTACCTACCTGCCCAACCGGTAGGCTCTAGTCATCCTTCTCCTGATGTTGGCAAACCCATGCAGCTTGGTCTCATGCGGCCTACCCTGTCCCCGGAGGAACGTGCTCGACGTTGGCAGTTGAACCTGTGTCTGTACTGCGGTGGCTCTGGGCACTTCGTGAACAAATGCCCGGTGAAGACACGTAAGTGCCTTTCTTCTGTGTCAACCAGTCCTATGTCCTTGCCAATCCACGCCACCCACATCGCTCTCTCTCTGTCGTTTCAGTTCCTGGGAAAGATGGTCCTCACCAGCGCTATCCTTGATTCGGGAGCTTGCAGTTGTTTTATTGATGCCACCTTTGCCAGCCTGCACAACATTCCCCTCCAGAAAAAGGCCCACGGACTATCTGTGTTTCTTGCTGACGGTTCCCACATTAGATCGGGCCAAGTTACTCAGGAGACTCAACCCCTGTTCACCGTCTCCTCGCTTCCCCACAAGGAACTGTTAACCTTGGATGTGATCTCGTCCCCCCTGTTTCCCGTGATCCTGGGCATCCCCTGGCTGCAGGCCCACGACCCTACCATCAACTGGTCCACAGGGGAGGTCAAGTTTCAATCCCCCTACTGCTTGGAACACTGCCTGCAGGAGCCCCTGGCACAACCCGCTACGCTTCTTTGCCTGGACTCTGATTTGAACCTTGACCAAGTGGTGCCAGAACCTTACCACGAGTTCCTGGATGTTTTTAGCAAACGAGGGGCGGACTCCCTGCCTCCACACCGTCCCTACGACTGCCCCATTGAACTTTTGCCAGGGGCCGAGATCCCCTTCGGGCTTATCTTCCCCCTTTCTGAGAAGGAGCAGGAGGCCCTGAAGGTCTACATTTCAGAGAATTTAAGGGGTTCATACGTCACTCCACATCACCAGTAGGTGCCGGGATCTTCTTTGTAACCAAGAAGGATCAGTCACTCCGGCCCTGCGTGGACTACCGGGAATTGAACAAAATTACGGTTAAAAAACGTTACCCCCTTCCCCTGATACCGAAACTGTTTCAAAAGTTAAGAGCAGCCACCATATTTTCTAAACTGGACTTAAGGGGGGCCTATAATCTGGTCCGCATCCGATCAGGTGATGAGTGGAAGACTGCTTTTCGTACTCGCTTTGGGCACTACGAGTACCTGGTCATGCCCTTCGGCCTCTGTAACGCCCCAGCCACATTTCAGCACCTCATAAATGAGGTCTTCAGAGACTTTTTGGACATTTTTGTCATCGTTTACTTGGATGACATCCTGATCTTTTCCAGATCGCTGGAGCAGCACCGGGGGCATGTGGGCCGAGTTCTACTCCGTCTCCGCCAACACGGACTATACGCTAAAGCAGAGAAGTGCACCTTCGAGCAGCAGGACATCCAATTCTTGGGACTTGAGATCTCCCCAGCAGGCATTAAGATGGACCCACAGAAAGTAACTGCTGTACTGGACTGGCCGGCACCCTCTGACAAGAAGGGTGTGCAGCGTTTCGTGGGCTTTGCGAACTTTTATAGGAAGTTCATCAAGGGGTTTTCTGCCATTATTTCACCAATCACACAGCTAACAAGGCAGAATGTATGATTTCATTGGGGTCCAGAGGCCCAGGAAGCATTTGTGAAGCTCAAGGTACGATTCACCTCCGCTCCCATCCTTAGTCACCCTGATCCGTCTCTACCATACATCTTGGAGGTAGATGCCTCGGAGGTAGCGGTGGGAGCCGTGGTGTCCCAGCGCCAAGGCAATAACGATGTATTGCATCCAGTGGGCTTCTTTTCCCGGAAACTCTCCCCCGTGGAGAGGAATAAGGATGTTGGTGACCGAGAACTGCTAGCCATCAAGTCAGCATTGGAGGAATGGAGATACTTGCTGGAGGGAGTTTCCATATTACTTACCGCCCTGGATCCAAGAATGTGAAGCCTGATGCACTTTCACGCATGTATGACTGTTCTAAAGACCCCACGCCTCCGGATACTATTCTTCCTGCAAGCAGTTTCCTCCTGTTACAGCCGGATCTACTGTCTCAGATCAGGGAAGCATCACTGAACCCGCTCCTTCCCCCAGGAATTTCGTTAACCGCCAGAGAGGGGCTCCTATGGAAGGATAGCCAGGTGTTTGTTCCTGAACCCATCCGGGTTAAAGTACTGGCCCTTCTGCACGACCACCCACTAGCAGGACACTTTGGGGCCCGCAAGACCTTGGAACTGGTGCAGCGCACCTTCTGGTGGCCTGGTCTGAAAGAGTTCTGTACAAGGTACGTTAGTTCCTGTTCGGTGTGCTCCCGAAGCAAAACTACTAGGGGCCGAGCCTGGGGTCTACTTAAACCCCTTCCTGCACCTGACCGACCCTGGCGTATGATTACTATGGACTTCATAGTTGAGCTCCCACCCTCTGAGGGCCACACGGCCATTTTCGTAGTCGTTGATTGACTTTCAAAGATGGCCCACTTTTTACCCCTCAAGGGAACTCCATCCGCAGCAGAGACAGCCCGTGTGTTTATTAGAGAAATCATTAGATTACATGGGGTACCCGCCAACATAGTTTCAGATAGGGGAGTCCAGTTCACCTCCCGATTCTGGAGAGCTTTATGTGAAAGTTTGAAGATCGAACTGGCCCTATCTTCGGCCTATCACCCCCAAACCAATGGGCAGACGGAACGCACTAATCAGACTCTCGAACAATACATTAGGTGTTTTACTTCCTTCGTACAAGACGATTGGGTGTCTCTGCTGCCTTTAGCGGAATTCGCATACAATAATGCCAGCCACTCAACTACAGGACAGTCCCCATTTTTTGCTAATTATGGTTTTCACCTAACATTTCTCCCAGATTTTCTTGCAGAATCCTCCGTCCCAGCAGTCCAGGACACGGTGACCTTCCTCAGCCGCAACAGTCAAGTTCTTGAGGAAGCCATAACAAAAGCCCAGGCGGACAGTAAGAAATCCTTTGATCAAAAGAGGAGGGTAGAATTAAATTTGCAAATCGGGGACCAGGTATGGCTTTCCTCTTCTAATTTAAAGTTAGCCTGTCCTTCTAAGAAGTTGGCACCCAAGTTCCTGGGTCCCTTCTCCGTGAAAAGGAGAATCAATGAGGTGTCTTATGAATTGTCCCTGCCTGACACTATGAAAGTACACCCCGTTTTTCATGTTTCGTTGTTGAAACCCTCGGTACCCAATCCCTTCCCCAATAGGGAGTCCGGACCCCCTGAGCCTGTCCTCGTAGATGGGAACGAGGAGTATGAGGTGGAGGCCGTGCTAGATTGCAGAAGGCGACAAGGGCAAAGACAATTCCTAATTAAATGGAAGGGCTATGGCCCAGAAAGTAACTCTTGGGAACCCGAGGACAACCTACATGCTGAGAGACTAATTCGTGCTTTCTTCACTTCTCACCCTGAGAAAAACGACCAGTTGGGCACCCGGAGGTTGCCCCTTGTGGGGGGGCAATGTCAGGGCTCCGCTCGCACTGCACGGGCGAATCGGTGTGCGCGCATGCGCACATGCGCCGCCGGAATGCCCAGGCATCAGCGCGGGTGTGCGCGCCGGCGTATCCCCCACACGTGAGCGCGCTAGCGCTGTTTGGCGCCAGTGGCCCTTTTTAAGAAATGGCAGTTGCACCTGATCGGTGCTGTTCGTCTGCAGCTGTACCCTGCTTTAACCTGTTCCTTACCTGTGTGTTCCTGAACTCTGACCCGGCTTCCTTGACTCTGCTGTTCTCTCCAATCCTGACCCCGACTTGTTTGACTCTGCTTTGGACTGATACCTGAACGCTGACCCCGGCCTGCCTTGACCCTGCTTCTGCCTGCATCTACTTACCTGCCTGCCCAGTGTACCAGACCCGGCCTGCCTGACGACTCTCCTGCCTGATCCCACATATGCTGTATGTTTCCAGAACCGCTGCCATCACCTTGGGACCACCCTGCATCCGGGTACTGGTCTCCTGCCTGCCAGGTCCTGCTGCTCCTGCCATCAGAGGGTTCCTGCCTGCTTCCAGCATCTGCCGCAGCATCCAGTTCAGGCACTCCTGCCCCGCTGCGCTCACGGGTCCACTGTCTCCATTCCAGTGGTCCCTGAACCAGAGCCGTAAGAGGGGCCTCCTCCCAGCAAAGTCAGGCTCTCCACCCAGGTACCTAACAGTCCGAATCAAAAAATAACTAATTTCAACTAATACGAAAGACATTTTAGCGGATATAACAAATGAATTTGACATGATTCAGTAATTCATAGTTTCATAGTTTCATAGTTAGTTTCATAGTTAGTAAGGTTGAATAAAGACATCAGTCCATCCAGTTCAACCTGATCGAATGTCTACAATTGTCCCCATCCCTGTACATTGCACACTCACATCAGTCCCTACCCTCAAGGAGCCCACAATCTAAGGTCCCCATTCATATACTAGGGCCAATTTTTGGACAGAAGCCAATTAACCTACCTGCATGTCTTTGGATTGTTAAAGATCTAATGAAACAAAAGGTCAGCTCAAAGTAAATCTTACAGTCCAATCAGCTGATTAATTTTGTGCTGGAGGTTGGATTACTGGCAAAGTGCATTCCTGAGAACTGAGTTAGAAGGGTGTTGTATTGTATTTGAGCAGAGGAGAAGAGATATTGTCATTGTGTGTGTTAATAGATTCAATAAACAAACGACTTTCCAAACTAAGAATCATTATCACGAATCAATATACATAAATAAATATCGAATTTCAACTAATACGAAATAAGTTATAGCAGATATACGAATGAATTCAGCATGATTTGAGATTCAGTATAAGGAATATTGACACTCTACAGAAATAATGATTTATCCGAAAAAGAATTAACATAACATAACAAATATAACAGAACTAAATTATGTATTTTACAAATGAAAACAAAATGAAACTAAACAAAAATTTCCATTGTGCACAAGTCTAGAGATCGATAAGCTGCTAACACTCCACTAGACAATATAGTGCAAAGAAACATGTAAACGAATTAGTGTAGCGCTCAAAATGGTAAATATAAAAGTAAATGAATAAACGTACAAGGTGAATGTCAATTCAACAGTGAACATGAATGAACAACCCATATATATAAGTGCAAAGAAATTATATAAAAAAAAACATTCAAAAGTCCAAAAGCCTTCCCACCATAATCATATAGAGGTACTCTGGAAGAAAGCAAGAATTGGCCTTGCTGTAAAAAATTTGAATGATATGCACCTGTCAAACAGGTGCAGAAAAATTACTCTTTGGGTGTCGGGGGCGCCTTCCCACCGTAACCCTATAGAGGTACTCTTGATGAAAGCAAGAATTGGCCTTGCTGTAAAAAATTGCAATGATATGCACCTGTCAAACAGGTGCAAAAAAATTGTTCTTTGGGTGCCGGTGGTGCCTTCCCACCGTAACCCTATAGAGGTACTCTTTATGATAAACTGACAGTAACAATAGGGATAAAACGTTTTCACAGAAGGGAGTTTAACAAGACACGTGGCCACTCATTAAAATTAGAGGAAAAGAGGTTTAACCTTAAACTACGTAGAGGGTTCTTTACTGTAAGAGCGGCAAGGATGTGGAATTCCCTTCCACAAGCGGAGGTATTAGCAGGGAGCATTGATAGTTTCAAAAAACTATTAGATAAGCGCCTGAACGACCACAACATACAGGGATATACAATGTAATACTAACATATAATCACGCACATAGGTTGGACTTGATAGACTTGTGTCTTTTTTCAACCTCACCTAGTATATGACTATGTAACACAGGCATCTCCACAATGAGGTGATAGATGTTGGAAGTCTCTCATTTTGTACACCTTTCATCTGCAATACTCTGGGCCAATGTAGGCAAAATGCAGATAGGTGGTCCAAAATAACCAAAGGAGGGAAATGTGTAGGCATTTGGCTTAAAGTGGTCATTTTAATCACCTAAGGACATCAATATTTGAATCCAAATAATGCAAAATGGTTCACAATGATATATTAACAGTCCCACTTTGTTGTGAAATAAAGTGCTTGTGCGTAGATCAAATTGAAGGGGCTCCAATTCAGTGTGCAAACAATGGTACCCCACATGGATATGCAATCACCCTTATGAGTTGACTATCTATCGCTAGAGTGGTCACTTGCTCTTTGTGGGGACAATGTAACCCCTAGACGTGTAATCCAGGTCAGCTACGCTTGGAATAGTCCTTCATGGATAGGGAGAAAGAATGACAGAGGGGGGCTCCCATAGTGTAAAACCGTAATTTATTTAAAATAAATGAGATACACTCACATTTTATGGTGCCTGTGCCTGGCACCCAGTGTGATCAGCATGTATTATAATTAGGGATAGCCGGCTAGTCTCCGTTTGGATGCCGCTGTGTTGTGGTGAGGCTTGATTCCCTGAGATCGTATTTCCGGGCGGATGTATGGTCATGATGATGCGATCAAGCCTCAACGTGTTTCCGGCAATAGGAATGGCCGTCATCAGGAAGCTCTAAATCCGCGATCTTAAGTTTGGGCTTATATACGCTTACGGGCTACAGCCTTAATTATGAAGTGTTAAAAAATGCTAATTTTATCCACATATGCTATGCATTCCTGGGTGCTTACAATATATTCTTTAATTCCATAAAAAAAATGTAAAAATACAATTTAAAACAACATTTAAATGTACGATTTTTTTTACCATTGTAGTGAATTAGTATGCCGTCACCTAGTGGCGGACACATTTTAATTACAAGCAAAGCTATGGGTTTATAACATAAAGCTCCTTGTGGTTAAACTAATTTACTACATTCAATGACCCATATTAATTGAAATGGAAGGCCAATATTAAATAACTACATATTTTGATGGACTTTGGTGATGGATGTATTAGATTAGACTAGTTAGTTATCTACATAGAATGTATTGAAAAATATATAAAACATTTATTAAAAAAATATAATTGGAATCATGGTTTGGGAATCAACCAAGGATATTAGACGATGCTTGGTTTAACAATATGTTATATTATATAAATGTAATAATTAGTGATGAAACAATTTAGGTCCAGTTCCACGTTTAACTCCTGAGATGTCAATGTTTGGAGCTCAAATATACATCTGGTCTTGTTTTGGGATATTCTCTTAATCAAGTTAGAACCCCTCCAGTGCCCTTAATGCTATCAATAGCATAGAAAGTCATCTCTGCAGGGTTGTTGTAATGTTTCAGTCTAAAATTATTTGAGACGCTGTGTTTATGAAATCGCTTATGTATGTTTGTGATATGCTCACTAATAGGTTTGGTTAGGGTTCTTGATGTCCTTCCTACATATTGGTACCCGCAGTTACATTCCATAATGTATGTGACATTCTTTGTCCCACACGTGATTACATTTTTAATGGGGTATTGTTTAAGTGTTTGGTGGGAAATGAATGTGGATCTCTTCCTAGGTGCTGGTTTAATACTCCTACAGGGACCACACTTAGCACACTAATAAAACCCTTTATAGTCAAACATGGTTATTCCCTGTTTTGGGGGGTCAGGGATGTTTTGGACCAATTTGGTTCTTAATCCTGGTGCTCTACGGTAAATAAAGGAGGGGTTGTTAGATAAGAGATCCCTCAAAGTATGGTCTCTTTTTAAAATGGGCCAATGTTTCCTGATGCTCTTTTCTAGATGTTTGTACTGTTTATTAAAACCTATGATAAATGACATATCATAAGGTTTAGGTTCTCTGACTTTAGTTTCCAAGAGTGTTTTCCTATCCATTTCTCCTACTGTCTTTCTTATAATTTGTAGGATTTTTGGGGCTATTCTTTATCTATAAACCTGTTGATCAGTATTTCAGTTTGTTCCATGTAATCGTTAATGCGGTAACAGTTCCTTTTAATGCGCATAAACTGATCCTTTTGAATGGCCATCTTCCATTTTGGATGGTGACAACTCCCCACGGGAATGTATCCATTCCTGTCCAGTGTTTTTAAAATGGATTTTAGTATTGAGTTTGTCACCATCCTTGAAAATTTTAAGATCCAGGAAGTCAATTTGTTGTTTCTGCGCATTAACCATGAACCTGATACCATACTCGTTATTATTGGTATAGCCTAAAAATACATCAAGGGCACTTCCTGTTCCCTGCCAAATTATTAAAATGTCATCTATGTAACTTCTATATAATCGAAGGTAAGGCCATGATTTCCCATGTATTGCTTCAAAATGTTGGCAACACTGGGGGCATATTTGGCCCCCATAGACACTCCTTTCATTTGGTTGTAGTGTTGCCCTCCATACCAGAAGTAGTTTTTGGTCATGGCTAACTGAAGACTATTCAGTAAGAACAGTTTCTGTTTTAATTCTTAATTAGTATGTTTAGTGCCCATTTAACTGCATTCATAGCACAGGTTTATCTTATGTTGGTGTACAGTGATTCTACATCCACTGTCACCAATATACTCTGTTCATCCACTCCAACCTGTTCCAAACTGTTTAGCATCTTTGCTGTCCTTAAGGTAGGATGGGCCTTTGGCCGCAAGGGGTTGTAAATAGATATCCACATACTCCCCTAATCTGGAGAAAAATTAGCTTATGCCACTAAGAATAGGTCTCCCTGGTAGTTTGGTACTATTCTTATGTACTTTCGGTACTTGGTACAATACTGGCATAACTGGTGCATCAGGGACCAAATATAGTTTTTCTTTATTGTTGAGAATACAAACTATGTTAGCTTGATTGCCCAATTCCTGCAGTGAGGTTTTTAAAACCTTAGTGGGATTTGATCTAAGCTTTTGGTAGGTACTTTCATCACTGAGAATATGTACCATCTCTTTTTCGTAATCCACTTTATTCAATATAACTACACCCTCCCTTTGTCCGCTGGGCGGATAACTACATTTTTTCGTTTTTCAATAGCTCTGATCCCTTCCCATATTTTACTATCCTTAAAATCAGGGGCGTAACTATAGGGGGTGCAGCAGTTGCGAGCGCAACCGGGCCCTTCATGGTTTTTAATATGAATTTTCCTTATATCTTCCTCTACCATTCTCTTAAAAACATCAATAAACTGATGGGTAGAAGTTTTGGGATTAAATGTAAATTTATTTCCACCATGAGTATATTTTTGTGTCGGTGGTTACCCATTAGAAATCTCTTAAAACAAATTTCTAATACCTAATTTTCTCCCAAACTTTGTTAATCAATGAAAGCTACAAATTTGTCAATTTTTTTGTAGGTGCGTACTTTAATATTTGTTCTAACACAAAATAAAATAATTCATCATGTGTTAGTTCACTGTTACTAAGGTTAAACACGCCTTCCCCTAATTTTCCCATATTCTTTTTGTTTGATTGGCCCCCTCTACATCCTCATTTACATTTCTTGGTGTGTTTCTGTTCATCCATTCCCCCTGCATCTGTGGGTTGGGGGCTTGGGGGTAGGGCTTGTATAGTTATAGCCATTCCCTCCATTCCCCCCCCCCCCCACTGTGGGGTGGCATGTAATGATTGGGTCTATTTCTCCCTCTACCTCTGCCCCTTCCTTGTCCCCTCCATGGTCTAGTGTACGGTAGTGGGCCTCTCTGTGGGCTTTGTGTTTGATAATAGGTGTTCTGCAAAGGTTGAAACCTATTATAGGTGGGTATGGGATATTTAGGTGATTTAGCATGTTCCATGGGCGGTGGCCTATTTTGTAGCTTTCGTATATTGCTTGGATGGGGTCTTGAAAAACTGTCCTGTATTACTTGTATATTGTCAGTTTCAGCCAGGTTACCTTCGGAGTCAGATCTAGTGTTTTCCTGACACTTGTACATTTTTTTTGTTATAATCTCTTTTGTCTCTCATGTATTTTTTAAAATTTCTTATTGTTTGTATCATTCTCTATTTTGGAAACTGCTTCATGTAGTTTAATTTGTTTGGGGACATTCTTTCTTTAAACTCCATCATCTTTTTCTCAATATTTTTGAGTTTACATTTTCTCCTAATAATGATAATCCCCAATAGTTTTTGCTCACGTTGGCTAAAAACTCCACCCACTCGTCCATTATTTCCTGTTCCACCATCCCATCATTAGGACCCCATCCAAGCAATATATGAACGCTACAAAATAGACCACCGCTCATGGAACATTATAATTCACCTAAATATCCCAGTTTAAGGTTAAACTGCTTCTCTTCTAATTTCAGTGAATGGCGTGTCTTTTTAATTTCCCTTTCGCGGAAATGTTTTATCCCTATTGTGGGGTCACCAGTACGGCATTTGTACCTTGAAATTTTATCCCCTCTCAAGAGTCTCATCTTCAGGGAGAATAAGTTCAATGCTCGCAACCGTTCCTCATAACTAAGGTCCTCCAGTCCCTCTATTAGCTTTGTTGCCCTTCTCTGGACTCTCTCCAGTTCCAACACATCCATCCTGAGTGCTGGTGCCCAGTACTGGACAGCATACTTCAGGTGCGGCCGGACCAGAGTCTTGTAGATGGGAGAATTATCGTTTTATTCCCTTTTCTAATGCATGCCAATATTCTGTTGGCTTTGCTTGCAGCAGCCTGGCATTGCATGCCATTGCTGAGCCTGTCATCTACTGGGACCCCCAGGTACTTTTCCATCCTAGATTCCCCAGAGGTTCTCCCCCTAATGAGTAGATTACAATTATATTTTTGCCACCCATATGCATCATTTTAAAATTTTCTACATTAAACCTCATATGCCATGCAGTTGCCCACCCCATTAATTTGTTCAGATCTTCTTGCAAGGTTTCCACTAGGGATGAACCGAACCCCCCCCCCCCCCCCCCGGTTCGGTTCGCAGCAGAACATGCGAACAGGCAAAAAATTTGTTTGAACACGCGAACACCGTTAAAGTCTATGGGACACGAACATGAAAAATCAAAAGTGCTAATTTTAAAGGCTTATATGCAAGTCATAAAAAATGTTTGGGGACCTGGGTCCTGCCCCAGGGGACATGTATCAATGCAAAAAAAAGTTTCAAAAACTGACGTTTTTTTGGGAGCAGTGATTTTAATAATGCTTAAAGTGAAACAATAAAAGTGAAATATTCCTTTAAATTTTGTACCTGGGGCGTGTCTATAGTATGCCTGTAAAGTGGCGCATGTTTCCCGTGTTTACAACAGTCCCTGCACAAAATGATATTTCTAAAGGAAAAAAAAAAAGTAATTTAAAAGTACTCGCGGCTATAATGAATTGTTCGGTCCTGGCAATACACATAAGTCATTGAAAAAAACGGCATGGGATTCCCCCACAGTCCATTACCAGGCCCTTTGGGTCTGGAATGAATATTAAGGGGAACCCTGAACCAAAATTTTACAAAATCACAGCCATTACTATTAAAAATAATAATAAAAATGCCATAAATCTTTCCCATAGTTTGTAGACGCTTTAACTTTTGCACAAACCAATCAATATACGCTTATTGCGTTTTTTTGTTTTTTTTTTTACCAAAAATATGTAGAAGAATATATATTGGCCTAAACTGAGGAAGAAATTTGTTTTTAAAAAACATTTGTGGGGATATTTATTATAGCAAAAATGAAAAAATATGTTTTTTTTTTTTCAAACTTGTCACACTTTTTTGTTTATAGCGCAAAAAATAAAAACCACAGCAGTGATCAAATACCACCAAAAGAAAGCTCTATTTGTGGGAAAAAAGAACATACATTTTGTTTGGGTACAGCGTCGCACAATCGCGCAATTGTCAGTTAAAGCGATGCAGCGCCGTATCGCAAAAAATGGCCTGGTCGTTAACCACTTCAGCCCCCGAAGGATTTGCCCCCTTCATGACCAGGCCATTTTTTGTGATTCGGCACTGAGTCGCTTTAACTGAAAATTGCGCGGTTGTGCAACGTTGTACCCAAACAAAATTTATGTCCTTTTTTCCCCACAAAAAGAGCTTTCTTTTGGTGGTATTTGATCACCTCTGCAGTTTTTATTTATTGCTCTATAAACAAAAAAATTGCGACAATTTAAAAAATAACAATATTTTGTCGTTTTTGCTATAATAAATATCCCAAATTAAAAAAAAACAAAAACAAACGTTTTCCTAAGTTTAGGCCGATATATATTCGTCTACATATTTTTGGTAAAAAAAATCGCAATAAGGGTATATTGATTGGTTTGCGCAAAAGTTATAGCGTCTATAAAATAGGGGATAGATTTATGTCATTTTTATTATTATTTTATTTTTTACTAGTAATGCCGGCGAACTGCGATTTTTATCAGGACTGCGACATTGCAGCGGACAGATCGGACACTTTTGACACTATTTTGGGACCATTGACATTTATACAGCGATCAAAGCTAAAAATAGCCATTGATTGCTGTATAAATGTCACTGGCAGGGAAGGGGTTAACACTAGGGGGTGATCAAGGTGTTAAATGTGTTCCCTAGGTGTGTTCCCACTGTAGGGGGGATATGACTGACTAGGGGAGGATAGAGATCGGTGTTCATACTTAGTATGAACACACAATCTCTCTTGTCTCCCCTGAGAGAACTGGGATTTGTGTGTTTAAAAACACAGATCCCGATACTCGCTCTGTCACGAGTGATCGTGGGTGCCTGGCAGTCATCGCGCCCGCCGGGCACGCACATTGGCTCCGGGGACTTGCAGCGGGTGTGTGCCTGCTGTGACATCTTAAAGGAGTGATGTACATCTATGGCGATTTGCCCAGCCATGCCAACCTGCCGCAGTATACGGTTACTGGTTAAGTAGCCATATCTTCCGGTCTGTAAGTGGTTAAAGTGAACAGAAAATCCAATCAAATATTATTTAATCCAAAAATGTCCTTATGCAAAAGTGCAAAATATATTATATTCATAAAGTGCAAAGTTCATAAATTGATCACTAAACTGTTTGCTCCTGTGCAAACAGTTCGTGCATGCCAGTGTCCCACACTGGATAGAGCGATCCTGGTCTGGTAAGCCCCCATCTGATTTATGGTGAAGGTGTCACAACGGTAACACAACGGTGAATGTCTGAGCACTGCACCTTCAGGATCGATCTATCTAGTGTGGGACACTGGCATGCATGAACTGTTTGCACAGGAGCACTTTAATGATTGATTTATGAACTTTGCACTTTATGAATATAATATATTTTGCACTTTTGACTAAGGACATTTTTGGATTGAATAATATTTTGATTGTATTTTCTGTTCACTTTAAATGTTTTGTCATATATGATGTCCCTTTTTTAAATATTGGTGCTACATTGGCTTTTCTCCAATCAGCTGGTACCATTCCAGTCAGTAGACTGTTTGTAAAAAATAGGAACAATGGTCTGGCAATTACTTGACTGAGTTCCTTAAGGACCCTCAGGTGCAAGTGATCTGGTCCCAGTGACTTATTAGTGTTACGTTTTTCAAGTCTATTCCTAATTCTATCCTCTTTGCTTCCTGTGACGTGTCATGAGGATAAACACTGCAGTTTTGGTTACTGAAGCCCCCCGTTTCCCTTGTGAAGACTGAGGAGTAGATTAAATTCAATACCTTCACCATCTCTCCATCCTTTGTAACCAGATTCCCTTCATCATTCTTTATAGGGCCAATATGATCTGACCTTCCTCTTTTACTATTTATATACTTAATTTTTTTACTTTCCTCTGCTATGTGCCATTTATGTTCTATCTTAGCCACCCTGATTGCAGCCTTACATTTCTTATTGCATACTATGTAAATTTGGAATGCTGATGATCTTATATTTTTTGAAGACCTTCTCCTTTGCTTTTATATGCCATTTTACTAGGAGTTAAGCCACCCAGTACTTTTATTAGCTCTTTTAATTTATTTCCCATTGGGATGCACTGGCTAATACTCTTATTTAATATGCTCTTGAAGCACATCCATTTTTCCTCCGTGTTCTTTGTTCCTAAGATTTTATCCTATTTAATATCTTCTAGCAAGGAGCGTAGTTTATGGAAGTTGGCTCTTTTGAAATTCAGTGTCTTTGTATTCCCCTTATGTTTCCTATTTGTGTGATTTATACTGAAATGAATTGACCTATTTCCACATCTGTTATCAGGTCTGTATTGTTGGTAATCAGTTGGTCTAGTAATGCTTTGTTTCTTGTTGGTGCATTTACCATCTGACCCATGAAATTGTCCTACAAGACATTTAGGAAATGGTAAGCTTTAGACGAATGCGTCGTTCCTTCCGCCCAGTCTATGTCTGCATCCCCATTATAATGACACTTACCATCATTGCCGCCATTCCAAACTGTGATAGAAGGTCCGCCTCCCCCTCCTCCCTCTGGTTAGGGGGCCTATTGCATACTCAGAGTATTACTTTCCCCTGGGTTTCCTCCCTTTGTAGCTCTACCCATAAGGATTCCACCTCTTCCATTGCTCAATTAGTGATGTCATCCCTCACAAATTCCTGGTTGTGAGGCAACAAAATGCAAAAAAGGCCAAGGGAGTGAATACTTTTGCAAGGCACTGTACCTACCTGATTGCTACCAGATTATTGCAGTAGCAGTGGGATGGCACACGAGGTGGGTTCCTGGCCAATCACCAGGTGAACATAAAGAAAAAATAAGCCTGAAAAAAAAAAAAACGAATGCAGCCACCATTTTTGTTTGTTTGGTTTGGTTACTCTTTAATATACAGTCAGAAGTGTGCTTTTTTTTTACTGCAAAACAACATTCTAGAAATTTGTTCTGACATCCTCAGGTTCAGCATCAAATCCACATGTCTCACAATCAATACCCTGAAATTCCACCAGTCCCTAGAGAAATTAAACATTAGTTTGTACACATTCAAAATTAAGTAACAGGAATGCCTCTTGACCTCAAGAGACTGGAGATAGTTGTTCTGCATTCCCTTTAGATACCCCACGAAAGTAGGTTGCCCTGGGTAATCCCACCATCAGGTGAATGGTACACAGATATATTTTATTTTTACCCACAAGCACAAACAATTTTTGTTAAAGAACGAGAAAGACAATTTCAAATTTACAGTACATTTATTTTTCAGTGCATTATAAAAATAGTTCCATCGTGTGTGGATTGCATGTGGGTGTCCCCACCATAAAAAAACCCCAAAAAGTAAAAACAAACACACCATAGTGTTTATATAAAAAATAAAAAAAGTTCAAGCAGTCTGAGCAGTAAATACAAATAATGCTGAGAAAACACCATAGCATACAGAGGTTAACTTCATTGTGCACATTGACTTTTATACAAGTTCATTTTTATGATTTTAAAGATTTTAAAGACTTCTAACATTTTTATCAAGGTTTTATCTTAAGGTTATTGTGAAACAAAATATTTATGAGAAAACAACAGTTCGTGCATAAAAAAAGATGTGGTAAAACTAGCAAGGCCATAAGCAGTACCAAGCTATGACCCGTTAGTCTATTCCCCCACTGAAACAACAGATCTTAATTTAGTTATTGGAAAGGGTTTCCACACTGCTGTAAGGAATGATAGCATCTCTCTAAACCTACTGGAATATACTGGAATATGAGCTTTCTTTCTTACTTATCCTTTACGCAGAAATGATTTTTAGTGGCCAAGGTTTGGGCCCTTTTCCAGCTCTGGGCCCCATGCTACAGATAAAATTGCCCCTATGAAAACCCTCCACAGATAATGGCAGTTTTATTCACTGAATTATCTGTTTATTTGAATAGAACTACGGTATATGCAAAGTTATGAATAATCCAAAGAACCAACCATTTCCCTTGTAATTTGACGTACAGAAAATGACAGCTTGATTTTCAGTGGTTGTCTCTGTTACTAATTCAGCATCAATGGCTCTTTTTTGGGAGTTGTCTTTTGGAGGTGACTATTGTTGACAGAAAACTGAATGTCTATTGGTATTGTGACACCTGTGATAGTTTTACAATAATAGTAGCAAAGATCAAAATAATAAGTTCAGGAGCAAAGGCATTACTGTATCGGTTTAATATGAGTCTGTGACCCCTATAGCTACTATCACTGACTGCTTTGTTATCTAAGTACATGCTGTTGTGAAAAGGGATCTTTTCACTTTCTTCTGTCTACATCAGCTGGAAAAAATACACAGCCAGGTGCCACCTCACTTAAATGTTAGCCCTCCTTTGTTGTGAAGATGATTCACTAAACAAGGAAGCCATTTCCATTGGGTCACAAGAGTCAGTCTATGAAGATATACTGGTGCCCACATTGCAAAAATACAGACTGCTAAATCAGTAGCACAGCAAGGCCTCTATATGACTACACAGAGGGGTCTCTTTTAGGCAGGGTCCATTTACCTGTTAGGGCCCATGCACACATGGCATCTATTTAGCTCCTCTGAATGCCTTTTCTTCTGGCAGGAAAAAACTTCTTAAAAATGTGGCAAAAGCCACAGATTGCACACACGTTTAGGCACATTTAAAGCGGAGTTCCACAAAAAAATGGAACTTCCGCTTTAAGGGAAGGTGACCCCCTGACATTCCACATTTGGTATGTCATTTTTTTAGAGGGTTCCAACTTTCACTTCCTCCCGGGGCACCGCAGCGCCGGTAGGAAGATCACCTCTCCCCCCACCCTCTCGGCAATCATCTGGAACACGGGGATCCCAGATGATTGCCCGGCCAGTCACATCATGCAGCGTGGCTCTCGCATGGGCAGTGCTTTCCAGGCTGTGAAGCCACAGCCAGGCACCCACAGTGACAATGCCGGCGCCGCAGAGAGGAGGGGGAGACAAGTGGGACTTTGTTCCCCCACATCGCTGGACCCTAGGACAGGTAAGTGTCCGATTATTAAAAGTCAGCAGCTGCAGTATTTGTAGCTGCTGATTCTTAATTATTTTTCTTTTTTTAATTGGAACTCCGCTTTAAGTGCATCAAGCATTTGAGCGTTAATTAATTTTATTGGCCAACTGGCCATTGGAATGCATTTAGGGTTGCCACCTCATCCCTTTAAAACCAAACACATATGAATTACACAGGTTCTGTGGCTGATTAAGGTGGTAATTAAAACTCACTTTGTGTCTTACCTGCATCAAATTAGCCTCAGAACCTGTGTAATTCATATGTGTTCGGCTTTAAAGGGATGAGGTGGCAACCCTAAATGCATTAAAACCAAAATGCTAGACACATCTAGTGTCTATGCACATTTAGACGCTTTTAGGCGTGTCTACAGTTTTTTCTGCTTCTCATCTACTCTCCTGAATGCACCTTTTGGTGTTTTTTTTTCTTTTTAAACACTTCCAATATACTTGTGAATGTGCTTGAACACATAGGGGTTGATTTACTAAAACTCCAGAGTGCAAAAATGGCACCAGAATAAATCTCGCCATTGGCAGCTTTGTCTTCTATTATTTACTAAAAAATTTAATTTTTCCCCGACAATGGTCACAGGATAAATCAAGTGAGTATATCTCCCTTTTAGGGTTACATGCAGAAATAAAAATCTGACAGAGGTTCTATCTCCTCAGCACACTATCCAAAACTACAATAAAAAAGGTTTGTGCTTAGATACACACCCCCTAAGACCCAGTTCAGATGTTCGCATTCTGAGAAGGCGCATGTTTCTGTTACTGCATCTGCCGGCACCACAAGCTACTTGTGACGGTGTGTTGTGGTGCCATTCATTCTGAATGACACCTGGAAAACCTTGCCAATGGAGGTGTGGCGCACCCTTATGCACCACAAAGCAATGCACTATGTATGCTGCAGAGCACTGCTGAAAAAAAGGTATAGGTCCAATTTCTGGACCACTGAGCTGCGTGACAGTCTAGCCTAACACAGCACATGTTAATGTGCAAAAAAAGTTTGTGTCTTTTAAAGCACTGCCCTTAATTGGTAATGAGTGAACCTAGCCTAAAGCCAAGTTGAATTGTCCTATCTTGTTACATGTACTCACCCTTTATGCATGTAAAGATGCATTTTGTAGGTTTTCATGTTCATTTTGTGTACAAACCAAAGTCTCAGTATTTGCCATCCTATGTCACCACCTCCCTTCTCTGCAATAGGGAATGTATAATGCATGTCTATGTTACAGCGTGTCACGTATGCATATAGTGTGTATGCCCAATAATATTCATTAGGAATCAGTGGAGGCCCATAGTAACAGAAGGACTAATACATATACTTATATATATATATATATACTATGAACGTATGTACACATTAATTTTAACTCTTAAATTTTGTTTTAAATGAAAAGTCCCTTGCAGAGCGATAGTTAGTGCCCAGCACTTTTACCATGTAGGGAAAGTGTCCTTCAGACACTAAGAGCTTCTGACAACCAAGAACATGCAGTCTTCCAAGTTGGAAGACTTAAAAGAGCAAAAAAATATGTATTATGTTAGTTACTGCACATAAGCAGGTTGGCTTACAAACCATCAACTGTTACAGTATATTGCATCATACATTGCCACAGAAGAAATTCATTTACTTGAAAAGACTAAACAATGTAACACGCACAGAAATATAAATAAGAATAATGCTATCTAGTGAGTTAACAATGGGATGTGCTCCCTGGACATTTTAGCACCTTTTATATTGCAGTATTTTCATAGAAAAAGCAATTACTTAAGACTAGTACAAAAATATGATTATCAATACACATCATTTGCTCTGAATATCACAATGTCCACGTTATAGTTGCTTGATTTTCATTTTCTGAGTGAGCTAGATGAGTGAGATGTGAGTGTTATGACCTGATTCGGGAACAATTTAAAATGTAATCCTGTGCTTAAGGGAAAAAAGGAAAATAATTTTAATAGCATTCATCTTTAATTGTCTAAGCAACATGCTGGATTGCTTTGGCCTCTGACCTAGGTATACTGCATGGCAGTGTTACCTGGATTGCATGACTGGATGAACAGAATCCCTGGCCTGCAGCTTTAACATACCTGTAGTGTACACACCTCCTGGAGCGCTTTGTATCTAAATGAAATCCCCTTTATGGATAATCTTCCAAGAATGGACTGTAAAGTATAAGACAACTATATGCAAATAAGTCAGGTTTCTGGAAACGTTGGTCCCGTGCTGCATTCAAAGCGGTGATTTTAAAACGATTAAATTTAAATGCATTCAGTTGCACAGTCTTGAAACCAGCATATGACTTACTGATCTATTTGCACATAGGTGCTCTGTACTCTAAAGTTTAAAGTAATATTAAGTCCTAAGTGCTTTTTAGCTTAACACATTGGGGGTGATTTACTAAAACTGGTGCAGACAGAATCTGGTACAGCTGTGCATAGTACCCGTTAGCTTCTTACTTCAGCTTGTTCAATTAAGCTTTGACAGTAAAACCTAGAAGCTGATTGGTTGCTATGCAGAGCTGCACCAGATTCTGTGTGCACCAGTTTTAGTAAATCTTCCCCATTGAGTACCAAAAAAATTCCCGGTAAATGAAAAGATATGTGTAAAAAGATATGTGTGCAGCTGATATAATATAATTATTTTAGGAAGGGTGCTTTGGTGCAGTGTTTTTTTTTTTTTTTTTGTAAATAAGATTACTTATTCACAAATATAATTTTAAACAAGAATCAATTACTCAACTGAAAAAAGGATTCTTGACCTATATGGAATTCATATGATGGCTTCCCAGAACGAGAGCCGCACCGCCCCAGCGTCATTTGACGGTGGGTGGGCGGCAAGTGGTTAAAGGCGTTTTTAATGGAGAAACATTTTTGACTATTTACAATGTAAAATGCTTCTAAGCGCAAATGCGGTTAAACGCGGTATGTAAAAGCGGCACAACGGACATTTTTATACGGCAGTAACTATCTGTCAAGTTAAATCATTCAGGAGAGTTCAGTTTTAAAATGTCCCGTGTACATAAAGTTTTAGGAACTACAGAGCTTCAAAAGGCCTTGTTTTTTCAAACTCAAATACTAGACATTGTCATCAAACACTTGCACAAGAAGATAATTTAAAATAAAAATGTAGTACTCATAGCCTATGAGTCCTCAAATAACATTACATAACTACTCTTTTCAGAATGTGAAGTGTATTACTGGTGAAATATTTATTGGAGACATTATTAAATATGTATTTGGTTACTAATTTCATTATTTAATTAGGAAAAATATATTTGGCAAATTCCATAAAATTAAATATATAATACCACTCACTCAAATCAGAAGGAAAATTAAGCAAATTCTTCCCGTGGGTGACAGGATTGTGATAAGCAAATGAAACCAACACCATGATATTGCACCTTGTTTATGCATTAAAGATAAAGCAATATATTTCAATTCACAAACCTACAAATAGAATTATTAAAAAAACAGCCTTCCCTAGCACATGCAGTAATAAGTTTGGATTTTGCTTTAGAATCTTGCTGAAATCCTGCTAATTATTATCGAATGAGTGTTTTGTCTGTAGAACTGAAGCTAGTTATCCATCAGATATTTCAATGGATACTAGAGGAACCTACATTTTTGACAAACTAAATCTTTTTTAGATGTTGAAAATTGTGACTTTCAAGGTCCATAAATATTCAAATATTTTCTTAAATCACTCTTTGCAGCTCTAACGCAGACTAATATATTTGACACATGAGTCCTTGTCTACCATTCACTATGTTGTCATTCTAAAGCTATATGTCACCAAGGCATATTTTCATAATCACTTTGTGTGGAACGGAGCAGGATTTAATCGATTGCTGGGTTTCCTCTGCTGTCCATGTCCATCATGGAAATAAAATCCTTTCCTCTACAGTCTGACAGTAAGGGTCAGTGCTTGGTTATAAGTCAAAAATCTGTCTCCTTCTCTAAAGTGCCTTATCCATATTTTGCTTTAGTTAGTTAAAAGAGAGTACATCAAGGTTAACTGTGCATTTTTTTACAACCAGGCTCCTAATACTTTCTTTATAGGAATATATGGAAAATGCCCTCCAGAAATGGCAACCAGGAAGTCTGATTCACAGCCCTAACTTTCCAATCTGAATAGGCAAGTGGGGCAATCCATACTCCACTCCACCAAATTCTAACAAAAGGACTCTCAATATTTTTCCTTGACCATTATGTTGATACCATTTATTCAAACCACAGATCAGTTGCATCATATCCAAAATATGGTAGCAACTACCTAAATCATATAAACAAAGACAAATAAATCAATTATGTAGTAAAAGCTGCAAAACTACTCATACAAATGGAAACTCGTTTAATTAATGCCAGTTATATGGCGGCCAAATTCTGGGCTTTTAACTGAAATGCCTGATGTTCATAAATCAGAAGGCCACATAAGATAGTAAATTACTGTATTGGTTATATTTAAGATAAACTTCAGCAAGTACGTTTTTGAGTTATATGCATAATTGAGCAAGTTCATTTTCTTTTTAGTCATTGTAGAAACTGACTTATAACGAATATGTTTTTGACATATAGAAATTTAGTATTGAATGGAGTAATTAAGAAGAAATTAGAATTGAATATATTAATAGGCACATATTTTCAGTTGTAATGTACTGGTGTACAACATCCTAAATTCCTGAGATCAGTAAGGCTGAGCAAATAGCATTTATGATGTACATGGTGCAGTAACACTATGCAACCAATACATTTTCAGTTCTCTGGTCAAGTCTATTAGGAGATGACTTATAAGTGGTTGCTACAGTATACTGCACGTTGCACTGCATTATAGCTCCCTGTGTTGCCTTACTGAATAAGCCTAATAATGTTGAAAAAAACACATTAAATTGTCTGTAGTTAAGAAAGGTGCAGTAAATTGAGGCATTATGTTCCAATTATAATTTCTTGCACTGACAAAACAATGTCTTGAAGGCTCTTGCAATTCATCTTTATGCAAAAATAGTTTGGCTTTAAACTGTAGGCTGTATTTTTACAAATTCGCAACAACGCATAAAGTCCATATTATCAATTCTGACTTGTTTCACTGTCGTCCAGCAGTGATGAAAAGATATCAAGGGTTTGGTATCTTTGTTGCTGTTCATGTTTCAGTTTTGTATTTCTAGAGTTAACGGAGCCTGAATTGTCCTGGCCGGAACCTGCCTCTCCGAAGGCTAGTGTGTCTGAAAGGTAAAAAGTGCATTAATTCAAGAGGTAAAGATTTGATAGACATCATCATCCCCTTTCAGTCTGCTTGTCCCTGGGAAGGAGTGAAGTCATGGGGAAAGTTTGCTAAGCAGGCCAACTTGTTTAAATTTGTCTTTAACCAAGTCCTTCATGTTGGATTTGAAGGTGTTCCCATGCTAGCTAGAAAATGAACACTGCCAGGTGCCAGAGAGGGAGGTCACTGGGGGCTTCATCAAAATTTTGCTATGGAGCCTATGATCGGTAGTTATGCCCTTGGTGGGTGCTGACTAAAAACTATTGATTTCAGTTGCCTGGTGCTCTGCCAGTATAGCTTTAAGTCATGTGACCTCCGGATCTGCTATATACAGAAGATGTCTAAATTATTGACATTTTTTTTTTCAATCCCAAAAAGGCAATAGTTTCTCTTTAAATAAAGTTCAATTAACTTAAGGTATTAAATACATTTTGATAATGTCTATCCAAAGGATGTACATTTTCCAAAGATACAAATCAATTGACGTTTACATATTTTGTTTTTCTAAAATTATTAATTGGATCAGGAAAAACTATATGAATAACACTAACCCATAGGCTCATGTAGTCACTCATACTGATGAAACATTGCCAGACACAGCAATACTGGTACCTAGAATCCCCTTCTCTAAAGTTATTGTGATCAGGTGTGGTAATTCTGTAGTTGCAGAGTAAAACTCTTACAATTTGTGGTAGTTCGAAGTACTAATTTTCTTTGGTAAAGGTATTAACATGTAAATATGATTTGTCTATACTCACCATGTATTCCTATCATATGCTCCAAAATTAACACTCGTTCTGCTAAAATTTTCAGAGCTTCTCTAAGTTGCTGCACAGCTTCACTCTATGGGAGAAAATGCTGAGTTAATAAATAAAAGATTTAAAGTATAACTAAATCCAAGAACACAAATAGAAACTACCTGTCAACTTTGCTAAAAATGTAGTGTTCATGTCACTTTCTGTGAGATGAACTGTTTCTTGTGTAAGCCACTAGGGATGGGCCCGGTGTTCGATTCGAACCCATGTTCGAATCGAGCACCGGGCGTTCGCTCGCTCGGCGAGCCCAGAACTATTGGGGCCGCTCGCATCAAATTCGGCAGGATGCCTGTAGCCAATTATAGCTCAGGGGCTTTAGTACACGCCCCACGGTATAAGAGGTGGCGGCGGCCTCGCATATTATGTTTCAGTCAGCGTGTCAGTGTGTTGCTGACTGCTGACAAGATATACTCTATTTCTGGGGATTTGTGTGTGCGTGCTGTTATAACAGCATTGCAGTATCACATCTGGGGGGTGTCTATAGGTGGCCTGTGAAGGGGGGCAGGTTTGCTGTGCTTAGAACTTTCCCTGCAAAAAAGTGTCATTTTTGCAGGAAAAAAGCTATTTAAAAGCACTCGCGGCTAATGAATTGATGGCTCCTGTAACACAGAGAACTGTCATTCATTAATAAAAAACAAAAAAAAAAAGCGTGGGGGTCCCCCCAAATTCAATAACCAGGCCCTTCAGGTCTGGGATGGATATTAAGGGGAACTGCAGACAAAAAAAAAAATGGCGTAGGGTCCCCCTCAAAATCCACACCAGACCCTTGAGGTCTGGGATGGATTTTAAGGGGAACCCTAGCCAAAAAAAATGGCGTGGGGTCCCCCTCAAAATCCATACCAGACCTTTATCCGAGCACGCAACCTGGCAGGCCGCAGGAAAAGGGGGGGGACGAGAGCGGCCCCCCCTCCCGCCTGAACCGTACCAGGCCACATGCCCTCAACATTGGGAGGGTGCTTTGGGGTCCCCCCAAAGCACCTTGTCCCCATGTTGATGAGGACAAGGGCCTCTTCCCCACAACCCTGGCCATTGGTTGTGGAGGTCTGCGGGCGGGGGGCTTATCGGAATCTGGAAGCCCCCTTTAACAAGGGGACCCCCAGATCCCCCCCCTGTGTGAAATGGTAAGGGGGTACAAAAGTACCCCTACCATTTCACCAAAAAAGTGTCAAAAATGGTAAAAATGACAGGAGACGGTCTTTGACAATTCCTTTATTAAAATCTTCTTTCTTCTTTCTTCATCCTTCGGTTTCTTCATCTTCTCCTTCCGTCATCTTCTTCCATCTTCTTCCATCTTCTTCTTCCTCCGATCCGCTTCTTCTTGCGCTGGTCTTCTCGTCCTTCTCGTCCGGCATCTTCTTCCGTCGGCGTCGGCGTCGGTGTCTCTTCTTGGGCCGCTCCACACAAAGGGAGGCTCCCGCTGTGTGAGGCTCCGCTCCGTCTGACAGGTCTTTTATAATGGTGGGCACCTGGTGATACCGCCCCCTCTGACGCACGGGGACGTCATGGGGAATTCCCTATGGCTTTCCCCATGACGTCAGAGGGGGGCGGGGTCACCAGGTGCCCTCCGTTATAAAAGACCTGTCAGACGGAGCGGAGCCTCACACAGCGGGAGCCTCCCATTGCGCGGAGTGGCCCAAGAAGAGACACCGACACCGACACCGACGCCGACGGAAGAAGATGCCGGACGAGAAGGACGAGAAGACCAGCGCAAGAAGAAGTGGATCGGAGGAAGAAGAAGATGGAAGAATATGGAAGAACATGACGGAAGGAGAAGATGAAGAAACCGAAGGATGAAGAAAGAAGAAAGAAGATTTTAATAAAGGAATTGTCAAAGACCGTCTCCTGTAATTTTTACAATTTATGACACTTTTTTGGTGAAATGGTAGGGGTACTTTTGTACCCCCTTACCATTTCACACAAGGGGGGGGGGTGGGATCTGGGATGTCCCCTTGTTAAAGGGGGCTTCCAGATTCCGATAAGCCCCCCGCCCGCAGACCCCCACAACCAATGGCCAGGGTTGTGGGGAAGAGGCCCTTGTCCTCATCAACATGGGGACAAGGTGCTTTGGGGGGACCCCAAAGCATCCTCCCAATGTTGAGGGCATGTGGCCTGGTACGGTTCAGGTGGGAGGGGGGGCCGCTCTCGTCCCCCCTCTTTTCCTGCGGCCTGCCAGGTTGTGTGCTCGGATAAGGGTCTGGTATGGATTTTGAGGGGGACCCCACGCCATTTTTTTTGGCTAGGGTTCCCCTTAAAATCCATCCCAGACCTCAAGGGTCTGGTATGGATTTTGAGGGGGACACTACGCCATTTTTTTTTGGCTGGGGTTCCCCTTAATATCCATCCCAGACCTGAAGGGCCTGGTTATTGAATTTGGGGGGACCCCCACGTTTTTTTTTTTTTTTTCATTTTGTTCATTTTTTATCAATGACTTTTTTTTTTATGAATGACTTTCAGTTTCAATGAATGACTGTTCTCTGTATTACGGGAGCCGCCAATACACATTAGCCGCGAGTGATTTTAAATAGCTTTTTTACTTGCAAAAATTGCACTTTTTGCAGAGACAGTTCTAAACACGGGAAACATGCGGCCCTTTACAGGCATACTATAGACACCCCCCAGGTACGAAATTTAAAGGAATATTACACTTTTATTGTTTCAATTTAAGCATTATTAAAATCACTGTTTTTTAAAAAAAAAATTTCATTGATACATGTCCCCTGGGGCAGGACCCAGGTCCCCAAACACTTTTTATGACATTAACATGCATATTAGCCTTTAAAATTAGCACTTTTAATTTCGAACGTTCGCATTCCATTATAACTAATAGGGTTCTAAAGCTCGCACGGACTTTAGGTCCGTTCGCGGGTTCTTGTGCGAGCCGAACGGGGGGGGTGTTCGGCTCATCCCTATAAGCCACTAATCCTATCTCTTCCCGTAACAAAGGCTTACATATTTAAAGTTCAGCCTGGATGGCCACCATCACTACCTCCATAGATACAGTGCATATGTAGGACAGAAAGGATGTTATTTGCAGGGTTACCATGTAAAATAAAGGGAAAAAAGCCTGAAAAAAGGACTTGTATACTGCAATATATTACTTTTTAATTTGGGGATTTTGATGAACCTAATTAAAGCGGAAGTAAACCCTTTGATTTAAATAGTTAAAAAAAAATGGCATGCCGGAAATGCTACCTGTCACATTGACTATGCTTTCAACCATCCAATGGCTGGTGTCATAACTGATCACATGTGCAGCATCATGGCAGTTGAAGATTGAACAGAGGCCAAGATGGCAGCTTCCTTGGCTTAAAACGATAGAAGGGTTTACTTCCACTTATAGTTTAAACAATATGAAAAAAATTTAGTAACGCAACATTGCAAAATCAAACTAACAATGTTGTACTAGTTGACATGTCTATTGTTTCCTCAGCTAAAAAGGTGCTAAATTCACTAAGCTATAAATTACAGTTGTGCTCATAAGTTTACATACCCTGGCCAAATTCATGATTTCTTGGCCATTTTTCAGAGAATATGAATGATAACACAAAAACATTTCTTTCACTCATGGTTAGTGTTTTGCTGAAGCTGATTTTTATCAATCAACTGTGTTTACTCTTTTTAAATCATAATGGCAACAGAAAATACCCAAATGACCCTGATCAAAAGTTTACATACCCTGGTGATTTTGGCTTGATAACATGCACACAAGTTGACACAAAGGGGTTTGAATGGCTATTAAAGGTAACCATCCTCACATGTGATCTGTTTGCTTGAAATTAATGTTTGTGTATAAAAGGTCAATGAGTTTCTGGACTCCTGGACTCCTGACAGACCCTTGCATCTTTCATGCAGTGCTGCACTGACCTTTCTGGATTCTGAGTCATGGGGAAAGCAAAAGAACTGTCAAAGTATCTGCGGGAAAAGGTAGTTGAACTGTATAAAACAGGAAAGGGATATAAAAAGATATCAAATGAATTGAGAATTCCAATCAGCAGTGTTCAAACTCTAATCAAGAAGTGGAAAATTAGGGGTTCTGTTGAAACCAAACCAAGATCAGGTAGACTAACAAAAATTTCAGCCACAACTGCCAGGAAAATTATTCGAGATGCAAAGAAAAACCGACAAATGACTTCAGGTGAAATACAGGACTCTCTGAAAACATGTGGTGTGCCTGTTTCAAGATGTACAATAAGGAGGCACTTGAAGAAAGATGGGCTGCATGGACAAGTCGCCAGAAGAAAGCCATTACTATGCAAAAGCCACAAAGTATCCCGCTTAAAATACGCCAAACAGCACAGAGACAAGCCTCAAACCTTCTGGCACAAAGTAATTTTGAGTGATGAGACCAAAACTTATCTTTTTGGCCACAACCATAAACGCTACATTTGGAGAGGAGTCAACAAGACCTATGATGAAAGGTACGGAGGTGGATCGCTGATGTTTTGGGGATGTGTGAGCTACAAAGGCACAGAAAGTTCGGTCAAAATTGTTGGCAAGATGAATGCAGTATGTTATCAAAAAATACTGGAGGAACATTTGCATTCATCAGCCAAGAAGCTGCGCATGGGACGTACTTGGACATTCCAACATGACAATGATCCAAAACACAAGGCCAAGTCGACCTGTCATTGGCTACAGCAGAATAAAGTGAAGGTTCTGGAGTGGCCATCTCAGTCTCTTGACCTCAATATCATTGAGCCACTCTGGGGAGATCTCAAACGTGCAGTTCATGCAAGACAGCCCAAGAATTTACAGGAACTGGAGGCTTTTTGCCAAGAGGAATGGGCAGCTTTACCATCTGAGAAGATAGCTTCATCCACAAATATCACAAAAGACTTCAAGCTCTCATTGATGTTGAATGGGGCAATACACGGTATTAGGAACTGGGGTATGTAAACTTTTGATCAGGGTCATTTGGGTAGCTTCTGTTGCCATTATGATTTAAAAAGAGTAAACACAATTGATTGATAATAAATGGCTTCAGCCAAACATTAACCATGAGCGAAAGAAATGTTTTTGTGTTATCATTCATATTCTCTGAAAAATGGCCAAGAAATCATAAATTTATGTAAACTTATGAGCACAACTGTATGTTTTATTTGCCATAATGCCAAGTGTTATTTTCTATTTTGATTATTTTTTATCGTGCTTAGCTGGCCATACATGGAACTGAAGTTTTGCCAGTTCAGCAAGGACCGGAAAAATATCAATCCACGGGCCACTGTGTTCGAACAGAAGTTGATCCACTAATAGACTTCTGATAAACCACCCTGTTTATATTTTATTGCTGAATTAGCACTGCAGACAATAGGCTGTAGAGCTGATCAGTGTATTCTGACAGGGAAATGTCCATGCCATCAAAATACAATAGCACCACCGCCTTTAATGTGTATATTAGAGAATTAGGTAATTTCTTTTCTTTCAACCCACTGGTTGATCGAACAAAACTGACTCATGTATGGCCAACCTTAGTTGCAGAGGTTATTAACCTCTTTACGACCGTGCTATAGCCAAATGATGGCTACAGCACGGTCACACATTTCTGGAAGGGCTATCTATTGACGTCCTCCCATGATCGTGCTTCCCGCGCGCTCCCTGTGGTGCACATCAGCAGGGATCTGTATCGCTGTGTCCTTTGGATACAGTTGATCACAGATCAAGGTAAAGAGCCAATCACAGTGGCCCTTTACCATGTGACCATATGTGTCCATTCACAGCTGATCACAGTGTGAACAGGATTTGCTGGTTATCAGCAAATATCAGCTGACAGCGCATGAGGAGAGGAGAGCTGGGAATCTGAAAGCCCCCTTTAACAAATGCCCCCTTGTGACATCATCGGCCCAGCATGCTCCGGTCGGTGACATCACAAGGGGCGGGGTCACACGCTGACATCTTCGGGTGACTTCGGTCCTTAGCTATTTAAGACATGTTAGGTGGAGGAGCAGGCATTCAGCGGGAAGATCTGGGAACCTAGGAATATAGAGAACCAATTTCCAGGGTTCTCAGGAAACAGGAATCTAGGAGAAGATTATTCTAACTGGAATCAACGAAAAACAGTGCTTTGAATCAGAAAAAACATACTTACATCTTCTCCTCTATGCCCTTCTTCTCCTTTCATGCCAGGTTCCCCCTAAAGAAAGATGCAGCAACATATAGTAATACAACATAAAACTGTTAGCATTCATAAGGACATACATTATGAATTTGAGTAATACAGCACTAATTAGTTCCTCCTTCCAGTTTTTACCCTACTGCTCTGCACCCTGAATGGGGGCTCTGCTGGGCACACATAGATTCAAGGAGTGACTGTGTGGGGCACATATAGATATAAAGAGAAGCTTTGCTGGGCACACATGGGTGTTAGGGAAGACTCTATTGAGCACACATCGATGTAAGGGTGTTTCATGCTGGGTACTCCCAGAAGTAAGAGGGTACTCCATTGGGCACTCCTGGATGTAAAGGGGGACTCTGACAACTTGTATTAATTGATCAATACTGCTGGCTAGTCAATTACTGTCTGCCTGCCTTTTTTGAGCACAGTTTCCAGAGTTAATTTCCTCTTTCAAATTAGTGAGAGTCAGTGAATGTGACAATTTATTGCCTATGCTTTTTTACAGTCTTAATGTTTAACCACTTAAGGAGCAGAAGATTTGCCCCCTGTTAAAATTTGTTTGTTAAAATCCCTGCAATGTACATTAAAATCCACTTCAGCCCCGCAAGATTTGGCTGCTCAATGACCAGGCCATTTTTTGTAATACGGCGTGGCATCGCTTTAACTAACAATTGCCTGATCGTGTGACGCTGTACCCAAACAAAATTGATGTCCTTTTTTTCCCCACAAATAGAGCTTTCTTTTGGTGGTAGCTGATCACCTCTGCGGTTTTTATTTTTTGCATTATAAACAAAAAAGAGCGACAATTATGCAAGTGCACTTGAAAGTAAAGTTGCTGTAGATCTGAGAGGGGACATGCAAGGAAAATAAAAAACAGCATTTTAGCTTGCACATGATTGGATGATAAAATCAGCAGAGCTTTCACTCAGATCTACCCCTTAGATTTAGAGCGACTGCACTTCCAAGTGCACTTTCAGTGCACTTGCAGTACAAAGTGGATTTTCCTTTTGTAAATAACCCCCAATATTTTTAACTTTTTGCTATAATAAATATCAAAACAATTAAATAAAAAATAAAAAAAATGTCTTCCTCAGTTTAGGCCAATATAAATTCTACTACATATTTTTGGTAAAAGTGTATATTGATTGGTTTGCGCAAAAGTTATAGCGTCTACAAAATAGGGGATATATTTAGGGCATTTTATTATTTTTTTTACTAGAAATGGCGGCAATCAGCGATTTTTAGCGGGACTGCGACATTGCGGTGGACTAATCGGACACTTTTGGCACTTTTTTGGGATCATTGGCATTAAAAATAGCCCTGATTACTGTATAAATGTCACTGGCAGGGAAGGGGTTAACACTAGGGGCGATCAAGGGGTTAAGTGTTCTCTAGGGAAGTGTTTCTAACTGTGGGGGCAGTGTACTGACTGGGAGTAGAGAGAGATTGCTGTTCCTGATCACTAGGATCTCTCTCTACTTCCCTGTCAGAACAGGGATGTGTCTGTTTACATTGACAGATCCCCGTTCTGGCTCTCTGAGGAGCGATCTCGGGTAGCTGGTGGACACCGTGTGTGTGCGCCCCCTATACTCCTTAAATCGGCTGCCGTACAGCTACGGCAATTCGTGCAGGGGAGCCAACCTGCCGCCGTATAACAACGGAGGCTGGTCGGCAAGTAGTTAATTACAGAAATAAAAAGTGGCTGGATTTTGCAAATTTATGAATGTTGTTGCTACCTAAATATTTAAAATGAGACATAGAGAGTGATTTCATACTTACAGGAGGACCTCTAGGTCCTTGCTCTCCTCTTAGCCCTGATTCACCCTGGTAAAAAAAAAAAGTTTGTATACATTCAGTAAGCATAAATGTTTTAGAAGGAACTGTACAACAGCTCTGTGCCCTGAAGAAAATAAGCTAAATTCCATTGTGCAATAGAAATTTATTCTGCAATGTTCCTTCATAAGCTGAGCTCACAACCAGCATGATGTTGTGGATGGGTGCACACCTAATGCCGCGTACACACGAGCGGATTTTCCATCGGAAAAATCTTGGATGGTTTTTCCGACGGAATTCTGCTCAAGCTTGGCTTGCATACACAAGGTCACACAAAAGTTCGCTGAAAAGTTCCGACCGAAAAATTGAGAACCTGCTCTCAATCTTTTGCTGGCTGGAATTCCGCCAGCAAAAGTCAGATGGAGCATACTCATGGTCGCATTTTCTGACCAAAAGCTCTCATCTGAGTTTGCTGGCGGAATTTCCGCTCGTGTGTACGGGGCATATGTCTTTTGGATACTGATTCTGAATGGGAGGGCATTTTTCATTATTGATCAGCTGATGCACTTGGCTGCAGTGCTCTAATGAGGAAAGCTGCAAGGTCTGTATCCTTTTAGAAGCATCTCACCAAAAAGGAAATGGCAGAGGATGCCTAAAATTTGACCTTTATCTTAGTGCAGACTTCTTGGTAAATCAGTGAGCCAATCACACAAGCAGGAAATAACATTTCTGAATACATTCTGTACACCAACTGTGTACAGAACACCTACAGATTGCCATATTGCACTGAATTTTAGACACATTACAGCACTGTAGATTGAAAAGGAAAAGTAATTTTTAAAAACATTCAATTACAATATGGCTTGTATCCCAATTTTACATGCTATATTTTTTTATTTGCAATATCTGTTTCCCCTGAAAGTGGACTTACCCCTTAAGTTTAAATAAATGCCGTTAAAAAATCTTACCCTGTTTCCTTGTTCACCTTTCTGGCCCATTGCTCCTTGCTGACCTGGAAGTCCTGATTTACCCTAGAAACAATGGCATAAAAAATATTACTATGTACTATGATACTGTATAAGTATAGATAGAACTAATTTACCAAGGGGCTAATCTTTAATTGTGTTACTGGGCTTAAAGTGGTTGTAAACCCACTTTGAAAAAAACAAACAAAACTAACACCTGCAAGACAAAGGCATAGCATACTAGCTCATTATATAATACTCACCTGAGATCGAAGCCCTCGCTGTGGTGCCCGTACACCGCTCCGGCGGCCGACATCACTCCTGGGGGTTACTTCCGGGTATCGCGGCTCAGGCGCTGTGATTGTCTAGAGCCGCGATGACGTCACATATATGCCATTGCTTCAGTTTGTGTCAGTGCGCATGTGCCAATGACGTCAGCATATGCAAAAATAGGGGATATCTCCTAAACCGTGCAGGTTTAGGAGATATTCTGGGTAGCTACAGGTAAGCCTTATTATAGGCTTACCTGTAGCACAAAGTGGTCTGTAAGGGTTTACAACGACTTTAACATTGCCTTTACATATTTCGATATGTTTATGTTGTAAATAATGATGTTTTTAGTTTTGATTAGTTTTTCTAAATCCACATACACAATGATCCAGTGTGGTGAGTGGGGTCCCCCAGGGATCTGCCCTGGGACCAATTCTGTTTTTTAATTAATTTATTTATAAATGATATAGAGGATGGGATAAATATCTCAATCTCAATATTTGCAGATGATACAAAGCTAAGCAGGGCAATAACTTCTGCACAGGGTGTGGAAACCTTACAAAAAGACCTAAATAAAATAATGGGATGGGCAACTACGTGGTAATTGAGGTCTAATGTTGAAAAATGTAAGGTAATGCATTTGGGTGCTAAAATTATGAAAGTGAGTTACTCACTCGGGGGAGAACCTCTGGGGGAATCCAGGATGGAAAAGGACCAGGGGGGTCCTAGTAGATGACAGGCTATGGCAATGGCTTGCAATGCCAAGCTGCTGCAAGCAAAGCCAACAGATTATTGGCATGCATTAAAAAGGGGATTTACTCCAGTGATAAAACAATAATTCTCTCACTCTACAAGACACTGGTCCAGTTGCATCTGGAGTATGTCATCCAGTTATGGGCACCAGTCCTCAAGAAGGATGTGCTGGAACTGTAAATAGTTCAGAGAAGGGCAACAAAGCTAATTAAGGGAATGGAGGATCTCAGCTATGGGTAAAGACTACAAGCATTGAACTTATTCTCTCTGGAGAGAAGATGCTTGAGAGAGGATATGATAGTGATATTCAAATACCTTGCTGGGGACCCTAGCATAGGGAAAAAACTTTTCAGTGAGAGGGAGTTTAAAAAGACACATTGCCATTCATTGCAATGGGAAAAGAACAGGGTTAACCTTAATCTGCGTAGAGGGTTCTTTACTGTCAGAGCAGTAAGGATGTGGAACTCTCTTCCACAAGCAGTGGTGTCAGCAGGGAGCATCAATAGTTTAAAAAAAACTATTATATGGGCATCTTAATGATCACAACATACAGGGTTATACAATTTACTATTGACATAAACACATGCACACTCACACACCACAGGTTGAACTAGATGTACTGGTGTTTTTTTGTTTTTCAACCTTACCGACTATGTAACTATGTAACTAATGTAACAATAATATACTGTATAAGGCCTCATTCACACGGGTGCAGAGGCCCAGAGTAAAAGAGGCATTTGTTTAGACACCTGGAGCTGCCTGCAGCTGCCTGGAGCTGTGTACAGGCATGCTATGATAGTGAATGGAGATTCAGTGGCTGTTACGGCAGAATGATATATATAAGTTTGAAAGATATTCAGGGGAAGGTGCGCAGCAATGGAATCACACTGTCAAACTCGAATGTGCAGCTGTCTCCATACAGCTGCTGCATCACCATTCACTAACATAGGCTGGCTGCTTGCTTGAATGCAGCTCCAGGTGGCCCCAGACATGTAAACAAAGCCTCATTCATGCAGTACGGGCCTCTATACCCATGTAAATGAGGCCTTTCATTCACAGAGTTGTTTCGTGTATGTATATATAGCATATATATTATTTTTTGTACAACATTTGCCCAGAGCATGTGTTTTTTTTTATACCATTTAATAATAATTAGCTTTTTGAAAATTAAAGTTTAGGTCAGGGCATAATTGAAAAAAAATAAAAAATACATGCAGCACATCTAAGCAATACATGCACATTTCCCCATTTTTCATACCTTTAAACACACTGCAAGTACAGAGAAATACCTGTGGAGCTTGGCAGAAATAAAGGCTGGGTTCACACTGAATTCAGATGCGGCTCACAGCAGGGGTCCGGTTCATCCCTGCCCTCCATTTTAGGAACGAATCAGGCCCAGATTTTTGCCTGAATTTGGACCTGAAACAAAGCCAAAGACGCACAGGACCCTTGTGCAATCTGTTCCATGGCTGCCACGAAGATGTGTTAACTGGCCTCATTGAGAGCCAGTCAAAGTCTCCTGCAATGTGAATTAGATGTTGGGAACCCCGCATGCAATTCGCATAAGTGTGAACCCAACCTTACTCAGTTCAGTGAGTGAGTATGAAAGTATTGAAATGTAATACATTTTATTCGATTTACATGGAATACATAGTTTAAAAACAATATGTTGAATAATTCATACAGTTGTAAATGAATCAACAAGCTCTGATTTCTATTATCTTTTGGAGACTGAATTGTTGGAGTGATACCTGTTAAATCAAGCAGCAAGGAGCGGTTTGTGGCACAGACATTTTACATGAATATTTTCAACAGTAAGTCCTCCAATCCTTGCTCCCTAATTATTCCCCATGTTCCATGCTGTTGTCCCCATGTGTTGCATATGTTTCATATACTTGTTGATTAATTTACATTTATGTATTTTTATGATAGACCATACAGTATATCTTCAAAAAACCCTAAAGAAGGAACTGTACAAACAAAATGCCGAAACATGTTGGGTATTCTGAATATCATGTTTGATTGTGTTCTGTTACTATAGAGCCCTTTCTGTCATGCTTCAGGAGATCAACTGTATGAATTATTCAACATATTGTTTTTAAACTATGTATTCTATGTAAATCGAATAAAATGTATTACTTTTCAATACTTTCATACTCACTGTACATGTATTGACCGTCACCCGTACAATCCCCGGGGCCTTTTTTCCCATTTCCCTTGACTATTTGGGATGAGGTGTGGGGTTACATATCTTATTGTTAGATAGGTTTTGTTTTTGTAAAAGCCAGAAACATAAAAGCAACTGAAACAAGGAAGCAACTGAAGAAATGTTAAAAAAGTAAATATAATATACCTTCCAATCTCTTTACTAAAAATAGAAGCAGAAGGATTAAAATGATTAATGTTGAATAAGAGAGTAAAGTTCTGCTTTAAAGAAATAGGAAGGCTTATTATATTGCCCTATATAACATAGGCAAAGGGCATAAGACACAGGACAACTCTGGATTTCAGGCAGAATAAGCATACATTTTTTTGCACTATTGAATAGATATAACAAAACACTTTCAATGGTATAATTACATATCAAAAGGGAGCAAAAAAATAGACTTTCATTGTTAGGGTTTACATGGACCTGAAACTAATCTTATGTTTTGCCTTTGTAGGGCAAATCAAAAGATGTACAGCTCTCCCTAGATCTTCCTTTCACTGATCCATTCAGTGGTCAGCAGCATGGAGCTTATATAGAGCTGAAAATTCTCTATCAGGCATGTCACATAGAAGCAAGGGAAGTGAGTCATGTGCTTCCACATACACAGAAGTATTGAATATTTCCCTTTGCTCCCAGTGATTGAATAGGGTGGCAGGGAAGCTAAAATAGGTTGAGTAGGGGAGCAATGAAGTCATAAAAGGCAAAAAACAGGTTTACTTTTATTATTATCAAAATTGTTCCCCTTTTTAACTCTATATGAATTTTAATATTTTCCTGATTGCACAGTTGAGTGTTGACAGAACAAGCTGCCAAGAGGAGGTGGTCTTTTTTTAGTATTGACTTTTCTTTGAACTTTACACTTGAATACCAGAACATACTGTATGCATGTATCTTAACTATGGATTTAGACATTTGCCCAGAGTTCAACTTAAAGAGTGTAAAATGTTCCCAATTTTTTTCTATATACAATTACCTGAGGTCCTGGAATACCCATTGGCCCAGCTGGTCCTCTAGGTCCTGAAATTCCTAAATCAGAATATTACTAATTATTAGAATGTAATTATTTTATTTTTACTGCATTATACATCTTTAAAGGTTAAGAATAAAGGTAAATAACATATATAAAAAGTTAATTTATTACACATAAGTATTAGTTCCTGTAATTTGATAGATAATGACATCTACAAGGAATTTGTATATTCTCCCTTTGCTTGCACGTGTTTTCTTCAGATACTCTGGTTTCCTCCCACACTCCAAAGACATGTTTTTATCCCTGGATTGTTATAATAAAGTCTCTGTGTGTGGTCATCCATTTCTTCTGTCTTTAACTCCAAAGACATGTTGGTAGGTTAATTGGTTCCTGTCTAAATTGGCCCCAGTATGTGTGTGTACAGTATTTCCACTCGTCTGCTCGCATTTGGTGAATGAAAATATGCTGAGGGCGAGTGCGTCGATACCAGGAGAGTGCCGGCCGCTTTGTGTTCATGGTCGGAGTTCATGGGTAAAAACAAGATGGTGGCCGGCACTTCCCGGACCCCCCCACTGTCTGTGACAGATATAACTAAACAGTGAGAGAGAACCTGCAGGGAAGAGGCGGACCTCGCCCACTGCTGCATCTGGCGAGGATTCAGTCCCTCGCAGGGAGTCCTTCCAAAGAGGTAAATGAGCATTCTTAGATCTTAAGGGTGCTGGGGGACCCTCCCAAAAGTTAAGGACTGCAAGTCCCAGCATGTACCCCTCAGAGCTGAGGATGTGACACCCTCTGTGTGTGGTTTCTCCCAACTAATTAAGGACTACAAGTCCAAGCTTGAACTCCTGACATCTAAGGATCTGACCTCTTAGATCTGAGGGCCCAGGGTTCATTCATACTTGGACCGCATAGCCACTACCAGAGACCCCACGCAGCCCACCAGGGACCCCACATAGCCACTTGAGAGTCAGCACAGGTGGTACAGCCCACCATAGACCCCACACAGCCACTTGAGAGTCCACACAGTCCACGTGAGACCCCACATAGCCACCACCAGAAAATATACATGGGGACCCTGATTTTAGTCTTGCCTAGGGCAGCACAAAACCAAAATACACCACTGCTCCGCTCTCTGTCATTCTCTTAGCAGGGTCTGGCATACAGCGGGAGTCGGCAAAGAACTAGATGAGGTGGGAGGTGGGGCCAGGAGGGGGGTTGGGCGGTACATTGCTGCCAATGTTTACTTTCCTATTAACAAGCTGGTGATTGGTTACTCGGACCATGCCTACAGTACAGTGCCTATAGTAGCCAATCATATATTACCCTTATTTTATTTATCACAGTGAGATCAATGAAATATGATTTCACAGTAATAACATATACCAGTACAAAAATCACAAACATAAATAAACAGCAGTTGAACACTCCAGGTAAATTTACAACACCCCAGATCAGTATAATATGAAAATAGTGCAGCACTAATTAGAGTTCATGAGGAAAAAATTCATATAGTAAAGCACACAGAATTCCAAATAATGTGACAATGTATCTTGTATACAATGGACTCGGGTCAGATGTGTAAACCTCCACCTTAGACACTCTTTGGTGCTCACTTCAAAGCAAGGACCCCCAAACAGGCTTTCCCATAAAGGGCAAAAATCCAGGAGCGTGGTCACAGTAGTTTTCCTGGTGTGGATCTTACGGAAATGCCAGATGAGTTCATACATGGAAATCCCATCAGGGTAGTTATATTGAAGATGATCACCAATATCCCGAGATATAGGAATAAATAAGAGACATCTAGTGCTCTCTGCTTGCAAACATTTACTAAAGTAATAAAACAATCAAACTTACAAATAAGGTACTTTAGTAAGTGCCAGCATATGAGCGCTCATACATGAAACTCATAGGAGACGGGGGCGGGTGATATCGCTCCTCTCCTTCCGTGCGAATTACGTCCCAGGGGGCAGGACTTCATCAGTGTATATGGAGGCACATTGTACACCCGCCTTAAATAGTCATACATATTCAACAGAGGGGTGGAATATCTCCCCTCATTGTTTCAATCGTTAAATCTCTACAGCCTGAAACCAGGAAGTAAAAGCAGCAATCCACATGACACATGTGACCAATGAAAAAAGGCTGTCCCCTAATATGGGAAATCAGCCAAATAAAGCAATGTGTGACACCATACTTCATAAAATGGCCAAAAATAATATAATTAAACTACCTAAAATTATTTAAACAAGGTATCAATTAAACAAATTAAATGATCCATAATGAAAAAATTCATTATATATGAAAAAAATGTAAAACTTGGAAACCTCATCCGCGGCCGTATTTTACAAATAGTAATGATTTATAAACAAATTAATCATCAGAAATAAAACAATTCACATAAATAAAACATTCAAGCCAGCAGGAACTCCCACCTTGGTTTTATATATCCAATAGGATTCCCTGTGGCTCAACTGTCTTATAAAATTACCTCCTTTCCAGTGTCTTTTAACCTTCTCAATACCCTAGAACTTCAAGCCCCTGGAGTCCCGATTATGAAAAAGTTTGAAATGCCTAGATACATTATGCATCTTTAATCCTTTTTTAATATTTATTCACATGCTCCCCTAATTTGACATGAAGTTCCCTAGATGTCCTGCCTATATAATGGAGACCACAGTCGCACTCCAGCATATAAACAACTCCCTGTGTGGAGCATGTGATAAGATCATTAATTTCATATTGTTTCTTAGTAACCGAGGCAGTGAAATCTTTCCGTTTTTTAATGTTGAGTGTTTGCAGGCTGTACACCGTCCACAGGTGTAAAACCCCTTCAAAAATGTGAAGAATTTACTCTTAGCTTGTATAGGTGGATCAATCACTCCTGGGGCTAGACAGTCACGCAAAGAGAGGGCTTTTTTTTATAAATAAATTGCGGACGAATAGGTAATAAGGGACCTAAGATTTTATCTTGGCCAATTCTTCTGGACTATCTTCTCAAATGTTTTACAATGAACATTGTAGTCCAGAATTAATTTAAAATTATCCTGTGTAGATGAATTCTCCCTAACTTGATTTGAAACCAATAAATTCATGTCCATTAACATGGTTTTCGCTATCTCTTGGTTTAGAGTGGTTTCCTCATATCCTTTTTGTTGGAACCTAGATGATAATTCATGTGACTGCGTCAGGAAGTCATCCTCCGACATACAATTTCGCTTCAGCCTAATGAATTGACCCCTAGGTTTATTACACAATCACAATTGATTCTTTTATTACTTTATTAAATGTTTGCAAGCAGAGAGCACTAGATGTCTCTTATTTATTCTTATATGTCAGGATATTGGTAATCATCTGCAGTAGAACTACCCTGATGGGATTTCTGTGTATTAACTCATCTGGCATTTCCATAAGATCCACACCAGAAAGACTAATGTGACCACGCTCCTGGCTTTTTGCCCTTTATGGGAAAGCCTGTTTGACCCTTTGTTAACTCAGGGGTCCTGGCATTGAGATGAGCAGCATCAAGTGTCTAAGGTGGAGGTTTACACGTCTGACACGGAGTCCATTGTTTACAAGGCACATGGTCACTTTTTTGGGAATTCTGTGTGCTTTCCTATATGAATTTTTACCTCATGAACTCTAATTAGCACTGCACTATTTTCATATTATAATGAAATATGATTGCTGTTATTGGTTACTTAATTTTTTTCCTTATTGCAATCATATTTAATTGATTTGACTGTGATAAATAAATAAATAATAATAATAATAAAAAATAAGGATAAAATATGATAATTTACGAGGGCGTGTTTAGGGGTAGGTTTAGGGATGGACATGGTAGGGGTTGGGTGGGGCAACTAATGGCGAGTAATTCTTAAGGCCTGGCTAGTAGCTCAGCACTTGAGATTTTGAGCCCTGTGTCTATATTTACAGTATGTATGCATGTGATATAAGGACCTTAGGTTGCAAGTTCCTTGAGGGCAAGGACTTATGTGAATGTACAGCATGTAAAGTGCTGTGTAAATTGCCACTTTTGTGTTTACATTTTTTTCTTGTTCAAAGAATTTTATTAAATTAAATTAGTAGAACTGTATACAGACATTGCTCAGATCAGTTCAACAACATGCTGCTATACACATGTGAAACAGTATAAAATCATGCAAAAGTTTTCATGCATTGTAACAACCTCACAAACTTGTATTTACATTTTTTATTCTGAGGCTAAGCTATATTTCTTGTTGTCAACCACTTCTCAATTCAGGTATCAACCACTTCCCACATACAATATGCCTATTTTACAGTATCATACATGCTCACGAGTCATGCATATATGTGACATACAATCTTACAATGCAAATCATGCAAAGACTAGTATAATGTTCCAATACCAGGTGGTCCAATAGGGCCTGGTGGTCCACGAGGTCCTGGAAGTCCAGACATTATTGTGTCTGTGATAGTCGATACTATATGTGAATCTCCATCTACAAGATAATATGTGAAAACACATTAGAAATATGGCATGATATGAAAACCAAGCTATATAGTCTGAACACCCTAAAGGCACACGGTCTTTGTAAATATGTTTAAGTATTAAAAAAATAAATTGATCAAAATGAATTTTAAAATAGTATTTGTATTTTGCATATTAATGGGAGTGGCTGTATTATCCCAATTTTGAGCTATAAATGATACTTTAAATTACCTATTATAGTAAGGGTTTACTTTTGTATTAATCGCCAGCCTTATTTATTCAAGGGGAATCAAGGTGTTAAAAAACAAAACCAAATTTCTAGGCTGACATGCCTCTCTAATTTGAATATACTGTATACCCTAAATTAAAGACCCTGCAAGGAATATGTTAAAATGTGACCAGTGGAATTCATTGACAACTCTGGGATGTAGTTTGGTAAGGTTGTTTGCAGCTTAGCTGTCCCAGTTTTGGACTACAAGGTGCAAAAAGAAATATGGAGTAAAGGAGAATTGTCTCTGACTGCTGTGTACTTTCAAGTGTTCTACTCCTTCAAACATTTTGAATACAAAGTCTCATAGTGCAACTCGTATGATAAAATCGTTTAATAACAAAAAATGTTGCAATTACATGTACCAAAGGAATACAAAGGCATAAAATCAGACAGCTAACAAACAAGCCTCGGCTGTGGTGTCATCCAGGCAGGTTAGGCGTGATGACTTTACAGACCCGACTCCATCCAGTGGTGGAATTTGTGTCTTTGCATTCTTTTGGTACATGTAAGTGCAACACTTTTTGTTATAAGAGGATTTTATCATACGAGTTGCGCTAAGAGACTTCCTCTTTTGTATCCATTCTGAGTGGTGTAGTTCACTTGGGAAAGCATGAAAATAAACAGATATCGGTTTTTGAGCTTTGGATCCTTGAACCATATAGGGATTCCTATGAGTGCCGGCTCCATGGATTAGACACAGGCGCTTTTGATCACTATAACTTGAGATTATCTGGTTCTGGCAATATTGCACGGGCACTTTAATGTTTACAGAGAGCACCATGCACTTTTCATCACGTGTATATGGATTTTACTTCTGATGGACTTTTTTTGACCAGGCCAATTTTCAGCTTTCTGTGCTATCGCAATTTCAATGAAAATTGTGCGGTCATGCAACACTGTACCCATATGACATTTTTCTCATTTTTTTCACACAAATAGAGCTTTTTTTTGGTGGTATTTAATCACCACTGGGTTTTTTATTTTTTTGCGCTACAAATCAAAAAAGAACAATTAATTTTTTTTAAATGCAATTTTCTTAATTTTTGTTATAACATTTAGCAAATAAGTAATTTTTCTGCATACATTTTGACCAAAATGTATACTTTATGGTAAAAATAACCCAAATCAGTGTATATTATTTGGTCTGTGTGAAAGTTATAGAGTCTACAAGCTATGGTACAAATCATTGATGTACTGACAGCCTATCTCATTTCGTGAGGCCCTAACATGCCATGACAGTAGAAATATACCCCAAATTAGCCCTTTTTGGAAAGTAGACCATCCAAGGAATTTAGTAAGAGGCATGGAGTTTTTAGAAGTTGTAAATTTTTCCCACAATTTTTGGGAAAATGAAGAAGTTATTTCTCACACATGGCATAGACATACTAGCAACAACACCCCAAAACACATTCTGCTACTGAATATGGCGATACCACATGTGAGACCTTTTCACAGCCTAGCCACATATAAAGGCGCAGCATCCAAGTAATACTTCGGGCATTATCTACTTTAAGTCCAAGCCTTCTTCTGACACTTTTTGTTTACAAGTAAAACGTTTTTTTGCTAGAAAATTACTTAGAACCCCCAAACATTATATATTTTTTGTAGCAGAGGCCCTAGAGAATAAAATGGTGGGTTTTACACATTTTTATGTCACATTTTTATGTATTTGCGCAGCTCCTGTATTTGCGCAACACAATTTTCGACACTAACGCATAAATACATTTTAATGAATTTCAATGCATGAAGGCAATATAACATGTAAAAAAAGTGAAAAAAGGCCTACATCCACTACCTCGGCACTTATGGAACCTTCAACTTTAAAACATATAAATATTTCCAAGATTTCCAAAAGATAGCAGCCGCTTAAATTCGTAAACTGTATAAATAAAAAATAGTAAATGTCCACAAGGACCTCAACAGGTACCTATATATACCATAGCAGCGCTACTGTCATAAATTGTTATGACCAGCTTTCACACAATATTGACATATGAGAAAAGATGTATAGCAGAGGGTGATAGCCAGTCCAAAAGACACAGATGGTGGTATAAATGTGGAATCTGTTGAAGTGCACCTCACACCAGAGATCCTTAAACCGTGCATCACACTCCCCCTAAGGGTCCACACTCACCAGAGTTAAAAACATGAAGCGTTGGAATGTTTTTAAATGACCGTTATCCTCCTTTCTGGATAATGTCAGCACTGAAAATCGTCTCCACCGTGTGCTCGGATAAGGGAAAGAATCCAATTAGCGTAATTACGTTTAAAATCCTTTTATTACGATTTCCACTGACACACTTTAATACAATCCAGCAGTATCCAATGCTACACACTGTAGCGTTACTTGCAGTACAGGATTTAACATGAGAGACACCAATACTAAGAAGCCGGCATCCACCGATTACTTCCGGTTGTCTCTTGCTGGCTGTGGAACGCAAAACGTCAGTACCGGTTACCGTAAGGTCACATACTGACGGGTTTCATCATCACAACTTTATCTGAGGCCCTCATTTAAGAACATTCCAATGCTTTTTAACTTTCTGGTGAGTGTGATCTCTTAGGGGGAGTATGCCGCACGGTTTGAGGATCTCTGGTGTGAGGTGCACTTCAACAGATTCCACATTTATACCACATCTATGTCTTTTGGACTGGCTATCACCCTCTGCTATACATCTTTTCTCATATGTGACTATCATACCAATTAACCACTTCAGCCCCGGACCAATTGGCAGCCAAAAGACCAGGCCCCTTTTTGCGATTCGGCACTGCGTTGATTTAACTGACAATTGCGCGGTCGTGCCACGTGGCTCCAAAACAAAATTGGCGTTCTTTTTTTCCCACAAATAGAGCTTTCTTTTGGTGGTATTTGATCGCCCCTGCGGTTTTTATTTTTTGCGCTTTAAACAAAAATAGAGCGAAAATTTTGAAAAAAATGCAATATTTTTTGCTTTTTGCTATAATAAATATCCCCAAAAAATATATAAAAAAACACTTTTTTCCTCAGTTTTGGCCGATACGTATTCTTCTACATATTTTTGGTAAAAAAAATCGCAATTAGCGATTATTGATTGGTTTGCGCAAAAGTTATAGCGTTTACAAAATAGGGGATAGTTTTATAGCATTTTTATTAATATTTATTTTTTTACTAGTAATGGCGGCGATCAGCGATTTTTATTGTGACTGCAATAAACTGCTGACTGGTCCCGCGGCCGGGGTCACGGAGCTCCCGACCGGAGCGCGCACGACCCATGGGCAGACATTTATAGGATCACGTACAGGTACGTGATTTTGCCTGCCCGTGCCATTTTGCCGCAGTATATCTGCGTTAGGCGGTCGGAAAGCGGTTAATGACACTAGTGCTGCTATGGTATATTTAGGTACCTATTGAGGGGCCTGTGGACATTTACTATTTTTTTATTTATAAAGACAATATAACACCTAAACTTTTGGTAAAATATAAAATATAGCATTAGGCTGGGTAAATCGATTCCAAACATGTCACGCTTTAAAATTGCGCACGCTTGTCAAATGGCGCCAAACTTCATAGGCAATTCTTTATAAGCCTTTCTTGGTTACCAGTTTAGAGTTACACATAAGGTCTGGTTCTAGAATTATTGCTCTCTCTTTGATGTTCACTGTGATATCTCACATGTGTGATGCGATCACCGTTTACATATGTGTACAAGACTAACGTGTGTGTTTGCCTTTGCACACGAGCACGGGGGCGCTAACATTTATTTATTAGTGGGACACTGGTATACTGTCATATGTTTTTGCGCACTTGTACACTGACAGATGTTTTTGGGCACTTGTACACTGACAGATGTTTTTGTGCACTTGTACACTTTGACAGATGTTGATCGTCCACCGGCGGACACTGACAGGTGTTGATGTTGCAATGGAACACTATTGCAGATGTTTTTGTGCACTGGTACAGATGTTCATGGGACACTGTGACAGATGTTTATGGGACAGGGACAGTGGTGCTTGGTGTACTGTGTGGGGATGGCTGCAGTCTGTGTGATGTGTGACAGCTCTTTGTGTAAAATTATCACTTACAGAAAGAGCTGTCAGCACAGGCTGCAGCATCCCCCCCCCCCCGCAATGAGCTCTGCCCCCACCCCAAAGCACCTTGTCCCCATGTTGATGGGGACCCAAGCCTCTTCCCCACAACCCGATACATCTGAAACGTAACCAAAAATGTGTCTAAATTTATATTCGGACCGAAACGAATTGCACATGTCTAGATCACATCTGTCCTGAATGTAACCCATTCATGACAATTGAAAAATTGAAAACTACTCTGATGAATGTATGTAAAAAATGAAATTGTAAAAAATAAAAAATTAATTGTAAAAAATTTAAAAAAGTTAAAAAAAATTAATAAAAAACGATCTACTTTTTTTTAACATAAGGTTACCAGTCAGTGTTTCTAATCACCGCCACATCAGTTATATGATGATGCTGTATTGCACCGGTGACACTATGTAGAAAACAATTGTGAAAAAAAAATGTATTCAATTTCTTAAAAAAATTGTGACAAAAAATTACAACTTCACTACACTACAGTATACACTGACACTGGTGCCAAAATGCCCTATATAAGGGAAACAGATGCACTAGGAGGTTGCTGTCTGATTAGCAGCTGTTTCCCGTGTTCTGTTCCCATTTCCTGTATTTGACTCCTGTGATTGACCCAGCTTATCCTGACAACACTAAAACTCTACCTGTCCTGACCTCAGCTTGCCTCTAAGACTTTGTTTACCTCTTGCACATCTGCCTGATCTTGTGTCGCCAACTCCTGCTTGTCTCCTGACCATTCTCTGCCTGTTGTCTATGCCTAAATCTGACCGTCCATTGCTGACCTGGCTTGTCTGACCCTGCATCCAGTTACCCAGCTGTCCTGCTCTGCATCGTGCCTGTTTATGCTGGTCCTCAATCCGTTGTGTGCTGCCAGTCTTGCTGCACCTACTACCAGCTGCTGTTCCTGCTGCCATCCGCTGTTTCAGCTATCCATCTCAACTCTGGTGACGCACCTACCATGCACCTCTGTGATCAATGGAAGATCCTACAGGCACTTTTACTTCACTGAGCTCTCGCGGCCACTGTCACAACATCAGTGGTCCTTGAGCTGGGGCTGTACGAGAGGTCTCTGCCACAAGGTATATGACAACTTTGTACTGAATATTTTTTGATTGAATAGCCAGAACAAACAGATACACATATGGTTTGTTTCTGCTATTACTAGTATATTGATAGTACCTCTGCCCGCCATATAGACAAATGACAGTGTCTCTCTCCTTCAGGAAAAATGTGATATGACGTTGTCTTACTCTCGCTGCACTTGTGTGCCCACAGGGGTGCACAGTGCGACGATCGGCGGCACGCTGTGTCCCTGGAACATGGCGCATCCCAGATCTCAGTAAAGAGCTGATGACGAGGCTCTTTACTCTTTGTCTGATCACAGCTGATCACATGTAAACAAGCCTATAATAAGGCTTACCTGTAGCTACCCGGTTTGTCCGCTGGACTAGGTCTGGCGGGCTTTGGCAGAATGTGTTTTCTGCTTTAGAACAATGATGCTACCAAGCAGTTCATCCCTAGTAATTGCCAAAATGTAAAGGTCATATATACTTACTTCCTTTGTCTGTATTAGGCTGTAAAGAATATAAAACACCCTCTGGAACTGAGACTGGTATGGTGGGTGGTCCAGGGGGCCCTGGAGGCCCAGGTGGTCCTGGAATTCCAGTTGTTCCAGGAGCTCCTCTTGGACCTGGAGGTCCTATAGGTCCTAAAGGTCCTGTTATTAGACAATCCATATAAATATATACATAAATAAAAAAAGACATACACACACATACAAGCACCCATACAAAATATTTCATTATTTACATGTCTGGATTTATGTTACTTATGATAAAAAAAATGTATAATACACCATTAAACAGCAATATGATAATGTTATCAAGTGATACATGCATTAGTTAGAGAATGTATACAATTATTTCTGAACTAGCAGATGTATAATCCAATATAACAGAAAAAATATGTACAGCAGTTGTCCCGATGTTTACTGTATGCGGATGGATGAGCACCTAATGAATCTATACAACATATAATGAAGTTTAAACTGAAAGAGTTCATTTAATATTGTGGTATAACGCAAGTTATATACATTTCATAGGTGAAGCTTTATATTAACTATGCTGTTAGATTCCTAAAGGTCAGTAGATATAGAATAGGGGGGATGTTTTTTCCACATATAGATCTTGGCATCAATATACTGTATTTATTGGTGTATAACACACAGTTTTTCACCCTGAAAATCCGGTGCAAATAGCGAGTGTGTGTGTTATACACCAATACTTCAATTTTAGCTGCTTTGGAGGGGACAGGGAGGGGGCGGGACGAGTGCCGTCAGATTACATGCAGTGAGAATCTCCTGTTTACTTGGCGGCCTCTGTAATAGGAAGTCCCATCTCTTGGGAAGCCATTGCACCACTGTGCTGTCTATCATAGGAGATTCTCACTGTATGTAATCTGTTGGCGCTCGTCCTGCCCCCTCCCTGTCCCCTCTAGGCTGCAGATGGGCATCGATCAGACTGCAATGATGGCAATGGTGAGGCTATTGCATTGAAGGCAATGGTGAGGCTGCTGCATTGATGGCAATGGTGAGGCTGCCTTGATGTGGACTAATGAGGTTGCATTAATAAACACTTGTGAGGCTGCAAATGGGCACTGACCCTTATTTTGCTTCAAAGTTCCTTATTTAAAATGTATTTATTTTTCCTGAAACTTCCCTCTTACAATGAATATGCATGTTATACGCCTATACGTGTTATACGCTGATAAATACGGGTACATGTAGATCTCATAACATAAATAACAAATGATATATACACAATTAGGGTATTACCCTGTGGGATTTTAAGGCATAAAGGTAACTGTATAAAATTAAGTTATTTAATGGCAATATAGATTGACTCAATGGCCTGTGTACCTTAAAAATCCCAAAGGGCAACACCCTGATTGTGTACAAATCTCTTGGTTACTTAAAGCGGAGTTCCACTCAAAAATGGAACTTCCGCTTTAAGCACTCCTCACCCCCTTACATGACACATTTGGCATGTAATTTTTTTTGGGGGGGGGGAGTGGGGGCTTCATTAGGAGGGGGACTTCCTGTCCCACTTCCTCCTTCCGCCCAGGAACCGCCTAGGCGACTCCTCCCTCTAGGCGATCTCCTGGGACACGTGATGGGTCCCAGGAGATCGCCTATCCACTCCGGGAGCGCAGCGCGACTCGCGCATGCCCCGTGCGTGCCCGGCCGTGAAGACGAAAGCTGTCACGGCTGGGTGCCCTGAGTGGCAATGGAGGCGCCGGCGAAGAGGAGGGGGAGAGGAGCGACACCCCGTTCGGCCGCATCGCTGGACCATGGAACAGGTAAGTGTCTGTTTATTAAAAGTCAGCAACTACACTTTTTGTAGCTGCTGACTTTTAAAATGCCTGGAACTCCCCTTTAAGTTATTAGGGATGTGGTACAGGTAACAACTCTGACACACTGACAACAAGACTCTAAATACATTAATTGTAGAGATATTCTATATTGCATAACATTTTTTAACCCTCCAAAAATATTGATGTCATTATTTTTGATTTGGTAGAGATGTAACAAACCAGTGAATCTTTTAGCAGAAAATAATGCAGTTCATGGTTTGGAAAGTTAAAAACTATTTATTTTATGGATACCTGGAGGACCGGCTGCTCCAGCTTTTCCCAATTCTCCACGATCTCCTTTTGACCCAGGTAAACCTATGGGTCCAGGTAGTCCTGGCATTCCTGGCAAGCCTGTTAATTAGGATACAAAAATATAAAAAGGTAATCAAGTTGTAATAAAAAGCATTTCTTTTGGAATCAGCTGTTATCTTAAAAATCAGCAACAGAGAAAGAGGGGAAAGAGTATACAGTATTAGTTCTTTTTATGTATAAATAAGCTCTATAAGTACGGTATATGTATATGAGCCTAGCCAAACAAAGCTAAAGCTAGATATAAGATTGTAATAATAGGTCTGGTCTGGTGAAAAGCTCAGGCATCCATCAATACATTACAGGGAAGGATAAACTCAGTGACCTATCAGTCTAATTTATAAGCCATCAGGACAATGGGATAGCATTACTAAACCTGGAGCACTCAGACCCTGGTGCAGCTGTGCATGGTAGCCCATCAGCTTCTAAACTCAGCTTTTTCAGTTAGGGTTTGGCAATAAAACCTGGAAGCTGATTGGTCTCTGTGCAGAAGTGAGCCTGATTTTGCACTCCCCAGCTTTAGTAAATAAAGCTCTAAGGCCCCTTTCACACTGAAGCGTTTTTTAGGAGCTACAGCCACCCCGCTAGCGGCCTTATACCGCAGCTAAAACAACGGTAAAGCAGCGCTAAATATAGCGCTGCTTTACAGCCGCCGCCCCCACCACCCTAGTGTGAAACCAGCCTTAAGCCCCATACACATGGTCGGATTTTTGCATGGATTCTGTCCGATCGGACAATGTTGTTGAAAAATCAGACCGTGTGTATGCACCATCGGACAGTGTACGTCGGATTGTCCGACGGACAAAGTCCTATCTCCTGCTGGATAGATTTGCCGACAACACGGTCCGATCACACCAAATCCGATCGTGTGTACGGTTGTCCGACGGACAAAGTGCTACGCATGCTCAGATCACATTACAAGACCAAAGCTATTGGCTACTAGCCTCTACGTAGTCCCGTCGTAGGCAACAAACGTCACCACGTTCAGAATGATCGGATTTTCCGACAACTTTGTCCGACCGTGTGTACGCAAAACCAACATCAGACAAAGTATGACGGACATGGTCTGACGGACCTGGTCCTCGGATAATCCGCGCGTGTGTATGGGGCTTTAGTGTGCTTCAATTGCAAACAAACCAAAAACATATACTTAGGCACCGCTGGATACCTCATTTTGTTTGCTAATGTTTTTTTTAAGGTTTTTTATTGATGTATAGTTGAATCTAGCCAAGCTGGTTCTATCATACTTTATAGACCATTAACCTTTGGACCAGATGCCCATATTTTCAGGACTAGTAGGCATCCTAAAAGAAAAGCTACCAAGAGTAACCATTTACACCTCTGAAAAAGTTTCTATCTTGCTTTGCAGATCCATTAGACATTCATTTCGTTCCTAATTCGTTTTTCAACGAAACTCGACAAATTCATGAATTCGGAAATATTTGAATTAACGAAAACCCGTTTAACCACTTCAGCCCCGGAAGAATTTACCCCCTTCCTGACCAGAGCACTCTTTGCGATTTGGCACTGCGTCGCTCTAACTGATAATTGCATAGTCATGCGATGTGGCTCCCAAACAAAATTGATGCCTTTTTTTCCCACAAATAGAGCTTTCTTTTGGTGGGATTTTATCACCCCTGCGGTTTTTATTTGAATTTTGACATTTTAAATTTTGAAAAAAACACAATATTTTTTACTTTTTGCTATAATAAATATCCCCCCAAAAAATATATTAAGAAAAATTTTTTTTCCTCAGTTTAGGCCGATACATATTCTTCTACATATTTTTAAAAAAAAAAAATCGCAATAAGCGTTTATTGATTGGTTTGCGCAAAAGGCATATAGTTTAAAAAAATAGGGGATAGTTTTATGGCATTTTTATTAATAATTATTTTTTTACTAGCAATGGCAGTGATCAGCGATTTTTATAGTGACTGCGACATTATGGCGGACACATCGGACATTTTTGACACATTTTTGGGACCATTGTCATTTATACAGCAATCAGTGCTGTACAAATGCACTGATTCCTGTGGAAATGACACTAGCAGTGAAGGGGTTAACCACTAGGGGGCAGTGTAGGGGTTAAGTGTGCCCTGGCGAGTGTTTCTAACTGTGTGGAGGCGTGGCTACGTATGACACATCACTGATCTCTGCTCCAGATCACAGGGCGATCGCGGGTATTCTCAACCGAACCCAACCCAACCCACGGAGCTTGCCGTGGGCGCACGCAGGCCACCTCTTACAGGGCAATGTACAGGTACGTTAGTTTGCCTGTACGAGCCCTATTGCCGACGTATATGAGTGTGAGGCGGTTGGCAATCGGTTAACAATAAAAAAACGGAAATTCGAACATTTGAAAAATCTGAAAATGAGATTGAAAATCCGAAAATTCAAAAGTACGAAAATAAGAACGAATATCCAAAAATTCGAAAACCCAAAAATGTTAAAATCCGAAATTAACTAATAATAATAACTATTACTAACTATTACATTATAGGTATTGGAATTTCCTTTCAAATTTGGCTGTTAGTAAACGTAACGAATACCAATTTTTCTGAAGTTACAAATTATCCGAAATAACAAATGCTGCATCTAAACGAATGGAACGTAACTTATTAATAATAATAAATAATAATAAAAACTTTTTTTATTATTATTATATTTATTATTTATTATTATTAATTGCAGCATTCGTTATTTTGGATAATTTGTAACTTCAGATAAATTCATATTTGTTATGTTCACTAACAGCCAAATTTGAAAGGAAATTCCAATACAGGCAGTCCCTGAGTTACGAACATCCGAGTTATGAACGACTCCTACTTATGAACGGAAGCGGCGTGACGTCACTGCCGGCCGATTGCACTCCACACTGATCCTGTAAACAGCTGAGGAACCATCTTGCAGCGCCGGACACATCCCACACTGCTGTACTGCATGGCCACAAGAGCCCTGAATAACATGACTGCATGCACAGTAGCACCCAGAACATCCCACATCACGGCACAGGCTGGAGTTTTACTTAGAAATGTACTGTTCCGACTTACAAACAAATTCGACGTAAGAACAAACCTACAGTCCCTAACTTGTTCGTCACCCGAGGACCGCCTGTACCTATAATTTAATAATTAGTAATAATTATTATTATTAGTTAGTTAGTTATTATTTTGGATTTTCGGATTTTTAAATTTTGGGATTTTCGTCATTATTTTTCAAATACCGCATGTAAACGAATGGAACATAAGGAATTAAAATGTTTCCAAAGTTATGAATTTATTCAAAATGACAAATTTCGATCATAACGAATGACCCGAAAAACGAAAAATAAACAAACAAAAAAAAAATTAATGAAACAAAAGCAGTGCACTGCACATGTCTAATGCCCCGTACACACGGTCGGAAATTCCGACCACAAAATTCGTCGGATTTTTTCCGACGGATTTTGTCCGACACTGGTGTTGCATACACACGGTCGGACAAAGTTGTCGGAAAATCCGATCATTCTGAACGTGGTGACGTTCGTTGCGTACGACGGGACTACGTCGAGGCTAGTAGCCAATAGCTTTGGTCTTGTAATGTGATCTGAGCATGCGTGGCACTTTGTCCGTCGGAATTCGCTACACACGATCGGAAAAAGTCCGATAGGACTTTGTTGTCGGAAAATTTGAGAGCAGGAGATAAAACTTTGTCCGTCGTAAAATCCGACGGAAAAAGTCCGATGGAGCCTATGTGACCGTGTGTACGGGGCATAAGACCCATGATCAATTAGAATTTTGCAATTGCAAAAAAAAAAAAAAATACAGAATACATTTCAGAACATTTAAATATATATTTTGTATAATTTTTGTATTAAAAAAAAAAAAAAAAAAAACATTAGCTTTTACCTCGTGCCTTCTTTTCTTCACTATCTCCCTTGGGACCTGTTAAATTGAATTGATTATCAATAAGCTTCACATTTGCCAAATGTATTTGTTAAGAGTACCTAACATTTCAGGACAAAGTCTAATT